>JASGCC010000060.1:16210-616210 GCA_030067915.1 Hydractinia echinata
GCAGGGAAAAGCATGATAATAGGAGAAATGCGCTATTTGGTCACGGTGTTACACTTACATTAATAACTCTAACATTTCTGCTATCAGCGTCGGTGGTGTAAAGGTTAGCATTGTTGCCTTCCAAAGCAATAGAATCGGTTCGGTTCCAGCTGACGCATTTTACTTCTAGATTTCATGTTCCAGTCTATAACTTCGGTTCTTGTGGTCGTACTTGAGAGATGATTAGAAGGGCAATCCTTTATGCAGAGTTGAATGTGTTTGAGCTATCAAGTCACAAGGGAAGAGCATATAAACCGAAAGATGCCCATAATTTTGATCGCGGAAGTACCTTACGTTTAATAAATCTAACATTTCTGCTATCAGCGTCGGTGGTGTAAAGGTTAGCATTGTTGCCTTCCAAGCAATAGATCAGTGGTTCCCAGTCGACGCATTGCTTCTAGATTTTATTTCTAGTCTATTAACTTCGGTTCTTGTGGTTCGTCGTTGAGAGACTATTAGAAGAGCAATCCTTTATGGCAGGATTGATTGTTTTTGAGTTATCAAGTCAAAAGGCAAAAGCATATAATAGAAAATGCCCAATTTTGATCGTGAAGTACCTTCGTTTAATAATCTAACATTTCTGCTATCAGCGTCGGTGGTGTTACAGGTTAGCATTGTTGCCTTCCAAGCAATAGATCCGGGTTCGATACCCGGCTGACGCATTTTGGTTTTAGATTTTATTTCCAGTCTATTAACGGCGGTCTTGTGTTGGTTCGTACTTGAGGATGATTAGAAGAGCAATCCTTTATGTGCACGGTTAAATGTTTTTGAGTATCAAGTCACAAGGGAAACGCATATAATACGAGGGATGCCCATATTTTGATAGTGGGAGTACCGTACGTTTAATAACTCTAATATTTTCTGCTATCAGCGTTGGTGGTGTAAAGGTTAGCATTGTCGCCTTCCAAGCAATAGATCCGTGTTCGATTCCCGGCCGACGCATTTCAATATGAGGTTGTAGATTAATCATTCCCGAAATGTATGAGGCAAAATTGCCTCCCATAATATTTTGAACAGCCTAATTCTCTATTAGAGTACTCCTTCTTGAAAATGACCAGGTTCACCAGCCAGTGCTTAGAGTGTCCTCAGGCTTTTTGATCTTCAACTGTTTCGCATTCTCCCAATTATTTAATTACCACTTATTGCCGACTTTGCGCATTGTCATTTTCTACGATAAATATTTGTAGTTAATTTTGCAGACGTCATATTACGCTTCAAGAAAGATAGGTAGGTCAGTTTTTGTGCGTGCAATCTTGGATTTTCATTTGACAGGAACAATAGAAGGGCAGACATCACAAGAAAGCGCAAGTATTGCGAGCACACATCTCCCTTTCTGCAAAGTGCTTTGGAGTTTTCTCATCTGGTCTGTGGTTAAAGTTAGCATTGTTGCCTTCCAAACAATAGATCCGGGTTCCAATTACCGGCTGACGCATGTTCTCTATAATTTTATTTGCAGTCTATTAACGGCCGGTTCTTGTGTTCGACTTGAGAGATGATTAGAAGAGGGCAATCCTTTATGGCAGGGTTGAATGGTTTTGAGTTATCAAGTCATTAAGGAAAAGCATATACACAAAAGATGCCCATATTTTGATCGCGGAAATACCTTACGTTTAATAAATCTAACATTTCTGCTATCAGCGTCGTTGGTGTAAAGGTTAGCATTGTTGCCTTCCAAGCAATAGATCCGGGTTCGATTTCCCGGCTGACACATTTTGCTTCCAGATTTTATTTCTAGTCTATTAACTTCGGTTCTTGTGGTTCGACCTTTGAGAGACGATTAGAAGAGCAATCGTTTATGGCAGGTTTAAAGGTTTTTGAGTTATCAAATCACAAGGGAAAACCATATAATAGGAAAGATGCCCCTATTTTGGTCACGGATGTACCTTACATTAATAACTCTACATTTCTGCTATCAGCGTCGGTGTGTAAAGGTTAGCATTGTTGCTTCCAAGAAATAGATCCGGGTTCGATTCCCGGTTGACGCATTTTGCTTCTAGATTTCAATGTTCCAGTCTATTAACTTCGGTTCTTGTGGTTCCGTATTGAGAGATGATTAGAAGGGCAATCCTTTATGGCAGAGTTGAATGTGTTTGAGCTATCAAGTCACAAGGGAAGTGCATATAATACGAGGGATGCCCATATTTGATAGTGGGTATCCGTACGTTTAATAACTCTAATATTTATGCTATCAGCGTGGTGGTGTAAAGGTTAGCATTGTTGCCTTCCAAGCAAGAGATCCGGGTTCGATTCCCGGCCAACGCATATTCCAAATATGAGGTTGTAAAAAGGTTGTTAAAAAATCATACCGAAATGTATTGAGGCTAATTTGCCTCCATAATATTGGAACAGCCTAATTCTTTATTAGACTGACCCCTTCTGAAAATGTCCAGGTTCACATGCCAGAGCTTAGAGTGTCCTCAGGACTTTTGATCATCAGTTGTTTCGTATTCTCCCATTTATTGATGTCACAATAATTGCCGACTTTTGCATTGTCATTTTCTATGATAAATTTGTAGTTAATCGTGCGGACGTCGTATTACGCCACAGAAGATAGCTAGGTCAGTTTTGTGCGTGCAATCTTGGCTTTTTTTTGACAGGGACAATAGAAGGGCCAACAACACAATAAAGCGCAAGTATTGCGCGCACGCATCTCCCTTTCTGCAAAGTACTGAGAGTTCTCTCATCAGCGGTCTGTGTGTTAAGGTTAGCAGCCTTCCAAGCAATAGATCCGGTTCGATTCGCGGCTGACGCATTTTGCTTCTAGATTTATTTCTATTCTATTAACGGCGGTTCTTGTGGTTCGTACTTGAGAGATGATTAAAAGAGCAATCCTTTATGGCAGGGTTGAATATTTATGAGTTATCAGTCACAAGGGAAAGCATTGATAACACGAAGAATGCCATATTTTGATCGCAGAAGTACCTTCCGTTTACAAAATCTAACATTTCTGCTATCAGCGTCGGTGGTGTAAAGGTTAGCATTGTTGCCTTCCAAGCAATAGATCCGGGTTCGATTCCCAGCGTGTCGCATTTTGCTTCTTAGATTTTCATGTTCAGTCTATTAACTTCGGTTCTTGTGGTTCGTACTTGAGAGATGATTAGAAGAGCAATCCTTTATGCACGTTAAATTTTTTGAGTTATCAAGTCACAAGGGAAACGCATAAATTACGAGCGATGCGCCATATTTTGATAGTGGGAGTACCGTACGTTTATAACTCTAATATTTCTGCTATCAGCGTTGGTTGTGTAAAGGTTAGCATTGTCGCCTTCCAAGCAATAGATCCGTGTTCGATTCCCGGCCGACGCATTCAATATGAGGCTTGTAGATTAATCATTCCCGAAATGTATTGAGGCAAAAATTTGCCTCCATAGATATTTGACAGCCTAATTCCCTATTAGAGTACTCCTGCTGAAAATGACCAGGTTCACCAGCCATGCTTAGAGTGTCCTCAGGTTTTTTTGATCTTCAACTGTTTCGCATCTCCCAATTATTTAATTTCCCACTTATTGCCGACTTTCGCATTGTCATTTCTACGATAAATATTTGTAGCTAATTTGCAAACGTTATATTACGCTTCAGAAAGATAGGTAGGTCAGTTTTTGTGCGGCAATCTTGATTTTCATTTGACAGGGGGACAATAGAAGGGCAGACAACACAAAGAAAGCGCAAGTATTGTGAGCACACACTCTTCTGCAAAGTGCTTTGAGTTCTCTTATCCCTCGTTGTGGTGTAAAAGGTTAGCATTGTTGCCTTCAAGCAATAGATCCGGGTTCAATTACCGGCTGACGCATTGTCTTCTAGATTTTATTTTCCAGTCTATTAACGGCGGTTCTTGTGGTTTCGTACTTGAGAGATGATTAGAAGGGCAATCCTTTATGGCAGGGTGAATGTTTTTGAGTTATCAAGTCATAAGGGACAAAGCATATAACACAAAGATGCCCATATTTGATCGCGGAAATACCTTACGTTTAATAATCTAACAATTCTGCTATCAGCGTCGGTGGTGTAAAGGTTAGCATTGTTGCCTTCCAAGCAATAGATCCGGGTTCGATTCCCGGCTGACGCGATTTGCTTCCAGATTTTATTTCTAGTCTATTAACTTCGCGTTCTTGTCGTTCGTACTTTGAATAGATGATTAGAAGTGCAATCCAATATGACAGAGTTGAATTTTTTGAGTTATCAAGTCACAAGGGAAAAGCATATAACACGAAAGACGGCCATACTTTGAATTGCGGAAGTACTCACGTTTAATAAATCTAACATTTCTGCTAATCAGCGGTGGGTGGTGTAAAGGTTAGCATTGTTGCCTTCCAAGCAAGAGATCCGTGTTCGATTCCCGCCAACGCATTTCAATATGAGGTTGTAAAAGGTTGTAAAAAAAAATCATACCGAAATGTATTGAGGCTAAATTTGCCTCCATAATATTGGAAACAGCCTAATTCTTTATTAGACTACCCCTTCTGAAAAATGTCCAGGGTCACATGCCAGAGCTTAGAGTGTCCTCAGGACTTTTGATCATCAGTTGTTTCGTATTCTCCCAATTATTTGAATGTCACAATAATTGCCGACTTTCGCATTGTCATTTCTACGATAGATATTTGTAGTTGATTTTTGCAGATGTCGTATTACGCCTCAGAAAGAATAGGTAGGTCAATTTTGTGCGTGCAATCTTAACTTTTTTATTTGACAGGGGACAATAGAAGGGCCAACAACACAAATAAAGCGCAAGTATTGCGCACCGCATCTCCCCCACTTTCTGCAAAGTACTTGAGAGTGCTCTTCATCAGCGTCGTGGGTTGTAAAGGTTAGCATTGTTGCCTTCCAAGCAATAGATCCGGGTTTGATTACCGGCTGACGCATTTTCTTCTAGATTTTATTTCTAGTCTATTAACTTCGGATCTTGTGGTTCGTCCTTGTGGGAGACGATTTAAAAAGCAATCCTTATGGGCAGGGTTAAAGGTTTTTGAGTTATCACGTCACAAGAGAATAGCATATAATACGAAAGATGCCCATACTTGATGCGCGAAGTGCCTTACGTTTAATAACTCTAACATTTCTGCTATCGGCGTCGGGTGGTGTAAAGGTTAGCAATGTTGCCTTCCAAGCAATAGATGCGGGTTCAATTTCCCGGCTGACGCATTTTGCTTCCAGATATTTTATTCTAGTCTATTAACTCGTTCTTGTCGTTCGTACTTGAGAATGATTAGAAGTGCAATCCAATATGACAGAGTTAAAGTTTTTTGAGTTATAAAGTCGCAACGGAAAATCATATTAATACGAAAGATTGCCATATTTGGTCGCGAAAGTACCTTACATCTAATAACTCTACATTTCTGCTATCAGCTCGTGGGTAAAGGTTACATTGCTTCGCCTTCCAAGCAATAATCCCGGTTCGATTCCGGCCGTCGCATTTTTTGCTTCTAGAATTTTTTATTCTAGTCTTCATTACTTCAGTCTGGGGTTCGTCTCTGGAGTGGGAGGACGATTTTAAGGTGAAGAGCCAATCGCTTTATGTCAGGGTTAAAGTTTTGTAATGATATCAAGTCACAAGGGAAAAAGCTTATAATACGAAGAGCTCCATATTTTTGCGTCGGGAAGGTACTTACATTTAAAACTCTAACATTTCTGCTATCAAACGTCGGTGGTGTAAATGTTACGTTTGTCGCGCTTCCAAGCAATAATGCATCCGCGGTTTCGATTCCTCGGCCGACCATTTCTTCAATAGGAGTTAGTAACTTAATTATTCCCGAAATGATTGAGGCAAAATTTGCCTCCATAATATATTGAACAGCCGTAATTCTCTATTAGATTACTCCTGCGTGGAAAATGACACAGGTTCGACCTGCCAGTGCTTAGAGTGTCCCTCAGGATTTTGATCTCAAACGTGCTTTCGTATATCTCCCAATTATTTAATGTCCCAATTATTGCTGACTTTCGCATTGTCATTTTCTACGATAATATTTGTAGTTCTAATCTTGCAGACGTCCGTATTACGCTTCAGAAAGATAGGGTAGGTCATTTTGTGCGTGAAATCTTGGCTTTTCCATTTGACAACAGGTGACCAATAGAAAAGGGCAGACCAAACACAAGTAAGCGCAAGTATTGCGCGCACGCATCCCTCTTCTGCAAAGTTGTTTGGAGTTCCTTCATCAGCTCGGTGTTGTAAAGGTTACATTCTCTGCCTTCAAGCAATAGAGCCGGGTTTCAATTCCCGGCTCACACATTTTCTTCTAGATTAATTTCTAGTCTAATAACTTCGGATTTTTGGTCGTCCTTGAGAGACGATTAGAAGAGCAATCCTTTATGGCAGGGTTAAAGGTGTTTTGATTATCAAGTCAAAAGAAAAGCATATAATACGAAAGATGCCCATATTTGACCGGGAAGTTCGTTACGTTTAATAAATCTAAACATTTATGCTATCAGCGTCCCGGGTGGTGAAAGGTTAGCATTGTTGCCTTCCAAGCAATACGATCCGGGTTCGTATTCCCGGGCTGACGCATTTTTCCTTTCTAGATTTTATTCTCTAGCGCCTATTAACTTTCGGTTTTGGGTTCGTCCTTGAGAGACATTAGAAGAGTCATCCTTTATGCAGGTCTGAATTTTTTGAGTTATCAGACGTACACACGGGAAAAGCATACTACACGAACGATGCCCATATTTTGATCGCTGGAAGTACCTTTACGTTTAATAAATGTAACATTTCTTGCATTCAGCGTCCTGTAGTGTAGAAAGGTTGCATTGTTGCCATCCAAGCCAAAAAGATCCGGGTTGATTTCCCGGGCCTTCGCATTTCCAATAATTGAGGTTATAAAAAAATAATCATACCGAAATTATTGTATGGCAAAATGCCTCCATCTCAATATTTGGAATAGCCCCGCATATACTTTTTATCTAGTACTATTCCTTGCTGAAAAATGTCCAGGTTCACATTCAGTCCTTAAGAGTGTCCTCAGACTTTTATCATCAGTCGTTCGTATTCTCCCAATTCTTTAGGTCACAATAATGGCGACTTTGCATTGTCATTTTCTACGAGATAAATACTTGTAGTATAATCTTCGCGAACGTATCCAGCGTATTACGCCACTAGAAAGATAGGTTAGGTCAGTTTTTTGCGGTGCAATCTTGGCTTTTTTGTAGTTTGACAGGTTGACAGATGTAAAGACCGACAACACAGAGGAAAGCCGCAAGTATATTGCGCGCAACGCATCTCCCTCTTCTGCAAAGTAATTGAGATGTCCTCATCAGCTGCGTCTGTGGTCTGTGTTGTTAAGCATTTAGCAAGTTCGTCCGCCTTCCATGCAATAGATCGGGTTCGATTCCCGCGCCACCGCATTTGCTGTCTAGGTTTTATTTCTAGGTCCTATTAACTTCGGTCTTTGTGTCGTCCTTAACGAGACGATTAGTAAGAGCGAAGTCCTTCTATGCAGGGTGAATGTTTTTGAGTTATCCACGTCACAAGGGGAAAAGCACCTTATAAACACGAAAGATGCCCATATTTTGATTCGCCGAATAATGCCTTACGTTATTAATAAATCAACATTTCTCTATCTAGGCGTCGGTGTTGTAAAGGTTAAGCATTGTTGCCTTCCAAGCAATGAGATCCGTTTCGGATTCCCGCCACGCATTTCAATATATTTTTGCAAGATTAATCTACCCGAAATGTATTGATGGCAAAAAATATTATGCCTCCAAAATATTGGAACACGCGATAATTCTTTATTAGACTGACCCCTTCTGAATAACCAGTGTCACATGCCAGTGTTGAGGGTGTCCTCAGACTTTGATATCTAGTTGTTTCGTATCTCTCACACAATTATACAAATGAGTATAAATTCATTTTCGACTTTCGCATTGTCATAGTTCTAAGATAAGTATTTATGTGGGTAACCTTGGACGAACCGTCGCTATTATGCCACAGAAAGATTAGGTCAGGTTTGTGCGCTGCAATGCGTTGGCTTTTTAATTCTGACAGGTGACAAGTAGTTAAGGCGCTCGCAGTATCAACCAGAAAGCACAACGATTCCGCGCATTTGCATTCTCCCTTTCGCGCAAAGTACTTAACGAGTTCTCTCAGCAGCGGTCTGGGCCTAAACTGTGTTAAATTGTTAGACATCGGTTGCCTTCCAAGCCACTCAGATCTGGGTTTCATTCCCGCCGAGCCGCATTTTTGCTCTAGATTATTATTTCTAGTCCCTATTATACTATCGAGCTTCGTCTGTGTATGGTTAACTACTGACAGTTGATTAGAAGAGCAAGCCTCCCTATGCAGGTGTTTGAATTTTTGAGTTATTCAAGTCCAAGGAAAAACCATTATAAGCTACTGCGAAAGATGCCCTTCTATTTTGCATCGGCGGAAGTACCTTACGTTTAAATAAATCTAACATTTCTAGCTATTCAGCGTCTGTTGCGTGTAAAGGTTAGCATTGTGGCCATCAGAAGAAAAAAATATCCGGGTTTAGATTCACCGGCCGTCGCATTTCAGATACGTGACGTTTAGTAGATTAATTATTCCCGAAATGTATTTCAGGCCAAGAATTTGCCTCCATTATATATTTGAACAAGATCCCGTAGATTCTCTATTAGACTACTCCTGCTTGAAAATGACCAGGTTCATCCTGCCAGTGACTTAGAGTGTCTCTCAAGGAGTTGTTCTGATAACGTATCAACTGATTTCGTATTCTCCCAAATTATTTAATGTCCCAATTATTGCTGACTTTCGCATTGTCATTTTCTTATTGATAAGATATTTGTAGTGGATTTGGCAGATGTCTTACTTTTACGCCTACAGAAAGAGTAGGATAAAGGTCAATTTTGTGCGTGCAATCTTCAACAAACTTTCCTTCATTTGACAGGTGACAAATTAGAATGGGCTAAGACACACACAGAAAGACGCAAGATAGTTGCGCCGCACCTCCATCTCCCTTTGCGTGCGAAAAGTATACTTGAGAGTGCTCTCCCATCAGCGTCGGTGGTGTAAAGGTTAGCATTGTTGCCTTCAAGCAATAGATCCGGTTTTGATTACCGGTGACGCCGGCTGACGCATTTTCTTCTAGATTTTATTTCTAGTCTATTAACTTCGGATCTTGTGGTTCGTCCTTGGAGACGATTAGAAGAGCAATCCTTTAGGCAGGGTTAAAGGTTTTTGAGTTATCACGTCACAAGAGAATAGCATATAATACGAAAGATGCCCATACTTTGATCGCGGAAGTGCCTTACGTTTAATAACTCTAACATTTCTGCTATCAGCGTCGGTGGTGTAAAGGTTAGCAATGTTGCCTTCCAAGCAATAGATGCGGGTTCAATTCCCGGCTGACGCATTTTGCTTCCAGATTTTATTTCTAGTCTATTAACTTCGGTTCTTGTCGTTCGTACTTGAGAGATGATTAGAAGTGCAATCCAATATGACAGAGTTAAAGTTTTTTGAGTTATAAAGTCGCAACGGAAAATCATATAATACGAAAGATGCCCATATTTTGGTCGCGAAAGTACCTTACATCTAATAACTCTAACATTTCAGCTATCAGCGTCGGTGGTGTAAAGGTTACATTGTCGCCTTCCAAGCAATAGATCCCGGTTCGATTCCCGGCCGTCGCATTTTGCTTCTAGATTTTATTTCTAGTCTATTAACTTCAGTTCTTGTGGTTCGTCCTTGAGAGACGATTAGAAGAGCAATCCTTTATGTCAGGGTTAAAGTTTTGTAAGATATCAAGTCACAAGGGAAAAGCATATAAT
The DNA here is from genome assembly GCA_030067915.1 of Hydractinia echinata. NCBI lineage: Eukaryota > Metazoa > Cnidaria > Hydrozoa > Anthoathecata > Hydractiniidae > Hydractinia > Hydractinia echinata. Next base: position 25,982 of record JASGCC010000060.1, read on the forward strand.
ACGAAAGATGCCCATATTTTGGTCGCGGAAGTACCTTACATTTAATAACTCTAACATTTCTGCTATCAACGTCGGTGGTGTAAATGTTAGCGTTTTCGCCTTCCAAGCAATAGATCCGGGTTCGATTCCCGGCCGACGCATTTCAATAGGAGTTAGTAACTTAATTATTCCCGAAATGTATTGAGGCAAAATTTACCTCCATAATATTTGAACAGCGTAATTCTCTATTAGATTACTCCTGCTGAAAATGACCAGTTTCACCTGCCAGTGCTTAGAGTGTCCTCAGGATTTTTGATCTTCAACTGTTTCGTATTCTCCCAATTATTTAATGTCCCAATTATTGCTGACTTTCGCATTGTCATTTTCTACGATAAATATTTGTAGTTAATCTTGCAGACGTCGTATTACGCTTCAGAAAGATAGGTAGGTCAGTTTTGTGCGTGAAATCTTGGCTTTTCCATTTGACAGGTGACAATAGAAAGGCAGACAACACAAGTAAGCGCAAGTATTGCGCGCACGCATCCCTCTTTCTGCAAAGTGCTTTGGAGTTCTCTCATCAGCGTCGGTGGTGTAAAGGTTAACATTCTTGCCTTCCAAGCAATAGAGCCGGGTTCAATTCCCGGCTCACACATTTTCTTCTAGATTTTATTTCTAGTCCAATAACTTCGGATGTTGTGGTTCGTCCTTGAGAGACGATTAGAAGAGCAATCCTTTATGGCAGGGTTAAAGGTTTTTGAGTTATCAAGTCAAAAGAGAAAGCATATAATACGAAAGATGCCCATATTTTGACCGCGGAAGTTCGTTACGTTTAATAAATCTAACATTTATGCTATCAGCGTCGGTGGTGTAAAGGTTAGCATTGTTGCCTTCCAAGCAATAGATCGGGTTCGATTCCCGGCTGACGCATTTTTCCTTCTAGATTTTATTTCTAGCCTATTAACTTCGGTTCTTGTGGTTCGTCCTTGAGAGACGATTAGAAGAGCAATCCTTTATGGCAGGGTTGAATTTTTTGAGTTATCAAGTCACACGGGAAAAGCATATACACGAACGATGCCCATATTTTGATCGCGGAAGTACCTTACGTTTAATAAATGTAACATTTCTGCTATCAGCGTCTGTGGTGTAAAGGTTAGCATTGTTGCCATCCAAACAAAAGATCCGGGTTTGATTCCCGGCCTTCGCATTTCAATATGAGGTTATAAAAAAAATAATCATACCGAAATGTATTGAGGCAAAATTTGCCTGCATAATTGGAACAGCCTAATTCTTTATTAGACTCCCCTTCTGAAAATGTCCAGGTTCACATGCCAGAGCTTAGAGTGTCCTCAGGACTTTTGATCATCAGTGTTTCGTATTCTCCCAATTATTTAATGTCACAATAATTGCGATTTTCCATTGTCATTTTCTACGATAAATATTTGTAGTTAATCTTGCGGACGTCGTATTACGCCACAGAAAGATAGGTAGGTCAGTTTTTGTGCGTGCAATCTTGGTTTTTAATTTGACAGGTGACAATAGAAAGCGACAACACAAGAAAGCGCAAGTATTGCGCGCACGCATCTCCCTTTCTGCAAAGTATTGAGAGTTCTCTCATCAGCGTCGGTGGTGTAAAGTTAGCATTGTTGCCTTCCAAGCAATAGATCCGGGTTCGATTCCCGGCGACGCATTTTGCTTCTAGTTTTATTTCTAGTCTATTAACTTCGGTTCTTGTGGTTCGTCCTTGAGAGACGATTAGAAGAGCAATCCTTTATGGCAGGGTTGAATGTTTTTGAGTTATCAAGTCACAAGGGAAAAGCATATAACACGAAAGATGCCCATATTTTGATCGCGGAAGTACCTTACGTTTAATAAATCTAACATTTCTGCTATCAGCGTCGGTGGTGTAAAGGTTAGCATTGTTGCCTTCCAAGCAATAGATCCGGTTCGATTCCCGGCCGACGCATTTCAATATGATTTTGTAGAATAATCATACCGAAATGTATTGAGGCAAAATTTGCCTCCATAATATTGGAACAGCTAATTCTTTATTAACTACCCCTTCTGAAAATGTCCAGTTCACATGCCAGTGCTTAGAGTGGTCCTCAGGACTTTTGATCATCAGTTGTTTCGTATTCTCCCAATTATTACAATATACTAATTATTTTCGACTTTCGCATTGTCATTTTTCTAAGATAAATATTTGTGGTTAACCTTGCGGACGTCGTATTATGCCACAGAAAAGATTAGGTCAGTTTTGTGCGTGCAATCTTGCTTTTTAATTGACAGGTAACAATAGAAGGGCAGACAACACAAGAAAGCACAACGATCCGCGCATGCATCTCCCTTTCTGCAAAGTACTTAAGAGTTCTCTCAGCAGCGTCGGTGGTGTAAATGTTAGCTCTGTTGCCTTCCAAGCAATAGATCCGGGCGTTCGATTCCCGGCCGACGCATTTTGCTTCTAGATTTTATTTCTAGTCTATATACTTCGTTCTTGTTGTTCGTACTTGAGAGATGATTAGAAGAGCAATCCTTTATGGCAGGGTTGAATTTTTTGAGTTATCAAGTCAGAAGGAAAAACCATATAACACGAAAGATGCCCATATTTTGATCGCGGAAGTACCTTACGTTTAATAAATCTAAACATTTCTGCTATCAGCGTCGTTGGTGTAAAGGTTAGCATTGTTGCCATCAAAGAAAAAGATCCGGCGTTCGATTCCCGGCCTACGCATTTCAATATGAGGTTGAGAATAATCGTACCGAAATGTATTTGAGGCAAAATTTGCCTCCATAATATTGGAACAGGCGTAATTCCGTTATTAGACTACCCCTTCTGAAAATGTCCAGGTTCACATGCCGTGCTTAGAGTGTCCTCAGGACTTTGATCATCAGTTGTTTCGTATTCTCCTAATTATTTAATGTCACAATAATTATCGACTTTTGCATTGTCATTTTCTACGATAAATATTTGTGGTTAACCTTGCGGACGTCGTTTTACGCCACAGAAATATTAGGTCAGTTTTGCTGCGTGCATTCTTGGCTTTTTAATTTGACAGGTGAGAATAGAAGGGCAGACAACACAAGGAAGCACAACGATTCCGCGCACGCATCTCCCTTTCTGCAAAGTACTTGAGTGTTCTCTCATCAGCGTCGGTGGTGTAAAGGTTAGCATTGTTGCCTTCCAAGCAATAGAATCCGGGTTCAATTCCCGGCCGATGGCATTTTGCTCCTAGATTTTATTTTTAGTCTATTAACTTCGGTTCTTGTTGTTCGTACTTGAGAGATGATTAGAAGAGCAATTCCTTTATGGCAGGGTTGAATTTTTTGAGTTATCAAGTCACAAGGAAAAATCATATAGCACGAAAGATGCCAATATTTTGATCGCGGAAGTACTTACGTTTAATAAATCTAACATTTCTGCTATCAGCGTCGTTGGTGTAAAGGTTAGCATTGTTGCCATCAAAGAAAAAGATCCGCGTTCGATTACCGGCCTACGCTTTTTAATATGAGGTTTGAGAATAATCGTACCGAAATGTATTGAGGCAAAATTTGCCTCCATAATATTGGAACAGCGTAATTCGTTATTAGACTACCCCTTCTGAAAATGTCCAGGTTCACATGCCAGTGCTTAGAGTGTCCTCAGGACTTGATCATCAGTTGTTTCGTATTCTCCTAATTATTTAATGTCACAATAATTATCGACTTTTGCATTGTCATTTTCTACGATAAATATTTGTGGTTAACCTTGCGGACGTCGTTTTACGCCACAGAAATATTAGGTCAGTTTTGTGCGTGCAATCTTGGCTTTTTAATTTGACAGGTGACAATGAGAAGGGCAGACAACACAAGAAAGCACAACGATTTCTGCGCACGCATGTCCTTATCTGCCAAAGTACTTGGGAGTTCTCTCAGCAGCGTGGGTGTTGTAAATGTTAGCTCTGTTGCCTTCCAAGCACTAGATCCGGGTTCGATTCCCGTGCTGACGCATTTTGGCTTCTAGATTTTTATTTCTAGTCTATTAACTTCGTTTCTTGTGGCTCGACCTTGAGACACGATTAGAAAACCAATTCTTTATGGCAGGGTTGAATTTCTTGAGTTATCAAGTCACAAGGGAAAAGCATATAACTCGAAATATGCCCATATTTTGACCGCGGAAGTACCTTACGTTTAATAAATCTATCATTTCTGCTATCAGCGTCGGTGGTGTAAAGGTTAGCATTGTTGCCTTCCAAGCAATAGATCCGGGTTCGATTCCCGGCCGCCGCATTTCAATATGAGGTTGTAGAATAATCATACCGAAATGTATTGAGGCAAATATTTTCCTCCACAATATTGGAACAGCCTAATTCTCTATTAGACTACCCCTTCTGAAAATGTCCAGGTTCACATGCCAGTGCTTAGAGTGTCCTCAAGACTTTGATCATCAGTTGTTTCGTATTCTCCTAATTATTTAATGTCACAATAATTGTCGACTTTTGCATTGTCATTTTCTACGATAAATATTTGTGGTTAACCTTGCAAGACGTCGTATTATGCCACAGAAATATTAGGTAGTCAGTTTTGTGCGTGCAATCTTGGCTTTTTAATTTGACAGGTGAGAATAGAAGGGCAGACAGCACAAGAAAGCACAACGATTCCGCGCACGCATCTCCTTATCTGCAAAGTACTTGGGAGTTCTCTCAGCAGCGTCGGTGGTGTAAATGTTAGCTCTGTTGCCTTCCAAGCAATAGATCCGGGTTCGATTCCGGCCGACGCATTTTGCTTCCAGATTTTATTTCTAGTCTATTAACTTCGTTTCTTGTGGCTCGGCCTTGAGAGACGATTAGAAAAGTAGTTCTTTATGGCAGGGTTGAATTTTTTGAGTTATCAAGTCACAAGGGAAAAGCCATATAACTCGAAATATGCCTATATTTTGACCGCGGAAGTACCTTACGTTTAATAAATCTATCATTTCTGCTATCAGCGTCGGTGGTGTAAAGGTTAGCATTGTTGCCTTCCAAGCAATAGATCCGGGTTCGATTCCCGGCCGCCGCATTTCAATATTGAGGTTGTAGATTAATCATACCGAAATGTATTGAGGCAAATATTTTTCCTCCACAATATTGGAACAGCCTAATTCTCTATTAGACTACCCCTTCTGAAAATGTCCAGGTTCACATGCCAGTGCTTAGAGTGTCCTCAGACTTTGATCATCAGTTGTTTCGTATCTCCCAATTATTTTGATGTCACAATAATTGCCCGACTTTTGCATTGTCATTTTCTATGATAAATATTTGTAGTTAATCTTGCGGACGTCGTATTACGCCACAGAGAGATTAGGTCAGTTTTGTGCGTGCAATCTTGGCTTTTAATTTGACAGGTGACAATAGAAGGGCAGACAACACAAGAAAGCACAACGATTCTGCGCAGGCATCTCTTTTCTGCAAAGTACTTAAGAGTTCTCTCAGCAGCGTCGGTGGTGTAAATGTTAGCTCTGTTGCCTTCCAAGCAATAGATCCGGGTTTCGATTCCCGGCTGACGCATTTTGCTTCTAGATTTTATTTCTAGTCTATTAACTTAGTTTCTTGTGGCTCGGCCTTGAGACACGATTAGAAAAGCAATTCTTTATGGCAGGGTTGAATTTTTGAGTTATCAAGTCACAAGAGAAAAGCATATAACTCGAAATATGCCCATATTTTGACCGCGGAAGTACCTTACGTTTAATAAATCCATCATTTCTGCTATCAGCGTCGGTGGTGTAAAGGTTAGCATTGTTGCCTTCCAAGCAATAGATCCGGGTTCGATTCCCGGCCGCCGCATTTCAATATGAGGTTGTAGATTAATCATACCGAAATGTATTGAGGCAAATATTTTTCCTCCACAATATTGGAACAGCCTAATTCTCTATTAGACTACGCCTTCTGAAAATGTCCAGGTTCACATGCCAGTGCTTAGAGTGTCCTCAAGACTTTGATCATCAGTTGTTTCGTATTCTCCTAATTATTTAATGTCACAATAATTGTCGACTTTTCCATTGTCATTTTCTACGATAAATATTTGTGGTTAACCTTGCGGACGTCGTATTATGCCACAGAAAGATTAGGTCAGTTTTGTGCGTGCAATCTTGGCTTTTTAATTTGCCAGGTGACAATAGAAGGGCAGACAACACAAGAAAGCACAACGATTCTGCGCAGGCATCTCCTTTTCTGCAAAGTACTTAAGAGTTCTCTCAGCAGCGTCGGTGGTGTAAATGTTAGCTCTGTTGCCTTCCAAGCAATAGATCCGGGTTCGATTCCCGGCTGACGCATTTTACTTCTAGATTTTATTTCTAGTCTATTAACTTCGGTTCTTGTTGTTCGTACTTGAGAGACGATTAGAAAAGCAATTCTTTATGGCAGGGTTGAATTTTTTGAGTTATCAAGTCACAAGGGAAAAGCATATAACTCGAAATATGCCCATATTTTGAACGTGGAAGTACCTTACGTTTAATAAATCTATCATTTCTGCTATCAGCGTCGGTGGTGTAAAGGTTAGCATTGTTACCTTCCAAGCAATAGATCCGGGTTCGATTCCCGGCCGCCGCATTTCAATATGAGGTTGTAGATTAATCATACCGAAATGTATTGAGGCAAATATTTTTCCTCCACAATATTGGAACAGCCTAATTCTCTATTAGACTACCCCTTCTGAAAATGTCCAGGTTCACATGCCAGTGCTTAGAGTGTCCTCAAGACTTTGATCATCAGTTGTTTCGTATTCTCCTAATTATTTAATGTCACAATAATTGTCGACTTTTGCATTGTCATTTTCTACGATAAATATTTGTGGTTAACCTTGCAGACGTCGTATTATGCCACAGAAATATTAGGTCAGTTTTGTGCGTGCAATCTTGGTTTTTTAATTTGACAGGTGAGAATAGAAGGGCAGACAACACAAGAAAGCACAACGATTCCGCGCACGCATCTCCTTATCTGCAAAGTACTTGGGAGTTCTCTCAGCAGCGTCGGTGGTGTAAATGTGAGCTCTGTTGCCTTCCAAGCAATAGATCCGGGTTCGATTCCCGGCCGACGCATTTTGCTTCTAGATTTTATTTCTAGTCTTTTAACTTCGTTTCTTGTGGCTCGGCCTTGAGAGACGATTAGAAGAGTAGTTCTTTATGGCAGGGTTGAATTTTTTGAGTTATCAAGTCACAAGGGAAAAGCATATAACTCGAAATATGCCCATATTTTGACCGCGGAAGTACCTTACGTTTAATAAATCTATCATTTCTGCTATCAGTGTCGGTGGTGTAAAGGTTAGCATTGTTGCCTTCCAAGCAATAGATCCGGGTTCGATTCCCGGCCGCCGCATTTCAATATGAGGTTGTAGAATAATCATACCGAAATGCATTGAGGCAAATATTCTTCCTCCACAATATTGGAACAGCCTAATTCTCTATTAGACTACCCCTTCTGAAAATGTCCAGGTTCACATGCCAGTGCTTAGAGTGTCCTCAAGACTTTGATCATCAGTTGTTTCGTATTCTCCTAATTATTTAATGTCACAATAATTGTCGACTTTTCCATTGTCATTTTCTACGATAAATATTTGTGGTTAACCTTGCGGACGTCGTATTATGCCACAGAAAGATTAGGTCATTTTTGTGCGTGCAATCTTGGCTTTTTAATTTGACAGGTGACAATAGAAGGGCAGACAACACAAGAAAGCACAACGATTCTGCGCAGGCATCTCCTTTTCTGCAAAGTACTTAAGAGTTCTCTCAGCAGCGTCGGTGGTGTAAATGTTAGCTCTGTTGCCTTCCAAGCAATAGATCCGGGTTCGATTCCCGGCCGACGCATTTTACTTCTAGATTTTATTTCTAGTCTATTAACTTCAGTTCTTGTTGTTCGTACTTTAGAGATGATTAGAAGAGCAATCCTTTATGGCAGGGTTGAATTTTTTGAGTTATCAAGTCACAAAGGAAAAGCATATAACACGAAAGATGCCCATATTTTGATCGCGGAAGTACCTTACGTTTAATAAATCTAACATTTCTGCTATCAGCGTCGGTGGTGTAAAGGTTAGCATTGTTGCCATCCAAGCAATAGATCCAGTTTCGATTCCCGGATGACGCATTTCAATATAAGGTTTGAGAATAATCATACCGAAATGTATTCAGGCAAAATTTGCCTCCATAATATTGGAACAGCCTAATTCCTTATTAGACTACCCCTTCTGAAAATGTCCATGATCACATGCCAGAGATTAGAGTGTCCTCAGGACTTTTGATCATCAGTTGTTTCGTATTCTCCCAATTATTTAATGTCACAATAATTGCCGACCTTTGCATTGTCATTTTCTACGATAAATATTTGTAGTTAATCTTGCGGACGTCGTATTACGCCACAGAAAGATAGGTAGGTCAATTTTGAGCGTGCAATCTTGGCTTTTCCATTTGACAGGTGACAATAGAAGGGCAGACAACACAAGAAAGCGCAAGTATTGCGCGCACGCATCTCCTTTTCTGCAAAGCGCTTTGGAGTTCTCTAATCAGCGTCGGTGGTGTAAATGTTAGCATTGTTGCCTTCCAAGCAATAGATCCGGGTTCGATTCCCGGCCGACGCATTTTGCTACTAGGTTTTATTTCTAGTCTATTAACTTCGGTTCTTGTGGTTCGTCCTTGAGAGACGATTAAAAGAGCAATCATTTATGGCAGGGTTGAATGTTTTTGAGTTATCAAGTCACAAGGGAAAAGCATAAAACACGAAAGATGCCCATATTTTGATCGCAGAAGTACCTTACGTTTAATAAATCTAACATTTCAGCTATCACCGTCGGTGGTGTAAAGGTTAGCATTGTTGCCTTCCAAGCAATAGATCCGGGTTCGATTCCCGGCGACGCTTTTTAATATGAGGTTGTAAAATAATCATACCGAAATGTATTGAGGCAAAATTTGCCTCCATAATATTGGAACAGCGTAATTCTTTATTAGACTACCCCTTCTGAAAATGTCCAGGTTCACATGCCAGAGATTAGAGTGTCCTCAGGACTTTTGGTCATCAGTTGTTTCGTATTCTCCCAATTATTTAATGTCACAATAATTGCCGACTTTTGCATTGTCATTTTCTACGATAAATATTTGTAGTTAATCTTGCGGACGTTGTATTACGCCGCAGAAAGATACGTAGGTCAGTTTTGTGCGTGCAATCTTGGCTTTTTCATTTGACAGGAGACAATAGAAGGGCAGACAACACAAGAAAGCACAACTATTCCGTGCCCACATCTCCCTTTCTGCAAAGTACTTGAGTGTTCTCTCATCAGCGTTGGTGGTGTAAAGGTTAGCATTGTTGCCTTCTAAGCAATAGATTCGGGTTCGTTTCCCGGGCGATGTATTTCAATATGAGTTTCTATATTAATCACTACCGAAATTTTTTGGAGTAATATTTGGCTCCATAATATTGGAATAGCCTAATTCTCTATTAGACTACCCCTTCTGAAAATGTCCAGGTTCATATGCCAGTACTTAGAGTGTCCTCAGGACTTTTGATCTTCAGTTTTTTCGTATTCTCCCGAATATTTAATGTCACAATAATTTCCGACTTTTGCATTGTCATTTTCTACGATAAATATTTGTAGTTAATCTTGCGGACGTCGTATTACGCCACAGAAAGATAGATAGGTCAGTTTTGTGCGTGCAATCTTGGCTTTTCCATTTGACAGGTGACAATAGAAGGGCAGACAACACAAGAAAGCGCAAGTATTGCGCGCACGCATCTCCCTTTCTGCAAAGTGCTTTGGAGTTCTCCCATCAGCGTCGGTGGTGTAAAGGTTAGCATTGTTGCCTTCCAAGTAATAGAGCCGGTTCAATTCCCGGCTGACGCATTTTGCGTCTAGTTTTTATTACTAGTCTATTAACGGCGGTTCTTGTGGTTCGTACTTGAGAGATGATTAGAAGAGCAATCCTTTATGGCAGGGTTGAATTTTTTGAGTTATCAAGTCACAAGGGAAAAGCATAAAACGCGAAAGATGCCCATATTTCAATCACGGAAGTACCTTACATTTAATAAATCTAACATTTCTGCTATCAGCGTCGGTTGTGTAAAGGTTAGCATTGTTGCCTTCCAAGCAATAGATTCGGTTTCGATTCCTGGGCGACGTATTTCAATATGAGTTTGTATATTAATCACTACCGAAATTTATTGACGTAATATTTGCCTCCATAATATTGGAACAGCCTAATTCTCTATTAGACTACCCCTTCTGAAAATGTCCAGGTTCACATCCGAATGCTTAGAGTGTAAACAGAAATTTTGATCTTCAGTTTTTTCGTATTCTACCAACTATTTGATCTGCCAATTATTGCTCAGTTTCGCAATGTGATTTTCTAAGATAAATATTTGTAGTTAGTATTGCGCACGCCGTATTACACCACAGAAAGATAGGAAGGTCTGTTTTGTGCGTGCAATCTTGGCTTTTTCATTTGACAGGTGACAATAGAAGGGCAGACAACACAAGAAAGCGCAAGGATTGCGCGCACGCATCTCCCTTTCTGCGAAGTACTTAGATCCGGGTTGGAGTCCCGGCTGACGCATTTTGCTTCTAGATTTCATGTTCTAGTTTATTAACTTCGGTTCTTGTGGTTCGTACTTGAGAGAAGGGCAATCTTTTATGGCGGCGTTGAACATTTTTGAGTTATCAAGTCACAAAGGAAAAGCACGTAATACGAAAGACGCCCATATCTCGATCGCGGAAGTACCTTACGGTGCATAACTTTAACATTTCTGCTATCAGCGTCGGTGGTGTAAGGGTTAGCATTGTTGCCCTCCAAGCAATAGTTCCGGGTTCGATTCCCGGCCGACGCATTTTGCGAGTTATTGCGAGTTTGTCGATTAATCATTCCCGAAATGTATTGACGCAAGATTTGCCTACACAACATTTGATCCGCGTAATTCTCTATTAGTGCTTAGCTCTCGTTGAGGTCGGACGTATCTAAAACGCTTCGGTCTTGGCGCGCTAAGTCGAAGAAAGAAAAAAGAAGACTAAAGCTTGAAGAGCTCCTGCTTTGACAGCTAAGTCCTTTTTGATTTATTATATATTGTACTGCCTTCTTTATTTCATTTATATCTTTTCATTTCCTTAATTTGTTGTTTTGTTAGTTTTTAAATTATTGTTTTTGTTAATAAATTGTTTTTATCCCAGTCAGTTTTTTATCCATCTATCATCTAATATGGTAGCTTTGCTGTGTTGTGGGTTCCTGCTGCTCCTTCTGTGTAACATCCTAAGGAAATGGGCTTGCCTCAGATCCTTCAAACATAGTTTTGGAAGAGCACATAACCGTAGAATGATCTCCCTACGACTTAAAAATAACTTTACTCAGGTAGGAAACCCCACATTTACGCTAAAACTGATTTTTGTGTTCGTTGTATTTTTGAGCAATACAAAACCTTCGTTCAAAAGTAGCTCACCCAACAACAACGAAATGAGTCGACTAGATAGGAGTTTCTTTTCTATCTCTTCACTTGATGCCTGCAATAGAGTTTCTGAATGCCAGCTCACTCTCCAATTAAAATTAATGGCTTTATCAAAACTTAAGCCAAGCAGGCACAAGTATTTCTATTTTTTAATCCTCTTGTCAGGGGACATCTGCCTCAACCCAGGTCCTGTTAAGTATCCCTGTTCTTCATGCTTAAAACCTGTGGCAAAAACACACAAAGCACTTTCTTGTGACCAGTGTGGATTATGGGCTCATAAAAAATGTGAGCGTATTTCTGATAAAAAATATCAACAATTTATGAAGACTCCTGATGATAAACTGTTTTTCGTTTGCAATCCCTGTCTTTCTCGTAATTTGCCCTTTGCTAATGAGGAGTCATTTGGTGACGAAATTCCGGACAACATCAATATTACTATTGATGAAAACTTTGATTTTGAGGCAATCAGAAATGGGAAGGGCTTAAAAATGGCCCATCTCAACATTAATGGTCTGTCATCCAAACTAGACTATGTTAAACTTCTGCTACATCAAACAAAACTTGATGTATTCTCCATCTGTGAAACAAAAATTGATGACACCATCACTGACAATGACGTTAAAATTGATGGCTATGTTTGTTATAGGAATGATCGGAATAGACGAGGTGGGGGTGTTCTGATTTTTGTTAATGAAAACTTGGATAGCCACCTTTTGAAACACCTTTACTTCGAAAATGTTGAATCACTATGGGTGAAAGTGTGCCTGAAAAAAACTAAACCTATTTACGTGTGTGGGATTTACAGGCCACCTGGAGGTAGTGATTTGCAGAGTACTGAAAACCTGTGTACTCATTTTAAACAGTGTTTTAACAAGCTCCCAAAAGAAAAAGAAGTTTTTATCTTGGGAGATTTTAACTGTAACATGCTTTCAAAATATGCTCTTTCCTCCAAAATAAAGGAATTATGCTCCACTCTTTTCCTAAAACAACATATTACGGAGCCAACTCGTGTTACTGAAAATAGTAGCACTCTTATAGACTTGATACTTTCTAACAGTTCTTGTATTTCTAAATCTGGTGTCATGGATTTAGGCATCAGTGATCACAATTTAGTTTATGTGATCAGAAAATTCAAAAGGCCAAAATTTGAACCTAAAACATGCAAGGTTCGTAGCTACAAGAACTTCAGTGAAGAGGCTTTTCTGAAGGACCTCAGGAATTTAGACTGGTCATATTTTAATAATTATGATGACCTTGATGAAGCATGTGAGAAACTGAATAAAAATGTTAAAACAGTGGCTGACAAACATGCCCCTTTCAAAACACATAGATTTTCTGGCCGTGTTGAGGCATGGGTCACTGATGAATTAATAATAGCCATCAAAGAAAGAGACTTCTTGAAACGGAAAGCATCAAAAACAAAATCCATCATAGACTGGGAAGCTTTCAAACAAAAAAGGAACCAGGTAATAAGTCTCAAAAATCGACTCAAAAACGAGTACTATAATGACGTTTTGCAGGACTTTCAAAAAAGGCCAAAACAACTTTGGAAAACCCTAAAAAAACTGGTTCCTGATAAGTCAGGCAATACTACCTCGATAAAACGAGTAGTCCAAAACGATGGTACAGAAACTTCTCACCCAAAAGAAATTTCCAACACATTCAATTCATTTTTTGTCAGTGTTGGTGCCAAACTAGCCTCTAAATTTTCTTCTGACATTACTAATGTTAATCCACCTGTTAGCAGACACGATTTTCGGTGGGCTCGTATTGAGACCAAAAGTGTCGAGGAAATAATTAGTTCACTAAAACTTAATAAAGCTACAGGCTTGGACGGAATTGGTTCACGACTGCTAAAAGCAGGTTCGTCAGTTTTAAGTATTTATTTATCAAGTCTTTTCAACAAATCTTTATTTACTGGTTATGTACCTAAATGTTGGAAGACTAAAAGGGTCTCGCCTATTTTTAAAAGTGGCAATAAAACAGATCCTACTAATTATCGGCCTATCTCCATTTTGCCAATTCTTATGAAAATTTTTGAAAAGTTAGTGCATGAGCAAATGTCTCATTTTATTTCTGAGCACAACTTCCTGAATGACAGACAGTCCGGATTTCGAAAACTCTTTTCCACAGAAACTACAGTAGTCGATGTCTCTGATTTTATTCTTACTGAGCTCGACCAACATAACTTTGTTTGTGCTGTGCTCATTGACCTTAAAAAAGCTTTTGACACTGTTGATCATAAAATTTTGTTAAAAAAACTATGGTGTTTTGGCATCAAGAGATGCTGCCTTTGACTGGTTCGAGTCCTACTTAACGGGCCGAATGCAGCTGACTCTTGTAAACGACACAGGATCAGATCTGCTTCATGAAGACGCTTTTGGGGTGCCGCAGGGATCTGTGTTGGGGCCCCTGCTCTTTCTTTTGTATATTGATGACTTAAAATCTGTCATCAATTCAAACTACCACTATCTATATGCAGATGATACAATAATTATTTCGTCTCATAAAAAACTTGGATACCCTTGTCTCCCAGGTCGAGTTAGAACTCTCGCAAGTCGACCTCTGGCTGAATAATAACAAAATGACTATTAATACGGACAAAACTGAAAACATCTTTTTCGGCAACCACAGCCAGTTAAAAAAAGTTGAGAACAAAACTATCAACTATATGGGTATTCCTTTGAAGAGGAGCGAAAAAGTTAAATATCTTGGGGTAACATTTGATCAAAAAATGCAATGGGAAAAGCACATTAATGACATAAATAGAAAAATACTAATTAAATATTCTAAAATTAGAACCATTGCATCCTGTTTAACACCTCACACAAAAAACCTTTTAATTAATGCACTTGTCATGCCATATTTCAACTACTGTTCCTCGGCATGGGCTTGTGCCACCCAAGGTAGATTGGGAAAACTAGAAAAACGATTATAATGTGTCCGTACCTTTCTTGGGAAAGAGAGGGAATATTCAATGAATAATTTACTCATCAAAAACGATGCCATATTAGTTTTCAAAGCCATGAATCACATTGCTCCTGATTACATGCGCTCAAAATTCCTTTTGACAAAAAACTGTCATAATCATCAAACAAGAGGAGCTTCAAAAAACAGGTTCACACTTCCCTTGGTCAACACGGAATTTGGCAAAAAAGCCTTCCCATTTAGAGCTGCAAAAGTGTGGAATAATCTTCCAGACCAAGTGACCTGTGATGGAAGTCTGCTTTCGTTTAAGACTTCCATCTCTAATGTATTTGGCAAATTCTAATGGAGATCACTTTTTAACTTTTTAATTTTTAATTTTTGTTTTTTATTCTTTTTCTTTTCAATTTTCACAGATTATAAATGTTACTATGTTTGATTGAGCTGAGGCAGTCCAAGGTTTATCATTTTTTGTTTCTTTCTTGTTGTAGTGGCCCCCAGTGGAAACAATCCACTAACTATAGGTTTTTGTGATTTTCTGGGCTAGCCACTTTAAATATTTATTATTATTATTATTATTATTATTATTATAGACTCACCCTTCTGAAAATGTGCAGGTTCACATGCCAGTGCTTAGAGTGTCTTCAGGACTTTTGTTCTTCAGTTGTTTCGCATTCTCGCAATTGTATAATGTCACAATTATTGTTGACTTTCGCATTGTCATTTTCTACGATAAATATTTGTAGTTAGTATTGCGGACGTCGTATTACACCACAGAAAGGTAGATAGGTCAGTTTTGTGCGTGTAATTTTGGCTTTTTCATTTGACAGGTGACAATAGAAGGGCAGACAACAGAAGAAAGCACAAGTATTTCTCGCACACATCTCCCTTTCTGCAAAATACTTGAGAGTTCTCTTATCAGCGTTGGTGATGTAAAGGATCGCATTTTTGACCTCCAACAATAGATCCGGGTTCGATTCCCGGCTGACGCATTTTGCTTCTAGATTTCATGTTCTAGTATATTAACTTCGGTTCTTGTTGTTCGTAATTAACGGATGATTAGAAGGGCAATCCTTTGTAGCAAAGTTAAATGTTTTTGAGTGACCAATTCACAACGGAAAAGCATATAATACGAAAGACACCCATATTTCGATCGCGAAAATTCCTTACGGTTAATATTTCTAACATTTCTGCTATCAGCGTCGGTGGTGTAAAGGTTAGCATTGTTATCTTCCAAGCAATAGATCCTGGTCCAATTCCCTGCCGACGCATTTCAATAGAATAATCATTCCCTAAATGTATTGACGCAAAATTTGCATCCATAATATTTGAACAGCCTAATTCTCTATTAGAGTCACCCTTCTGAAAATGTCCTGGTTCACATGCCAGGGATTAGAGTGTCCTCAGGTCTTTTGATCTTCAGTTTTTTCGTGTTCTCCCAATTATTTATTTTGCCAATTATTGCTGACTTTCGCATTGTCATTTTCTACGACAAATATTTATAGTTAGTATTGCGGACGTTGGATTACACCGCAGAGTGATAGGTAGGTCAGTGTTGTGCGTGCAATATTAGCTTTTTCATTTGAGAGGTGACAATAGGAGGGCAGACAACACAAGAAAGCACAAGTATTCCACGCACGCATCTTCCTTTGTGTAAAGTACCTGAGAGTTCTCTCATCAGTGTCGGTGGTGTAAAGGTTACCATTGTTGGCTTCCAAGCAATAGATCCGGATTCGATTCCCGGTTGACGCATTTTGGTTCTAGATTTCACGTTCTAGTATATTAACTTCGGTTTTTGTTGTTCGTAATTAAGAGATGATTAGAAGGGCAATCCTTTGTAGCAACGTTAAATGTTTTTGTGTTATCAAGTAACAACGAAAAGGCATATAATACGAAAGACACCCATATTTCGATCGCGAAAATTCCTTACGGTTAATAACTCTAACATTTCTGCTATCAGCGTCGGTGGTGTAAAGGTTAGCATTGTTGCCTTCCCGGGTTCGATTCCCAGCGGACGCATTTTGCTGCTAGATTTCAAGTTGTAGTCTATTAACTTCAGTTTTTGTGGTTTGTACTTGAGGGATGATTAGAAGCACGGCGGTCATTTTCTCTCGATTTCCTCCCGTTTGCAGCTATTCGCGCAACATATGAATATCTGAGATTACGGTAGCCGTTTTTTCGATTTCCTATTTTCCCTCTGGTGGAAAAAAAATCGGTTCCGGTAAAGTAGTTTGTCCCGGCTGATATTCCAGTTTTGAGAAGAAAAACGGCCACATTGTATTTTTTGTTGTTTTTACTTTTCGTGATGGCTACAGAAAGAAACGAGAAATTTTGGTGTAATGTTGAACTAAAGTTAGCCACCTATGAGCGTCAGTGGTTTGAAGACATTTCAAAGAGTAAGAAGGACTATAGCATGGGTAGCTCAATGGATGATAATGTGGAAAAGTTGGTTGGAAACCACCTTGCTCTTGTGGGGCCAATGCTTGACAGTTATTTGCATGAGGTGGGGGCTTGAATGATAGCAAAATTGAGCAGAGGGAAAATGACTGGATTGGCAGTACCTGTCAATTTGTTCAATCCCAGGAAAGTAATGCGGTACCTAGTTTGCCTATGTAAGAACTATGGGGCAAAGACAGAACACATTGCTCCGAAGAACAAAAGGAAAAAGTTTGGGAAAATAAAATTAAATATAGAGGATGCTAAAACAGCCGAAAAGATTTTTAATCCATCACATTTTGATGGAACATATTATTTGTCAAAGCGCAAATTCAAAAAGGTGGAGGGAGGCAGCACATATGATGTTATGGCTAGGGTGGTTGTGAGTTCGCATACACCACTTTGCTTGGAATATGTTCATAACCACCTGAAAGTTTTTTTTTATATTCAGCGATACACTGCTGCCGGTTTTGCAATTGACACCAATGTGCAAACGTTGATGAACAAACAGTTGCAGTAGTTAAGTTATGAGGTACTTAATTTGTATTTGTTATTTGTTACTTGATGTGCCCCTAGCTAACTTGAGTGCAGTATCTGTGGTTATTGTGGTTTAACACAAAACACCCACATTTTCAGTATATATATGCTAGAAACAAATGGAAGTCAGGTTATCCGACTTTTTTAACAATCAAACAATCTTTCTATCAATCAAATTTCACAGGAACATATGAAAGTTTGTTTTTATTTTTTTGTTAATTATGAAGATAGGTTGTGTATACATCCTATGAGCTTAGTGGAAATAAAAAAGGTTGCAGAAATTATGGTGCACTTATTTCATTAAAAGCCAAATTACATCACCAAATGTTAATTTCTCTATGTCTACAG
Organism: Hydractinia echinata; assembly: GCA_030067915.1. Lineage (NCBI taxonomy): Eukaryota > Metazoa > Cnidaria > Hydrozoa > Anthoathecata > Hydractiniidae > Hydractinia > Hydractinia echinata. Next base: position 43,633 of record JASGCC010000060.1, read on the forward strand.
TACATTATCTATATTACGAGAGTGTATTTTAATGCAAAACAGCAGGATCACTTTACAGGTGTCTTGGACATGCAGGGTCATACCCTGTCACTCTCTATACATAAATCATAGCTACAAAATCTGAATTTAACCAGCTGACCCCAGTCACCTAGATTATAAAAATGGTTCTAGAAATTGAGTTGTGGAGTAATTCCTAGTTTAGGGTAACTATTATTCTAATACCCACCCTAGTTTATCCAATGATTGTACTTGATATATTTGTTTTTTTAGGTTTAGCTCTGTCTAGGATTCGAACCTCGATCTCTCATTTTTCATGAGTGTCATAGCCATTAGACCAACAGAGCATCTATATGAAAACAATTTTTCAGTTGTGCAGGTTAGTTCAATAACAGGAAAATGGATGAAATACTTGTTTGCTAATTTCTACAATAATCTTTTGGAAAAATCACGCAAATAATACATAGGAAAGACCAATTTTCAGTATATATATAAATTATTTGTATCAATTGAATGTATTTATGGGGCAATTTTGTTTTTGAATGTATACAGTGAATTAGTGACAACAAAAAGCTATTATTTGCTACCAGATTTTCTTTTTTTCTGCTGGCTATTATATAACAATACTTTAAAAACTAAATAAAACTCTGCAAAATGAACTGTCATTGTTCACTTAAAAGAAGTCCTTCTAATCCACAAACTAATACTTCCTTGTTTCCAGCAACAGAACGATTGCGATTTTTTAGATGACTTCTAAGCTCAGACACGGTTAATTGTGATGGGATGATAATATTTGCATTGACGCAGCGACCTTTTGTGTTCATGTATTCACATGACAGCTCAGCATAGATTCATCACTAAATGTCATTTTACAACTCTTACATGCAACTGGTTTTAATATTGCAATAACATCTGCAATCAAATGACCACTTTGAGCACATTGAATAACATTTGTTGAATTGAAACAGGTTTCACAAATATCAGAATTGTTAAAGATGGGACGTGAGCAATGACAATAACTAACATCACTATCATCCAAATTTGGCGTTCTTGGTCTATAGTGGGAGTGCTACGTTGCCTTTGTAGGAAAATGATACGGTAGGTAGAAGTTACATACATTGCTTGACCTCATTAGTTGATTTTCCCTCGTTCATCTTGATCTAAAGATCTGTTTGATTCTGATTATAATTCTTGTTTGATGGCAGAATGTATCGTATCCAATACCATATAAATAAAATAAAATTTTGGCATGATAGGGCACGGCATATCCAAAAGTCAAACAGTGCTCTGACATTTATCTGGGAAGAACAGTGCAAACAAGTTATATAATAATTTGTTTTACAAGCATCCGCAACATCGTCAGCATACTTCATGAATTTTATTGATTAGTGCTCCAATGTCACGGAGTCATTCGCAAATCTTTACCAAAGCAAGGTTTTTAATTCCATTCTCAATTCCATTTTCAATTTGATGTTGAGCTTTTAGAGAATTAACGAGCCGATAGCTGTACTGTGCAAGAGATATTGCTTGGGATCCGATTAAACGAACATCAAGACGCTTCCATCGTTCTGATTCTCTAACATACTGCTCCCTAATCTGTTTTGCAAGAAACTTTAAACCACATCCTGGAACAGTTCCATCACGCACAGGATTTCCAAAGACAGTAAAAAAATCTTCCACACTACCACACCGAATGGACTCATGGTAAAGTAAAGTTAACACATGTTACCAACTGTTGATACCAACAAGATGCAAGGATTCTGGGCGCGTTCTGTCAGCAAATTTCCTAATACGTGGCTCTCCGAACTGGCGTAAACCATTCTGGGCCATGAAATTTAACTCCTGTTGATGGTAATTTTTGGCATTTGGTGACAGAGTTTGTCTAAATTATCCAGTTTTGTGTTGTAGACATTGGTCTCCACATGTGGTCACTACCAAATCCAATACTCCCTCCTACCTTGTTAACATCATTTTTATGCACATTCGCATAAGGAGATAGATATGTTGCGCATTAACTTAACTCGTTTCCTGCCCAACATTGCCAAGCTTGGTCACCAGAGGGCTGGAATTCAAAAGTTACTTTTTGAGCGTTGATGGTGAAGATCTTACTCTCGATAAGTTCCATTTCATCAGCATGTTGTTTCCATAGCTCCTCACAAATATGACTTTTTCAGATGCAGTGATAATGTGCAAAGGATAGTGAAACTCACGGCTTCTTACACGATTGCCAAAATTCCAAAATGTTAAAGAGTCAATACTCATTGAAATTTCTTTTGTTTCAGGGGCTCCGTCATCACTGAACTCAATAATAAAATGATTTGTGTTATCTTTGAACCACATCAGTGTGTTTTTATCGAGAAGCTGCAAATGCAAATCTGCAATCATATTTGTTAACGCAGTGATCGTTCTCACAACACCTGAATACCCTGGGATTTGATGAACTTGTCCAATGTCTAAACTTTTCGCAAACTTATCTACAGCTTCGTGTGAAATGGAGAATTGTTTCAAAGCGAATTTAGAACCATCAAAACTTTTGCTCTTAACAATTTCACCTTCATCATAACAGCGCTTTTGGATGTTGCAAAGAAAGTTGTATTTTCGGCGGGATAGATGGCATTGGAATTTTGTGGCAACTGCTTTTTTAGGTTGGAATCTTTGGTCCCAGAAAAACTACACTTTAAAAGTTTGTCTAAAACTTCTTTTGCATCGTAAACAGCTTTTCCAGAAGTTCTGATTGACAATATCGAGATATAAAATCCCAAGCACCGAATATTGCTCCTTCCTCTCCCCCATGTATAAATTCCAAAAGATTTTTAGCCTCCTTTTGTCTGCGGTAACACGTAGAATTGGAGCTGTCACTTATAGCTTCCAGAATTGAAGCAGTATTCTCACGAAGTGTTCTGGCATGATATTTTTGTTATAGCAAAAGTCGTAATTTCTCATACTGCTGGTTTAGTAAATTGACCTCATTTTCTAGTCTAGTTTTCTCTACAATAGTTTTATCACATAGCATCATTTTTTCGATTTCTTGCAGCTTCAGCTCATTTACAAACAATTCCAATGTCTCCTTCTGGGCAATCAGCGTTCTAACCTGACTATTTAGTTGGGAAAGACTTCTAACACACTAACTTCACTTCTTTGTTACAATTTCCTTTATACCCAGTGGCCTTTGAACACTGGCCCATATTCCTATTACAACGTACATCATAATCACTAAAAAAAAAGAAAACAAGGCTAAGCTAGCTACCTATATTTTAGCTAGAGCTCTTCTATATGTTCTACTGAATGCAAATAATCTTAGCACATCTTAAGGGTCCGTTGCACGTAGCAAAATTTTCAATAGCAAATAACATACAAGTGCTTGTGCAAGTACTTGTACAATGCAATATTATGTGTAACAGCTGCTATTAAGCATTGTGTATGGGCTTGTATAAGAACTTGTGCAAGTTCTGAATTTTTTAAAATGATATAAAAAAATCGACGTTTGCTATAGCAAATAAACAATAGGTTGCGATCAAGTTCGTAATGTTAACCGATCAATGATTTTACTTTTGTTTTCATTGTTGTTTTAATTATAACGTTTCATTATAATGCCAGTCAAAGACATACAAAAGAAAATGGTCGGTTTGAGATCGTATTACGGTCAATTAAAACAGAAACTCCGAGCTTCAAAGAAAAAGTGGAGCAGGTTCGGATGAGGTTTTCACACCCCAATGGCCTTTTTATGGGGAGATGGATAGCTTCTTATCTGATTATATTACTCCTCGCGCCACAGAATCCAAAATTAATGTGGACGAAGATCCGAATGGTGATGATGAAGCTCCTACGCCGGCGCTCAATCATAAACGAAAAAAGTCATGTCAAAAAAGATCAAGATGTATCTGTTGCAGACAGAGTTATGTTAAAAGCGTGAGAGCGATTGGATGAGCCTCGTCAGACTTCTTCCGCAGTTGTAAACGTAAACCTGAGTCCTAATGAAAGCGAAACCCAAGAACAATTGTTTAGTAGAATGATTTAGAAGAATTTGCTTGATATAGAAAATATGTACACCCGAGAAAAGTGATAATAACGGAAATGTTCAGCGTCTTTTAATCTTAATTCACTAAATGATGTTATTACAAGCCCCTTCTGTTTGTCTCTCTAATAACCACGGTCGCACGTGTTGCTTTCTTTTTTGCGATAGCGCCAGAATTTAAACAACGTCTCCTTGTTCCCAAACCATTTTTAAAATGAGCGCACAAATTCCCACTTGTTTTTTTTATTTAAAATCGACAAAACTTGCGCAAGTATAAAAACTTGCACAACAAGTACTTGCAGAAGTACTTGTATGCTATTTGCTATTGCAAACTTTGCTACGTGTAACGGAATCCTTTAGCTAGCTATCTAACTAGCTTTAACTTTAAGCTGAGTTAAAAAAGAAAAGTAAAATGTATAGCTACGCTTTTTATTGGCTAAAAATAAAAAAGCATAATGGCCAAAACTTTTTCCACTGCACGAAAAGTTATGGTGTTTGGTAGAAATTAAAATGCACTTTATATATTGATTTGTAACTCCAGTTTTACCTTAAATCTGCATCTGAATTTTCTTGAACAGACTCCAGAAACATTGATTACAGTTTCTATTCTGTTGAAATATTAAAAAAGACGGCAAACTTGATATATAACAACCATATATTCAAAAATCCAAAAATTGGACATATTTTGGCGCTGCGGAATAATATTTTCAACTTCTCTTAAAAAGTTACAAAGTAGAACCACGCAGAAACCTATCCTGATAGAGATTTCTCTTGTTTCATTGTTGACCGAGGTGATAGCTTTTAGTTAAAAATCAAAGTTGGGGTCAATAACGATAATAATGCAATGTGTGGCTGTTTTAACTTAAAATATTTGCAAAAATGGCCATTTAAGAGGTTAAATGAGTTGCTCCAACATAGTAATTTTTATTTAGCTTAATTTTATGATGCTAAAATCATACATAGGTAATACATTTTTCAAGAAATGAGAGGGTTGTGTCATCCTCCTCGCGGGATAGCTAGGCGCGATAGGCGCCATTATGAGCTATTAAGATGACGTCACTTGGGTGAAAGTTCTCGCTATCTGACCGCCGTTAATGACATTATTTTATGGTAGCGTTAAAGTTTGTGTAGTAATCAAGTCGCAACGGAAAAGCATATAATACGACCGATGCCCATATTTCTTTCGCAAAAATGTGTTACCGTTAAGAACTCTCACATTTCCGCTATCAGCGTCGGTGGTGTAAAGGTTCCAATTGTTGCCTTCCAAGCATTAGATCCGGGTTCTATTCCCGGCCGACGCAGTTCAATATGTGTTTGTAGATTAATTATTTCCACAATGTATTGAGGCATAGACGTATCGTCAAAGTTTGCTTCCGCAATAGTTGCACAGCCTAATTCTCTATTAGACTTACCCCATTGGAAAATGTCTGGATTCATATGCCAGTGCTTAGAGGGTCAGCAGGAATTTTGATCTACAGTTGTTTCGTATTCTCCCAATTATTGTATGCGCCAATTAATGCTGACATTCGCATTGTCATTTTATACGATAAGTATAAGTAGTTACCATTTCGGACGTCGTGTTACAGCACTGAAAAGATAGGTAGGTCGGGTTTGCGCATGCAATCGTGGCTCTTTTATTTAACACGTAACAATAGAAGGGCAGACGACACAAGAAGGCACTACTATTCCGCCCACGCATCTCCCTTTCTGCAAAGAACTTGAAAGCAATATTTCAAGCAATATATCCGGGTACGCTTCCCCGCTGACGCATTTTGCTCCTTGATTTCGAGTTCTAGTCTATTAACTTCGCTTCTTGTAGTTTGTACTTGAGGTGGTGTAAAGTGGTGGTGGTGTAAAGGTGGTGGTGGTGTAAAGGTTCGAATTGTTGCCTTCCAAGCATTAGATCCGGGTTCGATTCCCGGCCGACGCATTTCAATATGAGTTTGTAGATTAATTATTAATTATTAATTATTGCCACAATGTATTGAGGCATGGACGTCTCGTCAAAGTTTGCCTTACCAATCGTTGCACAGCGAAATTCTCTATTAGATTCACCCCTTTGGAAAATGTCCAGATGGACATGCCAGTGTTAGAGGGTCCACAGGAGTTTTGATCTTCAGTTGTTTCGTATTCTCCCAATTTTTCAATGTGCCAAATATTGCTGACTTTCTCATGGTCTTATTCTGCGATAAGTATTTGTAGTTACCATTTCGGATGTCGTGTTAGCCGCGGAAAAGATAGGTAGGTCAGTTTTGTGCATGCAATCATGGTTCTTTTATTTAACACGTAACAGTAGAAGGACAGAAAACACAAAAACGCAGTAGTATTCCGCGCACGCGCCACCCTTTCTGCAAAGAACCTAAAAGTTCTCTCATCGGCGTCGGTGGTGTATAGGTTAGCATTGTTGCCTTCCAAGCCATAGATCCGCGTTCGATTCCCGGACGACGCATTTCAATATGAGACTAATTATTGCCGCAATGTATTGAGGCATGCAGGTATCGTCAAAGTTTGCCTCCACAATAGTTGCACATCCTAATTCTCTATCAGACTCACCCCATCGGAAGACGATAAGTATGATGAACCACAGCATTGATTCGACTTTAGACCTAGTAAAAATTCTGGTAAAGGCAACGTAACACTTTGACGATATTCATCTGGTTTTTTGTCCAGAGACTTTTTGTTGATTGTAGCTTTTCTCTTCAATGGAATATCTACAAATTAAAAGATATGTTAATATAGTTTTTTGAAAACAAGGCCGCTCGGTTATCTGATAAGGTCAATTTAACTGTAATATTCCACATATGTAGCAGTTTTTCTCTTTAAAGTGGTATCTAGAAGTAAAGTGCTTTGGTTAGAAATTTTTTTACCGACAATAGGTAGGTAAGTAGAGACACTATGGGACTGCAATAGGACACCCAACCAAACCAGCTCTTGACGGAACGATGACGTCATCAGTTACTTTTTTCAGGGGACAGTATGTACAGTTTTTACAACATGTTACCGGGAATCAAACTCTAGGATTTTTTACAATTAATGAGCTACATGCAATAAATAAAAATAGTTTGTCAATGCCTATAAATAAAAAAAACTATTTGAATATTCCACACACTTAAAAGGTAAATGATAAATATGTAATAAAATTATTTGTCCTGGATGAATTTAAAAATGTCCAAAACCGCTAAACTGTAGACGCTCTGCAACTGCATACTGAAGGAGCTATCTATTACGTTTGGTGTTGCTGTTATTAAATAAAGATGGTTGTCTACCTGATTCACGCAATTGGGGTTCGAAATTAAACAAGAAAACCGTCCGGTTTGATCACACATTCGTATTGTACACATACTTTATACTTAAATATTGTATTGATTATGTTTATATATCTTGTATCTATGGCAACGTTCTTGTTTATATAGACCTGTTGTATAATTTTTATTTTACTTGAAAATGGGTGTATGACACCCGAAACGTCGTTTTAATTTGTACACATACACATGGATGTCCAAGTTTTAACATAAAATATTGTCAATCGAATTTCTAATGTCTGATGTAAAAACAACAAGAACTGAAGCGGTTTGAACACTCACACAACACTATGATGATAAATAATTAAAATGTATTTATTAAAATATAAAATATACAATGATAAAATTTGGTATAAAAATATTAAGGCACAAACTTAGAGAAAGAGATGATGATAAATTGAATCATATTAAAAGTTGTGACTATTTTTCGATAACTGAGATATGGCTGGAGAGCACACAACTCGAGTCAATTTCGAACATTATAACATTGTCAACATACAATAAATCAAAACAATCATTTCAAGACAATGAACACCGTCATTTGATGCGAGATTTCTCGAAATTCGAATAGAATATATATCTACTGGTTTCATTATTTTGTGTATACTATATAAAGCTATTCTTATTATCGTGTGATAATAAGAAAACAACAAAAAATCGCTGTTATACGCAAAAAAACAATACATAAACAAACTTTTGGTCAATATAGCGCGCTATTTGTGGTGGCTTTGATTTTGATACTATTCGCGCCCCTTTCAACTTTTCGTTACCACCATGACAGAACGCAGCCCATACCAAATCACACACTTCTACGAATGTGTGAAACAAGAAAGGTAATTATGAAATTAAATAGGCAGCAATATCGAAAGCTCCAAAAATGTGCAATATACTAATTCGTTGTCACTATAATCCGATTAAAGCTGTCGTGAGAGTTGCAAATGCGTCAAAAAATCGCATTCCTGAAGCAAGATCTGTTAATTTTGTGATAATTTTGTGCTTTTAATCAATAATTTTAAAAAATTTTGGTCACATTGTAAGAATTTCATAAATATTTTTATTTCACTTTAAAACAAAACAAAAAAAATAACAAAATAACATGATTATTACAACTGTTTGCTTTTTTATAATTCCCGTGAGTAATTTTACAAAAAATGCACACATTTATAAAAGCTGTTTATAATTATTCACAAATGTCGAAATGTTTTTTAGAAACAGACAGTTGCTATAGGAACCCTGGGGTAGATTTAAAGTGGATCTAACGCTTTAAATTTTTTCTTCGGAATCATTAGTACTGATGTCAAATTTTATGCTTTTAGCACGGATAATGAAACGTTTGCACACTTTTACCTTACTATTACCCATGAATCATAAAAAACAATGATTCTATGCGTTATCTTGATCAGTTATTTAAGCTCTACATAATTAGGGCAACAGGTAAACACATTTCTAAAAAAAGATTTTTGTGTATCGACGAGTAATTGCTAACGTCACCAAATATTTACCTCATTAATCAAGCGATATTTACCACGGGCACTTCAAATAGTTTTATATACTAATACTCTGTTGTATCTGTCTTGCCGCTGCTGACGTTTTGAAAATTCCCAAAATTTTCTATTCTTTTTACTGTTCTTCCGCCTGCGCGGACTTGACCACGATTTTTTACAACTACTAATTACCTTATGTGTCTTATTAATTAAGTTTTTGGAGCCATGTCACGACATCAATCCACGAAGACTAAAGCTAATTCCCCTTTTAAATTAATAAAACTATATTTTCACTCTAAACCTTTGAGGCGAAGTAACTTGGACATACTTGGCGACTTTAGTTGTTTCATTCTTGCATGTGACAACGTGAGACTAAAATTGGGGTTAATTCGGTTTGGGCATAAACTAAACATTTTGCAACCTAGGATTTTACCATACCCTCGTTCGTTCGTTCGTTCGTTCGTTCGTTCGTTCGTTCGTTCGTTCGTTCGTTCGTTCGTTCGTTCGTTCGTTCGTTCGTTCGTTCGTTCGTTCGTTCGTTCGTTCGTTCGTTCGTTCGTTCGTTCGTTCGTTCGTTCGTTCGTTCGTTCGTTCGTTCGTTCGTTCGTTCGTTCGTTCGTTCGTTCGTTCGTTCGTTCGTTCGTTCGTTCGTTCGTTCGTTCGTTCGTTCGTTCGTTCGTTCGTTCGTTCGTTCGTTCGTTCGTTCGTTCGTTCGTTCGTTCGTTCGTTCGTTCGTTCGTTCGTTCGTTCGTTCGTTCGTTCGTTCGTTCGTTCGTTCGTTCGTTCGTTCGTTCGTTCGTTCGTTCGTTCGTTCGTTCGTTCGTTCGTTCGTTCGTTCGTTCGTTCGTTCGTTCGTTCGTTCGTTCGTTCGTTCGTTCGTTCGTTCGTTCGTTCGTTCGTTCGTTCGTTCGTTCGTTCGTTCGTTCGTTCGTTCGTTCCATTTAAAAGCATTTTCCCAACGCTAAGTGAAATCCGCGTCAAAATGTATGCGAAGAAGGTAGGGGAGTTATTTGAAAGATAATTAAAGGAATTAGGGGAATTCTTTGTGTCCTTTCCTTAGTGCTCTAGGGTTGAAATACCTTTTGGTCTCCTATCAGTAAAAGCAAAAATAGTTTTCTGAAAGGTTTTCACACATAGCACATTTACCAGTTTTTAATTTGTAGACTTATTCGACGCTTTGTGTTATCACAATTTCTTGCTTAGTTTTTTTTTCGACAATGTCGACCTCGATGTTCTCACATGCAACGTTATCCATTACAGTGTACCGGAATTGTTTTAGCAGTTAGAATGTCAAGCATTCACAATATCAGATTTCAAATCACCTCTTTTTTTAAAATAATAAATCAATCTTTAATTCTCGCAATTTGCAGGGTTTTTTCTGATTCTACAATTATTTTTTGTAAAATTAATGCATTTTGTTTTGTGAATAAAGAAACAGCTAAAAACATGCATTTTTCATTTACAATTGTTCATTGTTAATTTCACATATTATACATATAAAAGTACTCTTATGAATAAAAGAAACAGAAAGGTCCATTTTTTATTTCCATAAATAATTCATCAATTGCCTAGTTTCCGTTTTGCGAAAATACTAATAAAAAAGCCTGTATTTTGCATATCTTTTTATAATTTTAACATTAATATTATTATTCTGTCACCTGTTGTTAAATAAACGAACGAAAGATATTTTTTAACACCGCCTTGCTACATGAATTTAGATAACAATGAAAAAACAGTAGTAGTCAAGATACAATCCCTTCCTACTATAACAAACACACATAAATATTATGATTATATGATTTAAAAGAAAAAATTATTTTGTGTCAATTTTATCCTTATTGTTTAAGGTTTCATGTAGTTATTGTTAACCGGCTTTTTTAATTGATTAAAAAAAACCACGTTGTTTTTTATCGTTAAAAGCATTCTATGGTAACTTGCCACGATTATTTCAAGGCCTCCTTAAAAAATTGTTATCAAGCCTACGCTTATCGCGAAACCTAATTCTCGCGAAAAAAGCATTGAAATGATCATCCGCAAAAGATTCTTTCGCTAAAGTTCTGCCCATAATAGTAACATTGACTTTTAGTATTTTTTTTAATATTCTTTTTTAGCGGTAAAATAAGTTATGATCTGGAAACCCTTATACTTATCATTAAAATCAAAAATTTGTTTTGACAGGAAAACAAAGACAAAACACGAGTAGCTGCATTTGGCACAGGATACTGTAATACTTGCTTTACCAAGGTAATTAATACCTCTAAACTAATACCTTTAAAGTGATTGCTTTTACCTCGACTAGCTTTATATGCCATCATCTTGTATGTTTCTATGCAAAAATTTAGAAGAACCTATCTGGATAGCTAGCTAAGTTTATTTAATCAGATTAAGCCTAATTTAATCGCAAGTTAAGTGCTTACGTTAAATAAATTATGGATATCAAAGACATGTAGGGAACTTTTGTGACATTTTTAGATGTATATGGATGTCCTCAATGCTCATAAACATATCCAAGCTATTAACTCGACTTTCGTGTAAATCTGCAAAGAAAAAAAAACATTCCGTTTTGAAAAAAAGAAAAAAAAAGCAATGTTGGCTAGGCTAGCTTAGTAGTACTAAGGAGTGATTTTAAGTAGGTTTTGGGGTTTTGATCGTCAAACCCCCGCTAAAAACGCTCCCAAAATCGGAAAATCCGACGGCATCCGAAAACAAATCCGAAACCAACCCGATTCCGACAAACCCGACAATTCCAGCGCATGCGCACAAGCGCAACAAGTGATAATGCTGACATCAACAAAAATTTGAGCATGCGCAGTTGAGTAAGGTAAGCCCCCTTACTCAAAGCTCAACCACAGTGGTTGAGTTTTTTTGTACTTATATTAAAGAGAAATGAGTTGGTTCAAATATATTCCAGACTATTTCAAGACCCAGGAAATGTGCATTAGGGTAGTTCAAATTGATCCCATGCTGCTCGATTTTGTTCCAGATCATTTCAAGACCCAAGACATGTGGACCAGGACAGTTCAAGAGGACCCCCGGCGGCTGCGATATGTTCCGGAAACTTTCATGACTCAGGAAATGTGTACCGGGGCGGTTCAAGGGGACCCATGGATGCTCGGGGATGTTCCGGATCATTTCAAGACCCAGGAAATGTGTACTGGGGTGGTTCAAGGGAGACCATGGCTGATCATCTATATCCCTGACCAATTCAAGAACCAGGAAATGTGTAACAAGGTAGTTGGAAAGCAGCCAGGGGTGCTCGAGTTTATTCCGGATCATTTCAAGACCCAGGACATGTGCAACAAAGTTGTTGAATTGGCGCCCCTGCTGCTCGGGGATGTTCCGGATCATTTCAAGACTCAGGAAATGTGTACCGGGGCTGTTGAAAAGTATCCCTGGATGCTCGAGTTTGTTCCCGATTGGTTCGTGACCCAGGAAATGTGTAGCATTAGCACTGATCCCTGGCTGCTCGAACCCTATCGCTCGAGAAAAAGGGAGAAGGCCAGTATTAGGTATGAGCTAGGCCCAATAACGTGGCATCCCGACAGGGTTATAGACTGGTGCTTTACGGAAGAGGAAAAGAAGGATCTCGAGATATTGTGGAGTGGGGCAAGAGCCACGGGAGACTTGAATGGCGGTGCATCTCAAATAAACGATGAAGGAACAATGTAACGACTGTGAAGCGGCCCTCGACGAGTACGACAGATGTCGCTGTCGACGCAGACTCCTGATAAGATACAAGCTGCTTTGTTGGTACTGCTATCAAGAGTACATCACTTACAATGGCGGCAGTTGTCCTTGCACCAAGACCACTTGTAGAAGACCCTAGTTGAGATTTCAACACCACAATAAAAAGATGTTTAAATTCGGTGAACAAACTGTCAAAACCATGGACTTTTACAACAATACAACTCCGCTAAATATCGAAGAAGTGAACATTGAAAACCTTATGATGAGCGACCCCATTCCAGCAAACAAAGGCAAGGATGAACGATTCGTTATTGGTTATCAAGGTCAAGACGGCAACCTAACAACACTACTGCTCAAGATCCCTGAAAAGGTCTATTCCAGGGGTGTCTCGTGCTACTCTGAAGACTCCGCACTCACGATGTCTTTCGATTTTGATGGATACCCCGAGTGGTTAGAAAAATACGACAAAATCCTGAACAAAGTGGCTTACTTAGGGGGATGCCCCTTAACCAGCACCAGCGTGAAAAAAGGTCGATACCTGACCACTAAACTCAAGACGTGGGATGGCAAAGTTAGAACCAACTTTCACAAGAAGAAGGTACCGCAGGATGGCTGCGAGTGTAAGGCCATCGTGAAACTGGCGAGTATCTACAGGCAGGGTTGTAATTATCACATGCAGATCTACCTCGAGGAATGCAAATACAAAAAAGTCGACCAGTATACTACTGCTTGCTTTTATAGTGACTCAGATGACTCTGATGATGCTGACGATATCGAGGGCTTCACTGTCTTGTAAAGGTGTAAAGGTTTGTATGGTTGGTGAACATCCATACAAACAAACATGAAGGTTACAGAACTCATGAAAGAAGCAAAATCACTAGGCTTAAAGGGCTACTCCACTCTCAACAAGGCCCCTCTTCTTAAGACGATTCACAAAGCCAACTACAAGGACGCCTCAGCACAAACAGACGGGCCCTATTGTGAGCCTTGTGGTACCACCGCGCACCAGAAAAATCTCGAACAGCTCTCTCGAGAGCTCGCTGAAAAGCAGAGACGTGTTGTACATGACTGCGGGCTTGTCATCGATCAGGACACTGGAGAAGTGCTCGAGATTGTGTAGATGATCTAATATGTTGACCAACATATTAGACTAAGAATATTCAGGTGGTTCCTCTAAATAGAGCTTACATACTGCGCAGATTGAAGTTTTTTCATAAGTTCCTCCTTGGCTTCCTCACGCCCTTTGCGACAAGCTGCTGTCTCTCCCGATCATTGATTGAATGTACGATCTTTCTCGTTCGTTGCCGGACTTGCTCCTTGAGCATCATATATCGTTGTTTCTCCTGCATGATCAAGCTGAATTCATAGTCGCTGATCACCCCATTCTCAACAGCCTTGCTGATGAGGTCGACAACAGAGTTGAGCTTAGTCTCCGCGAGTAGTCTTATACTCTCGTGCTTCTTCGATTTGACATCTAACCTCTTCCCCGCATTCCGCAGACCCGCTTGTCCCAACCCCACAGCGATCGTGATACCACCCATGGCGACAGCCAGCGGTACACCAATCCCTGAGAGCATACTACCAATCCCAACACCTGAGGTGATGACACTTATAGCTAGTAATCCATGGTCAGTGTACCTCACCCATGTCCCATGCATCTTGAAGTTTTTAGCGAGTTTATCCCGCTCTTTTGATTCATTGCGGAGGTACTGCTCTACCTCTTCGATCTTCTTGAGTCTGTACACTTGGCTTTCATCAAGCTCGTCAGGAGCACTCGGTAAACTAGGGTAAAGCTTGGTTACATCATTCATTTATTCTATAAGCAGCTGCATCGTTAACCCCACGAGGGCTACATTATTATCGTGATTAAGCTCGTCTGTCAGCATGAACTCCAAACAATCTGTGGAGCCCTTTAAAGGAAGGTAGATTGGAGTGTCAAAACTCCACGTTAACATGTCTCCCATGCGTTTAACTCCTTGGTAGGAAGCAAGGCCAGAATTTTCGACTTTTTACCATTTAGCAGGCAGTCCTCTTCATCTAACTGAGGGCAAACGAGTCGCAGTCGATGGTGAACATCAGTTTTGTAGAAGCTGTCATGGTCGCCCGCTGTAAACTTTACCTTATTATCAAAAGCCCGTCCCATAATGTCCTGCAGTGGTTGATCTATTATTACAACGTACCCCTTGTTAACTCTAACCCTGCAGCGTCCGTTCGTGAGTACGAATAGCTTGATCCTGTCTCCTGCTTGGCTGTTGACAATAGCCGCCAGGTCCTCGATTCGATATAAACCCGGCTCAATAGAGATGAGGACTTCCAACGGCCCCATATCCAGATTGCCGCCCGTCTTATAGATGTTGATCTCGCTCTTAGTGTAGATGTTTGACCACGTAGGTCGAATACTGATCGACTTTAGAGCGATCCTCGTGTTCTCCCCCAGATGGGGTTTGAATATCGTGGGGTTGTATATATCGGTGATGTACACTTGTTTCATCTTTGTTCTAAGAAGAAAAGATGAACATTTACTCGTATAACCCGAGGGCAAAGTACCAATCCAACAGGGGTGAATGGTCACTTGGTGTAACTAACTTGGAGCATCAAGACCTGTGCGTGTCTACGGGCTCGCACATTTCCGTATCATTCCCCGAGTTCACCAAATACCCCATCAAGGTGACAAGCACGTACTTGAACGACCCTGTCATACAGGGCTGGACGAAAGGACAAGCCCTCGACTACTGGAACATCCAAGTGAACTTTGCAACTCATTGCGCAAGCACGGCCTTGGGCATCTCTGCCAAACACCTAGCGGGCTCCGTACCGCTCGTTAACGCCATCTTCAAATTTCACGTGTACTATCACATGCGACGCATCCTAGCAAGGTGCCAAATTCATCATACCAGCAAGTCAGGGCTTGACATCGGAAGGCCTCACCAAACTAAGCGAGAGTATTCGCGTCTACGTGGTCTTATTGCTTGGATCCCAAGCAGGGGCAAAGGCATCCCTAATTGGGTCTGGTGCTAACAACTATACAGCAAAGCAAATCCTGATGCAAAAGTTTGAAGCCATGGTACAGCGTCAGGAAGATGTAGGACATGACATCATGGAATTCCAAAAGGTGCTGCAATATGCCCGAACGCCGGTAAACTTCGCCGTCATGCCCAGCGTATACATGCTGCCCTCCGACCTTGAATTGCGTATCGGCAAGATTGTGGGGTATAACAACAACATCTTGATCGCGCCTGCCAATGTCAATGTGGGGGCCAAGATTGATGTGAACAAACGCCTCGCGGCTCCGCAGGAGCACAAGCCTATTGTCAGGGGTGCGGCTGCCACGCCCCTCAAGCATACCCAGCATGCCATGCCGCCCCCTAAGCATCTCGAGCAGGTCGTCAAACCCCCAAGGGAGGAAATTGGGGTTAGGGGTGCCACCTCCACCCCAAATGCCGACCAAAATTGGCATGAGATAGGGGCCCATGGAAAGGGCCCCACCGACCTCCAAGGAGGCGGGAAAAATCAGCATGAGGACAACAAAGCTGCCTTGATTACAACAGGGGTAGGCCTCATCCTTGCCTATATTTGTCTGAAAAAATAATCGCAACGTTCTAGTGTGTTGATAACATACTAGAGTTCTTCACGATCTACAAGTCTTTCCCCTACCCCCAACGTATACCACAACGAAAGCGACGGCAGCAGCGATGGCCATGTACAAGTGCCTGGCTGCGAATTCGATAATCTTCGCTGCTACTGGGAAGAAGAACGAGACAACGCTGCCAATAATCCCTGGTAGGGCAGCACCGGCTTTCCCGGCTAGATACTTCAAGAATTTCCCGTGTCTTTCCAGCTGTCTTTGTACAAAACCCTTACCACTTGCTGCACCTCCTGCAGCAGCAGCTCCACTCGCGGCACCTCCAGTAACGGCGAGCACGATGGTGGAAACAAGTAGACCGACAGCGGAGACGATGCTCGCTATAGTCAAGCCTTGTTCCCTGAAAAGGGTTTTAAGCTTCTCCAGCAGAGACTTGTCATCACCACCGATTTTCATCAACTCGGCGCTGATCTCTTTCAGATGCTTAAAGATTTCGGAAGACCATGCCTTCCAAGTGCCTCCTTCGTTTTCTGTTTTAATTCGGTAATCTCCTTCTCTATATTTTCAATATCGTCCTCCTTTTGCCCCCCGACCATCTTTTTAAGCTCTATATTTTCAATATCATCCTCCTTTTGCACCCCGGCCATCTTTTTAAGCTCTTTCACCCTATCCTCCTTTATCTTGATCTCACTATTTAAATTGAACATCTCAGCCTTAAAATTTTTGATATTTTCCCGAAAGTCTTCAATTTCAAGCTTTATGGCCCTTATATCAACCTCCTCGTTCTCATCGTCAATACCAGCAAACGAGGTATCAACAAAACCCGGCATATCATATGCAAAATTTTGAATACTGTCAACTGTTTTCTCAACGGTTTCAATATCGGTTATCTGACCCGAGTTGTTGTTAACAATAGCATCAACCTCTAGCGCGAGGTTCTGCCCCCTCCCCTTACCGCCTTTGTTGGGTGTGGTATAGTCGGTGAAACCCAGGGCCCGCAGACGCGTACTACCTAACAACGATTGTATCGTGTTGGGGGCTTTTAATGTACCATCCTGATTCGTAAGCACTATTTTATTTAAAATTTTATTCCCTTTCGCAACCTTTTTAACAATCAGCTGACCCCCCTCCTTCATCTCGAAGGCATCGTAATGTATCGCCTCAAGCTGTACCCCCAACCGCACCGTAAGGAGCTTGTAAAGATCGTTGACCTTCGATTCCAGCAGCTCTCTCTTCTGCTCCGAAAGCCTAGATCCTGGAGCACCTTGTTGTTTTCCCTGTGTTGAAGGCCCCGGTGTTGATGGAAGCTGTTGTCTACCATCATCATGCCTATCATCATCACCACCAGTCTTTTCAATATCATCCTCATGCGTAAATCCTGGATTATCAGCCATTTTATTCAACGAAAACCAGCTACTAATAAACCATGACTAACATGTACGGAACTTAGCTTGATCCATATGGAGAAATCAAAACTATGCTGGCTATAAAAGGGGAGAGACAGAGTGTGAACGTAAGCAACATCCCCAGCACAATCAACCGAAATGAGAACCTGAATGTCGATATACCAAACATGGGGGAGAATAATGTCATTTGCCCTGGCTCTCTCAAGCTCCTCTTTGATCTGGAGCTAACAGCGACCAACACCAAGCGCACCATTGTCAGCAACATTGGCAAGGCCTTGGTGCAAAACCTGCGCATCACGTTGAATAGTAGAGAGGTGTAGAACATTGACGATTACAACACCCTAGCGGTCTACAGAGACTTGTGGCTGCCCAAGTTTGATCGTGAGAACAACCTCATTCTGGAAGGCATCAACCCCAACAATGGTACCATCAGAGCCCTCCAGGTAAAAGCAACGGACCATGTCGGTACGCACGAGGAAAAAGCGATCGTGAAGGCTTATGGGAACACCTTCTGTATACCGCTCGGTAAAATGTTCTCTCTGACGCGAGACTTGCCTTTTTACCCGAGAGGGCTGAACGACAGGCTGCAATTCGTCCTACACTTCGCACCCTATAGCGCAGTCATCAAAGATGGAGGTACGGCAGTTTCAGGGTCTACGCCAGCCAAAGCAGCGGATGCAACTTACAAGATTACCAACATTGCACTGGAATTTGACAAAGTGTACCATGAAGGCCTAGCTAGTGCTATGATCTCGAGGTATTCAAGGCTCGCTCTACCCTACGAGCGGGTGCTCCGCAGCAAAGTTGTCAAGATGCAAAGGTCAGTCACAAGTTATAACTTACAGATAGATACGCCCTCCAAGTCTTTGAAAGGCGTGCTATTACTAATTCAAGATCCCACTAAAGTAAAGCCCTACTCTGGTATAAACGAGACATTTTACAACCCAAAGATTGAAAAGATCGCAATCACTGTTGAAGGTGAACCAAACAAACTATACTCTCAGGCTATGCTCCCAAAAGACCATTTCAAGCAGGTTTACAACCTCTTTGTTAGTCATGACTTGAAGGTGACGATAGGCCAGTTCTTCAATGAAAGATATGCGCCCTTCATTGACTTTGGAGTATCCATCGATAACAGCCTACATGGAAGTGGAAGACCTCTACAGAGAGTTAGTGATGGCATAACTCTACAGATGACGAAAGAAGCCGATGGGACCGGTGATATACTCTGCTATGTATACCTACTGCAAGACGCTCAGCTTAACATCCTAGACGGTAGATTCCACGGGGTGGAGTATTGAATAAATGGCAACTCTGGCAATCATGGCGGGGGGCACATTAATCAACGCCCTCGCATTCAGTGGGTCTAATTATCTCTTTAGCAAGCTCTCAGGGCATGGTGAAGAAGAGAGGAAGAGGCACGACAAAGCGGTAGAAAAGCTCAATACTGCTCAAGCACAGTGGATTAGAGATAGACAGGCTAAATTGGATTGGTTCGGTAAACAACGAGAAGTGAAAAGACAAGCGGGGGAGAGCTTGAAGGAGCTCGATGACGATCTATACCAGTACTACATTGCCTCAGAGAAGGCCCCACAACTAAAGAACTTTTACACACCTTACAAGCAACAACAAGACGGTGAGTTAACATTCATCGTAGGATCCCTGACTCTCCTCGGCTTCGTGGTATACAAATATATGTAAGGTCGCGGAACGTTTTCGACATGTAATAAATAAACATGTCGAAATCAATAGTTACCAAGGAAGAGGCTGAGAAACTCAACCAAATCTATTACACTCCGGAACATCTCTGGACTGGACGCCAGGCCATTAAATTGCTCCCCGAGGAGAGTAGTCTCCCCAAAAAGAGCGTTACGCATTGGCTGGCTCGTCAGCTGCTCTGGCTTAGACATATTCGAGGACCTAGGCGCATCAACTACCCTCATTTCACCATCACAAAGCCTAATGAAATGCATCAGTTTGACTTACTCTACATGCCCCACGACAAGCAGGGTACAAACACCTACAAATACATCCTCACGGGTATCGATGTAGCTTCACGCTACAAAGTAGCTAGGCCCCTGAGAACAAAAAAGGCCAGCGAAGTCGCTGGCATGATCAAGGACATTTACTCATCGAAAGGTGGCCTTCAATATCCCAAGATATTCCAGTGCGACAACGGTAGTGAGTTCAAGTCAGACGTGACAAAACTGCTAGAAAGCAAAGGGGTCGAACTCAAGCGGGCAACCACCAAGTACCACCATACATTCACGGCCTTCGTGGAGGCTTACAACAAGGTACTCGCGGAGAGACTGTTCAAGCCGCAAGATGCACAAGAGCTGGTCTCTGACGAGACTAGTACCACATGGGTCAAGCACTTGTACACTATCGTGAAAAGTCTCAATAATACCAAAACATCTATGATCGATATGAAACCCTCTAAAGCAATCAAGATGGATGATGTCCCGCTTGCGAAAAGTGAGCAGCACTCGGAGGAAAAGCCTCTACCCGATGACGGTCTTTACTTGTATCTACTACAACCTGGGAAAGAGCAAGGTGACGCTAAAAGACGCGCGACCGACGTATGGTGGAGTAAGAAAACGTATAGACTCGATCGTATCGTGACAGGCACCCGTCTGTTGTACTATCTCAGCAGTGGGCCCGAATGTAGTTTTGTATCAGAGGAGTTGATGCTGATCCCAGAGGATGTTCAAGTACCTCCAGAGCATGTCAAAGAATGGTAAATGGGTTGTTTTTGTGGCTTGAAAGAACTACAAAAAAAAAATCTCGGGGCTAAGCCATGTCAATGTCGAACATTCCTTCGAACAACTCACGCGCATCATCGTCGGGCAGGCTGAAATGGTTTTTGTAAGAGTTCGCAGCGCCCAGAGTGTCCTCCTTGAACCGACACCAGGTGTGTATCGCGTTAGGATCGTCACATCTCCCGAGTATGGTGCTCTTTGTCATCAGTATTCCCATGCTCTTTTCCTGCCGTCTACGTTGGCATCTGATCATGTAGTAGGGGTGTCTATCATGAGGATCATTCTTGTTAACCACCTGGAGTATCGTATCGTAAGGGTATCCACAAGGAACGTGTCTTTCTCGTAGTTCAACGATTTCTTCATCCATTTGCTCGAGGTCGTCTTCAGGGTTGGCGATGGCCACGTCCCTTTGTTCGACTAGCTTGCGCTGCTCCCTGACCTCCTCCTGTAGTTTTTCCACCCCTTTCCCGGCTAGCCACTTCATAAGCTCAACAGCTTTGGGCTTTCTT
Source organism: Hydractinia echinata (assembly GCA_030067915.1). Lineage (NCBI taxonomy): Eukaryota > Metazoa > Cnidaria > Hydrozoa > Anthoathecata > Hydractiniidae > Hydractinia > Hydractinia echinata. The sequence continues at coordinate 64,375 of JASGCC010000060.1, forward strand.
GATTTGGCGGTAATTTTGACCTTCCCTTAACTCAGCATGCCATGCTGGGTTCTGACCACGTAGCTCAAGGCGTGTGTTCTCCACCATGTTAAGCGCTCTGCAGCAGGTTCCAATATCAACAATTCCCAAAAATCTACCGAGATCAGCACGTTTAAACATGGGCTGACCCCGGTTGTTTACCAGAGTCTCGATGACTCCCGCGGGCATTGCATTAAACAAAGTAATTTGGTGTGAAGACATTTTGACTTGCAACTCTTTAAAAGTCAAGGCTACGTTTGGGGGGGTCGCGCAATACGATCTAAAACTCTTCTATAGCAGAGTATAAGATATACAAGCAAGTAGAAACAATGACCCTACAACGATGGGCGTGGAGCTAGAGATATGATCCCTTAGCTCATACAATTCCTGACAACTTTCCTCGAGACCTCCTTCCAGGTAGAAAATTCTTGCTTCCCTTTGTCTTAGGTCATATTCCAGTTCATGGATCTGCTCCATAAGCTTCTTTCCTAATTCTTCTGGATAAGACATTTTATCTTATAGTTTTGTGAGCTCGAACAAGCTGATGAAGGGAGTTGATCGGAACCCTATTATGCAGACCATCTAAGGGCCTGGTTCCCGCCTCTCGCATACATGACCGGGGTGGATTGAAGCCATCCCACTGATATCACGGCGAGGTGTGGTCGTGATATCTCAAGCTTAATCGAGGATCTTCCAGGTTCGAGGGTGTTCAAGCCTCACGTACAAGCAAGAGTGTTTGGATCTTTTCAACCCAGCTTTGATCACGCTCCAGTCGCTGATCATGTTGGTTTCCTCGTCTATCATCTTCATGTCCGATCGTATATGGGGATACCACATGAAGAGCTGTTTTTCCTGCCTCCGCAGATTCTTTGGGATAGCTGTATAACATTGAGTTAGTAGCCAGAGACTGTGCTTCTTGTGGCGACCACTGATAGCGAGCTCGAGTAGGGGTTGTCGACGCTTGTCGAGGCTTTCATCGGCGATCATGTCATCGATGATGAACAGGCTCTCTTCTCCCGCTAGGAGCTTTGATAGTTTTTGGATCCAGTCAAACAATGAATCTTTGGGGTCTATCAGGAAGATGTAGTCGTCTTTCCAGAGCCAGGATCTCTCCAAGTAGGTGCTGTTCCACTGTATTGTAGGGCAGAGAATGACTATGTTGTTGAAATGGTGCTTGTATTCGTTCTCAATCAAATCAAGGACAACTTGTCGGTCCTGTAAAGATCGCTGTATGCGGGTCTTTCACAATGTCAAGAACCATTTATTCTATCTGCCGGTAGCAGATAGAACCTTGCACATCTAATATTACGAAGGCATCAGGGCTATTTTAACCCTTAGGTGCGCCAGTAGTACCGGTACCCCGTCTATTTTGGTTTTGGGACTATCGATGCGGGGATCCAACCTTTGGAGACGGCCATCTCTCTTGAGGCTCTTCCCGCCGAGAAGTAAGCCACCATCTTGAGAGCATCGGTCGTGTCCATCTTGGTAGACGGACTTGTAATGCCAAGGAACTTTTTGCCTGCCATTGCGTATGCAAATGTGAAACCTTGGTCCACGACTGTTTCATACAGCATGTCGGGGCCACCGACCATCCCAGTCTGCAAGAGCTCATAGGCCTCGTTTCTCGTGCACTCGCCGCAGGTTTTTTGGACTTCGATGCAGGCCTTGCATCGGGCTTTGAAGCAGTCCTCTTTACACTTATGCTTGTAGGGGTCCCCTGGTGCGTAGAGCTCTAACTCAAGGTGTAGACGCAGAGACTTGTTCAGAACGTAGCGCATCGACACACCTGGAATACTAACGGCATCCTTGAGAATGTCAATCTCATCCCCGTAGTACTGCAGTCTCGTCTTATCAACGGCTTCAACGAAGTGTATCACGTCTGCAAGATTGTAGTCAGCCAGCCAGTCCATCATAGTGACGCAGCCGCGCTTGTAAAACTCTCCCTTGAATGATTGGTACCCTTCGGGGGATAGGGTATTTTTCCCGCTAAGACTACTATAAAAGTCCTCATGCTCGACTGGGCCTACGTGGTTCAGCTTGTCATAGCTTGACAGCCATTCGTAAGGGAACACAAGCTTTTCAAGCCCACATTCCAGAGACTTGCACCATCCGGCGTAGCTAATTCCGGGGGCTAGAAAGTTTTTGATGTCAAGGAATTTGAACTTCGAGGTTGTGAGGAACATGTAGTCGTTGTCTTTCTTTGCCACTTTGATCTTCTCGTGCTTCACGTCGTCGTCGTCGGTAATTTGCTCAACAAAGTACCGCTTGATCAGGTTGATGTCATACTTTCCGCTATTGAAACCGATCACCGCCACTTGATTCACCCACTCGTTCCAAGCTTCTTGCTTCTTGACAGGGAGCATCTCAAAGTCGTCAGGTCTCGGGTGCAGTCTTTCGACTTCTTCGACGATGAGGGCTTGCCTCTGCTCGAGCTGCTCAACAAACTTTTTAACCAACACATTGGGATACTCGTGCATGATGAACGTTGGCTGTTCATTAAGACTATCGTGTATGGCGGCACTGAAAGGGATATGCTCCGATAGATATGTTAGATCGGATGTTTGCCGCTGGTGCAAAGGTGCTAGGAGGGCCTCAAAATCAAACACGATGTAGTGGGGGTATGGGCGAAATTCTTTCTTGAGGTACCCCTTACTTTTTGGAGGGTTCTCGCACTCCCAGGTTGTCACGATGTTATAGCCCAGTTTTTGGATGTGGTCCTCCTTGAACTTGGTGAGAAAGTACTGATTTTTGTCCGCGTTGGTTCTGTTGGGTTGACAGGGACATCCATGCCACTTGCAGCCCTGATATTCGTAGACTGTTTTTGTTTGTGGGTCATAGCCGTCTACAAGGTAGACCTCCTTACCTAGATCACGTATAACACGTTCTCCCCCATGCCCGCAGAGTGCGTGATGTATATGATTTCCGGTTTGCTCCGACATGGCTTCTATCCACCGACATGCCGCGTCACTGTAACCATCCTCGTTGTAAAAGACCTTCTCGGACCTGCACGGCATGCGTTTGACCTTTTTGCCTTTGCAAATGATCGTCGTTTTTGCACCTTCACACTCGTTCTGCTTATGCCGCGTGAGGTTTTCGGTTCTGTTGAAGATCTGACCGCAAGCCTCGCATTCCCAGCTCTGAGTCAAAACATCCAGTTTCTTGATGTAGAAGCAGTGTCCATCCAGCATAACAAGGTTGATCGTGCCTAACATCTCTTTGTACTGATTTTGACCATAGACGAGCCGCCATGGTGCCTTGTCAGAGTTCTTCTTGGGTTCAAAGACTCTGATGTTGATATCGAATCGTTTGGCAATACCCTCAAAGTCAACGAGCTTCGTAGCACGTACATCTTGACGCTTTAGGTTGGAGTACTCGTAGTACGTGCGTGCCAGGGCGAGGGCTGACCTTGTTAGGAACTTTTCACGCTGCTTTCGATCTGTCCGGTTGTGCACCGCGAGACATCTCCAGAAGCACAGGTTGTCAGTGCTTTCATCATCGTTGTCAAAGCTGTAGATGCACCTCTTACCTCCCAGCCAATCTGGAAGAGGGCCGCATCCAAGTAAGGGCTCCCTCGTAGAGATGATCTTGACCCGCATATGCTTTAAGACTATCTTCCCTTCGTACGCTCCCGGGGTCTCGATGGTTCTGTCAGGTGGCAAGTAGGCCTTGGTCCAGAACTCTGCATCTTCCAGATCGAGGCGCTGCATCTCGCATTCTTCCATAAAGGCCTCGATTTCCGCCGTGCTTGATAGTGACTTGGAGCTCTTGGTCTTGTGGTAAGCCGATACATCGCCACCACCTCGGTAGATGTCACAGCTGAAACTGTAGACTACCTTGACGCGCATGTCTACGTGAGGTGTGATTTTTTGCATGATAGCCTCTGTCAGCGGTTGGTTAAGGTTCTTGTTGAACTGCCACGTCTTGGTGCGCCTTCCTTCCTCCAAAAATTGCGTGTCATTCTCATCAAATATGTTCTGGATATCCCCGATTCCTTCCTCGTTCGTGGCTTGCTCCTTCTCCCCTCCGAACATGTGTTTGAGGTCGGCGATTCCCTGATATTCGTCTTCAATGGTGATCCGTTGGACCTCATCATGGAGCGTTGTCACTCCCGAGATTTGCTCCTTCGCCTTGTTATAGTAGTAGGTAACAGTATTCCGCACGCTCCGTAGTTGATCGGTGAGAGCGTCGCGAGTTGCTGCTACCGGTGCTGACACGGTGTCGTATAGTTTGCTAATGGCGTTCCTGAACCAACTCATCTTTAATTATGAGTAGATTTCAACTTCAAATAAGTGGTCGAGTTTGAATAGGGGGACTTTCCCTTACTCAACTGCGCATGCTCGAATTTTTGTTGATGTCAGCATTATCACTTGTTGTGCTTGTGCGCATGCGCTATAATTGTCGGGTTTGTCGGAATCGGATTTGGTTTCGGATTTGTTTTCGGATGCCGTCGGATTTTCCGATCTTGGGAGGGTTAGGTGTGGGGGGAGGGGGGAGGTGGTGGAGGCGGAGGTTTGACGATCGAAACCCCAAAACCTACTTAAATTCACTCCTTAGTACTACTAGCTTCTCATTACATCAGACTAGACATCCATGTTTATATAGTTAAAATTGACTTGTTTAAGATTTCTGCATGACTGAAGAACGTTATGAAACATTAATCTTTAAACACAAATAGGCACGCCAAAGTATCTCAGTAACCACCAAGTAACCTTTCTTGACGCTATTAAAAACCCCTCCCGAAAACTCAAGATTGTGTTTTACTATAGGAACTTTTTATCAGATCTTGTTTAAACTGTCTATTGGAGCGGATAAAAGTTCTCTCCATATTTGTCATAGAGTATGATGTAAATATTTCGCTTGCAAACAGAGGGATATATTGATTTTATTTTAATTTCATAATTACCCTTGATAACAAAGTTTGGAAAAATGCAAGATGGCTGATCAAAGAGAGCGTGTTAGCAGACCACCTCCTCGTACTGACTTCATAAAGTACAGGAGCTAACAGACTGGGGAGTGATAAAAAAAACTAGTTCTCCGATTAACATATATTGAAAATGAAAGGATTAAAATATTAAGAAAAAAGTTACTGTTACGCTAAATAATGGTACGTGGATGATATAGGAATATTGTTTATTATAATACCACATCGTAGAGTTGTTTATCTTGCTTTCTCACTCAATCGCGATCAAAAAACACATTTTAATTCTAGATACTTTTACCCATTTTCCACATACTGTTTTGTTCAAACTTTCTACTTTCCAACCCCTCCATCCCTGTTCTCTAATTGTCTCAACTCTCCAGTCCCTATCCTCATTTATTTAGTACGCTGAGGTTAAGGATTTTCTGCCGCATTATTTTTTTTAAAGAAAATTTTTTAATTAGCTACTCGCTTTTTAACATTTAAAGAAATGTTCTGTCCTGTCACACAAGCGGACTTTGTGCTAAAGGTACACGAAACAGAAATGTACTACCGGTTGATTTTTAATAGCCTGTAGGGCGCCCGCCGGGCTAGTATTGGTAAAGAGTCGTAATCGTAAGTAATAAGTAACTGACTATATTTGTCCCTATTGGTGATTTTTGACGTCACTATCTCACATGTGTATCTGTTACAAAATCACACAAAAATATAGACCGAATCATATTAAAAATTATTTCTACATGTGGAGCAAACATTTTACTTGATTGATAAAGTCTATATTTTCATGAAGGGAATTTCCCGTAAACAAACACTTTAGATGTGTAGGGAATTTCTCACAAACAAAAAATCTAGTTGCGTTGCGTCGCGTGCAAATATATCCGGTTTTTTTATAATGCGATCGAGCGCTCGGATTGAAATTAAATTTAGTATACTGTACAAGCAAATCATGAAGTATGTTTTATTTATTAACGAATTTATTTTTATTTTTTGGTCAACAAGTCATAGCTAAAATAAGTTTCAAACAAAATTGCTCACCTGCCTATGCCCAAACACGTATACAACTAAATTTATCTCCAGGTCTCTTAATGATTTCCTTACAGGAACACACAAATTGTCAACAAGTTCCATTCCAGTGCAATGTTTCTTTTTCAAAAAATAACATTTTTCGTATATAGTTTGACAATCAGTCTCTCTTCGAGCTCGAGGCATGCCCGGGCAGGGTTTTAATTATTTTCCCATATGCTTGTTGCGAAAATAAATAGGTTTAAGAACCTTAGCAAGCTCGTAAGCTATTACAGTAAAGTAAGTTTCATTTAGACTGTTGTTTTGCGAGCTGGTTTACATATATTATATATTATTTGTTTTAAATGATTACAAAGCCTCCACTAGAAGACCAATAAGACCAATAAACTGTTTATTAGTTACTACGAACCGGCAGGTGTGTAAGACACTTTCGCTTACCTAACCGTGCATAAAATTTAATGCCTATATGCTGATACTGCCGGTACATGAATTGTGATGCATTTATTTTAATGAGTTCGTCTTTATCCCGTGCATATATACAATTACAATTAGGAGGGTATCACGCACTTTTATACAATGATACATAACTGACAAAAATATCGTTTTCAGGACTTTTCATTTATTCCCATTTAAGCTTTTTCTTTTACTTTTTTCCTATATTCCCACAAATATAGCTTTATTTGGTTTTCATTTGCCGCTATGAAGAAGAAGATTTTTAATAATCTACCTTAAATTTTTAGAAAATGCTTTTGATGTCCTCTTACCCCATGAACTGATGAGAAACAGAAAATATAAAACGATAGTTAAACCAATAAAAGAACTATAGAGCATAACAAGTAAAATGTTTGTGTCATAGTTAAAATTAAGTGAAAAAGAACTAATTATACGGACATATGCGCTGTGTGCAGCGTCAAATGTTTTTGCTTCAATTATGGCAACGCTTAAATAAATTTTCTTGTTGCCACAATACCAGCGTACACAAAAATTTCAAAAATGGAACAACGAACATAAATAGTCTTAAAAAGATTCATTGAGCGGCCAGTGCCCTCCACCATTCAGAATGTTTAGTTCACCTGTAACCTGTGAGATATATAAAACATGTTGAGCGAGCTTGTGTTTCGATAATTTAAATTTCGATTATTTCGATTATTCGATGCGTAAAAATAAGGGATGTATCATAAATTAAATTGCAAGACCACATATATTATGTTGCAATAACTTTATTTGCTGTTAAACAATGACTGAAAATGCGCAATAGTCTACAGATTATTTTTTATTTTTTATTTTATTTTTTATTTATCAGAATATTTATACAGGATATGTACATTTCATTTTTAAAAAAAATGCTATAAATATGTGTCCTGTTTAAAATATAAAAGTAATGATCAAAAAATAAATTATATATATTAAAAACTATGGAAAAAAGTAACGATCTTGATACGTTCTCCAAAATAGATAGATAGATAGAAACGAATGTGAGAAAATAAAAATGTTGAAAACTAATACGAGACCAAAAATAGAGAGCTGTTGATAAAAAGAAAATTAAGAACCACCGTAAAAATAATTAGGTAAATAATAATCTAAAATACGAAATCTTTGATCTTTTGATTAAATTCATTCACAGTTGTCGCTTTTCGTATATATATATATGAAATACAAATGATTTATGCTCGGTTTACATGATATGTCATATTTTTTTCGTTTTTTAATTCTCATATATATTACTCACCTAAAGGCTCGTAAAGTATGCAAAGGAGAACAATATGGAATATTACAGTTAAATTGACCTTATAAGATAACCGACTAACCTCGCTTTCAAAAAAACTGTATTAACATATCTTTTAATTTGTAGAGACTCCATTGAAGAGAAAAGCTACAATCAACAAAAAGTATCTGGACAAGAAAGCAGATGAATATCTTCAAAGTGTTACGCTGCATGGCTTTACCAGAATTTTTACTGGTTCTAAAGTTGAATCACTGCTGTGGCTCATCATACTTATCACTGGTTGTTGTCTCATAGGGTTCGTCTTCTATGATCTGATAAGGAAATACAACAGAAGAGATTCCTACATAAACATTCAACATATTGCAACAAATAAAAATTACTTTCCTGCAATTACATTTTGTCATAAAAGAACACCAACTTATCTCTACTGTAACATCATCATAAAGAAATACAACCGTCAATACATTGACATGAATGCAAAACCATGTCACCGCAGCACCACTCTTAAGAGAGAAGACCGTGTTCAAGGTGTTGGTCTTGATTCTTCATTTACGAATGGCTATTTCAAATTTACGTGTGGCTTAGGAGATTATTCATGTAGTGGGGGGTTTCGAAGTGTTTCAAATGATTGTGATACCTGGAACAGAGATGGAAATATATACAATGAGGACGGAATATTTGAGACAGTGGTTTCTTTACCAAGTGTACCTACTAATTCCTATTTTGGAAAGATGGAAATTATCGTCCATGACGACAAGGTATTTGGACCTGTACAACAAAATGCCATATCGGTTACAAGCAACAACAATTATGAGATAACGTTGGAGAAGATTATCGTTAATCGTTTGGGACCTCCATTTCCGTTGTATAAACGCTTGTGCGCATGCGCTATAATTGTCGGGTTTGTCGGAATCGGATTTGGTTTCGGATTTGTTTTCGGATGCCGTCGGATTTTCCGATCTTGGGAGGGTTAGGTGTGGGGGGAGGGGGGAGGTGGTGGAGGCGGAGGTTTGACGATCGAAACTCCAAAACCTACTTAAATTCACTCCTTAGTACTACTAGCTTCTCATTACATCAGACTAGACATCCATGTTTATATAGTTAAAATTGACTTGTTTAAGATTTCTGCATGACTGAAGAACGTTATGAAACATTAATCTTTAAACACAAATAGGCACGCCAAAGTATCTCAGTAACCACCAAGTAACCTTTCTTGACGCTATTAAAAACCCCTCCCGAAAACTCAAGATTGTGTTTTACTATAGGAACTTTTTATCAGATCTTGTTTAAACTGTCTATTGGAGCGGATAAAAGTTCTCTCCATATTTGTCATGGAGTATGATGTAAATATTTCGCTTGCAAACAGAGGGATATATTGATTTTATTTTAATTTCATAATTACCCTTGATAACAAAGTTTGGAAAAATTCAAGATGGCTGATCAAAGAGAGCGTGTTAGCAGACCACCTCCTCGTACTGACTTCATAAAGTACAGGAGCTAACAGACTGGGGAGTGATAAAAAAAACTAGTTCTCCGATTAACATATATTGAAAATGAAAGGATTAAAATATTAAGAAAAAAGTTACTGTTACGCTAAATAATGGTACGTGGATGATATAGGAATATTGTTTATTATAATACCACATCGTAGAGTTGTTTATCTTGCTTTCTCACTCAATCGCGATCAAAAAACACATTTTAATTCTAGATACTTTTACCCATTTTCCACATACTGTTTTGTTCAAACTTTCTACTTTCCAACCCCTCCATCCCTGTTCTCTAATTGTCTCAACTCTCCAGTCCCTATCCTCATTTATTTAGTACGCTGAGGTTAAGGATTTTCTGCCGCATTATTTTTTTTAAAGAAAATTTTATAATTAGCTACTCGCTTTTTAACATTTAAAGAAATGTTCTGTCCTGTCACACAAGCGGACTTTGTGCTAAAGGTACACGAAACAGAAATGTACTACCGGTTGATTTTTAATAGCCTGCAGGGCGCCCGCCGGGCTAGTATTGGTAAAGAGTCGTAATCGTAAGTAATAAGTAACTGACTATATTTGTCTCTATTGGTGATTTTTGACGTCACTATCTCACATGTGTATCTGTTACAAAATCACACAAAAATATAGACCGAATCATATTAAAAATTATTTCTACATGTGGAGCAAACATTTTACTTGATTGATAAAGTCTATATTTTCATGAAGGGAATTTCCCGTAAACAAACACTTTAGATGTGTAGGGAATTTCTCACAAACAAAAAATCTAGTTGCGTTGCGTCGCGTGCAAATATATCCGGTTTTTTTATAATGCGATCGAGCGCTCGGATTGAAATTAAATTTAGTATACTGTACAAGCAAATCATGAAGTATGTTTTATTTATTAACGAATTTATTTTTATTTTTTGGTCAACAAGTCATAGCTAAAATAAGTTTCAAACAAAATTGCTCACCTGCCTATGCCCAAACACGTATACAACTAAATTTATCTCCAGGTCTCTTAATGATTTCCTTACAGGAACACACAAATTGTCAACAAGTTCCATTCCAGTGCAATGTTTCTTTTTCAAAAAATAACATTTTTCGTATATAGTTTGACAATCAGTCTCTCTTCGAGCTCGAGGCATGCCCGGGCAGGGTTTTAATTATTTTCCCATATGCTTGTTGCGAAAATAAATAGGTTTAAGAACCTTAGCAAGCTCGTAAGCTATTACAGTAAAGTAAGTTTCATTTAGACTGTTGTTTTGCGAGCTGGTTTACATATATTATATATTATTTGTTTTAAATGATTACAAAGCCTCCACTAGAAGACCAATAAGACCAATAAACTGTTTATTAGTTACTACGAACCGGCAGGTGTGTAAGACACTTTCGCTTACCTAACCGTGCATAAAATTTAATGCCTATATGCTGATACTGCCGGTACATGAATTGTGATGCATTTATTTTAATGAGTTCGTCTTTATCCCGTGCATATATACAATTACAATTAGGAGGGTATCACGCACTTTTATACAATGATACATAACTGACAAAAATATCGTTTTCAGGACTTTTCATTTATTCCCATTTAAGCTTTTTCTTTTACTTTTTTCCTATATTCCCACAAATATAGCTTTATTTGGTTTTCATTTGCCGCTATGAAGAAGAAGATTTTTAATAATCTACCTTAAATTTTTAGAAAATGCTTTTGATGTCCTCTTACCCCATGAACTGATGAGAAACAGAAAATATAAAACGATAGTTAAACCAATAAAAGAACTATAGAGCATAACAAGTAAAATGTTTGTGTCATAGTTAAAATTAAGTGAAAAAGAACTAATTATACGGACATATGCGCTGTGTGCAGCGTCAAATGTTTTTGCTTCAATTATGGCAACGCTTAAACAAATTTTCTTGTTGCCACAATACCAGCGTACACAAAAATTTCAAAAATGGATAAAATCGATCCACCCAATATTAATCCCATGAAACCTCCTGATTCGCACAATATTTGCTTGAAGTCGTAAAGTTGTAATTCGTCATGGATTTCGTATAAGTAAGGATCGCTTAATCGGAAGCGGACAGTAAACTCATTTTTACGGGATCTGTGAGTGGACAATGGTTGAAACGTTGAAACCGAAGTGCGAAAATATTTTTGTTCGCATGGCAGAGGACAATATTCAAAATATGTTTTTTGATGATCCTCTCTTAAACAACTTTCCACTTCCATGTATGTATTGTTAGACCTGTATGTCTTATTCACATGGTCAGGAATATACCAGTAGCAGAAATCATAAGTATCACCGCATTTTTTAAACCCTTCCACGCATTTTTTTGACGACAAACACCCAGTTTGAGAATACTCTTTTGGGAATATGTCACCTAATTTTTCTTTGGTGCAGTTTGACGGAAATGGATGTCCCAAACGATTAACGATAATCTTCTCCAACGTTATCTCATAATTGTTGTTGCTTGTAACCGATATGGCGTTTTGTTGTACAGGTCCAAATACCTTGTCGTCATGGACGATAATTTCCATCTTTCCAAAATAGGAATTAGTAGGTACACTTGGTAAAGAAACCACTGTCTCAAATATTCCGTCCTCATTGTATATATTTCCATCTCTGTTCCAGGTAACACAATCATTTGAAACACTTCGAAACCCCCCACTACATGAATAATCTCCTAAGCCACACGTAAATTTGAAATAGCCATTCGTAAATGAAGAATCAAGACCAACACCTTGAACACGGTCTTCTCTCTTAAGAGTGGTGCTGCGGTGACATGGTTTTGCATTCATGTCAATGTATTGACGGTTGTATTTCTTTATGATGATGTTACAGTAGAGATAAGTTGGTGTTCTTTTATGACAAAATGTAATTGCAGGAAAGTAATTTTTATTTGTTGCAACATGTTGAATGTTTATGTAGGAATCTCTTCTGTTGTATTTCCTTATCAGATCATAGAAGACGAACCCTATGAGACAACAACCAGTGATAAGTATGATGAGCCACAGCAGTGATTCGATTTTAGAACCAGTAAAAATTCTGGTAAATCCATGCAACGTAACACTTTGAAGATATTCATCTGCTTTCTTGTCCAGATACTTTTTGTTGATTGTAGCTCTTCTCTTCAATGGAGTCTCTACAAATTAAAAGATATGTTAATACAGTTTTTTTGAAAGCGAGGTTACTCGGTTATCTTATAAGGTCAATTTAACTGTAATACTCCATATATTTAGCAGTTATGGCACAGTGCCAAGAAAAATATATGAAATTATTTTTTATGTTCTCCTTTACATACTTTACGAGCCTTTAGGTGAGTAATATATATGAGAATTAAAAAACGAAAAAAATATGACATATCATGTAAACCGAGCATAAATCATTTGTATTTCATATATATATATACGAAAAGCGACAACTGTGAATGAATTTAATCAAAAGATCAAAGATTTCGTATTTTAGATTATTATTTAGCTAATATTTTTTACAGTGGTTCTTAATTTTCTTTTTATCAACAGCTCTCTATTTTTGGTCTCGTATTAGTTTTCAACATTTTTATTTTCTCACATTCGTTTCTATCTATCTATCTATTTTGGAGAACGTATCAAGATCGTTACTTTTTTTCCATAGTTTTTAATATATATAATTTATTTTTTGATCATTACTTTTATATTTTAAACAGGACACATATTTATAGCAGTTTTTTTAAAATTGAAATGTATATATCCTGTATAAATATTCTGATAAATAAAAAATAAAATAAAAAATAAAAAATAAAAAATAATCTGTAGACTATTGCGCATTTTCAGTCATTGTTTAACAGCAAATAAAGTTATTGCAACATAATATATGTGGTCTTGCAATTTAATTTATGATACATCCCTTATTTTTACGCATCAAATAATCGAAATAATCGAAATTTAAATTATCGAAACACAAGCTCGCTCAACATGTTTTATATATCTCACAGGTTACAGGTGAACTAAACATTCTGAATATGGTGGAGGGCACTGGCCGCTCAATGAATCTTTTTAAGACTATTTATGTTCGTTGTACAAACATTATGCTTCATATTAAAAATTTCTAATTAATTTGCTAACAAGTTCTCGTTTTTCAAAACAAATACTTTATTCAGCCAATCGTGGAAAATATAAGCTTTTTGTACGCTATTTCAGCCGATCATTAAAAAAATATAAGCTCTTTGCATTGTAGAATTGAAAATTAAGTAAAAATTGCATTCGTTTTTCGGTAGAAAATAAGAATACAGCTGATTCTCTCAAATTCGAATCTCCATAATTTGAGCAACCTCGAAGCAAGCGTGAAATCTATCTATAATTCGAATTTCTATAATTCGCCAATCAAACAAATTTGCCTCAAATTTCCAATTTGAATTAATCCTTTTGAAAGGTTATATTTTTCTCCAAAAATACTGTATGGGTTATGGTTTGGTTGTGTCACTTTGACATTTGAGAAAGATGGCGAGAAGAAAGTTACACAATGGACAACACTTGCAGACTAAATATCAAGCTTTGATTGAACAGCAGAAAGGCAAAACAAACCTAGGCGCTGCCAAACTGTTTGGTGTCTCAACAAGGGCATTTTCGACTTGGAAAAACGAATTATTCTTTGCAAAAAAGTTTGATATTAAAACATTTTATGCTTGGTTAGTTGGATAAGGAAAAATGGTTAGTTTTTGTTTTATGTAATTTATTAATTTAAATTCTGACTAACAATGCAGAAAGTTTTTCTTTAAAAGTATTTATAATTTTTTTTCAGATGTAAATACCAATCTAGATAGTGCTTTCATCCCCAAACTTTGCCATGAACGATTATTTGGCATGTTTTTTTTATGCTTAGAAAAAAAAAAACAGTCTTGTTTGCCTGATTTTCCAAGGGAAAGTTGACCGACGACCCTCTCCTTACCTTCTTAAAATACTGCGATATTTGATATTTCTTGGTTGCATATGTGCACATGGCAAAAACTTCAATCTCATACGATTTTTCCAATAAAGTTGGAATCTTTTTTTGACTTAAAAAGAACCTTATGCTTGGTTATACAACGGCCATTTATTTTTAGAATTTAACGATTTCAGCCAAGCGCATCATAACATTCGAAAATCAATTCAAAATGGATTGGAATTTTTACATTTCTTGGCTGTATCAAGATGTACAGAATTCCTTGCATTGTAGCGCACAAGTTTCATATAATATTGATCAGTTTCAATTCTTTGCGATGTAAAAATTCATACATGTTGTAACAGTTATCCCTTCTTCTTTTACAGGTACCTTATGGGATAAAAAGTCGGGGGGAAATTTCGTCGGATTAAAATTTCGTCTGGGAAAAATTAAGTCACTTTTGAAAAATAAGTCACTTTTCCCCGACTAATTTTTGATATTCCTGTAGAAAACCTCACAAGGGAATTTGAATCAATTTTTTTTATTTATCTATGTATGTTTTTCATACAAAAACAACTACGAGAATAAGTACAAAAATCTAGTCCAAAACAATTATGTCGTTTTTTTGCACTAATTGTAAAGTCAGCATCTGTTTCACTGTCATCCTCTTCCTGATTTTCTTCAACTAATCCAGTGTAGTTCCAAACGTAAAGGCTGTTCAAGAAGTTTATCATAGAATTGACAACCAATTCCTTGCTTCTCGAAATGAAAAGAACTGAGAGATTTTTGACTTAAACGAACTACTGATGTTATAGTTGTATGATTGTTTCATGTTTGTTTAACCACAAAATGTTGTTTCTTTTTGTTTCCATTATGTTTTTTATATCCCCGATCCTTTTTTGTAATCTTCTTGCAATTTATTAAGGTGGTAACAATATGAAAAAAGTTTAGGATAAAAGAAAAAAGTCGGGGTAAATTCTTAGTCGGGTATAAAAAAACGGGGAAAAAAACTAGTCGGGGAAAAAATAATCGGGGAAAATTTTGCTCGGGGAAAAATTAAGTCACTTGCAAAATATTTAGTCACTTTTCCCCGACTTTTTTTTCAACGATTATGGTAGGATATCGTTTAAGGCTATTTTGGGCGAGGCAAGTCGGTTACTAAAGAAATGATGGCTCCTTGGTTTGAAACCATATTGTCGATCATTTTTTTGCATTTCCAGCTGCAAGATATTTTCAATGCTTATGAATTTTACCTTATTTACCAATGCCTGGCTAACAAGATGTATTATTTCAAAAAAAAAAAAAAGCTCTGGACGCAAGCCTAACCGGCATTGCCGCAGGGAACGCAGGGAACGCAAGATGAGAAAGATTAACAATGTTTCATTGTTAAATCTAAAAATGTGAGAAGTTTTAAAGGTGTTAACCCTAGCTGAAAAGTTGAATATATTTTCTGAATTGTTTAAAAAATGGGTCAGAGAAGTCGATAAAAAGTTTGGTGTGAAAAAGAGGAAAATTGCCTTGATCATTAATAACTGCTCTGCTCACCCTGATGTACCAGCGCTTAAATTAGTGGAACATATATTTCTGCCTATGGAACAAGTAGTCATTCGTTCTTTTAAAGCCAAGTATCGTTAGCTTGATGTCCAGTTGTCCAAAATTTTCAATTTTAATTGCTATGATCATGCGCACAAAAGCTTGGAATTTCCTTACTGACATAACAGTCACAAACTTTTCAAAAAATCGGAAATACAGATGAATCACTTGAAGGGGCTTTGAATGATACGGACAACCTTTTCGTCAGTTTAGATTTAAATGATGGTATTCAATATTCGATTAATGAAAGAAGAGTTCCATATCGGTATCAAAATGACAGCTGCCAAATGGTAGAAGTTTATTTCTAGGTCTCGGTTGATAGCACCTTAACCCTATTCGGTCCGGGTGGGGGCGGATTTCGCCCCCCCTGACGGTTTTTTTTTAATAACTCCGTAACGCTATGCTGTATGGCTATGATACTTACTGAGTTTCAATATTTATCTATTAGACACCTGCATGCCAAATATTTAGGTCCCATGCCTTTCAGAGGCTTTGATATTGGCTATTACTCGAAAGTACCCCTAAAAATCTCTATGAAACCCTTATAATGGGGAAAATGTAATAACTCTTGTTAGGATTATCCTTATAACTTTAAACTTACAACACAACTTTATTTCATGAAGAAGAATCATTTTCCATGCTTTTGGACACGTGATTAATCCGATTTCCCGATTTTTTCGGATTCTACCCCGAAAATCGTGAAAAAACGGATTTTCGGGCATTTTTTGGCAACTTTTCATACGATCTATGTGAAAACCGGAATTTATGGGAAATAACTTTTATGTAGCTTTCAGAAACTTCGAACAGAATGTAAAAATTCGCTCTAGAACTAAAGTAATTGCATTTTAAGCAGATGGTGGCATTTTGAACAAATTTCAAGCTTTAGATGACGTCACAGAAAATATGCTGACGCAAGCAAATATATATTGCCGTTATTTTGTTCCTTTTTGTGACGTACTATAAGTGTGGCAAGTTTGATTCAATTTGAACAAGCCTATGAAAAGTTATGGACAGCCCCCCCCCCCCCCCCCCCCATCGGTCATAATATGTTCGAAAAAACCCCGGACCGAATAGGGTTAAGTGGCGAAGAGGTCATTGCTGAAGCTCGTGGTGTTGCTGATATCGATGAAGACGAAGACCATGATCCCGGGAGCCAAACGAGAAATCCTTTGTAATGTAAAAGATGTATTTACGAAAAAAAAGGTTTCCATCGTGTTTAGGTTTCTATGATTTTCTTCAGGATGATCAAGTTTACTATTACTGACTAATATTTACTACTAATTTTTTTTTTTTTTTACCAACTAATCATATAAAGGAGGGGCGAGTGGCCTCTCTAACGTTTTTCCACATTTCGTTTGTCTAACAACTAGCGAACTTCAGGCAAAAAAAGCTGGGAAGTCCTTTTCCGGCAATTTTGTTTCACAACTTCAATAAGCATTTTTTTCTCACCTCGGAGCTACCTTACAGATAGGTAAGATATGTTCCCGCATTAATTATTTCTTGAAAGCCAAAATCTCGTCCTAAGGTCTTGTTTACTGACTTTTTTGGTAGGCTAAAATATGTTGCTGATTTTGGCATTACTTTTCTAAAAGTAACAATATTTCTAATAAGCGCGGATAGGTTGGATAATTCAGTTAGAGTTTGTTGTGATATACTAAGGATGAGAATGTGTTAAATTTCCTTACATACTTTACAAACACATCCATATTTTTTTGTCTGTGCAGGACATAGGCTAACGACAATATAAACTTGACAACAAAATAATAACTTGAATTAAAATTGTTATTAATAAACTAACTAAATAATAAATTAAATAAAAACTTTTTTTTCAAAAATTGCGCAGCTTCTTCACTTCACACCCTTCTCCGAGTTGGCCTCTATAAGATCTTTATAACATTTTTCAACCCAAGGTTTATCTAAGATCAATTCGAAGGGTACAGCTTCAATATTGTTGTCTGTCGTTCGGTAGGACGTGAAAATTTGGAATAAATATAAAAGGTATAAACAAAGAAGTATAAAGGAAACACGCACAGGCTGTTACGCACAAATGTTCAGTTTTATAACAACGCCAGTGTGTTTCTAAGACCACATTTTAGTGACAGATAATAAAGAGCCACAGTTTCGCTATTATACCATCAACAAACTGTTTTTAAGGACTCTTTTTTTTTGCTTTTAAGCAAACAGAACTGGATAACAAGTTCAAATGCAAGGTTACGGAAATTCAAACTATAGAAGAAATGATATTTACCAGTTTTGGGTTTCATTTTATCAGTTTGAGCCCCGACAAGCTCGGTGTCTTTGTAAGCTGCGTTATCCATGATTGGTTCACAACTAAAAGCGAGGCGTTAGTACTGAGAATCGCCAACTTAAAATCCAAACCCACCTGTTCGCTTTTTTTTTAATAAGTTTGCTATTTTAGGTTTCTGTTTGTTGCTTTTATTTCAATATATTTTGTTGGATATCTATAACGTATTGTGATGTATTAATGAATTGGTTTTCTTTGGCTGGCGTATTTCAATTATTCTTTAGTTATTAAGAATTTAAAAACAATTTAGGAAACTTGGGAAATATAAATTTTTCGTTTCTATACATTGTATAAAAATATTTTATCGTGTTGCGTGTTTTGTACTTTTTTTTACGATTCTAACAAATACTCTTTGTGAATTGACACCAAATTTTAACGATGTTATAATGGTTTATTAGTCAGCCTGTCTGAGTTTTCGTCAATTTAGTTTCCAAGGAAACTATTAGTTGTATGGGTGGGTTTCTTTCGCTCAAGAGTATCGCTCATTGATTTTCATATGTAGCAAAAATGCTCTACCAGAGAAATAACATTAAGAGTTAACCAAATGCCCCTGAAATTTAAGTTCTTTTTTTTATTACTTTGGATTAGGAGGACAAAGAATTCAAGCAGGGGATATGCCACGCCTATTTTTGCAGACAGTCTATTTAAATATGTGTTAATTCTTTTTTTATTGGACTTATCTGTTATTAGGTTATGAATAACCTAATAAGAAATAATAAGTATGTTGCAGTGTACAAAGTAGCGCTGATACGATTAAAACAAAAGTTTTGGAAGAAAGTTTAATGGTGCAAGGAGTGAACTGAAACATACCAGATTCAATTGATAGCAATAAGAGCGGAAGTTGTCCTAGATACATAGTAAAACCATAGAGATATTATTAAAAGAGAGAGAGACACAACGGTTATTTAAGCTATTGTATTGAGGCGCGTCCCTGGAGCAGGTGGTGCATTCATGAAAAGTTAAAGTTCTTGAGGCTCGATTGTTTGTTTGAAGCCAATCATGATAAAGAAAATGTTTCGATTGTTATTTCGTCCAATCATGATCAATCAATTTTTCCGAAAACTTTAATGTATTTTCGTACGTGTTCGCATAACTCGAGACTCGTTCAACGATTTTAAAGACGAGAAATCATAGTAAAAAGTAATCATGGCGGACACTTGTGGATCTAAAGAATACCAATATTTTGAGAACGAATCTTGTCTTCAGGAAAACGATCCTGTGGATAAAGAAATTTTAAAAAAATTCAGTTCTTTTAAGGATGTCGAGAAACAGATTCCTGATGATTTACTTATCGAAGATTTAGAAGAAATGTCTATTTTCGACCATCAACTTCCAGCTATTTCCTTCTGTAACGAGAAGAAAATTGACTTGGTTGTTGTGGAAGATCTATCAAGGAAGACACCAAAATTTGTTTGCAAATTCTGTTTCAAACAATATTATTGTGAATCATTTTATGTGACGCATACTAACTTTTGTGGTAAATGTTTATTTATATTCTGTATCAAGGTCTAAGAAGCTACCCTAGCTACTAGGATGATGTGTTGTGTTGTCTGACTTTCAGTATTGTTGCTTGCTATGCATAAAAAAGTGTCCAAAGAAATATTTCCTCATAAAAATATTGATATGCTAAAACAATGTCATTTTTATTCTCAACAACATGTACACTTTATTTCAGGAAAAAATACTAACCAAGAAGAAAGAAGGAGCAATGGATTGGTTGCTACTGTTAAACAGAAAAAATTTAAAAAAGATGGTAAGTATTGTTGTGTAAGAAATAATTGTTTTTTAAATAATCCTGGTATATAACTATTTTTTTCATCTACATCAAACCTTGGTAATTTTAGATCGCTTGTGTGTAACGGACGAAGAACTTTTAGCAGCATCAACGACAATGTTTAAAGACGTTCTCAACATGGCCATTACCGATCCGAATCATAATTATGACACTGGTTCATTTAAAAACAAGGGTAATGTAGTGAAAGAATTAGCTGAAGGTATTGTTGAAGTACTGAGAAAACATCCCAACTTAGGGTCGGAGAAATGCAATGCTTTGATAACAATTATTTTTAACATAGTCAAAGATGTAAACTTTTCTCAAGGCCCAAGTAGAGAAGAAATGTGGAAAAAAGTTCTACATTCTATGCAAGACAATACAAAAATGAAATCACGGGATAACATCCTAAACTTAATAGATCATGTACCCGACAAAGTTATTATTATTTATGCATGAAACTGACCACGTTGGTCTTAAAATTTAATCACGAAAGTACCTCTTCTTGACACAAAGCTTACAGATGAAGAACAAACATTCCTTTATTATGTGGCTGGCTATGTTGTTTTTAGTTTGACAAAAAAATACGAACGGCTACACCAGAAGAATCTTTCTAATGTTGCCACGGCTGAAGCATTGTCTTTTTTTAAACAACTGAAGGTTAATTCTAATCAGACATTTCAAGGAAACACTTTATTGGAATTTACTACAAGTTGGGCAGAAATTCGTGGAGGACTCATCACTGTCAATGAGGATATGTTTTTACTTATGCGATGAATTGAAAATGCAGTTAGGCTTGTTCTTAACGTAAAATTAATTCAAAAATGTAAAAGTAGTGATTTAAGGGACTGCCTTAAAAAAGAGATAAAGAAAAGCAATTCAGTAAATACCTACACGTGAAATGACCAAGGAATCCTTAAAAGCTATTTTGAAAATTCAAGTGATAGCCAAATGGATTGATATACGAGCCAGGTCATTTGTAAACTGCTATGTCCAAATGGTAAGAAGAGGATTAAGCAGAACTAGCATTAAGAAAAACACTAACTTAATTTATGCTTTTATTATATTGTAAAACTTATTTTTATTCATTAAAACTGTGATATGTATATATACTAATTGTAGTAAAAATAACCAAAGTTTTGCAATTATTTATTTTATTTATCTTATCCTCCTTTCTAAAGAACTGCAAGCAGTCAATACTCTCAATTCAGCGCTTTCTTTTCTGTAATAGCTTCGAAAACACTATTTTTGCACCCTAACAAAATAAAATTTTGACCATCTTTTTCATCAGATACGTTTCTTAATTCAAGGCTAAAATTATAGGTACTTTCAGTCGAATATTAAGAAATTTTTTTACAGCATTTTAAGGTCATCGGAATGAACAATTTTTCAAACATCCTTTAAATTAAGAAACATCAAGGCTGAACTCAAAAAGTTTCTTATCAAAAAGCGCGTTTAGCATTTCAGCACCATGACTGGATTTACTCACTATATTGGCCCCGCAGCCCGTGTCCCCTCAGGTTTGCAACGCCATCCAGTTTTGTGGTAAGAGCGTGAAGCCCCAATCGTGAAAGCGTTATAACTGTCGGGTACAAGGTTGTAGGGGTCACACTGGGGAAAGGAAAAAAGATAGCAGATTAACGTAGATTAAGTTCCCGCAAATTTTTCCCACCAAATATTTCTTCTGCTATAATTCCTTTAGGGTAGCGCTGAAACCTTTATTCAGTTAGCAGAGGTAAATTAATGTAATGTGGGATCTCATTTGTTGTTCGCTCTTGTTTTTTACGCACACGTTTGTTTGAGATAAAAAAAGATTCTTAAATTCTGAGGTCACTTTACTAGCAAAACTTTCTTAAAAAATTTCCTTGAATGCCATGGACTAACGACAGATATATGTGAGAAAAAAGTTCCTTACTTAAAATATTTTTATTTTTACAACTATTAAAGGTTTCTTTATTTTTTTAGAAGGCAAGGACTAGTCAGATTTCTCAAAGAAAATAATCATGACTTAATTGCGTATAAGTCAATCGCATCCTTGTGTACAAAAAGGGAACATAAAAAGTAAGTTAAAAATTTACAAAGTGTTATAACAACGGTACAAATGTACAAAGGTTAGATTTCTAAAAATTTACAAAAAGAACAATGAAATAAACAGCAGTGTGTACGTCACATTTAAGTAACTGATAATTTCCACTACACGTTACTTTTTTAAGAATATGATAAACTGTATGAGAACATATACATGGCTTCGGAGGTCTGAAACTTTACGCATGTTAAGAATATTAAAGGTGTTGTCAATAACAAGAAGTACTCATATGTTGGTTCAAAGTTCAAAAATTACAAATAGGAGATAAAATAGTTCACTTGGGTAGTGATCTTTTTTTTAGGCATTGTCTGGACGTCCACGTGTATTTCCACGCAAATCACCTATTAGATAAGACTTTGCAATATTAAGTGACACCTCTTGACGTTGAAACTGATCCAATGTTGGATTGTCATTGCAACTGCCACTTCTTCGCTGTCGTGCAAAATGCTCTTCTAGAGGATCCTGTGAACACTTTTCACTTAATACGTATGGAACATTTTCGCTCAATAACAGCTTGCACAATGCAAGGATTTAATAACTAAAAAATCAAAAAAATGAGGTACACTATTGTGTTAAGTTAGGCACATATATATGTTGAATGATGGAAACAATAATTACTTGTTATATGCCACCTAAAGTCAGTTTGTGGGCTCAGTAGCAAACGGTTTTTTTTTTCCTGTGCCAGTCCAACATTTCCATTCACATTAACTTTCCAGTCGTCAAGATACTTTAAAACAAACTGGTAATTTATTTCTAAACTCTTCATTAAGTCAATCTAAAACCATGCAAATAATCACCTTATGCCAACAAATTTAACAGGCTACAAGGAAAAACTTTTGCAAAGAATTTTATTTGAGGATTTTTGTCATATCCGCCAATTCTGACAAATTTATTTTCTGCCAAAACTTCTTCCTTAATATATATTTAATCAAATGCTTTGTCAAATGTTTTATAAACTTGATTGTGGACACTGTGTTGTGAAGGGCACGATGTTCCATAGCTACAGCAACAGTGTTGCCGATAATGGCGCCGTAGTTCTCGTGGTTATAACTCTCGCACTTTGTGCGGGAGACCGGGGTTCGATTCCCCTTGGCGGCGATTCAATATGGGCGAGTGAATGTTACCATAGCCCTGGATTAACCCAAGCCATGTGAGGGAAATTGGGGAGATGGCACACTGTGTGGGCCGTTGGATGTTGCAGGGAGTTGTCTGGTAGAGCGCGGACCCTAATTGGGTCTGTGTAGCTGAAAATGAGCATTACATACTCTAGAACTCCCCAATCAAGGCTATGGCCTTTCCTGGAAGTAATAGACAGGGTATATCCCTCGATATTTGTGAGGCTAGCCATGTAAAATATGCACATCTATCTATCTATAACCTAAATCAAAATATATAAAAATTACGATTATTTTTTCTCTGCAATCCTTCCTTTAAAAGGCAAATCGTTCAGAACAAATAAATACAAATAGTAACAACAAATAGAAATAAAAAATTGTGAGTTACCTGTGCTGCAAGTTTAACATTCATGCTGAGTCTGGGTTGTAAATGAATATGGTCTTACGTTAATTTTGGAAGTTTTCGTAAACCAAGAAAAGCAGGATTTTGCAGCAGGTCTATTCATATATGTCAAGTATATGCATCCAACTGATACCTTGTCCATCAACCTTAAAATAGGTTCCAGTATTGTCAATGCAACAAATAAATTACCCAGTTATTATAAATAATGTTAAAATAGAAGAAAACGTAATATTTGAAACAAATTAGAAGAAAAAAATATATAATAAAAATGAGAATTTTAAGTATATACATATACATGTAAATTTCTTTAGTTTCTGTCTTCGAATGAATTTTCAAGATTGTTTCGAGATGTTTTAAGTAACTGAGGTACATCAGAGAAGAAGAATATTTTTCTGTTGACATCAAATACATTCCAAGTCCAATTTCTTTCACAGCATTGCTCTTGAAAAACTTTCTGTTTGGTGAGGCTCCATCGCAAACCCATGCTCGTACTTTGATTCCCACAAATTCCAATATGCATGTTGCTTCCCAAACCAAAGGAAAAAGTTGATCTACTGTGAAACCAAGACTAGCATGGTAACCAAAAGGATAACACAGTGAAGAGCTTATACCACGGACCATGAAAACATTTACATATGTAGCAAAATCTTCTTGGTTATCTTCCAACCTTTCTGAAGCAGTTGGATTTCCTCATTAACTTTGCCCATTTCTGTGAATCCCACAAGCTTTCCAGTTGATCGACGATATATTAATTCCGATTTAATCTTCATTTCGTCAAATATCAGACTAACGTTACGCTGAGTGTCAGTTAAATTTTCAACATTAGAATCTTCTATTAGTCTTATATGATGTCTTCTGAAAATCCACTCCTTGGCTCTGTAAAATTCATATATTTCTTCAATGTGTTTACACGAGGAAGGATTAAAAAACCATTCATTTTGCTAGCAATATGTCGATAAGCTGTGGTGATGTGATGTATATGCTGAGACACCACCTTATTACTAAGGGCTGCCATCTCATTATCCTGGAATTGGATTGAGAGAGCATTTCCATCTGTTGCCTGAACAACAAATCCTGTGGAGTACCCTCCTGAAATTCTGGCATTTGGTTTTTTATGACACTAGAACATACGTCGGAAATATTGACGTCAAGCAAAACTCCTTTCTCATCCAACAGTTTATTTATTTTTATAGCATACTGAGAAACTTTTTTAGGGAGGTTATCTTTAGCTACAACTAAGTTTTTGTATCTTTCTTGAAGTTCTTCAATGGTTAAGTAACGTATATTAGTGAACTGATCATTAACAGCTTCCCTGGTTATACGACCTCTGATCTTGTGAAGATTATTTTTTATTAATTTACTTTTATAACACAATGTGTCTTCTTTAATAATCAGTTCACACTGCGTATCACATTAAAATTTTCTTTAGTAACTTCTGATGGTTGGATGACTCGGCATGAGCAAAACATTTTGGATCACCACCTGGAAATGGATCTTTTATGTTGATTCTCTTAGCCAAAATATCACAAAATTATGTATGCCCGGTGCATATTGATAAGCTGCCGAAGTTTTCACATTTTCGTCTGACAAGAATTCCGGTAAATTTTTCAAATTATTCACAGGCTCTGAATAAACATACCCAGTAAGCGCATCGACGTCGTATTGACGTCGGCTGACGGTTGTTTTCCGACGTCGAATGACGGTTGTTTCATGGTTGTATGTGAAACGTCGTTTTGACGTCGGAATGGGACGTCGTTTCGACGAACAATACCGACCATAAACAACGTCGAAACGACGTTGTTTGACCGTCATATGTCGTTCATTGACCATCATGCGATAACATTTTATAGCTTAACCAATAGTTGAATTTTTGATAATTTTGATAATTTTCTTTAAAATCGCTAAGAATTCAAAGATATGGAAAAAACACACGAGATATTCTTTCACAAACACTTTCTTTAAATTATATAAAATATATACAAGTATTTATATGTCAGAATTAGACAAATCGTCCTCATTCTCATCTTGTTCATTTTCAACGTTCACTACTTGATCATCTTCATGATCTTCTCCATTTTTTTCATCCTCATCTTCTTCCTCTGGAATGATACGTCGGCGCTTAGGAAGTGGTTCAACTTGTCTTCCACCCGCTCCAACGCGATCAGGCACATACTTCAAAGTTTTACTAATAGTAGTCCGAACAGTGCTGTCAGTACTATTATTGAAAAGCTTCTTTGTAGCTTCTGAAAGAAAAGATGTGTAATGATATTTAGCTTTGAATTTCAGAAAAAAGGATGAGAATACACAATTCATATTGAAATACTTACTGAGTATCGCCTTGTAAGTGTTTGTTTCCCCAAATGCTTCTTTTCTCTGGATATTCCTTTTAACCGAGCCATTTAAATTGAAATTAGCTTGGACAGCCGGTTTCATAATTCTAAATGACAAAACAAGTTATCCATTAAAAAAAAGTTTAACCTTCTTTAAATCTTATCAATGGTTCGATTATCTACTTTATTAATACCCGCACTAGTAGATTAGGCCCGTGGAAAAATCCACATAGGCAGAAAAACAATTGAAAAGTTCTGTCATTTGAATTTTGATGACATCAGCAAATATTTCAGTATATTGAATATGCCTTTTACTAAAAAAAATAATCTGAAAATGCATAAAAAGAAAGTATATAAGTCATAATTTAACAAAAAAGTTCTTAAAATCAACACAAAATATCAAATGTCAAATCGCATGAAATCCTCCCAACAAAACTTCAGACAAAATATGAGAAACAATGGCGTGTAAGGTGTAAAATCTAGTTAGTAGAAAGTTACAACATTGACAGTCACAACCCAGACAGTTACGAAAACAATAATAATAATGTCAGAAATAACACATCTCAAATATGTATACATCTTATTATGTGATTATGTTGAAAACCTTCAATATTTTAATCTGAAGTGTCGAAAAGAAAGGCTTGCAACAGTAAGCACAGATCTATGAAATAAGTTCTTTACGCATTTTAAACATTGTCTTTTCCCTAAATGCTTATACAACAATACAACCTGAACAATATCAAAAAGCCAAACTTAAACAAACACAAAACACCAAAAAACAAAAAGTTAAACTGTGAAAAATCATTTATTCGGTTGCATACCATCCTCTCCCGCAAAAATATGCACAAAATGTAAAAATTAACCGGTTAACAAAACAATTTTTTTGTCTAATGATCCGCACTGACTTTACCAAACATTTTAAACTGAAATGTCGAAAAAGCAATGAGCAAGGAGTAAATTTCAAATCAACAAAAATCATTATTTTGAAAACATTGTATATATATATGGTCCTTCCTCACAAAAGTTTATAATAAATGTAGAACACAAAGGTTTATGAGGAGCAAATCAAAATATGAACAAAAATCAGTTCAATTGGCATGTTCTATATTGTCTTCACCCATAAAATCTTCCACAAAATTGATATGAAACCCATCAAATTCAACTCAGAAAAAGCAGTCATTTAAGTGCATACAAAAATACAACTTGGAAAGTGTAGAATATCAAATTAATATTTTTAGTATATATACTTGCATATGGTCCTCCCTCACAACAGTTAAACGGTTTCAGTCTGAACATTCAGTAATTTTTTATCATCACCAAATATTTATTCCCGTAATTACATTACTTACAGTTAGTTTAAAAAAAGTTTATAAAACAAAATATAAAAAAAATCAACTTACACAACAGCTCACAGTCTAATTGTACAAAAATTTGTTCTTTCAGTACTTCGCATGTGGTATTTTTCCACAAAAGTTTACACAGCATTTAAAGAACAGCAGTTTGCAACACAAACAATATAAACGGCAACCATACTATTCTCTGCTGAGAAATTTTAACCACAAATGTAAAAAAAATGTAAATTTCCACAAAAATGTCAACAACCTTTATAAAAATATCAACCACCACCCTTGTAAAAATATATAACATTGTAATTTACATGCGAGCTCACAGAAGTTTAACAGGATGTCAACAACAAAACAATAAAACTTACTCCAATTAACGCACACACTTTAGTTTTACAAAATCATTCCTCTTAAAGTAAAATTTGCATAAAACGTAAGAAAAATTATTCCTCACACTACCCTAAAAGTTCAATAAGTCTTTGAAAGATTTTGTGGCTTGTTACATCATAATTCGTGCTCAAATAAGATCCCTAAGTTTGAGTACTAAGGTGGATATAAATAGCTAAAAGAGGAATAACAACATTAATCATCAGTTAGCTAGCTAGGTTTAGATATGGAGCTTGAAGGTAACATTAGATAAGACAGATACCAAGTTAAATAAAGTTAAACTGGGAAGACGCATATAGCCAGCTAGCTATTTATGCTTAGTAAAACACATATAAAGAGAAACAATAGCAATATAAAAATTATGACATTTGCAGAAGTTCAACAAACCAAAAGTTTCGCTAGCACATTTGTTTTATAGCCAGTTAACAGCTTTATGTAGCATTTTCAATTTTAGGACAAATACATTAGTTACGCACCAGGGGAAACATTAATTATGCAAAAAAGTGTAAAAAAATATGTAGATTTTTTATAAAAAACGCGGTAAAATATAAAATATAAAGAATTTGAAGCTTTTAAGTGACTTTTTCCTGGCAAATGCGAGTCTGCCTGACACGTAACTCTAGTGACATAAAAATATAACGTCTAAAAATATCTAAAAAGTTCTTACTATTTGTGAATCCAAATCTACCCAAGCTTTCATTTTCTACTTCTAACTTTTCTTTACTACTTCTAGCTCCACTCTTCACTTTCGAAGTAACTTCTTGTGGCTTCTAACTTTACTTTTGTACTTCTATGTTCACATAAAATATATATAAAAAAGAACAGAGTGTAAAACCAATTGGCAAATTTTTTAGGCTAATTAGTCAAATTAGAAATGCAAAAACAAAGTTTGTGTCATAATTCATGTTAAAACAACAACAATCAATTTAACAGTTCATTTTATGTCAATTTTTGCACTAAATTTGCAACACAAAATACAAATTCTAAATAATTCCTATGCTTTTCATAAAAAGTTTAATCAAAATATAAAAGATGAGAGGTGAACGACAAAATCAAAGTTTGCAGAATTTAATTATTTTGGTATATATATGTCTATTGATATATGCCCTTTATAACAATATTTCAATCCAAAATGTGAAAAAGAAAAACAATTTGCAACAAAATCAGTTATTCTGATGATATTGCACATATACACTTTTTCTCCACAAAAGTGTAAAAAAGAATGGTTGTAGGAAATACTTCTGATTCAACAAAAATCAGTATTTGCATCTTGTACTCATTAAATATTACCCAAAAATTTCAGAAAAATGCGATTTGGAACGCATCAAATTTATAAATAGAGAGGGATCAGTCATTTCGGTATGTTGTACAGAGTCCAGCCCGGTAAGAATTTATACAAAATATAAAAAAACAAACAAGTTTTTTCAGTGTTGTACTCCATCAAAAAAGTTGAAACTTTTCTTAATTAAGACAAACAAAAACATTTTAGTCAGAACATCTATAACAACAATAATCACTACAGTTAAGGTACCAGAATTACTACATGTTAAATAAAAAATTTTTCGTCATATTGCATGTAACCGATGTATATCAGTTTAGTTACACAAAATGTGAAAAATACATTATTTGCATACAGAAAATGTGAAAAATACATTATTTGCTTAAAAACAGTCCTTAAACTCTTCTTAAATATTATGTAATACTTTTTTAAAAGTTGTTGTGACTTGTTAATTTAAGCTTAAAATGTCAAGTGAAATAAGTTACAGTCACATTCTTAGCAAAGACCACTAAGATAACACTACGGTAGTTAGCTTACATGTAAAAAGCAACATTAAACTGAAGCTAACATAAGCTAGCTACAACAGCTAATAGCTGGTCAGTTGAATATAAACTGGAGACTTAGCTAGGTATAAAGAACATGGCTACATATTTATAAAGTCCGAGCTAGCTATAGCTATTAGGTTGTTGTTGGTGTGGTTGGCTTTATGATGCTAGCTAACAAACATGTCTCGCATCAATAATATCATCAAAACTAAAAAAAAACGTAAACAAACCTTTGAAACCTTGCTATCCTTCATTTACATACCATTCCCTGTTTCAAATGTTTTCGTAGATTTATTTTGAAGGCAAGAGAAGAAAAATGCTTAAAAAGGACAGCCATCTTTTTTGCAAACACAATTTCCGTTACTTTGTGCTAGAACTTCATTTAACAAACCACACAAAACTCGCAGCTTTTCACGACAAAGAAGACTTATATTTTACGGCAACATCAAAGATTATTTTCGGCTACATCAAAGGAAAATAAGCATATCAACTTTGCCTGTTACAGACACACAGACACACTTAGCGTATTATTATAGAGATATATCGATCAGGTAATACAGGATGCAGGGGTTACTTTTATAGGCACAAATTTTCATTGTGTTTATTAAATAGCTGTGCTATTTTTTGATTAAGACGCAGGATGGTTTTGCCTGGTTTCTTCAAATTATTATTTTTTAATCTTAGCCTGGTTTCCTCAAAAAATTATTTTTAAGCCATGTTTCCTCAAAAATTATTTTTAAGCTTTGTTTCCATAAAAAGATATTTTTTAACTTGGCCTTGTTTCCTCACATTTAGTTTCATAGTAATTAACTCTGTTCATGTTAACAGGCGGACAAAATATGCATAATGTATCGATGCGGGAAATAGGTACAA
Source organism: Hydractinia echinata (assembly GCA_030067915.1). Lineage (NCBI taxonomy): Eukaryota > Metazoa > Cnidaria > Hydrozoa > Anthoathecata > Hydractiniidae > Hydractinia > Hydractinia echinata. The sequence goes on from JASGCC010000060.1 coordinate 94,472, forward strand.
CGGGCGCAAATTCTAGGTATATTACTACTAACCGATTTAAGATATGACGCACACATGATGATTCGTTTGTTCCCCCGATTCGTACCATTTCCTTCACTTAAAAAAGACCCAAAAACAGCACATTTTAAATCTTTCATAATTAATTGTTTTGTAGAATACATACAAACTTTTCTCTTAAGGTAGAACAACTTATACATGTTGTTCCTATTGTGTAATCTACTGTATACTTTAATGAAACACTTATCTCGAAAAGCATAAAAAACAATTTTTTAAATTTTTGCAGAGAATACATGACAGCTACTCACTACGCGTTTGAACTTCTTTTCATCAAGACTAGCATCAAAGTCTTTAAAAGCTTGCAGGTCTTCTGAAGGAAGGGAGTCCAAAATAGAATCTTGACTGTCATTTGTAAATACAGTATTGGTTCCTAACTGGGTCTCTAGAACAGCTATCCTTCTCAGCAATATTTGTTGATTAGCCTTAACTTCACTTAGCGTGGTCATAACAGATTTTTGAAACTCTGAAACGAATAGAAAGGATTTTAGCGTCTTTAATTAGATAACATTCGGTATAGGCATAAAAAGTCTTACTTGCATCAGACATAGGAAAAACTCTGTTTACTGTTTCTGCCACTGACTTTTCAATAACGTTTGAAGCGCCAGGTAAGGTTTCTGCAAACACACTGAAATATAAAGCAGCAAAACAATGTGGTAAACGTCAAAAGTCTACCACTACAAGAAAAATTTAAAAAATATTCTTCATACTACTGAAAAAGAAGATGACTTACCGGTGTTGGATCCAGTTGATTGGTGGCGGCCCGTCGAGCTATATGTTTGGCGAGATGCAGCTGGCTTCTATAAACTCAACAAAGGTGATGGAGCAAATGAGGGAGAGCTAGAATGGCGACGGTTTGAGATATCTGTTTACAAAAAATAAAAAAGTAATAATAATACATGAGTGATCAAAGTTCACTATCACCTGGCAAACATGCAGGACAAATTATTTCAGGCTCACATGTGGTAGAAATTGCTATTGACTTACTGTTATGGTGTGACCAAGGTGATCCAGAAAAGGATGAGCCAGATTGGCGACGGTTTGTAATAACTGTTTAGACAAAAAAAATAAAGCAAGAGAGTAAGCAAAGACATTACTTGACGTGTGGACAAATTTTCGTAGACACATACTGATCTACCGGTGGAATTTTAAATAAGTCAGTCTCAAGAAAACTTGCCACTAAGCTAAACAAAAGTTCCGTTCCGTGCTATGACAACAAAATTTCTATCAGTCCCATTTCTATTCTAGCTCTACTCACCACTTGTTAATTTCTTCTTCGATGAAGAAAACGGTCTGTCTGATCTGGAGAATAATTTAAAACTGAAAAGTGCAAAATAAAACTTTGAAATAACAATAAAACTAAAAATTTATTAGTTTACTCAACTCTAAGAAAACTGTCAATCACACAACTTCGAATTTCTCTAGCAATTTCAAGAAGACTTACGTGTTTTGTTTTTCACTTCTAAAAATAGGCATTTCCTTGTTCTTAGGTGTATATACTGAAGATGCACCTGAAAAATAGAAACAAATTTTTGAGCACAAGTTACTACATAACAAAATAACCAATGTTCAAACAGACAGTTATATAAGAAATAAGAAGTTTATTACATACCAATATCTCTTCTTTCATCCATATCATTTTCGTCGTCATTATCATCATCATCATCTTCATGTTTTGTTGTCAGCTCCCCAAACTGATCACAGGCATCCTTGTCTCCTAAAAAAATTATTAACCAATAAAATGCAGAGAAAAAAATTATAATGGACAATATTTATGTTATGCATATGCGATATTTATGTTATGTACATGTTACCTTTTACTAATTTGGTTTTAATCAGTTTAAAGGAACAACAATCTTTGGTTGGTTCTTCTTGGTTAACATAAGCTCTTTTCACATTCAAGTGCTTTGGCCAATAAACTCTAGAAGCTTTTACCAAGTTATGAGGTAATGTCATCTCATACTCCTCAATTTCACCATCCTCCTGTGGCTCTACCCAAAAAGCTCTTGTCCAATACATTATTATTTGTAAGACTATTATGAAATATTGTGTTATAAATCATCTTTAACACAAGGTGTTCCAAAAAATCATATCTACACAAAGAAGGTATTTTGTACAAATTATCCGTTAACCAAAAAAAACGTTTGGTTCTGTATTTCCTGTACAAAGTTTGCAAAAAAGCTTTACATATCTACCTTAAGTTGCCTAATTTTCGTGAGGTTTAAAAAATGCCTTAACGAAGATTAATTTAATGTTTACCATTTAATATTCCATACACTGTAAGTTAACATGAACAAGAATGAAGAACGGCTATTAACATAAACCAAGCAATTATAAGAAAAAAATGTACAGTGCAATGTAACTACAAATTCAAGTTGTGTAACATTGGAATAAGCAGGGTTCCTTCTCTGTCTGGAATGGCAACCATTTTTTTATCAATGTCACTTTTTAAAATAGTGTGGATTACAAACTCACTGTTTTTTGGCAGGAAACAGATTTTGAGGACTTTCGAGTTGAGAGGCTCAGTAAAAAAGGATGATGATCTTTGGAAGCAATACAATTTTGCAACGACATGGTCTGTCTCATGTTCCAACCCAACAAGCTCACAAATTTTATTGCTTCTTAGAAGAAACCAAGAATTCCGATCACCACCAATGGCTGGTTTTATTGTAGTTTGCAGGTTTTTTGATTGGTAACCCACATCACTTATTTCCATTTCCTTTATACGTTTTACGACCTGTGAAAGCGTCTGGTGATTTTTTCGTACCATTCCTTTGAGCCTTTGCATAAAGTTTTCAAAGGGAAATGCGGATAACTCTTGAAGCCCACATTGTAAATTTTCAACATCCGGTGAATGTGAATTAAAGAATGAACGTTGTATGATACAAAGCAGTCTCCATAAATATCTGAAGAAGTATCAACAAACCATTTTAAAAGATGTTTAGCAAAATTTAACAGTTCTACATATTTTTCATCATTGTGTTTAAAGGAGAGCATGATAGTAATTGGAACACTTAGGCTCATAAAATGATTATAAACTTTTTTGGAGACTATTCCTTTCATAACAAACATCCCAGTATACAACAAAAACTGCTTAAATTCGGTGGCCTTCCATCTTTTTAAGTCTGACAAAGATCTAGGTTGGCGGGTCAATTCAGAAGGAAGCTGGTTTCATCCTTCAAACCATACAGAACTCTCCTAACCACGCCAAGACAAACAAGATGCATGTAATCAAGCACAAACTTTGGAACACATTCAACTCCATGTATGGAAAGAATACTTTTTATATGTTGATGACCCTTGTAGTTAAATGCATTGAAATCATAATCATTTCTCATTGGAGAGGATGTATCTTCAAATGTCATTGTTCTGTTAACAAATTTTCCATGAACTGTGCACCGCTCACAACAATCATAACCTGTGTGACCTTTGATTGATTTTAAATATTGCCTGGCTGGTGCATCACAAGTGAAACATTTGATTTAAAATTGTTTCATATCTGTCCCAATTTTTATGCCATTTTTAATTAAACTTGTATGCTCAGAATCATCGGAACCATCATTAAAATAATCATCAACCTCAATATAATTAACATCATCTATACAAACAGTATGATCGTTATCAAAAACACCATTATCAATATCACCACAAGAAGCCACATCAGAATGGGATGAATCATTTCCTGAAACTGGGTCAACTTCTATTTGCTCATCTGAGTTATTTTGTAAGTCCAACAGCAACTGCCTTTTTTATGTCTCCATTTTGTTGATCTTGATGACATTTTTACATTTTACACTATATTTAAAAATTCAAACAGTTAACCGCTTGTCGACAACGAGCATATAATTTTTGTTGTTGTTGTAGTTCTTTTGACTCCGTATATGTCAAACTCAAAATGTGGTCAAAAATAGGGTCGGTTGTGTGACTAAACACCAAACATTTGTGACGTCTGCCCTTTCTTCAAATCTAAATTCATTCAGAAGCTGTGCATATAGCCAATTTTTCTCTCTCACAACAAGATCTCAAGTGTGTTTAAAAAGTTTGGTATTATTAATCATGTAGTGTATTTTAGCCCTAAATCAAGCAGCTAAAAAGCCTTGCTAGCAAGCTAGCTGAAGCTGAAGCTGACTAAACTAAACTAAACCCACCCACCTACCAGTGAGAGAAAAGGATAAGATGAGAAAAAGATAAAAAAGATAAATAAATGATGAATGTAATACGAATACATACGAATTTTACAACACGACAGAATTTATAATTAAACCATTGATATTGAACAATATTTTTGGCACCCCTCCAGCATTCTGGTTCCTTGCCAGAAATCGCGCCATGAACTTTGAACTTCAAGCTCAAAACTCTTCCCCAGCTTCTTACATTTGCGCTTGGGGGAACAGGGAGATCTCGGCCTCGGGCGCAAGTTGTATTTTGCACGGCGGGAAACTATATTTGATAAAAAAATATGGCTGACATGGGCTAAAAAAATATTAACTAAAGAAAAATCAACAATATTTTTTTTCAACTAATTTAAAATTTATTTTTCCCCTCAAAATGATTTTTTTTTCACATTTGATGCATGTCTGGCGTACATTTGGCGGTCCATTCTCTCATCTTTTTTTAACGACGTTGGCACAACGTCGATGCGACGTTGCTTTTTACAAGCAATTATTTCAGGCGTTTGCAAATGGGCTTGTTAAAATTGCTTTGAAAAATTATTCATACATTCATTTTATTACAAAGTCGGATTTTGGTCGTATTGTGGTCAGAAATGCTCGTGATCAATTGCGACGTCGAATTGACGTCACTGATGGTCGCATTTTTGTCGCGACCATCTTACGACAATAATCCGACGGTCGTTTCGACGTCGGTTGCTAACTGGGTAGATATTCCATGTCATATCATGGTTTATAATTATAGTCATTGGGACTTCCACAGCTATCACGGTAACACTGGGTCTATAATATGTCCTATAGTACTTTGATTTAGTCGCAAAAAGTGTACTTCATTAAACTTTTTGTCGATGAATTTCCAATGCACATTCTTACTCTTCTGGTAGGAAATTGATGGCATACACAACTTACAATCAGTTGAATGAGGCTCAAACACTGCCAAGTCAATGCTGATGTCTGTGCCAGCCCTTGCTTTATCTAACTTTTTTTTGCAAGTGTTGCAAAGCAGTTGTGGATAACCTAAATTTAAACAGGAAATTAGTGTTAGCTTTTCTTTGTACACAATTTTTTCTCCAAGCTAGCTATAGCTAGTTAGTTCTTTTACAAAAAGATATTAGAAAAAATTAAAATCGTAATATATTTAGCTACGAGATTACCTCTGAATTTTCTTCTACAGATATGCTAAATTGGTTAAAAATGATATCTTTGTAGTCAATCTTCGACTTAGGATTAACATATCCACGTTCTCTTTTCAGGACACAAACGACAAATTGTTTCAAGTTTTTTGAGCTCCATTCTAAAATGGGCAGTTTTCTAAATATATATTCGGTAAATGGAAAGACCGCCATTTTATTTTACGTAATAAAAACACACCGACAACACGGAAAGTAAAGAGTTCAAATTTGTCTCTAAACTTTGGCTAGCCATCGTCCTTCACTTAAAGATTATTATCATAGTGAAGAATAACCCCTCACCTTTGTACATGTATAAAGGATTTATATTTGGTTTAGTACTTCTTAAGAAAATAACATTTTACTTTGACATATATACCACAACAACAAAATGGCTACCTCACCTTCGAGCTTCTTCTCCAACGAGGCTTCTATAAAATTATGCAGTTAAATTATTACTAAAGCCAGGGGGTAAACCCTTGACAGCTTTTTAACCAATATCGTTACCTATATCGTATCTCGTGACATTTTGTTTTTTTTAAAGTAAGAGTCAAGTAAATCACCGTATCTTTACTGCGAAGGGGAGGGGTGATTCGATGTAAACTAAAGACATCCAAGCCTTTTTAAATATAGCTACGTCCAAATGATTTTTGCTAAAGGGTGAAGCAAATGCATCCAACATTGTATTTTTGTGCTGATTGGAATGTCAAATAAAAAATCGGAAAATGGTTGAAATTGATTTTTTCGTTTGCTCGCTTGTCATTTAACATTTGAATATTTATTCTAAAATTCAAGATGGCGAAAAAGTATAGGGTACAAGCGCTTGTTTCATCAATGATGAGGAATTGTTATTTTAAATAAGATGTCGTTAATACATTATAAAACTATTCTCCTATGACCGGTAACTAGCTATTTTTATTCTCACTGTCTCTGTACGTCTTTTTTCTGCTTGTATTTTCCTCCGGTACTTTTATCATGGCTGAAATATTTTCCTTCTGTGATGCATTGAATGAATATTCAAATTTTCAAAACGTTTGAAAAACACTTCACACAACATTTTGCACACATAGAAGTGATGAAAAACCAAATTTTGAAAAATGAATTGAAATGCATTCAACATGAAATCTTGATGGATGAACTAGAAAACACGAGTTTTTGTTTTGGTTTGTTTTGTTGTTTAATTTTAAGGAAATTTTAAAAAATGTCAATCATATCCAAACATTTTATCCACCATAACAAATGTTCCATTGTTGAATGAAATGCTGGATATATTTGCTCCGGCTCTAATCCAACTACGAAAATTTAAGTCTTCTTAGTTTGGAAAGATATGTAGTTTTATATCGATATAGGCATTATTTGGTAGTCCCAATGGTGTACTTCTGAATGTCGGGAAAATTCCATTTAAAGTTTTCCGGTACTGTATACTAAGTAAGAGCTATTTTAGGTCCGCAAAAGCTGATTTAAATCATTAACCTTAAGCATTGAAGCGTCTATGACTGCTTTCTATAGGACAAAAAATTTGTGGGTGAAGCATCCGCTAATCATTAACCTTTCTTTAGTAGTTGAACTCTAATTTTCTGTGCAAAGATTTTCCCGCCAAGCAGAGGTTCAATGATAAGAAGGAGAACTTTAGTAGTTAACTTAAGAAACTTTTGGCTACATAACTTTACGAAAATTTAAAGTATTTATCATTGAAATGAGTACCGTCTAGCAACGAAAAAAGAGCTGAGAAAAGTAAAAGGTTTAATGGCGAAAATTTAGGATGTTAATAAAAACACTTAATTTTTTTTTAGTTCTTCGATATTGGAAGAACTGTGTCAATTTCTTCAAATTATTTTCATTTAAAAAAAAATCAAAATGTTTAATTCTTTTTCTGAAGATCCCGCAAACGATCAAACCACTTTAACTGCGCCTTGCGTAGAACCAACTGGAAATAATGTAGAATTGAATGGGTGTGTATGTCTGGACTACCACAGCACTTTTTCGGTTGGAATCGTTTAACTTCTTCGTATTTGTAAACGCCTTGGTAATTGCGTACAGTCAAGCAACGGTAGGAAAACTAAATAGAAGTGAAAGAAAAATATATAATGCAAGGAATGGCAGACAATCAATGTATTTATTTGAGTAACAGATCAGCATAGCTTGATTATCCCCTTATTAATTAACCTATTCATGTCCGATGTAGTCATTAGGCGCGCTACAAGAATTAAGGGCCTAAGCCCCGGCTGACGTGGTTTGCGCTCTTGGGCATTACAATTTAAAATAAAGTTAAGTGCCTTTTCAACAATGCTCCAATACCTCCATAAAAATAGCTAATTAGGAAAGTAAGCTAAGGGGTGTTTGGAGTCGTTTCAAATATTTTTAAGTGTTAATAAGACCTTGATAATGTATAAATTTGAAGAAATAATGCTAGAAGTACTAGCTAGCTAGAAGTAAACTTATTTTAACAATGGTAGATAGTGGAACTAATTAAAACTCAATATGTCTTATTTGCTTTACCATTATCATTCTAGTTTATGTAACTTGTGGAAGGTCATTGTTTTAACATGTCGGACAACCTTGGAACTATTGCATGAACCAACTAAAATACTAATATGTTTATTCCTATTCACCTTAACGGTTGAACCTGCACTTTTCTGTACTACAATTTACTCAGTTAGGATCGATACAACGATCCCTGCAAAACATTACAATGTTTGATCATTATTTGTTTAATTCTGAAGTAACATTTCAAATCATTTAATCGCAATATGAACATCATGCACTTGTAATTCGATAACTTACTTATCTGTTGAAGCCAAAAAGCAGTTAGTCTTTGAAATCCGAGATTTGACGACAATAAATTTGAAAATAAAAGTTCAGTAATGCTTTCAGGGAAGAAACCTTCGTGGGCAGGAACCTTCGCAAGAAAGTTTTTGCCTTTGGAAATTTCAAAAAACAAAACGCGAAAAAATCTTTTTTTTCTTGAAATTCGTTGTTATCAAAAAAATCAATGACACATGGATGGACATTATATTTATTTTTTGCTCATTCGCGAAAGTTTTGTTCACGCGAAAATAACCTTTTTCCTTTTTTCGCAAAAGTTTTTTCCGCGAAGTTTGTTCCAAAACCCGCGAAACGCGAAAGTTTACTCCACAAATTTCGCGTTTTTTTGATACGCGATAGTTTCTGCCCGCGAAAGTTTCTGTCCTTAAAGTAACACAAAGAAATTATCTTGCGTAAACAAACCTGTCTGGCGTGTCTCATGTGACAACTCATTTTCTTAAACTTCGTTAAAAGAGAAGTTCGATTGTGTTTTTGTTGGTTGGAATTGGTGATGTTTTTAAAGTATGGTTCGATGTTAGCCAGAAGCTGGATAATTTCTTCGTATATTTCCTACACATGAAGCAGGAGTTCTATCACTTAGATCTGTTTTTTTAGATCCTTTTTTTAACTTAAAGGGAATTGTTTACGGCACAATCAAATTTATAGTGTATTTGAAACTAATAGCTTATGAATAATTGAAAATATTTTAAAAATATTATCTTTCAAAAAAACGTACATGCAGTACAATCAGGTGCTAAAACTACCCAATGTAATGTCAAGAGTCTGAGTAAGGTTAACGATGTTTCTGCTAACAGCATTGGAGTCAGTTCTTGTTAAATCAAGGTATTCACTAAAGTCATTGCTACAAGAATGTTGTTTTGACAAAAAAGGGAGGAGACAAAAATCTAATATGTGTAACCTTTTTATCCTCTTTATTCAGAATGTCTTTGAGTTTAGTGGAAGATATAAATGAGAAATAGCAAGTTACCAATTTGCAATTATCTTTCTTTTTTGGCGAGACTGCCTAAAATATATATGTTAAAATTTAATAATAATACAATAGATGCAAGAGGTAATCAGACTATCACAGTAATCACAATTCCCATCAGTAACGTTCTACTCGCGGATTGACTTCCACTTGAGCCTAAAGTAAAATTAGACAACATTAATTATATCTCTGTTGCCACTTACATAATTTGCCAATTCTCTGTTTGTTTCACTTAACATATGATTTGTCATATTGTAGATGGTGGCATAGAACCTGTGGGTGTAAGCACAACCATGGAATTTGTTCTCGCACTGTGTACAACATATCATGGGTACAGCACCTGAAATAAAATAAACAGTCATCGATAATTTGAAAAAAATATTAATTTAAACACCCGTAAACTAAAAGGAAAGGCATACAAGTACAGCATTAGTGCCATGTCTAAATATTGAGCAGGTTTCGGTTGGAGAAGTACTGATGTGAGAAAACATGTGCCTTATTGCTAAATATATTTTCATAAAAATCTAGTATTTTGGTTTTTGACAACACAATGTAGACCAATTTAATTAAAGTTTTTGCTCCACTTTTTTTGTAAATCAATGGTAGAAATATTTGAAAATACTTCTTTCATTAGAACCGCAACGATTGGTTTTAACTAATTTTACTTAAAGTTTTTTATCCTTTGTGTAAGACAGATAAAAATAAATAATGTAAAGTTTATCTTTAATGTTGCCGCTATCTCGCATGTATGTAAGACTTTAAAGGTAACAGAATCTACCACCACCACTATTGATGGTAAACGTAGCTGATATAAAATCCAAATATAAAACACCATAAAGCTTTAAACAATCTAATGCTGATAAAGCTTGAAAGTTTAGACAAATTTTGAACGATAACTAAATCATAGTTTCACCTTAGTGCACGAAAGTTTAAATGACATTTTATTTTCTGAGAATATTTAAAAACGCTTCTCAATATTACTTAAAATCATTCACCTCTTTTCAGCTCGAAATGGCCGTGTCACGTTATATAAAAAAAAAAAAAGCTCATCACACCGACGACAGTGAGTCAGAATGCAGAATGGGCGATGATTTCGCTGTAATAATTAGCTATGTCATCTCCTTCATGATGTACAATCCAGAAAAATGTCAGAAATAAAAGAAACCGTCGTATGAAACACAAATGAAACTGATTATAACGTATACAGGTAGGAAATTTACTTACAAAAAAATATGAATAAAAATATTCTAAGATTCATTCCTTGGTAACCTTGTTTCATATCCATAACTCCAGATGGTGTCTTGAGACTCGAAAAAATATGAAAGCATAATGGCTGGGTGTTATTTTATAGTGTCTGGTTCACGCACATCCCCACCCTCACAAACTGTATCCCGGTAATAGCAGATAAAGCCGGTTGCGAAATGGCGCATAATTACCCAAAAAAAGTTAGGCTCGCAGTCCCCATCTATGCGAAATAGTAAACACTGTTTTTTAATAATTCTTGCGCAATGATATATAAATTTCTTGAAGAAGCTAAAAATACAGACTTCTATGCCCACGATTTCAGAATTTCAATTCTCCAATGAAAAGACTTTTATGCATATTTTAGAACTTGAAAATGGAAATAGAAATTTTACTGACGTTTTGATGTCCACTCTTCAAAACGCAAAAGAAAAATTAAAAATTTGTAACACCCACTGATTGAATTGATTATTATTATTTATTATTATTAAACATATATTTGGCATCCATCAAAATAAAATATGGTTCTTCCACCTACTTAAAATAACTAATATAAAATCTACATACATGTCAAAATCTATAAAATCACAAGGAATGCTTGTAACGAACAAATAGAGTGGGATGAGTGGGAGCACAAATTGGAAATAAAATGCACAAGATAGACTAAGGGAAATAATGAGGGAAAACAAGCAGAATGAGAAAATACACTATTAAATATATCTATAAATGTGCATAATAGGGACATTCTAACCAGAATAATCACTGAAATTGTATAGCTATTATTTTGCTAAAGGCACTATCATATAAAAACAATTTAACTTTTCTGAGAAACTCTTTGTGGTTGACTTCAGAACGATTAGTTTCAGGTAGATCATTGAACACTATTGAAGACCGATCCATGAATGTTTTGCGATATACATCACTTTTCAATTTACACACATTATCTGCATTTCATCTTAATTGTCGTACATTCCCATGCCATTTCAATTTGAGATATTCAGGCGAACTATCATAGAGCACCTTGTGTGTGAGCTCCAGTAGTGCCATATCTAAGCGTTCTTGAACTGATGGCCATTTCAGTGTTGATAAAACTTCATTGGTCGAAACGAACTTTCGAAGATCAAAGCTGGTAGCAAAATTTTGGAGCCTTTGTAGTCTTTTCACTTGGTACTGCGGAATGTTGTTAAAGATAATATTCCTGTAGTCCTTCTTTTACAAATCGAGTGCCTCAGCAAGATTTTTTCTGATTCGAAAAGGTGCTAATCGCTTCAATCGTTTCAATGTTGAAATGGTTGCATATGATGATCGGAAGATATTACTGATGTGTGTAGACCATGTCATATGTTCACCAAACCTTATTCCCAAATTATTCATGTTTGGTACTCGCTTAATTCCGATATTTTCACTATAGAGGTTGAATATGTCACAGCAGTTTAGATTGTTCATGCGACTCAATTGACTTGGTAAAAACATTATCGCCTTGGTTTGCCTTGCTTTGAGTACCAAATTGTTTGGTTTGGGCCATTCTATAACTTTATTGATATGACGTTGTAAAGAAGATGCTCCATTATCAATTTATTTTACTTGCTATGAATGTAGAGGTTATTGGATAGAATTAAACGATGCGTTTGAAGAAAAGTCAGATATTAAAAAAGACTGGACCCAAAATGGATCCCTGGGGGACCCCGTATTTGATCTGCAGAGACTCTGACGACTCGATAAATAGTCTGAAATCGAATTGATAAATGCTGGGGACATATTTAATTTCTTCAGCTTATTAATCAGAACGTTATAGTCAACTGTATCAAATGCTTTGAAATAGTGTGCTGTCATAGATAAAGTTACTTCTCCTCTTTGTATTGCGTTTATGATATCGTCCCGTAATTTAAAAAGCAACGTGATACACGAGTGTCCTTTCCGAAAACCTGATTGGGTAACCGCGTAGATGTTGTAATTATCAATGTAGTCAAAAAGTTAAGTTAGTATGACTTAATCATAAACGTTTGATAGTACGGGCAAAATTGATATTGGTCGGAAATCCTCTGCTCGTGAAGCACCAGCAAGTTTAGGTACTGCACAAATACATGACTTCTTCCAACAAGAAGGAATTACGTTAAAATCGATGCAGTTATTTATAACATTAGTCAGAATTGGTGATAGTTGTGCAGCAACTGCCTTAATGAACTTTGCTGGAATGTTATTCCCACTAGTAGAACAATCTCCTCTCAACGAATTCAGGTGTTTGAAAACTGCCTGTCCGGTGGTATGACGGAGGTCAAATAAATCGCCTTGATTATATACATCGCTATTTCTGTGAGGCAAGTCTGATTCATTTGTGTTTGTTAATTTTAGAGCAATCGAGTTGAAATATCCGTTAATAGTATCTGGACTCAATTTAAATTGCTTGAATTGTGGTTTGATATTTCTAATTGTTTTCCATACTTCTTTCGAACGATTGGTTGATAAAGCCTTTTGATAAAAGGTTCTTTTAGAGTGTTTGATCACCTTCTTTAGTTTTGTTCTAGCATCTACATACTCCTACTTCGTTTCTCTGTCAGTGGAAGATTTCAGATTAGTTCGAAGTTCATAAAATTTCATTTTCGTCGATAAGATGATTGCATCCTTCATCCACGGTGCCGGAAAACGGGTAAATTTACATTTCTTTAAAGGAGCATGGCTGTTAATACAGGACAAGATGAGTTCAGTCATAACATATAGCTGATCTTCTGGATCATCGAAAGCATCAATCAACGAGAAAGGTATCATTTCGAAATCAGCAACATATCTATCGATGTTAAATAATTTCTTAGTACGGACAAATTTGTAGCATTTTTCAAACTTATCCTTTTTGATGTTCATAATAACTTGAGGGGCGTCATGATCTGAAATTTCATCGCATAACAATATGTTTTCAGCAACAACTTTATCAGGTATGTTACTTATTATGGCTTCGATTAGTGATATACCTTTTCTGGTCGGGCTAGTGATGTGTCTTGATAGGTCATAACTCATCGGTATATCTTAATATAAATCATTCATGGTTTATTGCAACTGATCAAATGTTGGAATCTCCAGTTATAATGATGATAACCATCCCATTTAATTGCAACATGACGTAAGTGTCAAAGCGTTTCAACCAATCTCTTTTCGTTCTTTCTACAGAAGATGGTTGATAGAAAGTTCCTACCAGATAAGAATAATTTTTGTTTTTACCAGTCACTTCTATCCACTTATGTTCAATACTGCTGTCTAATCTGGTGGTATCATCCCTGATTTTGTAGTTAAGGTCATTTTTGACATAGATTCCCACACCACCACCTCATACGTCTGTTCTGTTATTTTATTCGAACTGGTAACCTGGAATGCTCACATAGTCAATCAGCGTCTGGTTATTCTTAAACTAAGTCTCAGACAAAATCATGGTGTCAAACTTATGAGTTTCAAGCATGAAAAAGAACTCGTCAAAGGTACTTGGTAAAGACTGCGTATTAAGATAACAAATTTTTGTGTGTTTTGGGTTGAAAATTGCAATGTAAACTTCATTGTATCAGTTAACTTAACTTAGGGAAAAAGCATTCACTTCAGTAAAAATGCTACCCCGCCTGTGACGTTTGAACTTTAATATTAAAGAAGAAGACAATTAATGGGCTAAAGTTTTCATTCTATTTGCGTCAACATGCAGTTGACCGTCGATCTTTATGTTATGTTCAAAGTTATGGAACGGACACAAAAGGATTCCTATTGACTTGTCAACAAGATGAGATTATTTTAATAACGGTTCCAAGGTTTATATGCATTTTCTAAATACGTTCTGTTGCATTTTACTCCGTCCGTTTTCGCTATTAATTCTTACTAAGAAAAAGGGGCAGAATAGTAAATCTGGGAAAAGCCTTCTTTACCTCAATATGTCATGAACATGACAACAGTTGCGCGATGACATGAATAGGACAATTTCCACCTGAAGTAGTTGAAAAAAAAATTTACCACGCGTACAAAATACTACGCATCGTCCTTCCAAAAAAGACTTTTAAAAAAAAGGATGACGTAAATAATGACGTCGTTTCTAAAATGGTGTCACTTGACTTTAAGATGTTTGGCGAATTTAGTTGTTAAAGATATAATGATTTTTCTATCACGTACATTAGTTTGTGACATCATTTGTGACATCATATTTTTTGAACATTATTCCAATATGAATTTAAAGGATTTGGCCAAGCCTTCTTTACGTCATAAGATGGCTTTGTTAATAGGACATGTTTACTTCAATAAAAGTATTTGTAAAAGAAAGTTAGCTGTTTTTTATTATGTCTTCATCTATTTTCATAGAAAAGATGTTTTGACAAGAATCTTTGGGGAAATAAATAAAATTACACCAAGAAATCGTGACCTTCAGTAGTTTTATTGTTTTGAGACAAAATGCTGTAAAGCCGAAGTTTCTCCGACATCGAAAATGCTTTTTTAACTCGAAAACAGTCCATATGGTTTTAAAAATTTGTATCTACTTTTTGGCTTCAGGCTAAAGACCATGAAGAAGATGGTTCATGCTATAAGATACCATTTATGAAATAAGATTTATATAATGTATTTAAAAACAAGCAAACTACCACATACATGGCGACTAATAATATACAATGGTATGAAGTTATGTACAAACAACGACGAACTTCATACAACTAAAGATAAAGTTATAATTATTTACAAAAGGTACAAGAAATAAGATGCAAACAGCAAGTGAAAGATAACAGTAGTTATCTTTCTATATCTCTCTATAACTTATTATTTTTTTACTTACTTTCGCAGCAATGCTGGGCTTCTTATTTACAAAATGTGATCAAACTAAAATTAATAATGTTACATGATTAAAAAAATTATCCATGGAAAATAGTGATGGAATATTCTTTATTAAAACGTTGACATGATTGGCTAAAATTATGGTCTATATTTTTTGTGGAAATATGATTAGACAGAATCATGTCAAAATTCTTGCATATTTTATTTAGGATTGTCAAATGCAAGGAAAAAGAAAGAGAGACAAGAGATTATTTTATTTTACCAAATGGACCAAGCACGAATATGTTTATCACAAGGAGCATTTCTTAGTTAAGATATTTGGTTCAACAAAAAAACCCGTCATGCAACGTGTTGTCCAACGTATCATTCAACATGTTCAACAGTTTTCCAAAGGCTTATGTCTTTTTTAATCTCTTGGGAAACCTGTCAGACGAAAGCAGGTTGAAATTACTCTAGCAACTACTTTTCCTTTTTTGTAAGCATTTTAAAATTCAACTATTCAAAAACTAGCAAAAAATATACCGATTTTTTCCAAAATTCTACTAAATGCCAGCATTTGTATGTAATTCACAGATATACCTGCATTTTCTTCTGGGTAATCAACATTTTAAATTTTCTCTTTTTCTAGGATAAATAGCTAATTATTCCTTTTTCCTGGCTTTTCTATTAATTTACTTGGACAGGGGTAATTATTAGTGACCTACGTACCTCCCAAAAAAAAGGCTTAAGATAAAAATTGCCAAAAAGGTAAATGTGGAAAATGTCACTTTTAGTATATCCCTTACTACGCTGTCTGATTGATTCTCCTAATTTCTTAAAAATTTGCAACAAAAAAACCTAAATTTATAAACGCATGATGACACTTTTAAGTTGACGTGTCTACATTTACATATACTTCTAATTAGGGTTGGTTTTGCCACAATGGAGTTGTTAAGGTCCTGCTTTGTATCACATCAAAATATAGTAATGCGCATGTTTAGAACACGAACCTAAAAAAGGCGCTGAGAATTCAACAAAGGTGGATTTTCTTTGCTATTTCAGCTGACTTCGTGATTTGGAAAATATCATATTTTAGATTGAGTAAAATTGTTTCAAATGTATGCATTTGCTGTGCATGTTGTTAACACACTTTTTCAGAGATTTTTAAGTGTGCAAGTAAGCTTTAGCCAATGTTCATTGAAAAAAAACTATTTCAATTTATTCCATGAGCACATGAACCGTTTTTTAACGATGCTAACTACATTTTTTCCCTATCGCATCATTTCCTTTTTTTAGTAAAATTGATTTGTTCTATTCTCTATCTATGACGTCAAGGCCAGTGCCCTTAGTTATCCCACAGGAAATTAACTTTTGAAAAAAACCTTGAAATCTAAAGAATTGTTGTTATTCTAAGATCTCTATAATAATGATTGTATTTTGTTCAAATAGTAGTTTAGTTCAAAACGCACTTAAAAGAACTCCCCCAACATACCAAACTCGAATACCTGGAATAAGTACGTCGAGCGAACCCGTGGATTTTTTTTACATGTAAATAAATAATTTTTATGTTTTTAATAAATAATTTCCCAAAGTTATCCCTAGCATTTATTTAAAGCTGGAAAAAGTTAACGATCAAGGCTCTATTAGAACTTGCGCAAAGATGGGGTACAACCTGTATATGTAGCTAAGCCACCTGTTTTTCTTGCTACTCTCAGTAGCTGATATGGCATTGGTCACTCTCGTTGTATCTGCTTTTTGAATTCAAGCGAAAGGCCACGGTACTATGTATATAGAAAAAGGTGGTTCATGCTGTAAGATACCAATTATGGAACAAAATTTCTATAATGTATTTAAAAACAAGCAAACTACCAGATAAATGGCGACTAATAATATACAATAATATGAAGTTATGTACAAACAAGGAGAAACTTCATACAACTAAAGATAAAGTTAAAATTATTTACAAAAGGTACCAGAAACAAGATGCAAGCATCAAATGAAAAATGACTATAGTGAACTTCCTATATAAATATATAAAGTTAACTTTGAGACAAAAAAAGCAGAGAGAAAACTGACATATGGAAAAAGTATTGAGTTATGATCTTTGGAAAACGCAAGGAAATTAGTGTTCCGAACTTCAAAGATTTAGACATTATTATTTTAACGCTACAAGATCTATAGTTTTTCTTTCGGTCCTGAGTTTACTGTTTGTGACTACTTTTAGTATTTGGCTGATTTTACTGTGATTCAATTGGTGTACAAACATTTCACGTCTACATTGATCAAACTTAGTAAATTAAAAGAAAAAGAAAGTTTCTACAATTCTGCAACAAATAATATGTTTTACTTATAAAGTCCTATCGGATATTCTATAGTAGCAACCTACAGCCTTATGTTTTCCAAAATCTCCAAAGTTATTTAAAAGTGTCGTAAGCTTAAGTTCCATTAAGGAAGCTAACTACTTTATATATAAGCATCTTGTTATTGCCAGCGTCCTTTTGGATCTACAAAAAATGACGTAATATATCAACCTCTCTTACAGCAAGAACATACACAATTTTTTTCATAAATACTAAATTTTAGTACGAATCTTGAATGTTTTTTTGGATAACTACATGGGCAGTTTGTTTGTTTTTTGGAAACTTCCACTGAAG
The DNA here is from genome assembly GCA_030067915.1 of Hydractinia echinata. Lineage (NCBI taxonomy): Eukaryota > Metazoa > Cnidaria > Hydrozoa > Anthoathecata > Hydractiniidae > Hydractinia > Hydractinia echinata. The sequence continues at coordinate 112,323 of JASGCC010000060.1, forward strand.
ATGTGATAATTTCATTTTTAAAACAATATCTGGAACTAATAATGTGTGCAATGTTACATATTTGCTTGCGTTAAAAGAGGTTGGTTATAAAAATTTAGCATTAATTTATTTTTTAGCCACGTTCTCTGCTCCCTTAGTTTCTTTCTTTGCTGCTGAACCACGGCTGATCTGCTGCCTCATACCTTTATCTTTCTCAATCGGTTTGTCTCCTATGTGAAATAATATATGACATCACATTCAGATTGTAACACCGAAGCAGGGGCAACAAGTGGAATGGGTAGAGGTTTCACAAAAATGTTGCACAAAAATAGTCTCCTGGCGATTACATAACAGTAAGGACAGGTAATGCTGTTTACCCGAAAGTAAGTAACTAAGCAGGGTGTCAGCATGCCTAAAATATTAATTGTTTTTGTTAGCCGTTAAATTAATTAAATATTCCATTGGAACGTTCGCCGTTTTCTCATTTGGGAACACTGTCCCTAAAAATAACTATTTAATTGTGCTAATAATTATTCGAAACTTTTCTGTAATTTTGAAATGCAAACACATTCTGCAAAAAATGTTCCTTTATTATGTCAACCAATTTATTAGATTTCTTTTTGTTCTTTTTTTATGTTCACAGACAACTACTTAGCTTTGTACAAAAAAGCGACATTTAGAATTGGGTAAACACAGCAAATGACTTCCTAAACAACTGAAGTAGACTCACCATTACTAATGCACCAATGACAGAGAACGTCAAATAACGTCGACATATTAGACGGTTTATCACCTGAAAAAAAGAGGCAATGGATTTTCTTCACCACTTTTTTAAATATCTGATCAACATGAAAATATAATTTGAGATTAGCTGAACACAAGTAAACAAACATATACGTCGTGAGACTCGTGTGATTGGTGGAACTTTGCAGACTATTGACCAGACTTCACATAACTTTTCAAATTAACAAGATTTACAATTTGCAGGATCATTCAACGGAAATGTATACCTTCTTGTGAAGAGGAGTCAATCGGTGAAATTAACTCTTCGATCCGTGGAATTTTTGGTGCAGCTAAACGAACAAACAAAATTGAAATCGCAAAATAAAACTCCTACGTAAAAAAAGGAAAATATATACAAAATAAAAATAAGCATCATTTGAGACTAAAGTTCACACAAACAACCGTTGTGTGAACTTTAGTCTTAAATGATTAAATAACAGTTACAAAAAGGTTCATTTTCGCAAAAAGTAGGAAATTTGAGATTAAGGCAACTTTCGCATTTGTAAAAATAATCAGACCTAAACAGAAATAGAGCACCACGAATGGCGACAAATCAATACGAGCAACTAAAGGTGACCACGATAGGGTACTAGTGGCGACTTTCAAAGAAACACGTAATGGCAACGTTATTTACAACCGCAAATACAATGAAAGCAGAGATTGCTGAAACAAAAGGTCAGATGACTTTGTTCACATATAACGTCTTTCACAATACGCGTAGCAATAATTTATAATGGTACGTTTTTGCTAATTAACCAGTAGATGTGCTTCAAATAAGTGTAAAAAAAAAAGACGCCTGCAGTATGAATTGGGTGTACACAGTTCTACCAGTTAAAGAAACTTATTCTCCTCAACTCAAAGTTAAAACTTGACTTTGTAAACAGATGTTTAATATTCATATGAAATGTATTCCATATCATCGTTATTTTAATAATTTATATATCTGTTAAGAAAAACTTTAAAGTTTATAAACTTTCCAATTGAATGCAGATAATGAGTTTGATTTGATACGTGCATTTGTTTTTTAGAATTTAGCGTTAAGTCACTTCAGTTTCAGGTCCTTTAGAGGATAAGTCCGGATATATTTGTGTGTGGATAGGTACTCAAGTTCATTCGTGATCATTTGTGGTCACATGTTGCCGTTTTGGGCCATTCATGATCATTCTTGTTATATAGTGGTATTTGTACTTAACTAGCCTTTTTCTCATGCGGTGGGTAATATAAATTTTGGAAAGAAATTTGAGTTCATCACAAAAATCAATAGCCTTATATAGGTGCATCCAAAAACAACTACTAAATTCTTTCACAAAACTGGTCCGTTTTTTCATTTTCTATTACATACTAAGTGTTTTTTTCTAGTGTAACATGGTCTGAGGAGTTACTAATTTTATGGCATCAAAACACACCACAAATACGATCATAACGAATACGATCATAAATTTATTAATTTATTTTTTTATATTTCTCCACTTACTTCCTGTTTTCTTCACATGTTCTAGTATTTCTGATAACTTGGTATTACCAGGCGGCGAGTATCTTGCTACAATGTATGTTATCTTCGTGTCCTCACGGTAAGCCACACCAACCCCAAATTTATTCGTAGCAGGCCATAACAGTTGTGTAAAGGTTAAAGCTTTGTCTGAAACATCATTACCTACTTCATAGTCTTTAACATGCTTATACCTGGAAGAAAATAAAATCTCGAATTTCTTGTTTGGTCAAACGTTACAATACATTTAGTCTTAGTTTTGCTCTGTTATAAAAAGTAATCCCTTGAAAAGACATGTTATCTAAATGCATTTTAGGTTTATTATTTGAAGTAATCCACTTCATTGGCTTTTTGTCAGATGGTAATTATTTTTCTGATGCATTCTGTAAGCAGGTCATCATAATAGGGTTGCCAGTGAACATTGGACTTTTAAATTGGTGTTAAAAACCTTGACAACCTTGAGTTTCCTACATTTTCCCTGTGAAATCTTATTTAATAAAAAATAAAGTAGTGTTCCGAATTGTATTACAATATATTTAATTTTAATTATAATATGTGCTAGTTATATTTATTATTGTCGAAATTTCACTATGTTTATTGTATTTTTAGTAATAAGAATTTTTCAAAGTGAATGCTATAAAAGTAGTGTGAATCTGACCAATACTGTTAGGTGATTCTACGGTTACTATTATTACTTAGCTTATAATTAGAATTGTGAGAAAAGAAATAAAGATTGAAATTATACATTTATTGACAATTAAGACAAGTAAGAAGGCCGGAATGCATATGGGTTAATTTTTGTCCTGTCAAATAGGAAAAATTCACTTGTTTGACAGAGAATTACACATGACAATATGGCAAGCGGTTAATTGAGAGTCACAATATTACCTAAATAGAGAAAAAAAATTGTTGGTCAGACTTTAAGCGGACTTTAAAAAACAACAAATTGAAGAAAGGTTTACAATTCACAGCATGTAACAATAATTGAATGATGAATTGGAAGTTTTGAAGAAAAAAAGAAAGAAAATTTTTAATAAAGGGGAAGGAAAAAATTTGAAACCGGACCTATATTGTGTCTAAGGCTGCTGCCTTATGAAGAACTGTTAAAGAAAACAAAAAGTTTTCTGCTGTATATGTAATGCACAATAGAACATTGTAAAGGAGTTTAAAACGAACTAGTTAATTACATTTACATTTGCACCCAATTTTGCCCCTTTTTTGTGTTAATTATATAAATTTAAAAAAAAACATATTTCTTATACAGATGAATTTATAACACCCACCCACACCTTGCATTGTAACAAATCTAGTATGATGTAGACCATAAACTAAAATAACTAAAAATATCCATCATACATAAAAATTCTCAGTTACAAAACAAAATAATTATTTTAGAAGCACGATAAAAAACAGTTCCATAAAGTTGACTTATGTTCTTCTTTTTCGGGAGAAGTTTAAGAACACCTTTTGAAACATCATGTTAACATGTATGATTTTACTAAATCAGCCTTAATTTTAAAACTGAAGACGGTTGCTTAACCCTTAAAAAGTAGGACTGTATGATGAATTGCAGCAAGTTACCTCATAGTAAGCTAAAGTCATATCTCATTCTTTTTCCGTGCCACTTTATCGTTTCATGTATAAAGACAATAGAGTGTTAATCTTATGTTAAACGTTAATCTTATGTTAAACGTTAATCTTATGTTAAACGTTAATCTTATGTTAAACGTTAATATTATCTCCACAACTTCATTTAATCTTATTTCTGTTGTATAAAATGTTGTGAAAAAATCAAAAGGCCTGTATGCATAGTTCTATAGTTATGTAAGAATTCAACTTTGAAAAAAAAATCTACAAATATTGGAAAGGGGGAGAAGAGCGCTTAAGAAATATTGTCAACCTTTGGCCCTTAAAAACCTCGAAATAGCTTTAAATTTTTTATAACGAATATACATGCTCAATAAAAATTGGATGGCAGAAAGGGATCGGATTTAAGGGGTCGTGTTTGGATTTACAACCTAGCAGTTCCCCTAGAAATGTGCTAGCAAACCTTCTAAAAAATGTCAAACAAACTCACCAGCACAAGACAGCTTGATAACTTCGTGCGGAAACACTCGTTCCTTCCGACAAGTATAAATTCTCACCATAATCATTTGTCTTTGGATCTGAAAGTTTCAACTCTGAATTTTGTTTTGCTAACTCTACTGCCCACTCCTGAGCACCTGTCGCTAAATCTTCGTCCCATTTTAGTTCCGTTAAATTGTGCGTCTTTCGAATTTTGTTGTGAGCAAAGATAGCAATTTCTAAATGGAAATAGTTCGATTGTTACTGATCATATACTCTAGTACTTATTTGTCAAACTTTGCCATATATAATATATTATTTTCTATCTCTTGTGTATTAGGTAATACAGCTTACATGTAATTTTATGACTTAGATGAAGAGACACTCCAAAGATGTCATGCAAACGGCAAGCATGATACAGATACTGTTGGTATCCTTTTATATCCTATGTTCCATTATCTTTTAAACTTATTTAGAGTAGCTGATTATAACTGCTAATACATTTCAGATTTATTGTTCAGATTTTTTGCTTGTTTGGTAATTAATCTCAATTATCATTTCAGAGATTGTAAAAAACTTACAAATGCAGGCAATTAAACACAAAAAACCCACTTCATTCGAACAAGGAGTTTCGAATTAACATTAAAGGCATGATAGAACATCCTATGAGTATTCTATGAGTCTATTTGTGCATTTTTGGTCTCATTTATTATATGCAACACCACTACGTAAGCAAAACGAATTCTTTACCTTTATCGTTCTGTGTTGTGATTGGTGGTTGTTCTAGTTCTAAAACAGTTAAATAGAATTTCCTTAGATTGGACTTAGTAAGGATCATTTAAAAGTAGAGGATGACAAAAATTTTATCAAATATTTTGTTAGTAGTGCTTTGGGAAGTGCCATTCCTTATTATTGCGATTATTAATGAAGGGCCGTATCTAACACCCGAAAACACATTCATGCATAAGTACTTTTCATCTTAACCATGATAAAAAAAGCTTTTATGGGGGAGGGTTACACCACCCCCTCCCATCCACCCACCAAGACCTTCTAGGCTGCTAACAGCCCAGTAATAGGTACACTGTGACCGATTCATTTATTTTAGTACACATAATCTCCAGATAACTTAATATAGCCATAGCCTAGTCAGTTACTCTTTCACCAATGTTACACCTAATTTCTTCCTTAAAATATTCATCCTTTATTTTCTTCTTTAGTAGGACAATAAAGTTTACTTGGATATTGAAGCTGAAAACATATTGTATTAATTTCTCAACTACAATTGCTAAAGCTAGGTTTTAATACGTTGTAGCTACATGAAATTGAAAGAATCTGATTGGCTAGAATTAAATTATTGATAGACCATGACATTTTGCAACAAAGGAATAATTATATGAGGAACCCAATCAATTCACAGTATTCCACAATTATTCGGTTCTTATTAGGATAAAGAAAGTATACCGGCTGCGTTGCTTGGTTCTTCTTTTGTTTCTTTTGTTTCTGTTGTTTTTGTTGCTTCTGTTTTCTTTTCAACTACTTCTTCCTTCTTCGATTCCACTTTTGCTGAACCGTCTGTCTGATCTGTTGGTTTTACATCTTCTTTTTTCGTTTCTTCAGCTTTAGTTTCCTCTGATGGTTTTTGTTCTTCTTGTTTTTCTTCTGTTTCTTCTTTGGGTTCTTCGACTGATTCAGTTTTCTTTTCTACTACTTCTTCTTCTTCGGGATTTATTAATTCCTCTTGTTTAATTTCATCACCTTTAGTTTCTTCTTTGACTTCACCTTGACTTTCTTCTTTGACTTCAACTTGCTCTCCACTTTGCTCAACCTGTTCTGCATTCTTCTCCTCTATTTTCTCGACTTGCTTTTCTTCGTCAGCCATTTTTTTCAACGTTAAAAAATGGAATAATACTTTTAAAATATAAGGATAAAAAATTCAAATTAAAAAGACTCAGATTTGTCACATAGCGTTTGCAAAACCTAGCTACTTTTGCAACTATAGCTCACACAAACACAACTGAAGACGGGTGTAAAATTAATTAAAAATTATATATGCGTAACGCGGTTTTGTCAATAATTTGACCCCCTGAGTTGAAAGTAGCTACATGCATTTATGTTCCATTCAATATTAATTTTTTATTCATTAAAAGGATTTCAAGTTATGAATAGTAAAGCATGAAATTTTAAAGATGACAAAAATAAACGTATATTGTAAACTGAATTTTTAAAATTTCAACCCTTAATAATTTATCATCCCGAAACAAAAGCAAAATATAATACTCCTGATATTATTTTAGTAAGAACTAAAAATGACATGGTATTATTATTTTTTTAATTTATCTCTATAATAATCCATATTATAATACGTCTGTCTGTCATGCAACATAGTAACCGCAATAGCATTGGACACACGAAATGCGGTAAATAAAGGACGGGCGGACTCGTGGATTTATTCGCCGGTCACCGACTAGTATTATTTATTTGCATCTATAATCTTTAGTTATCTATAATTTGTAAGTACGAATGCACTCAATTATTGCTACATCTCACTAAAAAAGCACGTTTTGACCTTATTGTTTAATTGGCGCGTCAATAAGTTGGTGTATTATAACTAAATAGAATCTACTGTGTTTAATTTATTTAATTCTGCGCCGTATATTTTCTCTGACCTGATTTCCAGTATAATCCAAATTTTAATTTTGTTTTCTGTAACGTTAAAAAAAATCTTGCTTTTTCTCTTCTCAACACATTCAATGTCAAAATAAGTTTAGAAAAAGTAAAAGATGATTTAAATAATTCCTTGTGTTCAACAGTGGCAGTATTATAACATAAACTGTCGAACGCTCTTAAACAAGTAAGTCAAGTCAAGTAACTATCTGTCGACCTTCAGCCACACCTTGGGTAGGCATGGAGAAAGGAATGCTTTTAGCAACAAATTTCATGATTTGCTCCCTCAATGAATATATATATATACATTATTGATGATAAAAAGGACGCATTGAAAAATTGTGAGAGTGGAAGTATTCATTGCAAGAAGCGTCGACAAATTCAACACGATCTTTTTTTTGGCGATGCATGATAACTAGTTGCAGTGGCAGGCGAATTAAGAATTTAAAGAAACATATTAGGAGATTAGTCTTTTATTTGTATTTCTAACATTGATGTTTGTTAAAAGTATTGCATATTTGTTTTTTTTGTTTTTTTTTGGCTTTGGGTAAAATTTTCGAGTTTTGAAAACGGCTAACATCTATGAAAGTGTTTTTTATGATGTTGTATACTGTTTATATACATAATTATTTAATGGATCAATGTATTGCTGATATATAGTTGCTGAAAATAGTACATAGACCAGATTTATGGGAAGGTGATATTAAGAGTAATAACATAGAAAGTAATTATAAAACAAAATCCAGGTGAAGTAATCCTATCGACTCATAGCGGTCTACGCCGAGGACAAGTTTTATATTTTTGCCACGTTTTATCAACATAACTCGAGCAAGTTAAAAGTTGTTGTTGAGGTGGTTAAACCCACCCTCTTACCCCATCACAGGAAGCCCAATATAAATAGGGTTAACCTTATTAGCACCGGGGGAGAGGAAGTGCCCGCGGCCTCTTTGATTCAAATACATGCCTAACAAAAGTTATACTTTTGTTAGGCATGTATTTGAGTGCTGAGATTTTGTGAATTTACCAACTTATAGTGGGACTTAGAAAATTCTTATACTTTGCGGGGGTGAGGGGATTGCATTTTTGGGACGGAAGCAATTTTTTTGCAAATTTTAAAAAGATCTGACATGCATGATGATTGTTATAACATGTTGCATTGGCTATATATATTATTTATTTCATGTAGGAGATATATAGATCCTAGGGATAAAATACAGATCAGATTAAAACGAAATATCACTTAAATGGCGCCTTTTCCGATCCCAGTGAAGTCACTATATTGTATTTCTTACATGGGGCCTATTTAAATGGATCATTTTACAGAAACCGTCGTACAAATATGACGTAATTTTCGATTCCAATGACGTCATCAAAATTAATTTGTTATATACAATCTATTTTGCTTTTTATTCAGTAAGACTACCATGAACCAAACACGTACCATCAGTAGTGCTTGAGATATATATAAAATTAACAAAATGGCCTATTTTCGGTATGTGTGACGTCATTTCTGACCTCCGTGAGGTCATCAAATTAATATGTTTGTATTAAGACTTAAAGTATGCCAAGTTTATCTCCTAAACATAAGTAGTTCCTGATTTTACAACCCCCCCCCCCCACACACACACTTTTCCTCCCCTGGGTACTACACTAGACAAGGCCTGGTGTTAACAGGTTTAAGGAAACTTTCTTTCACGTATGACTTTATTTTTGATCCCAATAACGTCGTTGAAATTATTTTTTGAGTGAAAATAATTTTTATGTATTTTGTCAGCAAATCTACTGAGTATCAAGATTATAGCATTTGTAACTCGTGCAAAATTGACATATATTGGATAATATGCCGTCATTTCTGGTCCCTAACTTTAAATTCATTTAAAGAGAACAAACCTACACCACGACCCTTTGTCTTATTTTTTTAACTGTTATGAAAACATATATAATACACGCATTCTTCAAGCAATACAATATCTACATATACAATATCACCTTTTGGCCAATAAGGTCAAGCATCGATAAGTCTTTGGTTTATAACATAATTTAAATCGGAAAAAAGTGTCTCGGAAACTCATTTCTGTATTTTCCCACCTTAAGCTGTTTCTAATCAGTCATTTAGTCTTTTGAGAATTGAAACCTTAAGTTGTTTATAGAGAAAAAATAGCGTATTTGACATGTAAAACTGCGATAAGACGTGATATTAACCTTAAAAATCAGACAAGAATGAGAAGGTATTGAAAAGTTGAAAGAAAACAAGTGTTTAATAGAAAGTTAAATTCCTTTGTGTACTTTAGAAACATCATTTTTATGAATGTTAAAAATAAATTGCTTTTTTTCACATTATAAATAATTTATTTTTATTATAGCTCAGCTATGATTTTTCTTTTGCTTAGTAGAAGATAAGAAAAAGGTTTAACAGGATCTCAAATGTTCTCCGCCTTTGAAGTATAAGACCAGGTGGAACGACAGCTACCTATTTACTGAGTTACTGTCACTTTTTGCCTGGCTAGGTCCCTTGGTCCCCAGTCACCAGTGCAACTTCCCAGAAGCTGACAGCGGCCTCAAACATCAAGTTAAGAAGGAAAGGGGGGGTATGTGCTTTTTCATAAGGGTTGTGTCAATTAATTGGGACTGTTGTAGAAACTTTAAAATGCTAAAGGATCATATTATATTAAAATAAAACACTGTACATTGTTCCGTATAAAACTACGGTAAAACACCCGCCTGCGGGGCATACAATTTGTCATCACCCGTCCTTATACCTGCCATATTTCCATCAGAAATATCACCATTTATACCGTTTACCCTTCCTACAGTTCCATTTTGTCTGTGGATAGAAAGATATTTCTGATTTAAAATACCGTTTCTCTCAAAGTCTCCTTGTTCGTCTTTTGCTGAGAATGTTTCATCTACACTATCGAGGATATCGCAGTCGGTGATTACTGTAGTCGGTATATCTGGTGGTACATTATCAACCGGTGCTATATTATAAACCGGTCCCGTACTATTAACCGGTTGACCATTGAGTTCCGCGAATGTGCTGATATTTGGTTGACTATTTCGTTCTAAATCAGGGTCGCGCTCGTTGGTTTTATTATCAGTGTCTATAGCTATACTTAGATGTTTTGTTGCGTCTGGAATATTGTTGTTTTTGTGAATCCCTACTAGATTCGATGGATGCTCGACTTCAAAGCTTACATTGTCCATCCCTAAGCGTTCGTCTTCTTCATCGTGCTCAATTTTCACTTTTTCATGGATAGATTCGTGTCTTTTTACATCGCGCCTTCGTTGCTTGTTTCGTAGCTTAATATTTCCATTGGATCTTTGTGAATCATTAACGAAATTGCCCATGCTTCGGCTTCTGCGTGTTGATCGACGACTCGGTTCGGTTACATATAGAGATAATCTTTCTCGTTGAAATCTAAAACATAGATAAAACCGAAATTATCAACTCGGTTTCAATGATTTGATTGATGAAGTACGTTACAATTATAGGTTGCTGGGAAAAGGACAAGCAAATACGAATGTAATGATATGACTGCCTAAGAGCTTAGCAATGACGTGAAAAAATCTTAAAAAAGATATTTAAAACGGGTTCTATCTTTACAATCCTGGCAAGATTGCATTATCAACATAACGACTTTTTCCTAAATTGACCGAAGAAAATTTTGGTCTAAAACTTGGCGACGTTATGTTTTTTGTGGGCTTATCTTTTTTAAATATGCATGGAAACTTTCACTGGTGTTGCAATTCACAGATAGTATATCTAACTGATGTTTTTATTACTGTTATCCACCCTCTCGTGTGTGTTTTGCAGCTTATGCTTAAGTTAATATAACACGCAATATGATCTACTACTCGGGAACAAAAATTACCTTTTACTATAAGAAACGTTGTTGGCGATAAAATCTGGATCGATTTTCAAAGTTTCTTTTGGTGAAGAACTGTCGTTACTATCGTTGTCTGCACTATCGTTGTCCTCGTCCTCGTCAGGACTTAAAGAGTGTTGACTTTGTTCGGCAACAAGAGCATTTGCAGCTCCCACTAAAGCATTTTTAGGTTTTTTGGGTAGTTTTAAGCGTGCTTGAGCATAATGATAGAACAGGGTAAAGTTATTGCCTAAGAAAAAAAAAGAAATGTCAATTAATAAACACAATGGATTTTGATCTGGAACATATATATCGCAACATGCAAATCCTTTTAGCAAATAATTTTTTTAAAGAAATTGTTACTGTTTATTTTAAGTGTAAACTTTTTCAAAGTTTAGTTAGCAAAGTTGTGAAGACAGGACGTTTTATAACCAGAAGTGTCGCTTCCACAACAAAATTGTTACATTCGATATCTACATAAAACTTTCAGCAAGTATTTTCTCATTAGGATTATAGTATTTTTATTTTTTTCTAAAAGCAGAAATGATAATTTAATCAAAGTCTCACCAATTATTGATACCGGAAGTGCAAGAATCAGCACACTACACGTCGCACAAAGCGCTCCAAATACTTTTCCTGGAGTTGTTTTCGGCGACATGTCTCCGTAACCCACTGTTGTCATTGTAATAATTGCCCACCATAAGGATTCTGGGATTGTTTTAAAGTCTGTTTGTAATGTATTTCTTTCACAATAGTACACGATGGTCGCAAATATGGCGACAGGTATGGCTAATAGTAACAGCAGCAATAATAACTCTTTTGAGCTTGCTATTAACGTGTGTTTTAAAATTTCAAGTCCTGTTGACAATCGGAAAAATCGAAATAGTCGGAATAAACGAGCCACTGATAAAATCTCAACCACATTGTTTTCACCTTTGAAAATATAATTTTTTCTACCGTTTGAAAATTGTATAAAATACGGAACAACCGTAAGCAAGTCGATTACGTTCATTATTTGAAACATAAACGAGACACGATTAGGACTAGATACGAATCGTAACGTAAACTCAGCTGTAAACCAAGTCACCGATACAACGTCTACTCCAAAGAGGATATCGGAATATAATTGGTTAACTGTTCGGTTATTTCGTGATGATTCGGGTACTGGATATGGGTACACCATGGAATGAAAACATAATGAAAACACTGAGATTAGGATGAAAGTTAGCGAGATCTTGGAAACAGCCTAAAAATATATATAAACTATTTAACAATGCTAGTTCTAAAAGAGTGTTTTAGCAGAGCCGTACAAAAAAGGGACAAAAAGAATTGTCGATTGTGGTTAATATGATGGAGGGAGGCATAACACACAAACGCTTAGCGAGTTCCGATATAATAAATGACATTGTTTTCTAATCCGTACCTTAAACGAAAATAACTTTATTATTAACTTTACTTTTTTATCATTTATAGGTTAACCGAACGAGTCAAAAAACAAAATCTTACCTTTGATAAAAAACTAGCAGTCATGGAATGATCTTCAAATACTCGCCATGTTTTTCTTTTAAAATTTAACCACGTCCTTGAGTTAAAACATGTTGGTTTGATAGCTTTGAAAAACTTTTGAAAACTTTTATTATTTGCTGCTTCTGTTTCTTGCTCGTATCTGTGATCGATGTCGTCGTCATCCCGCAAATTTAACGCAGCATTGTCAAATACTTTTAAATTTTCCTGCGCGTCACGATGCTCGTTGTATTTTGGCCAGCAGCATGGCTCCATAGATTTTTCTTCTAAACCCCAATATGTTAACTCTTCTTCGAATAGAGGACCACAAATATCTGTTGGGGCATGAAGTTTTCCTACAATGTAATGTTCTTTACATTTATCAGACATGATTCGAACTAGGATTGTTATGCGCAAAGTGATACAATAAATGATAATGTTGGTCCATGCCATATCGGTAGAAATTTGTTACCAAATACTTAACCCCATTTTACATATTTGATGTTTGATAAATATTTCGATGCAAAAGTATAATTTCTGAAAGTTAAGTAAATCTACCTTTTTTAGTTTGTTATTGACACATGCGAAATTGTTAAAAAATGGGAAAAATCATACCACCTTTAAATTGTTAATTGCTATGCCTAAGTTGTTAAAGAGTTCTAAACATTTATAATTTTGGGACCTAAAAAAATTTACCGTCTTTATTTTCAGGGAGAAAAGAATTTAAAATCAAAGACGCAAAAAGTGAACAAATTGTTGAATAAATTTATCAGTTATTGCAAAGTTTCGTCATATCTCAGAGCAAGGTGAAGCACAAAGTACCAGAAAGTAGAATGGCTTTGATTGCAGCAAATACTGATGTCAAAGCAACCAGCTTCATAGTAGTAATTAAGACGCAAAATATGGTGCTGATATGGTCTTATCAGAAATACCATAAACATATATGGCGTTAGAAAAGGATATATAGTCAAAGATATTTGATTTATCTACCTGTCCTATAGAAGTTTAGAATCTGTGAGAATGCAGTTGGATGACGGTCAAAGAAGTATTCATTCCTGACAGGATCATAAGCATCGATGCTTTCACTACCATTAGTAGCAATCCAACCCAATCTTGTATCGGGAAATATCTTCAAAGTCGAGCGAAAAGTTTCATGGCGCATTCCGCCAACGTTGATCATAACGCGATCCGCATTTCGGTCTGGACCTCGATTGTTAGATGGTAAGTCAATGTTGTCAATATCACTTGAGTCGAGAGATGGCCTGGATTCCTGAAAAAGAAAAGTTGTCGACATAGTAGAAGGCTATAACCATGCATTCAAAAACTACATTGAAGCTCGCACTACCTGCTTCAAAGGATATGCTCTTACGCAGGGCAAAAGTATTGGCTATTCGAAAATGCTCTTTTTTAGATTCAATGTGTTAATTAGAAAGAAATGCGAAAGTATTACTAAGAAACAATAACGCCCATGAAGTAGAATAAAGTTGGATTTTGGTTTTTTCTTCCAAGCAGACTTTATTCCACGTCAATACTTTGGCGAGTTTTTTTTCTGCCTTTTGAAAAAATGAACTATCCATGCCTAAGGGAGCGTCGCAAAATCTCAGCTGGACAAAATTTCATGTTAACATTACCGCTTAATTTCTTAGTCTTATTCCTGGAATCTTAAAATAGCTTAAGTTGCTTTAATAAGGCATGAATCATGTAGGTTTGGAGTGTTTGGGTCACGTATCTAAGAAAATTTCACACTGTTTTAAAGAAAACTTGAACAGTTAAAGCTATTTTTTTAAAACTGTGAAAGGTTGTACCATAACCACTGCGAGTAAAAACAATGCACGACCCCTTTCTATAAAAACAAGCCACTGCAAAAATCTCGTCATTTTTCCCAATTCCAAAATCCAAAATATTCTCGTGAATTTCTGCTAACTAGATATTTAGTGTATTTGAACAAATAAAAGTTTATTTTGTTAGCTAAGCACAATAATATTGACAGTTTTATCGTGTTAACTTGATATGGGAAAATAAAATATTTATGAAAGTAAACATTTTCTGATATATAATAGTAAAAAAATATTTTTTAATAGTTTTAATCTCCCAGCCCACATCCTCAGACACAGAAAGACATGACCACCAGTTCTCCTTCGTTTAAGTATATTCTTATTGACATTCTAAGACTTAAAAGAGGCGAAATTAAGCTCCTCGAAAATTTCATTGGCCTTGTCAAAAAGAAAAGGTTCTACAAAAAAATACACAACTGAAAGTAAGTATTATAAAATTAAATTTGATATCTGCAAGTAATCGTGTTAGCGACATAGAATGATACACTCCCTAAGAGACAGACTACATTATGGTTTTTTAAACATAAATAACTAGAAATTACAAATAACACTGAAAGCTAGTTACAGGGTTCAATCTTTGCAAAACATATCGGAGTTCCTTACGTTCTATATTGCTCTTTCTGTAGCTGATTTGGGGATGAGGATGGTAATTTTACCTCCTTCAACGAATTTAGGGAAGGAAGCACGGTATGACTGTGAAGCTCCTAACAGGAAACCAATTAAAATGACAGAAGTAATTTAAGATCAAGCACAACCCTGACGTCATCATTAGAATTATGATTCGCTGTTTCAAACAAGGTGAAAGATTTTTTAACGCAAGAATTATAATCAAAAAGTTTAACAAGACAAACCAGTCGAAAGTGGTGATTCCTTCTTCTCAATTCTATCATGTTGATTTAACATATACTCTTTTCAACGAGAAACTTTATATAAAAGTTTTCCATTGCTCTTATTGAGTCCAAATTATGTTAGCTTTTTAATTAAATTTGGAGAGGTTTTTGTGTTGTATAAAACAAAATGAAAATTCAATTTTTTAAGCGCAAAACGATTCATCATTATATCTAAAAGAAAATATATTTTACGCCTAGCAAAATAATTCAATTATTTACGTGCATGCATAATTTACGTCATTCTTTTTTTAAAGTAAAGAAAGAAATATTTTTGTCTTCGTACGTGCATCCACGTTGCAAACTTCTCACTGAAGCATCAACCATGGCTATGCAGTCAAGTCATTTTACGAAACTTTAGATGTTTGTTTAAAGCGAAGATTTAAAAAACATGCAGAAAGAAAAAGACTGATTTTTTGTTTGTTTGTTTGTCTGTTTATTTTATTTTTGTTGTGGCGCAAAAAATATTATTTGGCCAGGAATTTCACAGCAAATTATACATATAAAAGGCTGCTCCCACATTCAAGCCACTTAAAATAACACATGGGTTGCTAGAAAAAAATTTGGACCAAGAAGAATACAGGTATGTAAAAAACTATGATAAGGTGAAAATTAAAAAGTAGTAAGCAAAATTTTGATTACAATTTGGTATAAAAGAATGTAGTCTTCTTTGCTAGGCTTACTGAGTCTAGAAAGGTAAAAGAAACAGAATTTATTCATTTCTAAAAATCACCTCCCCGCTCACCCCCAGTGTCGCAACTCACATGAAAGCAACGTACAAATAACATTCAGATGATAAAAAGAACACTCGGAGGAGGGCAAATATGCCTAATGGTCAATTGAAGTAGATTAGACATCACACATAGCTTTTCGTACAATTTATGAATGTATACATGACGTTGATTCCACATGTAAATATGATTATTGATGTGTGAATCTGTAAAACCCATGGTGCATGCGTGTAAAGTTATAAAGCGTGCGGAATGAACAGGCTGGTAACTGCCCTATGTTACAGTTTGCAACTCCGTATTGGGTAAATTTCTGGTAATATTTGTTCTGTAAAAAAGCAAAACATGATTTATTAGTTGTTACATTTTTTACCTACGGTTATGATTTCATTTCGGTATGATGTTCGCTCCTTCATTGTGATAAGAAAGCGCGCGTATTGTTCTGTGATTGGCCAGAAACATGTCCAGCTTGCATGGCGCGATACAGAGTGGTTACGTGGTTAGCTCACGAAGTCAGTGGTTTAGCAAGTGCTGTTACCAAAACTAAGACTCAACTTATAATGTGTAAGGGAAATTTAGACAGATGCATATTTTTATAAAACCGATGTGCGAAGTTTTAATTCATTCCCCTGGGATCCCCTGAACTCTTTTCACTGAATGTACAAATGCTTACGTAATAATCATCTTCCTCACTGTATACAGATGAGATTTCTCCGCTTTCCTCTAGATGAGCAGCCAATCTGCTTTTACTGTTTCTCTTTGAAACAGGTGTGTTTAACAATCCCGTCCGCCTCTTCAGATTCTGTCGAGTCCACGCTTCGTGTTCTTCCTCGCTAATTTTTCGAAATCCACCTAAAGATCCAACTCGTAAATTTCCTTCTTTTTGGGTTTTGACTTCAAACGGTATACCCTCAGATTGTGTTCTCGTGATTTTTTTATGATGGATCTGTGCTTTAACCTCCTCGTCATCACTTATATCACTTAAATCAGCATTTGCATTTTCCATTTTACGACAAAACAATTTTAAGGGAGATTTTAAGGAATAATAATAGTAACCATATCTAGATGACTATTTTTTTCTGCTACTTTTTATTCCTCTTCCTTTTTCTCCTTGTGTTTTTCTCTCTATTTTTTCATTACTTTCTTTTTTCGCCGCCACCGTTGAACAAAAACAAATTTAATACGAAAGAAAGATGAATGCATTTTCAGATGAATAATATATTGTAGATAATAAGGGAAAGATATTTGCTACCATAGTAACTATTGCGATCGTATATTTTTAGTATTAAAACTTATAGAAGGGAGAATAAAAAATAACGACAGGGGAGGTGCAGTCACGAAATTAATTTTTATTCTGTAAAGAATAAAAAGAATAAATTTTCCAATAGCGATTTTTTTGTATTTTCGATACAAGCATGTTGATTTCTTGCTATGCCAGTCTGTCTTCCAAAGAATTTTGAATGAAGTTGATATTAACTGAGTTTACAGTAGCTACGTAAATTAAAAGAAAACTAATTGCAGTTAAGAGTTATGCTTTTTTATTTGAAGGGGAAATTTTGGGCTAAACAACTTTGAATGAATAAATGAATGGGCGAATAAGTAATTGGATGAATGGATATGAGTGAATGAATGAATGAATAAATGAATGGGCGAATAAGTAATTGGATGAATGAATGAATGAATAAATGAATGGGCGAATAAGTAATTGGATGAATGAATGAATGAATGAATGAATGAATGAATGAATGAATGAATGAATGAATGTGCGAATAAGTAATTGAATGAATGAATGAATGAATGAATGAATGAATGAATGAATGAATGAATGAATGAATGAATGAATGACAGGCAAAGAAAGATGCGCGTAATAATGAAGCAGGGAGGGAAAACTGCCGTGTTTTTTTTGGAATGTTTTGTTTTTGTTTTATAAGAAACCAGTATGTATTGAAAAAGTTAACATTCTATTATTTAAGAAGATGTTTTACAGATGTTAATTTTTTATAGTAAGCTTTTACTAAAAGACTTGCTCGACTATCCTGTGTCTTGTCAAAACTTGTTATGGCAGAAAATTCATATTCTCGAGTGATGAAGCTAACTGATTTTGATATTATGAAACAAATTTTGCTGCCTTAATGATAAAATGATAATGAAAATGAGGTATATACTTACATTTTGCAAGTTGATGTGACACACGCCAAATTTTCTTCCTTTCATAGTTCCCCTTCAACTAACCAATGCATGACGGAAGAAAAAATCCAAGTTTTCAAAGCAATGAAATGTACATCAATGATTCAGCTTAAAATCAAGACCGGTGAAACCACCCCAAAATAACCGCAATTATTAATTATTTCTCTGTTTAAAGGAACCGTCTTTCTATTACATTCACATACCATTAGAATCAATTAAGTTCTACTTATTTTCTTGATTCTGATACTGATGTATGTAAAATCGCTAAGCTATTACTAAGAGAGTCGTTCAGATATACACTTGTTTACCAATCTTTATAAGTTAGTAGTATGTCAAGGCGTATTGAGACACAAATTACTTGATGAATGTTAAGCTTCAAAGATAGAAAATGCATTGCACGAGAATGTGAAATGAAAAAAAAAATTTTAATTTGATAAGTATAATGTTTAAAGAAATTTTGGTAAAACTAAAATAAATTATTCTAAAATTAATGATCAACCGTTATGATAAATAACAGAGTCTCCTCGAGTTTTCCATTTAAAACGGAAAGCTCGAATTGTTATTTTTATTTTTTATTCTTTAACCTTTGGATGTAATTCGTTCAGATTTACAAATACTGCTATAGATATAGATCTTACAAAGAGGATGAATGTGGAGCTAAGTAATTGCTTAATTGGAAAACCACCCACCCATTTTTAAGTTTAGCAGAAAATATTTATTTATTTTGGTATAGTCACCGCTGGGACAGGAAGTTGAAACGAAGATACTGAACACTAAGCAACCAGGAAAATAATTTTTATGTGGAAATTATGATGGCATTGAGATACTTCTGCCTTGATTATTTCTTTTTTTGGAAAAAACAATGCGAAAGAAATTTTGGTGAGGTGAGAAAAGGTAAAAAGTTTTTTTTTATTATTATTTTTTAAGATGCACATTTAACCACTCATTTAGTGCTACTACATACCACGGAAAATTTTCCGAAGACTTTCACAATGAAACTTAGCTACACTATTTTTATAAATTTGCTTATACAACAAAAAAAATAATAACTTAAAATAGAATTGATAAATAATATTGAATATAAAATTACCACAACATAAAAATACCGTTTCATTGTGATGTATCGAAATAAAATATTCATAAAAAAACCATGTTGATAGAAGCTGCTATGCAGAACTGACTACTGGAACACATAGTGGATCCTGATCTACAGTCGTTGACATAATATATTGAGACATGATTGGATGAATTTTTTTTAAAGAATTCCAACCCCATTCTTAATGTCATTTGGTTAGTTAGAAAATCTTAACCCTTCCAAATAGGTGCTGACGTCAGAATTTCCCTTTTTCCCGATTTTTCGGACTTCACTTGGCCATCGTGCTGACTGTTCCGTAATGCGGAAAAGACAAAACGCTAGAATCCTTGTCTACACATCCGCAAATTGTGTTTACAAGCGGAAATAATTAGTTCGGAAGAATAGGTGAAATTTAATAATCGCAAAGATATGTTACGTTTTCAAACCTTTAACAATTTTTGACAAAAACTTGTTTTGTTTAAGTTTGTGATAGCTATTATCAATATCATAATTACCGACGGCTATTTAGCAATATCCTTGACCTAGATGTTTCGGAAGCTTATTAGCTCAAGATATATTACATTTTTGCATATAAAAAAAAATTACATAAAAGTAAATCCTTTTTAATTTAAATAGTGTAATCTGAAGCATCGTTTACATTATCAGATTTTGTCTGAAGAGTTTTATTAATTATTTAATCACATTCTTGCGTTTACATTTGTATCAGATGTCAATTTTTTTACTTTCTCTCTTCAACATGGTTCCTTACGCGAGAAGGCAATAGCTGTTTTACTGAAAAGGCAAAAGCAGTAAACAGCAAAAGAGTAGATTTTGGATAAATAAGGATTTATCATTTCTAATTTGTCACAAATGCGGATGAGTGCCTTTGCGTTCTTATCCATGTTTTTATACAGAGGACTTTTTACGTTTCTTTTCTTTTCAAAAGTTCAATAAAGATTTCTATTTTTGACATTTTGATTTCTTGAAAGATGTTCCTCCTCTCGTGTTTTTGAAATCATAGAAAAATTTGACAACAAAAAAGCTTTCAATTTTTCTGTTTACGCTATCAGATTTTGTCGAATCAGATAAATCTGTCAGACAAAATCTGATAATGTGAACGCTGTTTAAGGGTTAAAAAATATAAACACATATCGATATTAAATCCAAATAAATTTTAACAATACAAAATTTAAAAAAAACCTTTAGAAAATGGAAACTAAATTTTGACGCAATCTTTTAAGTCATTAATGTTCTTCGATTAACTTTGCAAACAATTTAATCCCCGTCCTCAAATTAAATATAAGCATTTAAGATCTTTCCTTCTGGATAACATCCATCTTTCTCTAAGTTTTATATTTCACTTGTGCAATAAAACTTGATGTGCAAGTTCGACATTCAGACGATACCAGTCTAGCTACTGAAGCCTTCAATATAATAAAAAATCAAAATGTGTATTTACCCTCTTAGATTGTTTTCCAAACAAAATACACAAAATATTCCAATTTCAGTAGCTACCACTCGACGTTAAGTTAAACACACGGCACAGATTATTTACACAGTATATAAGTGTTCTTCTTTATGAAATTATATGGTTTCTGTTTATTCCTTTCTAGTCAACTAAGCGTTCCTTTAAGACACATGCAAGAGCTCAGACGGAAATGAATTCTTTAGAGCAAAATTCGACTTTAAATGAACCAATTGGCACAGACGATTTTTAAGAGCATATATAGAATTCAATTAACCAATAAGCACAAAATCAGCACATTTAAATGAAACCCTCTTAAACAATTTGTGTAATTTTCCCTTACTATTCCCTTTTATTTTCCTGGTGGTAAGAAAAGAAAAGTCACCCTGAATTAACTATGTCTATCTGATTATCTTTTTGTATGTTTGAATTGAAATGAAATGAGAATAGCTAAAGGGTTACGTCAAAATATTTTTAATGTATGTCTTGTTACTCCATATCGCTTTTGCAATGTGTTTTTGGTATCGTCTGACCTGAAATGCTTTAGGTAAAGGCGCGTTTACAGTTATTTTAGCTTCTTCGACGAAGCTGGATTCGTCGTTTGAGTGACCAATAACAGAGACAGTAGTTAGATGTATCTGCTTAGTCTCGTTTAGTTTATGTGACCAACTTGGATGATAAGTTTGTCAACAAGGAACAAGTTCATTAATTTTTACCAAGAATAATTTTCGCAAATTTCGTGTTTTTTTCTATTTACGCGAAAATATATTTGGAGTAAGACCAATTCGCAAAAATTAATCCCCCGAATTTTTTTTGAAAAATCTAAGGATTTTTTTCTTTTTCTGTTTTTCCCTCGCTAACTTGCTAACCATACAAGCTTTTCAAAGTTTTGCGGTGTTTTTTTTTATCACGTTTGCTCTTTTTTTAATATTTTTTAATATCTCCAACAACCTGCTGTTCCACGATTTTCTTTACTTCTCTGTTCAAATTTCGAAGAATTTAATACGATAATGTCTGGTAATCGACTCCATTCGTTTTTGGAGTTATTAAAAGTAATTGTTATCCCGGATATTAAGAAATTCGAAGACTACCTTATCTCCATAAATAGGACAGAGAAATAAAACAAAATTTTAAAATTATAGATTTATAGATTTATAGAATAAAATAATGCAATCGCAATAATGAAAAGAAAATATTTGCGACATAGACATTTTTTAGCGAAAAAAGGTCTGAGGGACTACTTAGACTGAGTTCCTTCATAGATTTAAGAAGAAGAGTCTAAAATTACTAAAACACAATTTTTACTTCAACATCATCTAATTTTTCCAATCTTAAAAATCTTTATCAACATTCGTAAAAGTGATATATATATTTACCTAAAGAATACAAACGACAAAATTCAAAACTATTAACCATATTCAGAAAAAACAAAAGACGACTGGAATATATTTTTCCTCAACAACTTGTTCCCTACACAACTAATTTTCGCGGCAATTAATTTCTCGATTTAAAAAAAATTAAATGTATTCAGCGAATTGAACAGATTTTGATATTTTGCGGGAATTTATTTTAGTATTTACTTGCTTTGCAATAAAATTATTTTTTCGACCTGATGGAAACCATGAATTTGCGGGCTTTCAAAACGTATTATCCCGTTTTTTCAGTATAAATGGTTACACGCTTTTCAAAAGCATTAAACTACCTTACTATCCCCTGACTCCATAAAAATTAAGTGCAATCAAATATTCCGCAGGCATAAAATTCGCGAAAAAATCTTCCAGCGAAAATTAGTTCCATGGTAGCTTATATTTTTTAGTTTACTTCGCCAGTTAATTTCCTGAAGTAATCAAATAAAAATTAATTCCTCCAATTATATTGTTAACACAAATATTTAAATCGAACGAATTTAAATGAAATGAAATATGAAAATACGCAACCTTACTATTTTTTTTGGTAAGACTTCTTATATTGTTATCCTTCTTGAATAAAGGTTAAATTGCAGGCCTGCAATTTCTTATCTCGAATTGACTTCCGTCCTAAACAAACTACAAACCTATTTGCCTTCTTCTTTCTAAAACTAACCTTTAGCCCCACATGGAACTGTACGTGTCGCCCTGTTTTATGCACAACTAATCTGTTTTAGATAATAAAACTTTTTATTAACTACACATTTGACAAAAGTGTACTGTAATTGCAAACGCAAAATTTCTATGTATAATAATAATTTATCTAGCTAACCTCGATATAACACGCAACATTAAAATGTGCAAGACGTCCATTGTTTAATTACAATAACTATCGCGACAATGTAATATATTTACTTAAAGAAAATATATCTGCAAAACAAAAACAACTCTTTTTACATTTCTTCCATCATAAAAGTCTAACGTATTTATTACAAAAGAGTAGTAAATTTCGAAATTCGCCGCAAAGGCAATTATAAACATTGGTTCCATAAAAGAAATATGTGTCGCGAATTTGTTACGGTCGCTGGTTATTGTTAAATCTAATTTAATTTGCTGACCTCAGCATAAGTTGTTTTCCCGATTTTTTAGACTAGTAGGCCGCCGTCTGGATTGTTCAGCAATGTTAAGATAGCAGAAACTGCAGTAGCGCATTTTCAACGTTGTTTTATAAAAGCAAAGCTTTTGGAGGGTGATAAAAAAATAGCAAAAAAAAACAGGCGTTTGCAAAAATGCAATTTCCGGGATTGTGTCTTACCTATGAAAGCACAATTGCAAAATTTTAGCTAACATGTGTTAAAAACATAACCCGTTCAAACAAAACCGATTACATTCCGTTTTTGTTTAATGCCATCAAACTATTGTAAACGACAGTTTTTTTTTTTAAAGGAGCGCAGAGAGTGGTTACGTGTATATTGTAATATCCTTAACACTAAATCTAATGATTTTTTCCTAATATCTTAGTATTAATTTATGATATCAACTGATTTTTTTAGCAGCGCAATTACTTTATAGTTATCCAAAGGAGATGTTGACCCTTCCACGACAGATTGTTGTGTTTTACTTTTGGGAGGATTTTTTGAAATGAAAAATATTCATTCAAATAATAAACTATTATAACTGCGAATTATAAAAAATAATTGGGTGCATAGGTTATAAGAGTTTTAAATCTCGGAGTGGAGCTTAAAGTTATAACTTTTCCTGAAACAACACTTGAACTGTCCCTTATAAAGCAGTTAAAGACCAAATTTCTGTTTAAAAAAAATTAAAATAGTAAAGCTATGTTTGATTACAACATATTATTGTATCTATTTGCAACTAATTACGATTTAATCTCTGTGTTTTCACAGCGTGTCGCCTTTGCTGGCTATATTCTCACTCGCAAAAGATTTAACAAATGCGAAATACACCTGCAACTCGTCACTTAAGTAAATACTTCATCACTACCATGGCAACCAGATTTCACCGAATCGAATAATTACTAACTCCATAAACATTATGCAATATTTATGCAAAGATTTTTGCAAAATTCATGTTACATGTTAATATCTCTTTAATTATTTCCAATTATAAATATAACTATTCGAATAATTCAGATTCCTTTAAAAACAAAAATAATAAATTCCAAGAAACATTTCCTCTAAAAACTGTGAGTAAATCACCACAACATCACAAGCAATCATCTGCTTTGATTTCGCTTCGTTATTTGTTTGGTGTTTGAATGATATCTAAGCAAAAATATCATGTCTGTTTGCTGGGTTACTCAATCTTCCTTTCCTTTGCACCTGCGCATTTCATTATATCGGTGAAAACAAACAAAGCCTTATAATTATTATATTTGTTACCTTAGCGATATTAAAAACAGGAAAACAAAGACTAAATTTACACCATCTTTCCAGTTATGAGTGCTTTTATGTGCAAACGTAATCAACAATTGAAGATGAATGAATGAATGAATGAAAGAATCAATGAATTAATGAATCAATGAACAAATTTTGATGTTAATGTTTTTTATCAGACAAAAATTTCTAATAAGCGTTACATTTCAATGCAAATTTTTTCACCTCTTAAAAATATCCCTCAAAGATTACAAAGAGAGCTCTTGTCTTTGCAAAAAAGAAATATAGGAAAGATAATCTTAAAACAACGTTTGGTTATCATAAGCAAACTTCTTCTTTGGTCTTACGTCTGATGCTAAAATCTATGCGTAAGCACGGCCGTCGACACAGGAGTAAAGGGGCCATATCATAGTGCCGTAGGATGAGCCACCGTGGATCGGTTTGACGTACCACAGGAAACTTTTGAAAATCAACCATCTTGAATGTCAATAAATAAACTCTCCCGCCTTGTTTTGTGTTTGAAGTATTCATTTCTACACGACCGTGGACACAGGAATTAAAGTGGAGGGGTTATATCATAGTGCTGTACGATGCGCCACTATGGTTCAGCCAAACGCACAACAAAGATAATTTTTAAAAATTCAGCTCCTGAAATTTCGAAGAACGAACTCTGTCGTCTACTTATAAGCAACTTCATTGATAGGCCCCTGAAGTTCTTTTTACCGTGAAACGTACAGTGGGAAATGAGAAATGTGCTTCTTTTGCCAATTTTGGTAACAATATTGGTGATAATGTTGAGAGCAGACATACGACACATCATAAGGTCTTTATTAATTATTACGAGTCTCATAATTATTATTTTTTAAAAGAATGTTGTTAAAATGGGGGATTGGGGGGATGGGTTCTTTTTCTTTTATAAGAACTCTATACATAGAAACTAAAAGCATTGTTTTTATTATTGTAGTTTATATTTTTATTAATTTTTTGTGGGGTAAGTCTATCCCAAATCTATCCTTATTCCGCAAAAGCAAGACGGTAAATAAAGTTTCTTTTCGGATTTTTTCACCGAATTTAGTGCGACAACTAAGCGTATTCGCTGTTGGAAGCGCGTCTAATGTAAAGTTCAACTGTGGTCGTTAACCAGTAAGAAATATCAGTTCCTAACAAATAAAAAAAAGAGTTCTTTCTGTATTTGCCAGCAAGATGTAAAAATTAAATGCTACTGTCAAGCCTATAACCTCAAACATATTATATTGGGGGAAATTTTAAAAAACGCAACCACAAGCAAATTAGGAGCGCCGCTTTTATTTGAGTAACACGCACTACGAACTTGTCAATTTTCACTTAGAACTAAGGTTAGATCTAAAATAATGAAGGGTGTTTTTTGCTGACGTCAGCATGCCCAAATGTCAACATATTTTCGGAATTTTTCGGGTCCTGGATTGGTGTGTTCCATAATGCGGGCATTGTGAAAAGCACAGCTAGCGCAATTTTCGTTGGTGGTTACTCGGTCTACTACAAAGTGGAAACATCGCAGTCTACCTGCTACAGAGCCCGGTCAAGTGATGCTGTTTGCCTATTTTGGAGAAGAGCTGAAAAACGGAAAAATCAAATATATTGTTTCCATGTTTCTACCTTAGTCGTTGTGTGGCTTGTTTTGAGTGAGCATTTCTATCATTTTTAATATGGCCACCACAGCGAAATAATTATCTCATAATATCATGTTTTGTAAAAGGGTTGATATTATCTACACTTAATTAACACCCAAAATGTTTTCAACGTGTAAGTTTCTTTGTTTCTATTCAAAAAGTAATGATAAGTAATCGAGATTGCATGCTGATAGAACACGTTACATAAAACAACAGATATGTTGGCAGATATGCCTTATTTCGTTATCTACCTTGCTTTGTTCATTTTAGAGCTCTTTTTATTTTGGGAACAAGATTAGATATAGCGACCATGTTGCCTAGCTATATATAGCTGCTCTCATTTTCGACGTTTTCTTTGTCATTATCCCATGGAGAAAATCCATGGGAGTTCGCCCGTTGTACATATGTCCCCAATTGTTATTTTCTGCATGTTTGTTCATCTGTGAGCAGTAATAACGTTACCACGCAAGGGGGGGGAAAGGGCGGGGAATAAAGCTTTAGGGCGATCATTTTTAAACTAGCAGGTAAATTATTATGTAACAGAATGTCAAATTTCGCAAATCATGCCCACAAAAACGTTCCTTAGATATTAGATACACATACCAGTGTTCACATTTGGTTATGATCTTCGGTTAGTCTTAAATCCTAATTAAATACTGTTTACTATTGCTGATACCAGAATATCAGCATTTTTCCAAAGTTCTAGGGTCTGACATATCCTGAAGTGGATAGTACTGCAAGACAGGCTGGCTGTACTTTACGACATTTTAGGCTGGCTGATGACTTAAGCTGCGCCAAAAATTGATTAGTTGTTATTATGTTTGGCTATTTAAGAAATTGTCCTAAAAGACTATTTCGGCTAACAAACATAAACAGGATTGTGGATAAAAAAACAAACAAAACAAAGAACTTACTGACACGCTTGAAGGAGTAACTTTAATTCGCATCCTCATATTGTGTACTTGTTTACTTTATCTGTTTGCTTATAACTTATTTACCATCAGTTTCGTTTCCTTGTTTACCAATATAAACATAACTCCTGCACAATATTTTTTTATAGCGCCAATAATAAAGAGAGCAAATAATTTCAACCAACTTTTTTTGTTTTGTTTTACGACCAAAATTTAATAAGAAATGAATTAGTAATACTCTTGAATTTTTTTTTTTAAGTTGATAGTTTTCTCGTTTGTTCTTTTCCTTTTGTTATTGTTGTTGCCATGTGAAAACTTGAAATTATGAAAGAACTTTTTTCCAATTAATGTCTTTTTTCCTTTTGAAATAAAGAAAATAGTTATATATAATAATAATTCTTTATTTTTTTGTTTTCGCTATTTTTTAATGTCTTTCTACTGTTAACTTATGTTTCTTTTCTTCCTTTTTGTTTTGTTTTGTTTTGTTTTGTTTTGTTTTGTTTTGTTTTGTTTATTTATTTATTCATTAGTTTTTGGAGCTAAAAAAATTCTTTCTTTATGTTATGAGGCATAAAATACATTCAAGAAGGATAAGAGAAGACATGTTTTGTTGTTACTGTCACTGCTATTTAGTTTTCCCTACTGCGTGGGTCAGTGATAATGACAAGTACAAGCATAAAAACAGGAGAATCTGTCAAGACATTACTTTTTTATTGATCATTTAGTAACTTTAGTTTACGTCATGTGCTTCTAAAACGTAACTATTAAAATCACAAACCAGACAAAAAACCATAAAAAACAACCCAAAAACAACCCAACACAACACAACCACCCCAAACATCATAAAACCACTCAAAACCATCCAAAACTTTGAAAACCACCCAAAACCACTCAAAACAATCCAAAACTTTGAAAACCACCTAAAACCACTCAAAACCATCCAAAACTATGAAAACCACCCACGTCTTATTTTAGAAAAAAGAAAGGAACTCAAACGGTGTGATTTCGTTGGCTAGCATATAAATTACCGCAATAAACAAATAACCTTGGGTACTCTCGACTCCCTGCCCGATAGAGGGGCTGGAAGAAGTAGAAATACCTTAAATGCTACACGCAGCCGTTTATATAATTTTTAACATTTTTAGGGTTTACCTTATCGGTTAAAAATATGTCGAACTTTTATTTCGTCGGTTAAAATTTCGTCACCTGGCCTAAATTTCGTCACTTTTAACCGACAAAAGTTTTAACCGAGTAGAAAAAATTCAATCTTTTTTCAAATTATTTGCCTTATTCATCTATTAAAATAACGTCTTCCTCCACTATTCTCGCTGTTAATTCGTTACTAGTATGTGTTTTAGCATCCTCTTCCACTCCATCCACATCCACAAAAATTTACCTATCAAAGAAACATTTCCAGACTCATTTTGGAGCATGACATACCAGCCGATCTCGTCCTCAATCTAGAAACACCCCTTTCGTATGTATCCCCGGGGAAATACACCTTTTCATCATGGAAGAATATTCCCATTAAA
Organism: Hydractinia echinata; assembly: GCA_030067915.1. NCBI lineage: Eukaryota > Metazoa > Cnidaria > Hydrozoa > Anthoathecata > Hydractiniidae > Hydractinia > Hydractinia echinata. The sequence goes on from JASGCC010000060.1 coordinate 140,742, forward strand.
GGCTTAGATGACAAAAGACAAATTACGGCAACGTTTGTGGTTAGCGCTACCGGTGTATTTCTTCTCATGCAACTTATATACCAAGGAAAATCAAAAAGATGTCTACCAAAATTTAAATTTCCGTCAAATTTTAACGTCACGTTCACACCAAATCATTGGTCAAACTTGCGAAGATCTTTTTAATCAAATTGTCTTTCCTTATTTATCCGCGAAGAAAAAAGAACTTGGTTTCCCTGAAGAGCAGTATGCATTGATTATTATGGATACTTTTAAAGGAAAAGACAACAATGAGGTTAAGCAGCTGTGTAAGAAGAAAAATTGTGAGTTAGTCATTGTTCCTCACAATCTCACAAATAAATTCCATCCTTTAGATATAAGCATAAATCAAGTAGCAACAAAGTTTATCTCAAACAAGTTCAACACCTGGTATGCTGATAGGATGGGTAGTCAATTGTCAAACAGAATAATGCCTGGCAAAGTTAAAGTATCCCTCAAACTGACCCATTTTAAACCCATTCACGCCAAGTGGATCGTAGACGCGTACAACAACCTCAAAAAGCCGAAGGGTTCCATAATCAATGGCTTTGATTCTGAGGCAATCAAATCGGCAAACGATGTTTTTGCCAGAATTGAAAATCCTTTTCGAGAGGAAGTTGATCAGCCTCCTGTGTGATTTTTTTTTCTATTCTAAGAAAACTAAATAAATTAATTTAAAATGCAAAATTTGATTTTTGTTTTATTATCTCATCTTCCCCGTCGCAAATCGCACATAAAATCGCAAATTTTAATTAAAAAACAATTTAGCTAAAAATTTAGTCAGTTAAAAATATTCGCCGGATAAAAATTTTCGTGGGACTTTTATTTCGTCGGTTAAAAATTTCGTCACCTGTCAAATATTTCGTCACTTTCAACCGACATATTTTTAACCAATAAGGTATTTCTTTAGAACGGGCGTTAAATTAAGACCGGGCGTTAAATTAAGATTGGATGTTTATCAGAGCATTTTCGGTATACAATGTGCCTACTTAAGAACTGTTAATACCTCAAGGCGTATCCTTTTGGATACTAAATTAAGTTAGAAACCTGTACGAAACAATACTATTTCTATAACATAGCTATATAATGGATAAATAGTATATAAGGTTTTAAAAAAAAATGGTTAAAAGAATGTATGTTTGAGAAAAGAATTTCTCTGCTAATTCACTGTTGTCGAATATTATCATCGTGGGGAATTTGGTTTCATCATACCACTCACTAGATCTGGTCTTAGGTGGGTCTGGGTGGGTCTGCGCATTCTTGTCGTGGCTCGTTTTAAGTGTCAAAAAGTTTCAAAATTTATTTTTTTGGCAAGGTGTTCAGGTAAATAAATTGACAATTCAGCACATATGAGTGGCATGGAATATCAGTGTAGTACCTAAACCATTTGGTAAATAAAGGTAAATAAAATATAAGGTAAATAAATAAAGAATAAATACTTACGTGCAATTTTAAAGCAGGACTTCTTTTTCTTCTTTTAGGTCCATCTTTTTTTTCAAGCTTGTTTTGACATGTATTATCCGAAGACTGAAGATTTCTGTTGTATTCGACTGGTATGCGATTCGTATCCCTGAAAACCAATAAGGTAGCTAGACAATAATACACTTATCAATGACATAAGGGGCAGAATTGCCAATGTTCTAGTTTCTGCTAAAAAAATCAGAAAGATGGCAAGAATATGAATAAGGGACGATATTGTCATAGAGTCTTTTGTTCTACAGTTCATGGAATAACAGAGTTTTTCCCGGAGAGATTGGCATTTAATCAAAACATTGCTTAATTTGTCAGCAAATTCAAATCCAGTTTTAGCTTACAAGTTCCATGTGATGTCTCAAACCATAAAAAATATACTTAATTTCTAATTCGCTTCGCTTAAACAATATTAATCTTATTTATTTTTCCCGTAGACAGACTTGACAGTATAACAGACAAGTTGTTTTGAGAAGAGAACTCGTGTTGGCTTGAGTTTTGTTAGCTTATTAGCTTGTATAAAAGGTCATCGTATGATAACCATACAGTACTCTACAATACTCTACAAAACCAAAATATTGCCATTTCTGTCGCAATAAAACTGTTACCAAAAGGAGGTAGACATTATTCCTAATTGTTTTTCAAAGAAATATTACCTCTTTGTAAACAAAATGAAAAAGACGTCAAGAAATTTATTAATAAAGTTAATGAGTTTACTGATAATCGTTTTATATTTAATGTACTATGGTCAACAAAGAAAATAAGCTCTTTGTTTCCTTTAAAAGGCAGAAACAAATATCCATCGTGTGTTATATACGAAGGAGTGTGCTCTTGCGGTAAAAATTACCTTGGTGAAACTATCTATAACGGAGAAATCCGCTGGAAAGAGCATGAATCGATGAAAGGAAAGTCGGAGCTAACAATGCACATAATTTTAAGAGCGGCCTAGGTTTTTTTTAAACGGAAAATTTTGGAAGCATATTTGATACGCATAATGAACCCTTCTTTAAATGAACAATTAGACTCGAATATATAAACACTTTTTCATAATGGCATACCTTAAATATTTTTATATATTTTTACGACAACATTAGATTTTTAGAGATTTTTAGTATTAACGAATCCCCTATGTTTCAACTATGTAATTTTTGTATATATATTTATATATGTATACGTTTTTAAGTTTTTATACCTGAGATGTAAGTTAGTACACTTACGAAAATCTTCGTTATTAAATTTTAATAAATTTATATTTAAACATGTCCTATTAATATCAAACTGTTATAGATCACTATAAAAATATTTCACACTCGACAAGTAACATAATCGTAATGCCAATACAGTGGAACAATAAATTTCTTCTTAAGCTTTGAGTATAAAACTTAATTAATTGAAAGCTAATCGATTTGTAGCTAATTGGTTTTCTGAAAAATCCGCCCTTTTGCTTGAAAATCAAGTGACAACATGATACCAAGGTTTTTGCGTAAGGCCTGTTCTACAATGAAAATGAATTCTATTAATAGGTCTAATCGATGACAAAGCAACAATTACGTTAATTATAGAAGAAGAATCTGCAGAAAGCACAAAACGAGAGACCGAAAATGCAATATAAAGGAAAAGTTTTAACTCAACCATAACCATATTCGACCTGGTTGTCGTGGGCGAAGGGATGGGGCCTTTTTCACTGCGCATAAGCTGAAACTTTAATCAACTGATAAGAAATACGCTTAGCCTCAATTTAATTTCGTTACCACCAGAAAGAGCTAACAAAACATTAAGCTACAAATACTCTTGCAAACTACTTTTATGAAATTTTCGCGAATTTAATTAATTGACGCCTCATTCGCGAAATTAAATTCCCACGACAAATGTTTTTTGCTAGCTTTTCGAATGTAATTTTGCCAAAAATAGCAAAATATCAGGTCCTGAGTGATTCCTAGTTGATCGTGCCTTTAAAAAGTAAGTTATGTGCAAATGCTGTAAATTTAATTTTATCTATTTAAATTAAAAGATGATATGCGATTATATACGGGTAAGCAAATAATGACTACGCTGATTTTCCGGATTCCAGGTCACAACTTTTTTTATTAATTTATTAAACAATGCGCGTAACCAACGACAACCTTCTTGAGTAGGAATCTACTCAAGAAGGTCAAAATGCCAGACACATGCGAACGAATCATGAGGAGGGTTTGGTCTATTTTCTAGGAATAAAAAAACTAAGTCGATATAACCGTTTTTTTCACCCATCAGTAAGTTATATTTATATTCAACATAACCTTCTATGTCAGCAGGTAGCTAGCTAACTTTCTAAGGTAAATTAAAACATGCTAAACATATGTAAATACTTAGCTAGCTATCTCGCAAAATATTTTGTAAATATATTCCATATGCAAAGTTTGTTTCCTGTCTAGCTTGTAGAAAGTCTGTGATCAATCTTATTTTCACTATTCTGCCTCATGTTTGATTACAACAACTCTCGCCACGTGACTATGCTTCATTCCGGGATTCCCGCTGCTGACATGGACATGCTGGGACCTTCATGACTATATATGTTCGCACATAATCTTGCGTTTGCGAAAATGAATTCCCGCGACCTCTGTAAAAATTTTGCTCGCGAAAAAATCTGACATTAAAGAATTTGACAGTTGTAACAACCTAACAGCTAATTAACAAGGGAAAATAGTTATCAACAAAATCTAATCAATTAGTCATTACTTACGGATTTTTTAGTCTTGGAAATATTTGGAAATCATCTTTGTTATTTCCAGAAAAAGAGAACGGTATATCTATAACTTCCAAGAAAGATTTTCTCCTCTTTCGTCCTAACCTGTTCAGCATGTTTTGTACTAGACAGGACATGCATGTGTCCAACTCTTTGCTCGAAATAACAAATTTCCGCTGTGTATTTCTTATTCATTTTTTGCACTGACGTTTATTAATATTAAGCAAGCCGTAACAAAGCTTAATTGATTAACTAATTAGATCATTAAAGCAAACATCCGGCCGGAAATACATTAAACAAAGGGTTTACGCGATTATGAAACTTTTAATACCATTTTGTAATAATATATGCCATGTATATTAAACAGGAAAAACAGATGCTATCATTTTAAGAGATTCTGATTCTGCTCATAATTTAAGCAGTGAAATATATTCCCACTTTCAACGACAGCAAAATTTTCCTTGCCAATGCGAGTGCTTAAGTTTTACTATTTTTACACAATTAAAAAATAAATTATTAAGAAATATAAAACACTATTTGTTTAAACAAACGACAGAAATGATATATTTTCCACTTTCCTGTAACGACGTTACAAAAAGAACTTTCTAGTTTCAACATGGTTCCTGTTAGCACTGGCTTCCACCATAATCACTTTATAAGGTTATATAACAAACTAATTTTCATAATAATGAGATTATGTTGAGAGAATGAACGTAGCTACGATGCGCCTACTAATTGGAATGCTCCTTATTTCGTAGTAGTTGACATTGACCAGTTCTATACAATATGAAACCATTCGTGTTTCGTAGCCTGCAAAGGTGGATGCTAAACATTTTAGATGGAGGACGGATCTTTTCTTGTTCTCTTTATGGGTGGTTAAGAATTTTTATGTGCACCAACGGCTATATAAATAGAATAGAAATGACATCCTTTCATTTAAGTATATGATAAAAATGCAATAAAACAAACAATTATAACTAATTAAATGTTCTTAAGTTCAAAGAAAGCAATGATAAGTGTTTTTCTTGATGTTTATTAATTCGCATATGATCTTTAATGCAAAGGGAAAATAATGTGTTTTAGTTATGGTATGGCATGGCAACAACCCATGCATAAGTGCGTCATAACTTCGCCTACCAGTAAAGAACTGAAAAAACAATAAGGAGAAACTAAGGAGAAACTAAGGAGATAATACACAAGAAAAATATTGCATTAATGGTTCAAGCTGAGCTAGCTGAATATAAAAAAGAAATTTGTCATAGGAATGTTTTAAAAACAAAGTATTCTGTAAAAAATGATAGGAATAACATGTCTAGTCTCTTTTGGTGGTATGTTTTCTGAAGTGCATTGTTTTATATTTTCTCTTGAACTGTAAATTACATTTATTTGTCCTGTTTGATTTTTGTTGAAATCCATCTTGAAATGCTTTTCTGTTGATGCTTTAGGGCGAGAGGGGCTTAACTAATATTATCTTTTGCGTACAATTTGCACTGTGTGAGTCATAGTTTTGTAACTAAGTTACCTTTTAATGTGTGCAATAAGTAAAATTCTGATAGCATTGTTAAAAATTTCTTTTGGAATTTTTTCTTAAAAACAAAATTATTGAGCCAATTTTCTCTTTTGATACGTCATTTGATACGTTTTTAAAATCATAAGTTGTAATTTTTGGGACGAGATAAGATGCAGTTTTAATTGCTGGGAAGAGATAAGATGTAATAAAAATTAACCACGCAACACTGCTGTGAAATTGATTTAGTGTACTACACTACCAAACATCATTATTGTGAGCAAAAATCTGAATCAGATATCCGTAACAAATTCCTTAGGGCCTTACAATATAAGTCCTTGTGTTTTTCGAATTTGAAGCCTGTAACAATGTTTTCAGCAACTTTTTTTCCACCTTTAAGGTTTATAATGTTCTTAACACACTTTTAAAAAAAACAATACAAGTCTTTGTGTGTTACGACTAGAAGAAGAAGAGAAAAGATACACCTCTATATACCTGTCGTCTGTGTATTTAAAATGGTAGTCGAGTCTCAACTTTGTTCTAAGGAAGTACGAAAGAGAGGCGCCCAGGATATAAACGACAGAAGAAGTTCCAATGACCGAAATATCTACAACGGGTTGATTTCCCGTTGGTTTTTTTACGGACCAATAACTAGTCTATATTATAATGCTGGCTGCCTGCCGAAGAACCTGAGACCTAGGAGCTTAATAAAAAAATCAGTATAAAGAGTGACAACGATATCGATGTAACTATGAAAAAAAAATTACTTTGCAGCAATACATTTGTCCTTACATTTCAAAAATATCTTTCATAGAACAATTATAAAGGAACTCTTGTGAAATAGATTCGTCCTAAAACTCCTAAAATGGAAATGCGATGTAGCAATCAGAAAAAAGGATATATTTCAATTAAGAAAGCACACTTCTCAAATAGATCTCATGTGACAATGGCGCTACTGAAATAGATTCCACGTAGCAATCAGAAAAGAACGCTTCTGAAATGGATTTGTCTTAAAACTCCAAATTATCCAAATTCAAAACACTTGAAATAGATACTCGATGAAACGAATGAACGTTATGGAAATTCAGTGCTACAAATTGGAGGAATATATGATGAAAAAAAGTCGAGATATAAACAGCTGGCATACATACACAACGACGAGACCTACTTACGGTTCACGAATTTGCGGAAACAGAAACAAATCATTCCCATTGCCACAGTAAGAAAATTTTATATCTATATTATCTTTCATCGTTCTCGAATTCTTTTTGCCTCTTCTACCATAATTCATGTCTGCAATTGCACAAAATGGCAAAAACTTTGTCAAAATATAAATAAGAATACAACACAAGCTGTCTGTTTTTATTTCTAAATGCCATAAATTAAACACGCTCTCAATTATACATATTTTAAAGTTGTCATAGTTCAACGTTATTAAATTGCACTTTAAATGTGGCTCGATTAAGGCTGTTTGAAAATTAAACGAAGTGCTTGACGATTTATATCGTTATATCATAATAAATGAAAAGAAATACTGGAAGTTAAACAAAAAGGGATGCATTTCTTAATCTTGACATTGCAAGAACTTTTAACTTGTACCCAGTCTTTTTGAAAGCTGCTGCTAATATATTCGTTCTCTCTTAAAAAAAGTAATGGACTTTTTAGACAAATACTTGGCGATGCCTCTTGAAATTCTTATATACGCCCACGTTTTTAGTGGGGCTTACGAGTTTTTGCACCGTTGCCTTTTTTTGGAACCAACCTCAACCCTAGGACCTTAAAAAACTTCAGATTTTACGTATGAGATATAACTTCATAACAAATATAACCACTGAATAAAAATGGGATTAGTTCAACAATAGCTGGATTAATGAAAAGATTCAAAAGTGAGATATTTCTTAGATAAGCGAACGTGATGTCAAATTTGTGTGGCACAAACAGGAAAGGGGGAGATAAGATGTTTCTCCTCTATCGAACATAAACTTAAAATATAAATTGTTGAAGTTCGAATTTTGATCACATTAATGGACTTGGACAAGAGGAGATAGGAGCGAGCAGTTAAGGCATTCTCAAGTTCGAATGCTGCCTTTTGCGATCATTATTAGTGATGTGATCTTTACCAATACCCAAAAATGATTAGTCTCGTATTGTAAAGACGAGATGAGAAAGAATGTCGCCAATGAGTAGAAAATTGATCAAGTTTAACTAAATGTTAAATATACAGTCCAACCTGGCTATAGCGGACACCTACACTTCCGAAAAAGGTGTCAGGTAATGCCAGGTGTCCGCTATATGGAGTTTTGGACTTTTTCGAAAAAAAGACACTTTGCGTCATTAGCTATGCGTCATGACCTTCTCAATCTCGTAAAGAACGCTTCTTTCACTTCAAGAAGCGGTGGGTACTAGTTCGAAACTGTTACCAATTTATTTCCCATCATTGATGAGTGTTTGCCTTACATTGCCAGTTTTAATATCTCAACTCTAACAGTTAACTCATTCAACATCATGTCTATATCTATTGTCACGAACTTTAACGAACTTCAAGTCAAGACTTTCCAGGGCTTCTGTTACTTTCATCGTCGTCCGATTCATTGAATGGTGTAATACCTTCCAGGTTTAAGACCCCTGCGATGCTTTTCTCACAAGATTCTTGTCTCAAATCTACGTTTTGTGTTTCAATGACCGGGATTGTCAGGCATATAAAGACATATGAAATCCACTTGTTGGCGATGATTCGTTGATCTATGAACAGGACGAAAGCAATTAGCACGATAAATTCGCAATTGCAATAGTCTTCGATGATTGCCTTTCGAAAACGGTGGTTGGACATGTCCAGCTTTATTGGAGTAAATTGCCAATTATTTCCATTCTCGTCCCCAGAGCTCTTTGAAATTAAAACCTCGAAAGTGTAGCACAGATTCTTAATTTATCTTTTACTATGCACAAATTACTTGCGAAGTATCTGTCTGCCAAGAGTAACTTCAAAAATTCCCTATCCTTTTCAAAATAGTTTTAATTAAATCAGTTTCAAAATGATAACTATCGATAAAATATTAGAAATAACGGTTCTCTGCAGAAAAGATGTAAATGTGCTTTCTATATCGTATGTGCGTATGTAACATTGAATCTTGTCGTGCTCTTGAAGGCCCACGTCACAACAATTTTCAGCGTGTGCAGTGTAACATTGCTACATTCCTTGAAGACAAGGGTTTCTTTAATGTGCAGGAACGACAAAAAAACGATTTTATCACGATGCAGTGCAACAACAACAATAATAAAACTTGAAAAATAACATAACTGTCTTTACTGGTATGTTTCAGTTTTACGTTTATAACTTCTAGGAAATGTTTCTTGAGTCTCATCTTCCTTGAAAAGTAAGTAAGTAGCTATGTAAAAGATTTACATCCTTGGGGAATTCATCATGACGTTGCCCTATTTCGCCACTTACACTTCAACTATGTAACATTACCGTCAGAGATAAGTATAGCATTGCTTTTACTATCATGCCTGACACACAAGCCGGTTAGCTGTCAGTAGATGGCCTTACTCGGGCTCCAGCACTACATTTAAAATGCATCGATGTTGTGACATGAACCTGAAACCTTATGTTTACAAGCCAAATGTGCTATCACTAAATCATCGCCTCCTTCATTATGTCAACGCGATTATTATTATGGTATTTAATAACGTTTCCTCACTTAGTTACTGCGTATTTGTGTTCTTACATTTTATAAGTTACGTTTTATAATATCGCAGGATTGTAATATAATAAAAACTGTTGATTTTATCATGGCAGGATTTCATAATATTACTTAATTTCCAATATCGTGCTATAGAGGTTATATTTAGAAGGATTATCAAATCCATGTCATTAAATTTATATTATTAACCACATTAAATTTATGTCAGAAAGTAATTTTATGTTGATACGAAAAATTCCTTTGTTAAACAAGAGTTTTAGAGAATTGTTGACAATTGTTGACACATGTTGTCCTTCTTTGTCAATTTCACATCTTTTGGCAACTTTCGCTGTAGCCATATTTGTTTTGATTTGATTTTTACGTTGCTGCTTTCTTTAATTTTATTTTTTCTTCTTTACATGACGTAATTCTCTTACCGTGTATCAAGCAGTTAATTTTATTCGCATGGTTGATCCCGCCCTAAACCAGTGTTATTCTAATTGCTTGATAACATTAAGGGCCAAAACTCTTGTGAGTAAGTAACGGTATGTTAAATGTCCTTGGGGATCCCTCCCTAACGGCTGGCTCTTCCTCCACCTCAACTACAACTATGGTACATTACCTCCAGAGATACGTATAGCATTGCTCTAACTTGCTTGCCTGCTACACAAGCCGGTTAGCGGTCAGTAGATGGTTCCAAATGGGCGGACAACATTGCATTAAAAGTGCACCGGAAGAGAGGACCTGAAACCTTATGATTACAAGTAAACAATTACCTATCCCATTCAACTTTGCTAGAAAAAATGATGTAATTAAGAGCTATTAAATACGACCAGACTAAATGGTTAAATGTGTATATTTGCCATTATCGCGCTTTATCAACTAAAAATAATAACCCACCTAATTTGATTCCCGCCAAAAGGAAGATGGAGTTTCAACCTTGTCATCTGTTTACTAAGCATGACTTGCATGTTCTTTCCTCTTACTCATCCATACTACTCTCTCTCTTCATGGTTTTCTTCTCAGCTGCATATCTAATTAGATCTTTCGACGCAAACGAACGTTTTTCACAGTATCATTCGCACTTGGCTTTCTTTCTCTTTGTATTTTAACAAAGATCTTTAGTTTTCGTGTGCATGACGCACCAATTTAATAACCATATTGTGTAGAGGTTAAAAAGTTGCAATCTGTTACCCTATTCACACCTAAAGTTAAAACATGTATTAATGTGATGCGCAAAGTTGTTCTTCTTCAATATGCTTTACACCGATTATATTCGCCTGTCATGATCGGAGGCCCGATCAGGGTGAAACATTCTCTGTTGAGAATGAACAAACGAATGTGTAATGATAAGGGACCGCCTATATGTATTAATGTGGTTTTACAAAACCATGTTTTATATATACCCGTTCATACCTCAATAAAGCCGTTTTAATGAAGCCAGTTTTTTTTTTTTATCTAAAACCATGTTTAACATAAACAAAAATAAGGAATCGCTGGGGTGTTCGTGAAGCACGAGGAAATTGTTAACACATAAGAAGATAAATGGAGCTAAATATTAAGGATTGGAAAGAGCAAAATATAAAGAATTAACTGAAATTGAACTCTTATTCGATTTTGGCCAAAATTGTTTTCCTGTAATATCTTGCGATAGAAAAAAATAATCCTTATATGGCTTTCATTCTTATTGTTTAAGTTTTCGTGTAATAATTGTTAACCAACTCTTTAGACTGATTCAAAATTCAATCTATTTATTTATTGTTACGAGCATTTTTTTTGGTAAAATTTACACGCTATTTTAAGACCATAAACAAATCGTAATCAAGACCTCAAGTTTCGCGAAAGGTAATTCTCGCAAAGCCATTCGCGAAACTTATTTCTATTCGCGATTTTTTTGACTGGAGTTTCTTCCGCGAAAGTTTCTTCTTATAAAGACACTGATAACACCAATTTAACAGTAAAAGTATTTTTTCACAAACTGATAACCGTCTTACAAATAGCATGACAAAGGACTTCGACATTTATCATTACAGCAAAAACAACATCCGCAAAACAGGAGTTATAAACAAGAACAAAGTTACCTCGGTTTTTGGTAGTTATACAGACACGCGTGCTAAACAAATCTCAACGTAGTACCGCAGAATGAGATAAACGGGCCAATCAAAAGTTCTGATTCAGAAAACAAGCCAATCGTAGAGTAGCATGACTTAAACAAGCAACACTGACCAATTAAAATCCGAGTTGATTAAACACAAAAGAAATAAAAAAAAAAGTATAAAATGTCACAAGTACAAAATATTGGTAAATAATATTGTTATAAAATATTTATATAAATTACATTTCCAAAAAAACAACCTACAAAAACTGCATAGATATGTGAAAAGACGTCAAATGCAGATACACAAATCTATTTTGATAAGAACATCTCAAAAGACAGCTCTCAAACTGGTAAATCCGAAAAATCCTAAATTTCCTCTATTGATTTTAAGTACTTTTCAAAGAAAGCATTTCTGTAAACTTTGTAAAAATACGCGTATTTTTTCCTAAAATTTAAATATAAGGATTCGCATAAATTTAATTCAACACGATTACCATTTTTATCCAAATCCAGGATTTTTCTGCACAAATTGCTTTTGCAATCTTTTTCAAAGATTTATACTTATTACTCACTTAAAAAGCAAATAAAAATTAATAAATATTTATAAAATTGTTTCAAATTATCTGAAGCAAAAAACATAAAAGTACCTTGAGGGCAGATATTTTCGCAGCCAAATTAAATTTTACGAAATACGTCAATTATAGTTTTGAAAATTTGTTCCGCGAATTTCATTTTAGGGAAATCGTAAAGATTTCTGTCCTTAAGGAAAACACATAACACTATTCCTTACGTGCGAATCGAAACACGTGACTAAAAATCATGTGATCAATTGTGACTGATAAACATTATTGCATCTAGTGAGACACAACACATAAAATCGTGCCTTTACAAAATTTGCATGTTGTGTGAAGTTAAGTCATTCACATTCAATAGATTCGATGAAGAAGTGTTCTCCTTCGATTACAAATGATCCAAATCATTTCCGTAATCTTCATTGCTATGATCAAATCGTTTGGTTGGCTGATTGAAACCTGGATTAAGTCTGTCTTGATCTTCGGGATCACCTTGATTTCTTGGAGTAATTCCGCCCTGATCTATTGGAACATTGTCGCCTTCCTCTTTGGGATTAAGTTCGCCTTGATCTTCTGGATTAAGTCTGCCTTGATCTATTGGATTAAGTCCGCTTTGATCTATTGGATTAAGTCCGCCTTGATCTATTGGATTAAGTCTGCCTTGATCTTCTGGATTAGATCCGCCTTGATCTTCTGGATTAGGTCCGCCTTGATCTTCTGGATTAAGTCTGCCTTGATCTTCTGGATTAGGTCCGTCTTGATCTTCTGGATTAAGTCTGCCTTGATCTTCTGGATCAAGCCCACCTTGATCTCCTGGAGAGATTGGTCCACCATTGGAACCAAAGGAAGGGTAATCATCCTCACTTTCATTTTTAGCTTTTTGCTCCAAAACAGGACCTTGCAAATTTGAGAGTGAGTCTTTGTCGGGTTGCGCAGTGCCGCCCTCCGTAGTTTGAGATGTCGAAGTCGTATTTACATTGGTTTGGGTGGACATACTGTCATTAGACTCCTTTATGGGTTGTACAGTTGCAAGAGGGGTGGGCTGAATTCTTTCAGTTTGTGCGTCTATTTCTTCTCTTGGTACCACTGCATCTTTTGGTATACCTGACTCGTCTGGAAGGACAGGCCCAAGCGCTGGTTGAGCTGTGGAAGATATTTTCTAGAAAAACAATATGTACCTGAATTCACGACATCTTCGCGCGCATTAAATTAAACTCGCGCATCTTTTTTATCGCACATTTAATTTTCGCCAAGCTATGTTTTCACGCACTCTTTACGGCTCTTTATAGAAAAGAGAAGCTAAATGAACACCTAAACGTGTTGCTTATCTCTCGAACCTAAAAGTTTTATCTTAAATAAATGGATCGTTTTTGTATGATGCCCACTCAAAAAGCTTCCTCGATCTTGAATTTATGTCAACTAGACATTACAATTTCTCGGGTGGTTATGCATGTAGCTAGTCATAATAATACATAACCAATTTCACATTTTCGCGCACTTTCAAAAAAGAAATATTCCGCGCACATCAAACTTTTGCGCACCTATTTTCGCGCAACCAATTGTTTGCGCAGCGGCTGTGCGCGAGAATTAGGTGTGCGCGAAAATTTCATAAATTAAGGTGAGAGCGGGGTTTAAACCAAGTTAACAAGGCTGGTTCGCTGCCGTTCGCGTTCTTATGCCACAGTTCTATTATCTACATCAACAATACAAGACGTGTGTGTACGTGTATCAAGTTTTAGTCTATGATTTGCAGGCAGTGCCCTAAAAGTGTCTTAGCAACAACACAATAAGAAACTAAAAAATTCGATAACAATAAACAAAGGCTTTAATACCAAACCAAACTCATTACAGCCCCTTTTAAAACTGCGTTTAGATGCTGGGCAACTACAATTTTAAACAAGCACGTCGCGCACTTTAATAGGCAAGAAACATGTGACGCACATCGATACGGTGATATCGGTGATATGTCAAAAGAAGACACAAAAGAAGACGTAACCGATGTTCTACGACATTAACGTGTTTCTCTAAACACAGCATATCCATTACAACTACAAATACATACCTCAGTTTGGTTAAACTCTGGCTGTTCTGTGGCATTCACAATTGCAGTGGTGTATATCTCATCAGGAGTACTAATTTCAGTTTGATTCCGCGATATTGAATGTTCTGTCGTTGTAGTATTATCGGCCAACTCTTCGGTACCAACTGGTGTAGTTGCTATTACGGGGGGAAAGTTTGATGTAGCAGGTCGTGCTGTTGAAAAACAGGAAGAAGTAATATATATATATGAAACGTTTATTAGCTATGACTCTTTCGCACAGAGAAGTCTGTGCTTTCGTGAGAAAAGAGTGACTAAAGTCACAAGCAAGTTGCGTAAAAACTCTTGTTGCCACTTATATGCAGTTACAATACAGTTTCATGTCCAAAACATGATAAAAACTGACACGTGAAAAAAAGAAAAAAAAGATGCATTTTTGCAAGTAAATGTTTGAGAAATTCGTAATTTACTTTACCGAAAGACCTTAAAAAATAGGTTAGGCCTTTTCTTGAAGTAGAGTCATGCTAAAACACCTGTCACACTTTAAGAGTGCTACAGCATCTTTCGCACTCATCGTTAATTATCTACAAGAAATTTTGTTTTACATGATCAATTTTACTGCATAAGAAAGTTATGTTTGTAATAAGAAACATTGGAAAAATTGCAGAAATTGTTTTAGAAAGTGACAAAAAAGTGCCATCACTCGTAAATTTTTTGCAAGATAGCATGTGTCCGCACTCCTCTCAAGAAATGGTCTTAACAGTACATAAAAACAACAACATAAGAGTCTCTTCTTTACCATCAACAGTCACAGGCGCCACAGTTGCCTCTATGCTTTTAGTTTCAACAGGGACACCAGTAGTTCCTGGTTGGTTTGTAGCGACATTCGATGACTTTTCGGTACTGGGTTCTTTTGTATCAGAAGCTACGGTAGTTGTGCTACGTGGGGTTGGTTGCGGAACGAAGGAAAGTTTTGTCTTCATGGATTGAACCTCTGCGCTCTAAAAAAAACAGTAGTAAATAAAACAATGCGGGATAAGATAAGCCAATCAGTTTTGGAAAAACAGATTGCGTATAATCACACTAAATTGGTGGTCATAATCCTTCCCACATTTTAATCTTCCCACCAATACATTATCGGAAAAAACAGCCTGTTTTTTTTTGGCTGCGTTATTTAAACTGACATGAAAATTACGTAAATAAATGTTTATGTCAAAAACTTCTGGCAATCCTTTAGCAAAACTTCAATACTGATATCATAAAAAATAAACTTTTCCTCCCTTTTACAATTTTATCTTGAAATTTGTATATACAACACAAAATGTTTTTGTTTTTGTCATAAAACAGCTATTGTGACACAAAATATGCTATATTTTTGGAACCACGTGTTGTTTTGAGTAAAAAAAGCAAAATTTTTTAGAGCTGAATAAGAGCTTCGCAATCATATTTTTTTCAACGAACAAAAATTTTACTGAGGGGAGTGTTCGACAAAATGAACTGGAAGGGTGAATTTTTGTATATAATTTCTTTTCTACCTTTTGGATTTTTTTATGGAATTATTTTATCATCATTCTACAGATAATTTATTCGGCTTTCAGAATATATATATTTGCTAGGGTTAATATAGCGAGCAGAGGGGATATTTTAAATATGCTGAGTATGTGCCTCAGGGGGTTACCGTATCCTTAATGGCACTCAAGTTTCTCTCTTTTATAAGCTCAACTATAGCTTAATTGTTGATTTAAAACGACAAATGCATGTTTTGTTTGGTCCGTTATGGGCCGATCAAAATCAGGCCTTAGACTTAATCACGTTTGTCGTATGAAACTTGTACAGCGTTTAAAACAAGAAAAGTCTCGATAACCACTGATCCTTTTCGTTTTACTTAATTCAGGCTGCGCTATTGATTTGTCTTTAGAAAGATTTGACCCTCATGAAGTGAATAAAAAGTTTCGACGGCAAAGCATATACAAAACATTCTTTAAAAACGTATTTGTACTGCGAGGGCCTTTAATTCTAATGTTATTTCTTGTTTACTTCTTACAATTTATAAATAGTAATAATTTGGTAGCCGTTACTGTTCTGACACACTAATCCTCTGCTTTATGTCCCCATAAAGAAAAAAATGAAGATAGCCGTTACTGTTCTGACACACTAATCCTCTGCTTTATGTCCCCATAAAGAAAAAAATGAAGAGTAACCATATTCTGCAGTTGGTCAGAGTGGTAAACGAGTTGAATTCGATGATCATCCATCTTCTTCTCAAGATATATTGACCGATTCTTGAGTTGCGTAACCTCAGGGAGGTATTTATCTTGAAAAATGTCCTATATAAAAAAAGGAGAAACTATTTATTTGTTGCTTATAATGCATAATATAGGTAATGATGTTCGGAAGCTTGATATCAAAATAATATGTCAATATTCCAGGATTCATTTCAAATTAATTTTCTCTTCAAAAACATTATTTCAGATATGTCTATTAAATAATAAAGAGCCAGATATCTCCTAAGCGAAGCCCAACTATTATGTTTTAGCATAATGGTTAATTTTTTAGCAAATCTGAGCAGCCTAAATATGCTGAAAAACCATACAATTTACCACAGCAAAGTTTTTTATTTGAGAGTACAAGGTTAGCAAACTTACCTGAAAAGTTTCGGAACGATTTTTCATGCTGCTGACTACTTTTGTTAGTCGCAATAAATCTGAAACATGAGTCTGGTTGAAGGAGTCTGTTATACTCTTTAAGTTGCTCAGGGACTAAAGGTGAAACACAAAGTCTATATAATGAGCAACATAGCATCAAGAAGACTACCTTAAAGAAAGAAACTATTTGCTAAAACCAACTTTTGCAAATTGAAACTCCCATTTGCAAAATTAAGTTTTTAAAAATTTCACTTTTTAGAGCAAATCCTCAAAATAAGTTCTGCAAAAGGACATTGGAAAAAATTCACTCACAAAAACAAAAAAAAAACATTTTTTTTTAAATTCTATATATTAAATCGCAAAAATGATTAAAAATTTGTCGACATGATCATAATGTATTGGCAATTAATATACCTTAAAAGGAGAAACTAAAATGTGATGTAAATTAGGTGGAATTGGCAAAATTTAATTTGACAGATGAGAGAAAATTTTAAATTTTGCGGGAACTTTTAATTTGGTGTGGTACAAGAATAAATCATTTTGGTGGGATTAAATTTTTGTTGAAACCATCAAACATTGCTTTCTGTCAAATTTTCTTCCCTTTAAGATCATGAATACCGTAAAGCTTCGATTAAGCGACCGGGCGCTTATAAAATTTTTGAGCCTCTAGGGTGGGTGCTTATTCGAGGGGGGCGCTTAATCGAGGGGGGCGCTTAATCGAGGGGGGCGCTTATTACAAAAAAAGAGGATTTGGGAAAACATAAAAACCAAATATCAATTGACTTCGAACGGGTTTCTCTCCTCTGAATTGATGTATTCAAACTGTTCCTTCAACATTTTGCGTCCATCATGACATGGTTTTCCTTCTCTAAAGCAAGTGATTTTATCATCTTTGCTGCCATCGGTGTTGCAAGTAACCGCGCAAGAAACGAACGAATCTCGGATCATTTCTTTTGAAAGCTTTTCCCATGACTTCAAGATCCACTGAACAACTTCTCGTCTAGGTGGAGGTTTCAAATTGCCACAATCGGTTTCCTCGTGCAAGCCTTTTGAAGCCAACCATTCATCATAAAGTTCAGTGCAATGTTCCTTAAAAGGCTTGTTCCAGCACACGTCAGGCGCTTGTATATAACGTGTGCACCCTCCAGGAATCAAAACCGCATCAACACTTTTTCTCTTTAACGAATCGGTAGCCGAATTCTCAATGTAGCACGAGAAAGTATCCCACGCCAAAAGGCGTCTCCCAAAAGCAAAAGATCCGATAACTTTGTTAATCCAGCTGCTCGTCAATTCGAATAAGCGCCCGTTTCTGAAGATCGAGGGGTGGGCGCTTATTCGAGGGGGGGGCGCTTATTCAATAATTTCAGATCTAGGGTGGGCACTTATTCGAGGGGCGCGCTTGTTTGAGGGGGCGCTTAATTGAAGCTTTACGGTAATTAAAATCCAAAAAAATTATAGCCTTCATAAAAAAGGTTTCAATTACAAAAATAAGTTCTGCATTTTGCATAAAAAACTTAATCGTCAGTCCTTTTAACTGTAATAATAAGGAATCAGAAAGTATACCAACACAAAAGCAATGTAGTTACACTTCTCTTTCTTCCACTGAAGATCAACATCACGGTAGGCCAATACCAAGATGTGGAAACTACCTTGATGAATATTTAAGATTTCTTCATACTAACCCAGTCTACTGTCTTCAGCATCTGCTCTCTTTTGTTTTTAGCATTCAACTCCACATTGGCCACAACAAAATCTACATATTTTTTGGTGACTGTTGACTGAGATGTCTTGTCTTCATTATCTTCAGCAGCTTCTATGGCAAGACTTCTCAATTGAGCCTAAAATCAGCAGAATGTGAAAAAGTTGAAAACATAGAAAAACCTCACTGACATTCCAACCTATTGATTCTAATAGGAAGAAAAAAAGCAGAAAAGAGAATAATGTAGTGAAAATCGATTCTGATTATCATCAAAATCGATTATCTAAAAAACTGCCCCTAGGAAATTATAACTAGCACAAATGCTGTTAAAACAGATTGCAGTTTAGATAGGACAAATTTTTTGAAATCTAAAGTATGCGTAAAGTATACAAAAATTTGGGGAATTTATACTCTTGAGGAACACATTTTGGTGGAACTTATCATTACAATTAAACCATATTTACTGTTTTTATAATAAGTTTCACGTTTTTTTATTTTAAAGACTATTGGACATAAGATGATGAGGTTTAAACCATGTATATTTTACTACTCATTTCCACTTGATATTATGTTGTACAGTGGTATATTTTAGGTTATAAACAAAAACTTTATCAGCTGTTATTAAATTTTCTGCAAAAATATTTTTTACTTAAAAATATTCCAATCACAGATAATTTTGGATTTCCTCAACAACAGCTTCCAATTGCAAAAAAAGATTTCACATTTTGAATAACAAACTTTCTGCAAATAACTTATTCTACTATAACTTCTACCCTTAACATATACAAACGCACAGTATAATTATGCACATAAGTTTGCACATCATCAATCTGTCTATTGAAATCTTTACGTAGTTCTTTCACGGATTCCTTGATCCCTTCGATACTGCTGCCAGTTTTTGCCATTCCTGTTTTCAGCAAATCCATGTCTTTCTCCAACGGCTCAATGTGTTTGATTGATTTTTCCACCACAGATTTCTGTAGCTTCTGCAATGACTGATTCACAGTGGCAAGCTAAATTTACAACAAAAAATTATATAGTTTTGTATATAATTTTTATCTCTCCTACAGGATATATTGATACAAAATGAGTGATTTCTCTAATGTAAAGAGGAAAGATTCCCATAAATCACTCAATACAAAACATAATATCACAATTTTATGGACTTTTTAATTTCTGTTAAGTTAAACAATAAACTACAGTGCAAAATTCTCTTTTATTTGTTCTTGTTTTAAATTCCTCTGTTATAAGGTTTGGAAAAAATAAGATATTTCCACAACATTTATTTCAAGATTATTTTTGCAGTGACTTAATTTCGAGAAGCAAAAACCATCAGCATTTTTCACAATAACAATAATATTTCAAAAAATTATCAATAGCTTTCCAAACACAAATAAATAGTAAGCAAAATAACAATTTTATCTATGCTGACTCGTTAAAATGCCCTGATGTGCTTTTTGAGAATAAAGGTATATGCATAATACCCACCTGATTGGTGACAATAGTATATTTTAATTCTGCAGATTTTAACTTTTTAACCAGGCCATCATTCTTGTTTGATAATGAAGATATTTTGTCTAAAGACAGGTGAAAAATATAATTAATTTTCTGTTGCCATTTTTAAATTTTATAAAATAAAAAAATTTAAGCTATAATTCACTAAACCTGCATCAATCTTTTTAGACAAGTCAGTTTCCAAGTTCTTAATTTTTGATTCTAGTTGCTTCATTGTTGATTGCATTGTCAGTACGGTAAAAGCGAGGAGTAAGACTCCTGATATGAAAATTGAGATAGTAACAAAAGTGAATATACATTTGAACGTAATAAAAGGTGAACTGCTGGAAACAATGCGATTGTCTGTCTTCCTAGAAAGTTAAGAACAAACATAAGTCATGCGGATTCAGATGCAACAATGACAACGCAAATAAAAAAGCTTCACATTGAAAACTATATTCATACTTACACATTAACAGAATGTTTAATAAGGAAACATTCCAGTCCAGTGGTATACCTTAGGAATTAATTTTCACAAAAAAAATGTTCAAGAAATATTTTTAAAAATTTTCAGGAGAACTAATTTTCACAAAATTAGCAAGACCCAATATTTTGCAGGAGTTAAATTTTGCAAAAGAAGTTGAATACACATGTTGTAATGCTAAAACTTTGAATAGTATGCAGGTATACTTCTGCTGCATACAAAACCATTTCCATGCAAAATCAATAAGAAGAGAAAACCTGTTTCTTTTGAAATGAGGTAATGAAAATTAATTTTCTGAAAACTTGGCTGTCTCCTGTGAGGAACTTGCTCAAATTATGTAGGTTTTTTATGTGAATACATGTGTCAGTTTAAAAAAGATGTTTTGATCACTGTATCAGTCTTATCACAATGATTCATTTGTTCAGATTTTTGTTTTTCAACATCAGAAAACTTCTTACATCGAAATTTAACCCTTAATAGTGAAAAACGAGATTGTGCAGCGTGTCAAAAGCTTTATAAAATATGTACCTTTTAGAACGTTTGGATCTTGGTGGTGGTAGTTTAAATTCTTCCACCACATCATCTGAATCAGAATCTTTACCAAGTGATAATAATAATTCTTTATCTTTATCCATTATTATGTAATATTTAAACTGTTAAAAAAATTAAGGAACTAAAATAAGGTATTGAGACATGTGTATGTCCAATCATCAAAACAAGTGACCCCTCAAATCAGACATACACCACACTGATATAATAATCTTGAGACTTTTATGCCTTTTTACTTTTACCTTGTTTGAATTTACAGGTACAATACACCCTAAATGTGTCTGAAAACAAAGTAGAAGATTATGGGGTAACTTGCTACTGTATTGGTTATACACTTGTTAAAATATTTCTTACAAAAATTCTTCATCCAGAACATAAATTTAATCTTTGTACATACATAATTTTCACATAAATTA
This sequence comes from Hydractinia echinata, assembly GCA_030067915.1. NCBI lineage: Eukaryota > Metazoa > Cnidaria > Hydrozoa > Anthoathecata > Hydractiniidae > Hydractinia > Hydractinia echinata. The sequence goes on from JASGCC010000060.1 coordinate 162,155, forward strand.
GTCTGAATAATGTTATATGTGAATTGGGGAAAATTTTTTTGTAAATATAAGCCTTGTCAATGTTTTTCCTATACATCACAGTCTGAATCCTACACACTATTATTCCAACCTTTTCCTACAAGTAGAATTTTCTTCAGTTTATTCCATATTACTTTAATAATATTTGTGAGTTATGTTGCCAGTGATTTGAAGAAAGCATCATGATATACCTTATTTTCTTATAATATGAGTTATATACATTGTTAAAACTTATTAAGAATCAAATTTCATTAAGTATTAGTGCGAAGTAGGTAAAATATATATATGGTAAAATTTAACAACTTGTTAATCATGTGAAAGATTTGTGTTAAATTTTAACACGTGTTTGTGGTTATATTATTAAAGAAAACTTAACAAGTTATGAAATATTATTATTATATCATCAACCTATTTTTATGAAGTAAAAATGACAGCTTTAGAGACTGTGTATGAAAAGTTGTGTGAAACTATTCACATCTCTAGTAAATAAAACAAGAATGCATCCACACCAGAATCCAGCACATCCATCTATTTATTTTGCTTGTCTTCATTTTTATTAAATGATCATGAGAGTTGTGTAAGTCATAAACAAAACATTCTTAAACAAAAAACAACTTTTATAAATACAGTGCTTACAGTACTTGAATGTAAGCTTCAGTGGACGTGCAACTAGCATAAATAATTACTTTTATAATAGATCATTGTTTTTTAGAGAAAATAATAACATCGCAAGAAAATAAAAAAGATAAGGGAAACTTATTATTCAAATAACAATAACCTGCATGTGATGATGTTTAGACAAAGTCTATAAAATTTGTAAACAACAGCAATTAAAAATATATAAAAAATAAACTTTACTGTAATACTATTAAAAAAAGCTTAATTTTCATCTTGAAGAATATTCTTTTCTTAAAGAAAATTATTTTAGATTTTTAGAACACGATATAAATATTATATACATCGTTTATTACATAAATTGCATAAAATAATCAATTTTTGTATATATAACTGTAACTTGCATTATAACAAGGATGCCAATCCGAAAAAACTCGCATGAGGAATTTCAAGACAAACTTTTTTGTTGTGCTAGAAAAAACCTTTTGCCACACTAAAACACCTCCATATAGTTATAGTTTGAAAACTACTGAAACGGGACCATAAAATGCTAACAAGTCGCTGAAGTTTGCTTAATAGAGGACCATAGAAGGCTAAAACAGCGGCAAAGGCTGCTTAAACATTATCAAAATGGTACTATAGAAAGTTAATATGGTGCCACAGTTTGCTTAAAAACTGGTAATACGAGACTGTATAGATGGCTTAAATGCCATCATAGTTTGAAAACTGTTAGAATGGTACTGTAGAAGGTTAATACGGTACTGTTGTTCGCTAGAAAGCTGAAAATACGGGACCATAGAAGGCTAATACAGCACTGAATTTTGCCTAAAAATTACCAAAATGATACCGTAGAAGGTTACAGTGCTGTAGTTCGCATGAAAATTATCAAAACGGTATATATATATGTATACTGTAGAAAGCTAATACAACTTCTTCACTGGGAACTCCCATGTAACATAATCAGCTGTTGAAGTGAATTTTCCCAGCTAAAATTATTTTCATACATAAAGGCCTGTTATTAAAGTTATGCTGCAAAAGTTGTTCTCAAAGTTTTGCTAAAAAATATGCAAATAAAATGGATATATATATACATTTTTTTTAAACCGCAAATCTTTAAAACAAAAAACAAGGCATAAAACTTTTTTTAACAACAATAGTTTCAGGCACAATTTTTTTATATATAATAATCTTTTGTGTAATGTTTTTTTGAAAAAAAATATATTATATATATATAATATATAGAATAAAGAAAAAGTTGAGAAAGATAAAATTTGTTTTAAAACGTGCTTAGTCTTTTGTTAAATCACTGGCAACATAGCTCTCCCAAAAATCACAAAAATAGTAATTATGGTAAACAAAAGATAAAGGGCTTTTGACTTGCAGGTAAAGGTTTGTATAGTGTGCACATGGAACCTTACATTTGGACCGGACTGCACATATACGCAAAAAAAACAAAAAAACTAATAAAATAAGTAAAATAAATTCAATATAGACAGAGATTGAAATCTATGTCTATGATAAGGATTTTAAGGTAGTTGTCTGGGGTTTGTCCACCCTTGTGTGGCATCAAACATCAAAACTCATTTTGGGGTTAACTAGAAAACAACACTAAAAATGAAAATATATATATAAGGCTCAATAATCAAAATCTGATCTAACTGTCGCGCAATACACAATTTTTTAATTAGGATACAATTCCGATGCTTTACTGCAGAGACTGGAAGGTTCAAAGTCCAATTTGCTACACTGAAAGTCAGGGTAAACACCTAATTAGGCGGCAACACCTAATTAGGCGAGTCGTTTAGTTAGGCAACGTGATGTAGTTTAATTAGGCTACCCTTAGTCTAACTAGGCGAACGAAAACTTTCTGTTGTAAATACGTCGAAATCATTGCGTTTCGCACTACAATTTTTATGTGAATCAAATCTGTCCACTTTGCAGACAATTTTGACCAATTATCGTCTTATTTGCATCGCGCATTGGCAACTTATGGCCCAAACCTTATGTGGCAATATTTGTTGTTTTAAATAATGGATTTCAGCCATCCATGCCACAGGAAAAAAAAATATGGCGGACGAAAACGTGGTATTGTTTGACGAAGATTTTAACATTGTTAAAACAGGATGTGAATCAAAAAGAAACGTTACAAAACAAACAAAGTAATTGTTACCACATCCATCTTAAAAAAAAACAATTTTTTTTTGCGTTTTGTGAAAGAATATCTTCATTAAATTATTGCGTATTTTACTATCGTCACCTAAATAGGCGACACGTAACCTAATTAGGTTATATATTTCATTTTAACATAATTCTTACTTGCGCGAACATATCGAGGCATGAGTGACAATTTTGGAATCATGGTCGCATAGACTATCCATTCTGAACAAAGAGTTTTTGCGATTTTTTCTTAGGAATGTGTGAAAAGCCATTAAATATTGTAATGTCTTAACTAGGTTACATATGGCCTAACTAGGCTACAATGAGTCGCCTAAATAGGTGGTATGCCCTAATTAGCCTACCGTCGCCTAATTAAGTGTTTACCCTGACTGACTGATTAAAAATTAAAGATGGTATAGCTATATATCCTAATTCTAAAATCGCATATGTTCTGTTACTGCTCTAGCCTGAAAATCTTGTCTTAAACCCTCACTGCTTGTTATGAATTATATTTTCTGTGGTAAATGTCATGTGAGACAGTCATACTATTGTTTATCACAAAATTATGGCATTAGGCTTTGGTAGCAAATAGGATACCTTATCAAAATTTTCTATGGCCCAATGCTACTGTGTAGCTCGCCTAATATAAAAGAAGATAGCCTAATTTGAGTAATCGTCTAATTTATTGTTTTCTCTAGCTAGCTAGCTAAACTGAAACAAATAATTAGCTAGCTAGCTAAATGGACACAGTACACAGTACACTCTTCTGGAAATAATATGACCAGGAAGCCGTTGTTTCGGTTGTTTGTGTATTAATAGATATTACCACTGGGATTGCTACTTACCTTAACTTTCACAAATTATCAATAGTTATAAAAAAACCATTTACAACTTCCGGGAGAAAAAGAGGGAGCTTTCATGGATAACTAAACTACTAACGCTGACGCACTCACAGGAAAAATAAGAAAATTTTGTTTTTGGTTTGCCGTCATCACATTCAGTTTTGTTATTGTCTCGTTGGATCGAAAACTTTGGTTAAATTACTATGTGGCTTCATTCTAGTAAGAGAGGACAGCTACCGTCAAAATACAGGTTTGCTGCAAACAAAGTAGATATAGCTTTTTTTGATTTTTACATGTATTTTAAAATATATTTACTACACATTAAATTATTTTTACCTTTAATTTAAATGACATTTAGAGAAGTGGGCTTATCTTTGTCACTGCTATCATTTTTTGTTTAGCAAATATATTTAAAGCAGATCCCTTTCTCACCCGCGCCTTAGCCCTGCATTTTTCTGTTGTTAGTGACGGGGGAAATCGCAGTAAAAGTCATGTGGAAACTTTGAAGACAAAATTATTATTTCCTCTCCTCTTTTTAGCGGCGTTTGGTGAAGGCTGATCAAGAAATAGTTTTTAATTTTCGACACATCTTTTTAACCATTGTTGTCCCCATTCTTAACCCTTTTTACAGCGTGGCATATGATAGCCTCATCTCTCTAGATAGCGGCTGCTAGAGATGAGCTGGCTAACGAGAATTCTATTTAAATTACGACTCAATTTCTGAAATTTTATAAAAATATCTTAGCTAGGAATAACACAGCTGGACTATAGAATAAACCCTTTGCCTTTCCTGGCTTTTTCGGGCTTCATGGTGCCCACCTGAGCTTGCGAGGTCAGTGTAATGGACTGAGCACTGAGGGCGATATTTCATATATAATCAGTTCTTATTGTACTTGTTAACTGTCTGAGTTAGCTAAATAAAAATAAAAAATAAGAATTTCGGTTTAGTGTTCTTCTAATAATTAATTCACTATAGCACTACTTTCGTTAACACTTGAAGTCAAAATTCGAAACAGTCCTGTCTAAAAACAGAAACATTCTATGCAAAATTCGAAAGTCCCTATAAAATAAATCTTTGTAAACAAAACATTACAATGTTCGACACTTAAACATGGGCTTCTCGACGAGTTTAATATTGACTGAGTAACCAAAAAGCTATAAAGGAATGAGTTTGAAAATGAGGGGGACACATTTGTTTTAAATTCGCCGTCCTATATTTAGTATTTTCGATGAAACTAGATATCAGATCATCGTTTTTTATCGACAATGTAGCTAGTTACCTAGCCATGTTGAAGAAGCATCCTAGACGGAATGTTGCTGAATCTGGTTATTTTAACAGTTAAACTTGACATTCTATAAAATGTTTTTATGGGTAAATGTTTTGTAGGAGGTAGATATATAATTATTTCCAATGCTTATTCAAACTTGTTTTTCCGTGCTTGTTTACATTTTAAGCTACCATTTTTTTTGACGATGGGCAATACCGCTCCATAATGGCCCGTTGTCAAGAGCGCTAAGCCAATCAGATTGTCCCAAAAACCCATATTGCCTGCTTGCAAAATCCAAATGGTTAACAAAGTGTGAATAAGAACTGTGTAATTTTTTAATATTTGTGAGCCTTGGTTCTCAAGATACTTAAGGTCAAAGTGGTACTGTGGTCACTGCCATGACATCGTCTATTAGAATTTTCTGTTCGGTAAATTACTAACTTGGGTGATGTAATTTAGTGGAGACGAAAACAAACACATTATGAATAAACGTAGTAAGGGAATGCTGAACGCATAAACTGAAGTATGTCTCCTGCGATTGTGTGAGATAAATTTTATTGTTTTGGAATATTTCGTATTGTTTAATTTTACTTTCATGGATAAGTCGGTCCCCTGAAAAAACAATTGCAAGTATTAAGTGTATGAAACAACTTCATTTTTGTATCAAAACTTATTTCCAGATAGTGGGTGTTTTCATTTAATTTGCCAGAATTTGTGCCACATACATACAATGTTTCTAAAAACCAAAAGTCAAATTATTAATGAAATGTGTAGATTTCTAAAAAAATGCTGTAAATGATTTTGTAAAAACAATACAAAGTCTGGGAGCTAAAACTCTCTTTACTTCTTACCTTGCAGACAGATCTCAATTCGTCACCATTTAGGGCAAGGCCTCCACAAAGACAGTTATAAGACATGGGGTATATATACCTCAAGGATCAGTTAGGTCTTCTCTTTTTCTTGATATATATAAACGATCTACATGTGGCCATTAAACACTCCAAGGTCATACATTTTGCCGATGACACTAGCCTGCTAAATTCTAACCAATCTCCTAAAATAATTAACCAACATGTGAATCAGGATCTAACCTTACTCAGTGGATGGCTAAGGGCGAATAAGATCTGCCTAAATGTCAGTAAAACTGAGATACTGTAGCCATCTTTACGTCAAGACAAAAAATCTAAAAAATTTAAATTTCTGTATTAGTGGCCAAAAAATTACACCATCTGGAAAGGTAAAGTATTTGGGAGTTATAATTGATCAGCACTTATCTTGGAATGAAAATTTCAAAGTTATAATTCCTAAACTTGCTCGAGCAACAGGCATGCTTGCCAAAATAAGACATTATGTTTCCTATCGAACACTATGCTCAATATATCATGCAATCTTTCATAGCCACCTTTCTTATAGCTGCCAAATATGGGGCTTCATCGCTGTTGAAATGAAAAATAAGATCCAGTCATTACAAAATAAGGCACTATAATCCACTTCAAAAACTCAAGAGAAACTGCAGCTCCATTATACTTACAATCAAATATTTTACCAATAAGTAATTATATGAAAATAAAAAACTGTTTGTTAGCTTTTGATCACTTCAGGAATTGTCTGCCAAATGTATTTCACAATTTTTGTTCTCCTGTCAGCAGTATTCATAATCATGGTACTAAGTTCTCCATCTGGAAATTGTGTGTTGATGGAACAATCACCTTTGGTTCATATTCAATAAAAACTAAAGCGGCAAAAGACTGGAATGAAATCCTTCAACTTGTAGAAATTCCTCTTGAACAGTGCTCTAAGGTAGCACTCAATAATCATATCACAAAATTGCTACTTTGTTGTTATGTTTGGTAAGAAATGGCATTGTCTTATGACTGTATACCGTTTGTGATGTTCTGTCTTGTCATGTGTTGTTCTATTGTCTTATGTGCTAACCCACCTCTTATGTTGATGTCAGTTAATTCATAGTGCCTCCTCATTCTAACTACCCTGTTAACATTTTTTTTATTTTTTTTCCGGTGATGGTGATTCAATACTATAGCTTTTAGCCATTTCTCACTGTTTCCTTCATAATACCTTATTTTATGTCCTAGTCTATCATCTTTTGTATAATTTTGTATAATCTGGTATTATTGAGAAATAAACACACTTACTTACTTACAGCTGCCCCTAGACTGTTTTTGTTTTGCTTGATTATTTTACGTTGATACATTTTTTTTATAATGAAATTGAAATTCCGAAAAGTACTTTTTCAAGCTCAAAATATGCTTATAGCTGATGCTTTGTGGCGCCGTAGTTTAGTGGTTATCACTCTCGTACTTTGTGCGGGAGACTGGGGTTCGATTCCCCTTGACGGCGATTCAATATGGGCAATTGAATATTACCATAGCCCCAGGTTAACCCAAGCCATGTGAGGTAAATTGGGGAGATGGCGCACTGTGTGGGCCGTTGGATGTTGCAGGGAGTTGTCTGGCAGAGCGCTGACCCTAATTGAGTCTGCGTAGCTCAAAGAGAGCATTAAATACTCCAGGACTCCCCATCAAAAGCCATGGCCCCTCCTGGAAATAATAGACATGGTATATCCCTTGATATTTGTGAGGCTAGCCATGTAAAATATGCTCATCTATCTATCTATCTATGCTTAATGTTTCTCTTATGGTCAAAAACACTCAAGAAAAGTTTAACAAAGCAAGCAAATATGTATGTGTTGTATGGAATGAGAACTGACATCCTGTTCTTACAATGCACAATAGTGCCAACTATAGTGGCAAACATAATTGTATATAAGTCTTTTATTATGAATAGGAAGCTGTTGTGAGTAATACTGTATAGTATGAAAATTTTTAACTGTACTGTTGTCAAGAAAAACTGCTCTTGGAACAAAAAAATAAAAACTTCGCAAAATCTCCTTATATGCTTCCTTATAGGCAAAATATGATCAAATTCAAACCTACAGATGCCTTATAAATGTCATGCTTAGAAAAAAACATGTAGTGAAAAATTATACATCCGTTTTGTTAGCTTATTTTATTTTTGTTACATGACATTGTTATTCAAACCTTAAGAATATTTGCGTGTTAATATTTTTATTTTATCTTTATGTAATTATATATATAGGTAAAAAATTGAGAAATTGTTTTTTGCTTGTTCTGTCAAAAATAGCCAAAATTATTTTACCTCTCAAAGTTATATATCACGTTACGCATAACGATTTGAAATGTACAACTTTTTGAGTGTATATGCACATTATAGGAATAGAAAGTCTACTTTAAAAAATATTGGTACTCTATTTCCAAGGTGTTTTTGTTCAAAATTGCCTAACGGTTGTATACTGTGAAGATAAATATATAATGATGTACTGACGTTTACAATTGACCAAGCTCCTGTTTATCTAATTAAAATTTGTCTTAATCTATTTCTTTTTGTTTCCCATAAAAGTCCTCAAGGCAGCAGAAATCGAGGTTACTAATATCATGATAGAAATTTATGGGCTTGAGTATTAAGTATACAAAAATCTGTCAGGGTATGTTTTATGCACATTGCTGTATATTTTCTTAAATCATTAACTTTATTTTTTAGCACTATTTAATTTATGCTACGAAGAAAGAATTATTAAAATGAAGGTAAATTATATAGAACAAGTTTTTAATTTGCATGTTTATAAATAAGAGACACGATTGTAGAAAAATGTTGCACTTTGTTTTAGCTTTTGCGTCTTTGTTAAGATGTTCAATATCTTGTTGATGAACAAGATATTGAACAAAGATTGGAGACAATTTTATGCTAAAAAATTAACAGAGTGAAAATGTTTAAAAAAATGGGTATCTTGATGAAAGTCTCATATAATTGACTTAAACTTACTGAATCACAAAAAGTGACACTTTAAAGTCCTATTTTGTTGTTTTTGATATTATAAGCTAATATAAACTACATACAAAACCAAACGAGCTATAGCCAAACAGATTTCAACCGTCGCAATAATTTACGTTTTGATCAGAGTTGTGCTATAACAATTTAATGAAAAAAAAACTATAATTGAAAATTTAACGCGCTCGAAAAGCATCCGCCTACATCATTGACTGTAATAAAAGCTACAAAAAACTACTAAAAATCTTGACAGAGGGATCTCTGATTTAGGATTTTCTTGACTTTTGAATCGAATTTGGGGAGTTTATTGTTTGTGAATATAGGTTTTTTTCTCGTAAAAAAAGTGATTAAGGCAAGGGCAAATTTTGAATGAATTTTAAGTTCGGGAATGATTTAGGATTTAGGATTTCAAGTTAATTTTGAATGCCTCGCATCGAATTAACATGATTTATTTTGGAAAAGTCTTGTATTCCAACAAATTTCAGTGGTTTTACCTGAAAACAATGTCAAATTGTACTGATTGGTCAGTGATTTTTTAGTTGGTGTGGCCACCCTGTAGGAAACGTGCTTTTTAGTAGAGATGCTTATATCGACGAAGTAACAAGCACTTAAAAATACCGTGCGAATTTATATTCTGGAATTAATTTTTTTTTTCGCGAAATTAATTGAAAAATTCTGACATTTAAGTAGTTTTAAAAATTTTGGAACTTCTTATAATTTGATTTTTGTTACTCTTTACTCTTATAGATGAATTAAGAGTATAATGGCACTAGCAGACCGAAGCCTAAAATGGAAAGAAGCTGACGAAATCCCTTTAATGGATGAATCCAATGAAAAAATTCTGTCCGACGAGGTAAATTTTGCCAATGGAAATGACTCTGATGTCGAAGCAGAGGATGAGAAACCATTTAAACAGCACGATATAACTTTATGGTTTTCCGATGCCATAGTTTTAATTGTCGAACATTTACAGTATTACGCCGTGTTGTTGTCGTTATCCGAGCACTGGGGATGGCCGATAAATTGGGTGGATATCACATCATTTACTTTCCTCTTCAATGCAGATATTTGGGAGTTTCGTAAGGTCAGCATTGGAGCGTTCAACCATTCCAGGACATCTTTTATCAAGTCCTCCACCATAGGATTTAACTATGTCTCGTACCTAGCATCATGGGCTGTGTTTTTGATTATCCTCGCTGCGGTGTTCACAGTTGTGTACGTCCGATGGATGAAGAAACGCCCGTTGTACATGTTGCTGTATGTTGCCAGGTGGAAAAGGGTAATGTTTTTGGTACTGCAATTTCTCTGCATGCCGTTTGGTGTGGCTGCGGCAAGAGTGTTTCATTGCAGAATAGATGCAAGTAGTCAGAAGGAGGTGATGGACGTACAGAATGAATTTGAATGTTTCAATACTGCGCACATTGCATTCATGGTCTTGGTTATCTTGATCTTCGTCGTCTTTTTCTTCTTTTATCCTTTTGTTTTGATGCGATGGATTCGAGATCAGGTGTTTTCGAATGATCCAATTCGACACGAAGGCTATTTGCAGTTGAAAGAAGCTGAGTACGAGCAGGGGTTGGATATTTTATGGGATCTAGGCCAGTACCATTTGTTTTCATCGTTTCGAAGATTTTGGATTTACTACAACCCTTTAAAGTTTTTTTTTAAGTTCATCATGATCGCTGGTTTTGCCCTTTCAGTAAAATCGGCATTCTGGGCATCGGCAGGAATAACTGTTTTATTCGTGATAGCGTTCTTTGCTTTGATTTTGAAACGACCCTTTCGCGTTCGCTGCTTTAATCTGATGGCCTTCTTTAGTCATCTTATTATTGCCACAAATTGCCTAATTGGTAATTTTATGGTACGCCCACCGTGGGAAAACACAGAGCAGTTTCAAATTGTGTCGTTTCTGAGGTACCCCACTATTTTGCATATTCTGGTGGCAATAAACGGAAGCTGGTTGTTCGTTCTGGTATTATGGATTGTATATTTGTTCCTTTTAAACAATGGAGTCCTAGGCAAAGAAAGGATCTGGCCGCGTTTGTCGTACGAATCCTCTAATGCCATAGGCGAAGACACCAAGAAGTACTTAAAAGCAGCTTTAAAAGCCAGACATACACTTGAGAGGGCGCTATCTTCCATACCGCTGTTCGCGCCTGTTCACGAGCTGTCGCATCAAGTGAAAGTCATCAACGCGTACTGTCGCGAGGCTGAGTATATTGGAGATCCCACTCATGACACGTTGTGGGACCTTCTTGACGAACTTATTGAAGCACATAATGCTCTCGCTTCCGTTTCTGTGTTTGGAATGTCTGGAAAAAATTCCATCAGAGAAACTTCGGAAGAATTTATCAAGCTGATGCCCAGCTTTAGGAAGCGTTTGAAACAACGGGAATATGACTATATCTTGGTCCCGCCTGTTAAAAGAAGACTGCTTCTCAAAATGTACATCCTCAGCGTCTTTGTCGGAAACAAGAGGAAACACGCCTCCCCCGATCAAGAGATCACTACGAAGCTTCAAGAAGCACTAGCGATGTTCGATGGACGTTCGCTAGATGATTACGACACTGGATTCAGCTCGACGTCACCCTCTACAATCTCGGCATCAACGGGCAGGCCATTATCTGAGATGCGAAGCAGAGGAGATACAAACGTGACCGGCTTTATCAATGAATTGGATGCTTACTTTCCAAAACAAGACACTTCTGATTTCAACGATTCATTGTCTTCACGAAAGACATCGGCTTCTTCCCGTATGTCATACGGCTATAAACCAACCACCGCTGTTGATTTAAAACAGTCACAGCCGACTTCAAGAGATAGATCAGAAAAAAAGCTGAGCATTCCCTCCGTTAGTTCCAGACCATCATCCAAAGACAGCAAAAGAGAGGCGACACCCAGCCCAGCATTATCGTCTAAACCGAGTACTCCAAAAGGAAATAAAGTGTCACCTGCGGATTCTCCAAGAAGTAATAGATCACCAAGGGGTAACAGAATATCTCCCCTAGTGACAAGTGAAGAGAGCTATCAGGAGGTAAGACTAAAGTTTGTTTATATGCTTATATATTTACTTTGTTTGCGTAAGTGCTTTTTGTTTTTAATGAATAATTACCGTACGGTGCATGTAGACACAATCTTTCTGTCGTACGAAAAACATGTTGCAGAGAGTTTGCTTATTATGGCCCGTCCGTGTTTTTCTATCAACTATGTAATATGTTTTCGTCGTTTTTTAGAGAGAGGTTACCAGACCAGGTACAGCACCGTTAACACCCATCTCTTCAAGAACATCACATGTCTCACGGCCTGGTACAACGCCAACGACCAGTAGACGTACTGCTCCAACGACGACCAGACAAAATGGTAAATATTCTTCCATTTTTTTCGCCAACCAAAAAATTTGTGTGTGTGTTGTGACTTCATGAACACGGATGCAAAATCTAGGAACAAAACGATGAAATTATCCCATTCTTTTCCAAAAAAATTAATTTTGAAAAACTTGAATAGGGGATTGCTACCACGCATCCTGAAAAATTCCCAAATCTATTTTATTTTTATTTTTTTAAATAAGGTCGATTTTTACTCTAAAAAAGGTGCCACCCCTTCTGAACTAAAGGGTTGGAGATACTAGACATAAGGACCTCCTTGGTCTATGTAATGTGAAATAAATCCTAATTGTTGTAAATCGTGAAGAAGGGTTGTTATACCAATAACCTTTCTGAATGGCATATCGGGACCGGTCGTTACTACCTCGCGTTAATTTCGGTATTTTGATTAGTTTATCTTGTTTCTCTAAACATTATTTTTCGGTTGTCGTTTTATCAGCTGTCCAAACAGTTGCTTTGTGTATAATATAGTTTTTATTTTTGTAAACAGAAATGTCGTCCACCATATCTTTACCTGGCCAAGTAGAAACACACGAAGAAGCCGAGTTTCAGTTATAAAAGTAAACTGATGGAACACGTTCACACAATATCATCAACTAGTACCTGTGTACAAAGATATGTGACAAATTTTTTGTATTTATATGTTTATGAAGATATAAACAAGTAAGCATATTTGCGTATGTTTTTTGAATCGGATACGTATGTTGTATGAAGAACTGATCTATACATATATATGTGAATGGAAATGGAAATGCAAAACAGTTGAGATGTATGATACTATGTGCTTGATCAAGAGTCTTGTAAACGTGATTTGTGTGATTGATGGGTGTTGATTGGCTAAAAAACATATGGACATGTTCTTCATAGACAACAACTTGTAAGAACACGCAGTACAGCTTACTTTGCACTCAATTATGCTTGCACAATTTTGGTTATAATTTACGATTTTTACTTTAGCAATTAAATAAACGTTGTTGAATAAATTTTTGGGCGTCAATGGTGTTAAAAATTAAACTTTTGCGAGCTGCAGTTTTATGATTTTTGTAACGTAGTTTGGCGCTGTACAGTGAAACCTTGTCATTCCGTGTCATAAAGAAAATAGGTTTGTGCACAATTTCAATTATCCTAGGATCGCTAAGGTTTTTCCGTAAGAATTTAATTTGGCTGAGACGTAAGAGGATTGTTTTGCTATAGTTGATTGCTTCTACATATCACTTCAGCTATAAACCGGTTAGGCTGTATTAATTTGCGACATAATATTGCAAGAGTTTACGCTGTTGCGCTTAAGTTTGCTACATAATTTTTTACGATTTTGCGCTTTACTCAGCTATGTCATATTTTTACGGGTTCAATCAACGTTTTGGCAAAAATAATTTTTTACGATTTCGAACTTTACGTAATTATGTCATATTTTTACGGGTGTTACAGTCATGTTTTGTCGAAAATGGTGTTTTACGATTTTTCGCCATAGTAGTATTAGCGTTTATTCATGTTTCCACACATTGTGCGAATTTTAGTTTTGCAATCCAAGCAAAGAGTTCACATTTTGAGTGACGAGTCACGGATCGGGGTCATAGTTATTGAATTGTATGCATAATAGATCATTTATATACTTAAAAAATTCACGGTTATTGTGTTCTGTTGCAAATAATTTTGGATATGGTTGTTCTGTTGTTTTTAGTCGAAACAGTGTCTTATTTGTTTTAAACCCAAAAGTCCCCAAAACCCTAAAAAGTCAACTTTTCACAGTGACGCACCTTTATTTCTCTCAACTAACTAAATTGACTTAAAAATGTCTGTTGTATCATAGCAGTCTCGTTCCTATACCCTTTTAGCTGTGTAGATACTAATTTTCTTTTTCTTAAATACGTGAGAGATTTAGGAACGAGCCTGGCGCAATCCAAATAATATATATTTTATGTATAGAATGTGTAAAAAATATCACTTTGTAAATAACGGCAATTTATTTTTTCAAGATTTGATTATTTCGATATAAAAAGAGACGTGATGAGAAAATTTCTGTTGATATTTTTTTTTCTGCGCGAAATATTCTTGGTGCAAAAATTCTTCTCTCCACCTGCCGTATCAATTTACACATAATTATGCTCTTGCACCCCAATAATAACCGTACAATGTTTGTGACGTAACATTTACGTATCTGATCGCCACCTTCTTTACCAGTCCTACTTCGTTAGATCTATATAGTTTTACATTAACCATAACGTCTTGAGCTGTTTATACCTCTCGTTCCCAGAATATTTCCCTTTTAGATCAAATCTACCGTGAGGCAAACCTTGCAAAACTTGTAAAAAATTCACAGCTAAAATGTAAACGAAAAAAGGCTTTTGCGTGGTTCAGTTTTGTTATTCAAGAGGTGCAACCTAATGTCCAGGATTTTTTACATCTATTTTTAAATCAGGACATGGAACAACTTAAAAGTTCTGGTGAGGAGATTAAATCTATGGTAGTTAACGGGTGGAAAAAACTTTTAAGATATTCGTAGCCGTTGATTTTTTCGTGCTATTTTCTTCGTAGTTGCTATAAATTGACTCCATCAGGACATATTCCAAACTTTTGATACCTAATTCGTGCCGATTTATATAATTAACCTTTTTCTCCTGACATGTGTAACAGGTCTTATGGAGCTTTTTTATTTTATATTTTATCGCTGCTTTTAATCGAGGCTTGACTCAATTTCAAAGAAAACCTCTGTATTGGTATTGTTATCAACTATGATATTGCCATACCGATGCACTAGACGTATTCCTACATCAACATTCCTAAATCCTAATTCAATCTGTTTAAAACCATCGCTACTGCATAGGTATCTCTGGCGGTGTCTTCAACAGAGTAGCCACCAAATCAGGGAATTTTCAATTCAATCAGGAAATTATTCATTTTTTCATTTTGATGTTTATGTATATTATTATTTTCTTTTGAAGGAAAAATGACTATCACACAAATTCACAATAATAGCTTATTTGGATAATCTAAATTCGTGAGTTTTAATCATGGAAAAATCAGGGATTTTTCCTAGATAATGTTAACAATGTCCAATGACTAGCAGAAAAGTAAATGGTCCATGCTCATTATTACACCTTGGGTTACCGCTTGAACCTTTCACAACCACGTGAAACTAAACGCCTCTGAAGGCCTGTGTAATGATAACCAACAAAAGTAACTTGCGATCTTATGCGAGCAATATGTTTTAGAGGTCTAAATTTCGAGACAAACTTGATTTTATTCAGCAAAAGTTTAGCAAAGATCAAAGAATATGACATCCGATAGTACATGTGGCTCCAAATTTAGCAATTTGTACAGAATTATCATGCTGCAAAGTTTTACTTCTGAATAGAATGAGTGAGAATGAATTAAGATTAAAGGCGGTGATACAACGGTCCGATTAATCGGATCGTGTATCACCGCCTAACGTAACAAACTCAACAGATGAGGAATAATTTATTGAATAACTCATAGTGTATTTGAACATTCCAAGAAACACTAGCGAAATGCATTTCTTTCGACTTTTTTCGTCTTGCAAAACTTGTATTTACGAAAATAACTTCCATTAAGTTAAAAAATTTAATTCTACACTATCTCACATAATTTGTGTAAGCATGTGAGTGAAACGAAACTGCTATGAATTTTTTATATTATTATAATATGAATGATTTGAAGTGAAGTATTGAGAAGGTAAAGCGTTACTTACAAAAATGTTTAAAAATTATTACATAAAATATTTACATGTTGTGAATTATTTGCGGTTTAAAACTCAATCGTTTGAACACTTTTCATGTCTTCTTTCTCTTGCATATACATTGATGTTGTTGAAATGCTGTTTTTCTCATTGCTGGATGATAGAAGATGGAATTTCTTTGCGAAATGCACTAAAAAGTTTCGGAAAGCAAGAAAGAGTCTAAGAAAGTTGTAGTTGATTTATTTATTTTGTGTTTATCTGGTAATTACTTCACCAGAAGAAAAAGGGAACAAAAAGAAGTTCTTGTGGCTTGAATACTTGTTTCTTCGCCCGGCTCGGAGTAAAATTATCTACTACTAGAATTTATCAAAAGAGTATTAAATCCAGGTTTTGTAAATAGACTGGGTTCGGACACAGATAAAGAGTATCACGGGCTAAATTAAAACACAAAACTCTACTGTTGTATATTCCCGCCTTTCTATGTTTTTTAAACAGTTTATGAGACAGTTTTATGAGTAGAAGCTACCATTTTGAAATACTGAGAAAATATAGAAATGCTGGTAAATAATGTCTCTGGAACATAATCCAAAAAGCACATTTGTCCGAAAGAAAAGGGGAAATAAGCGAGCAGAAGAAGAAGAAGAAATAAAAGAATGTGATAAAGACATTGACATAATCGTGATTGGAAATAGAAATGTTGGAAAAACTAGTTTATTATTTCAATACGCAAACAAAATGCACACTGAAACTTATATACCCACAGTTGGATTTGACTATTTACAAAAGCTTATTCAGACATATGATGGTAATAAAGTTCGAGTGAAATTCTGGGACACATGTGAGTACAAAAATTCCTACTGTTTAGTTTTACTCTTAACCTACTAATTTATAATTCAAGACATTTGGGACATTAATGTACTAAAATCCAACCTCGTCCCCAGGACTATTTGCTTCTCAACGGCGCTGCGCTTTCTGGGTAAAAGGTGCTGGGGTCGAGCTTGACTAAAATCAAATCAAAACATAGTTAGCAAAAAAATGAAATCAGCAGAAATAATGGTAGCAAAAAATTTTTGGTTGGTCCAAAATATTAGTTAATTTAGTAGCTTTTTATAGACCTTTTTCACCGATCAGTTATTCCTGCATTTTCTAAGTTACATTCTGATATCGCTCTATAAGTTATGCCTATGGCTTATTTTAGCACGAGTTGTTAAACATCTTTCTTCAGGTTTAGCTATGGTGCTAAAGTAAAGCATCTTGTTTTCACAAGTCTGACGAAATTCCTGTTTTCTGTAGTATATGTGACATTTAGAACAAATTATCTTTACTAGTGATCCATAATTCCAACCTCGTCCACAGGGCTCTTCTACGCCTATGATATTACGGAGCTGTTTCGTTGGAAAATCTTAGGCGTAGAAGAACCCTGGGGACGAGACTGCAATAATTCGGACACTGATGACCTAAACCCGAACGGATTGAGCGAAGCGCCTTAAACTTTTTGTAAGCCATCAAAGAAAAGAACCTCCCCCTTTCAACTACACTTTTTTAACAATTATTTTTTCTTTTCCAGCTGGTGCTGAGGATGCGATGGAAAACATCGCTAAAAATCTCTACAAATGCGCTTCGGGATTTATCGTGATGTATGACGTCACTGACATCCAATCATATAACGACGTGTATCACTGGTAAGATGGTAGATTTTTGGTTTATTGATTGATTTTAAATGTTTGTTTAGTTCTACTTTTGTAAGTCTCAACGGAAGTAAGAAAATCCCCCCAAGTAAAACTTTGCTCCAAAACCAGATGCTGAAATAAGAACGGTTTTTTTCGCAAGAGTCAAAACTTACAAAAATTACAAAAATCAGTTGGAATTAGCTTTTATGTAACTCCTACAACCTTAAGATTTCATTGAAGAGAACGTCAAAATCCCTTCATGAGGATACCCAGTACCTATGCTGTGAATGCGGATCTGCTAGCATTTAATGTGTTGTAAAGAGACCTAAGGACGAAGTTTTGTTTTTACAGCATCCCTTACAGGCGTAGTGTTATTGCTCCTGTTTTTACGGTAATTGTAAAAAATTGCAAATGAGACATTTTTGATTTTTCCATTTGCATTTGTTTTAGGATGAACCTGTTGGATGAATATTCCTTGAGCAATTCTTATGTCGTCATCATCGGCAACAAATGCGATAGGAAAGAAGATCGCAAAATAAGCAAGGAAGAGGGCGTTGAATTGGCGGCGTGTTATGACGTCAAATTTATGGAAACTAGCGTCTTTCAAGATAGAAATATACAAAAAACTTTAGTTCGAATGATTAGCAATATTGTTGATTAAAGAACAACTTATTTTGGTTTGATTGTCGAACTTTGTAAAAAATGAAATTATAGTTTGTTTGTCGAACCGTGGAAACTTTGTAAACAAACCCGCGAAATTAACAACTGATATTCTTCAGGACTCAAAGCAAAGAGAGAAAAAACTTGGCAACGAGGTAGAAATAACAATGAAATAAATTTTCTTTTTTGTCATTTAATGAAAATCGGTTTTTTTTATAAAACGAGATACGAAATTAAAAATAAAAAACAGTTGCTAGCAAATTATCATATAACCAAATGCCATGCATTTTTTAATGTTTACAAGCTATGTACACACCTACGTAAATAAATAATTCTGAATAAACTATTATAATTTTGAAGTCTTGTTGTTGTTTTCATCGATATATCACAGGTGGAGCAACGCCCATTTTCTTTCAACACTCAATTAGCAACGCCCCTAAAATAAAATAGCATTTTGTTTAAAAAATATCTCTTACCGCCGAAATATTTTTTTTGGACTATTACGATTTTCCTTTCTTTTCCTTTTTTGCTAACCATTTTGTAGAGAAAGCTATTATTTGAAATTGCTACTTTTTTTTCTTGCTCTTAAATAATACATGTGAGAATTAGATAAAAAGAACAATAAATCGTTCTAAAAAATCCTAAAGGCCTTGATATAAGCCAGGAGGATAGAGATTCCAACCTCCAAGAAACCTAGGTGCGGTACTAATTAAAGTAATGTTTGTGCACAAATTAAAATAAATAAAGTTTATATAAATAAAAGTTTTGAATAACATAAAAATATAAAATAGATAAATGCATACAATAAAAGCCTGAGGAGATAAACGAAAATCGTTTTAAGATAAAATAACCTAAACAACTTGATGGACGGAACTCAGGCGGTGACAAAAATTTGCCAAATAAGAAAAGCCGTGCTCAGGACACCTACCTAACTATCTATCTATCTGCCTATCCTATCTATCCATCTACTCGTTTCAGCAAATCCTATTTATACTCGCGTTCTGCAAATCCAATCTACTTTTCAAGAAAACGTTGGAAACAGTGAACAAACTCTGTTCTCTTGCGGATATCGATGAAGGTAGTAAAAAACTATGGCCCCTTTATTCAAAATACGATTCAAGATACCAAGAGAAGGTATAATAAAATGGCTATAATTGATGAAAGAGAAGGGAGTTTCGTTCGAAATAGCAAATAATTTAAAAAAAATAACCAGCTTTGAGTGTATATTACACCACGCTGTAGGTTCAATGTTTATTATTATTATTAACGTCTTTTCTACAGGATCAATAATGTTTCATAAAGGTATTTTACAAATATTTCCCGCATACATATTCCGTGCATTTTTCTCCGACTGTTAGTTGTTTCGCCCCGCCCAAGAACAAGGAACTTATTTCAAAAAGGCTGAACATGTAATGAAAGATATTTGTAAAAGAGAAAAAAAAATTATTTGGCTAAATGCATTTCTCCTGTCTTTTTATTCCTAAATTGTAAAAGTCTCTCGGGATACAGGCGCAGTGGGCCAGAACCCAAATGGGGTATAAACCCATGGGCTTTATGTACATGTAGGGTACAAAAAAATTACACTACAGAAAGAATTATGTACTCTCCGTACATTCTTTTTATCACCCCTATACTATTCTCAAAAAAAGATTTAAAGCTCATTGCTCCGTAAATCTATTTTTTAGTAATTTATATGCATTTTTTCACTATTTCTTTAAAATCAGGTTATAAATTAAAAGGCCTTAAAGCGTGGGTCCCGGAAATATCCGACCTACAGTCTGGCAAAAACAGTCTCACCGTTGAAGCGTCATAACGCATGAGTATTAGGTTGTCATGAAAAGTGCTCTACATATGAATGAATGTGGCTACTCAACGGTACCAAACATAAACTGTCTAGGTCTTGTCATTAGCCACCAAACGTGAAGCTGATCAACTGTCGATCGAAAAAAAGAAGGATCTTATCAAAAAACGCGCCACAGCGCAAAAGTTAACTAAAGGATTGAAAATGCCCGTTTAACCATCTGACCTTGAGTTTTGGGTTAAAACTTGTTCTAAGCACTCTTGATTCTCACCCAGTCTTTCTTTAAAGAAATATTTTTTGTTGCCTTTCTGTATTTTTAACACTTTTCATTTAAGTTGAATTTGATATTGAAGTCCGAGACAGCAAGATAGCATCGTATGATTAAAGATTTGGTGCTTTGCAATATCGAGTTACAGATCCAGCTTCAATATTGATCTCAATAACGTGAATGTGTTATCACCGACAACTTTTAGTCACAACGGCACCTTTATATTTGCCTGATTAATTAAAATGGCGCCTTTCTGAAGAGAGGTGTTCCATGTGAAATGTGCAACAGTTTACACGTGGTTCACAAGTCACACGTTAAAATAAGCTAAAAATAAATCAGTAAATCAACATCTAGAAATATAATAATTGCAGCTGCAGCTGTGAAAATAAGAATATCAAATAGGAAATAAGATTGGTCAAATGGCAGGAAAAACACTCACTCTTATAGAAATCATCAAGGCATAAATGTTTTTCATTTACGCTAGTTTGCCTCAGCGGAGGAGTATCAAAATAAACATGACGTCACAGCCAGCTGGCATAAAAAATATTGCTACTTCCTTTAAACTTTTGACCAAGTTATGTGTAACTTGAGTTTAAAAAATTATTGTAGAAGACGTTTACTCTCTCTTAAAACTTGTGTCATTTTTAAATTTTCAAAATATGAATAATGAGTGATTTTTTTGTTTACTTTTTCGTACGTGAGCTTTGGTACTCGGATTGACGCGGGAAGTATGCTTTAAATTGACGACAAAACATGTTCACAATAGACTGAATTTACGACACGTCATATGAATTGACGACTTGTCATTGTCACCTTTAAAACGGATTACCGACACGCCATATAACTTGACAACTTGCCATGTTTACTGTGAAACATATTTACGATACGACAGATGATTTTGCGGCAAGCATGCTCAAAACACGTCATGTAATAAGGTTGACAGCACAATATGTTTACATGTTATCGATTTCAGGATACGCCATATAAATTGACGGTTATACATGTTTACTACAAGCCAAGTTTACAATGCGTTATATAATTTGACGGCATCGAATGTTTACTAGTATGCGTCATATAATTTGACGGCGTCGAATGTTTACTAGTATGAGACATGAAACAAATTGACGGAAGTTCAAAAATGTTTACATATGTTTACATATCATATCTGTTCCTTATATAGCTGGATTCTTCGACACATTACTTCCAAACGATATCACTTTTTATGTTTTATATTTTCGATTAGAACATAAACTACAACAGTACATCATCATGATTAATTTGCAGGACAGCGGTTTGATCTTCTTTTGTTTTGTAGTGTTACTAGGTGTGGCAAAGGCGATACAGGTAACTATTGTTCTTTTACCATATCAGCAATACCAACTGGATTTTACATTCTTAAAGAATATATTCTGTCATTGTTACTTTTTACAAGGCATATTATATTCTAAATTTTTTGAGAGTTTTGAATTGAACTTTGACTTTGATCTTTCTTTATAGGCCAAATTCAAATGTTCAGTTGAAAATGCTCAAAAAATTTGGAATACAATATTTATTGTAAAAAGTAAGTAAGTACCATGCCTTTGAGAGCAACAAGAGAAGGGGGAGGAGGGGTGGGGGGGGGGGGTTGTTAAAGTTTTAACCAACATTAAAGTAGCAGTTGGGGATCTTAAAAATACCACATTAAATTCTTGGTGCAATCTTGCCAGATGTTTATACTCTCTTTTAGGACTCGGCCGGAGACTGAAGCAACGACCTTCCGTACACTATACGACGAGGCCCCAGTCATTTATCCTTCCCCTTTTACGTTCTAAAAATGCTAATATCTGCTACGCTAGGATGCAGCGCTTCCCGTCGACAACAAAAACTGTTGACGGTAACTAAACTTTGTAGTTTAGGTCTGTTTAATTCAGGTTTTGTGTTTTGTAGTGTCCATCAACGCATCCTGTCATGGGAATTATAACGAAGAACAGTGTCTCTCACATGGGTGATGGATCATTCTTGGTGGTGGCTTGCTGCCCAAAGAACTATCGTAAGACTGTTGCCAGTCCTTTTACACTCTTACATTGCTTGCATAGTAAAATATCTCGAGAGGTTCTGGGGAATAGTTTTTATTTTGAGTTAGCCTGTTTTGGAGGATAAATTGTGAACTAAATGAGATCCTTTCATACTCCAGTATCTAACAGTATATGTCAATATTGTATGAAGCTGTTGTCTCCTTTGGGAGACAAAATGGTGACTAAGGATGATACCCAATATCCATTACAGTCTATTTTTTAAATATTTTTTTGTCTATACAGCACACTAGATGAATGGAATTATTATTTTTTAAGTAATTTATCACTTTCTTGCATCTTAACTTCGCCATTTTGAATACTTTTTTCATATGTCTTATAGACGCTATCTTCTTCGGAAGAGAAGGAGTCGGCTGTTGCGCAATGCGTGGACAGAGATGTGGTAAGCAGAATTTGTTTTTGTTTCCACAGATACCAAAAAAACAATAAATTATTATAAGATTGTGTGAGACATTTACTTTGGACCGAAGAATTCTGAAATTATGTTTTGGCTATTTCACAAAACTTAGAACAATTATTGTAATTACAATTTATGTTGATGAATTATAGCTAGTATACATGCATATAATTGGTAGGGATAGAAATTTCGATGACGTCGGCAATTTTTCTATGACGTCATCATTTTTCTGAGAACACCTTGTTTTCGCTGCTGACCAATTTCAATTAATTTGACTTGCACGTGGATATTGTTTTTCTTAAACAGTTTCTTTGTGATTACCTTATTGGACGATGTAGAATCAGGAATGTTCTGGGACCAAATAGAAATGTAGTTAAAGTGACCAGGTTTTAATTCTGTTGAAGCAGTAATTTAGTATTTATAACAAAAGAGTGACTTGGTGGTGGAATCCAGCACAACGTCCCCCCCGCCCCAGCCCAAGCATAATTATTAGGGCGTTAATTTATAACTGCGTGATCTAATTTGAGTAATTTGTTTCTATATTTGTATTCGCTCATTATACCTTCGTACATGAAGAATAGACAATTTGATATTTTTGAGGAAAACTGTAAGTTTTTATTTCTCTCTCTTTAGTGTTCACATGTAAATGTAGAGATGGAAGCATACCAGTCAAATCTGAAGTTCCAATGAAGACAAGTTTTCCAGGAGTACAAACGTAAAAAAAACTGTATTAGATGGAGCAAAAAAATCATAATATGAGAAACAATGTTCTTTTTAAATAATATCCCATTTTCTCTTTCGCAGAGTTTGTTGTTTTGTTGTTGTTGTTGTCACGAGTTTTTGACAATTTCACAAAAATTATTCATGAAAGTAAATATTTGTGAAATTTGGATTGTTTTCCTCTTTCTTTCACAACTGATCTATACTAATGTTTTTTCCCTTCGGTTAACTTATGTATAATAAATATGCAAATTTTACCATTAAAGCACTTAAAGGGGAAGTAACCTCAAAAATGTGAATTTTTTTTTTTCGACTACGTATTTGTATTTGAACTTATAAAATCCGAAAAATAACAATTAAACACAAGAATTTATCTCTAAATACCTATATTCCCTGTTCATATCTCCGCAAAAACTTCGTTTTTGAAAAAAGCGCGTCAAAATAAAAAAGACTGGGTTCTAATTTGAATATGACGTTTTATACATTGCGCTAGCTAGACGAGGCCCTATGTTGGTGCTTATAATGCAACAGACTTTCGAATAAGAAACTAAAAAATGCATCATAGTTTCTTGTCCAATGACGAAGAAAACACTGTTCCAGACATTTTGGCTCTAAAGTCATTTAGTTTTGAGCCTGAAATGTCGTTGGAAGAGCAAGATAAATTTTTAAGTTCAAACCATGAAGACGAAGTTATACAAAAAGAAGGCAATCGAATTGGAAACAATAATTGGTGTAAATGAGGTGGTCACTGTAGACCTATGAGTTCATTCTCTGAAAGTTTGTGCTGCAAAGATAATAATGAAATTCCTGACGACTGCTTCGAAAGTACAAATAATTTCGCCAAATATATATTTCATATTTATAATCATGACTGAAGTGATATCCATTTTATATCTTTAACATCCTTCTGTCTTCAATTAATTGAAATTGTTAAATTGAATCGTGTCAAAAATAAAAAGTCCAATAAAAAAGGAAATACATTTTCCATACGCACAACATGATAAAAAGTTTCTCACCAAGCTCTTTACAATAAACTTTTCAACACAATCTTTTGTGAAAAAAAAACATCTTGCTCTCCATCCGAAATTTTTTATACAACTGCATCTTTGAAATTCAATGAAGAAGGCCCGGATAGCAACAATGATGAAGGGATTAAAAAAAATAGAATACCGAAGATGCGTTCTAATAAAGAAATACAATAGTGAGATGTGTTCTGAATGAGTGTACGTGAACAGGGGGTAAATTTTAAATTTCCCATTTTAGGAAAAACATGTATTACAGATTTGATGGGTACATAATCGATTAGAAAAAGATGTTCAGAAAGATATACCATCGTGTGCTTTATGGGCAATCCGCAATAAATACTCTAAAGCCGATAGATATTTCCGAATTGTTGTCATTACCCCCGTCTGTCAAGGCATGCATGCGACGAAGAAACCATTTACTTGTTGTGAGGTGCATAATTTTTGAACTTGAAAGTCAAAGTAAGTTTGAAAAAAAATGAATCAACGAGACGAAGTTATTAGTAGGAAATCATTAATGTTAAAAGAAAGAATTATCATTGTGTAAAATATAATTTTTGTTGGCTTGGTATGTAATTGTTGGTTACGAACACGAAGTTTATACCGAGCTTGTATCTTTTTATTTTGATAAACAAATACGAAAGAAGCATGTGTTTGGTTGATACATACAAAATCAAATGATTTACGTAAATCAGGTAATTGCCTGAAGATCTCCTTCAAAGCAGTCTGGCTCAAAGTGCGTGAAACATATATAAAATCCTGAATCCTTAGGCAAGGGACCAGTTCTTCTAATGTTATGTGACCATCTTTTTCGAAGCTCGTTTTTTTTCTCTGCGCTGGGAATTTTGAAAAAAACTACAACATCGTCAACATCGTCAACATTTTCTTTTGATTTATTATTACCAGTTCTGTTAGTGCAGTTGATGGCGGCGCAATTTGGCATGTTTTCAAGCAGTTAAACTCGAATGTTTAAGTAAATTAACAACTAATACTACTACCACCGCCAGCACACTACACTTTCTGAACTAAAAAACGTCATAATTTCAACTCGACCCAATCCTTTTAAAATCGCAAAGGGGTCAGAATAACGAAGCGATTTCACGCGTAGTAAACACAACTTTTTATTATTAGGTTAGTGAAACTTTTATATGAAAAGAAATAGGTATTTCAAGTTTTTTTTGTTGCAGCTACTGTTTTTTTAAATAAAAAATTAGAGGTTACTTCCCCTTTAAAACACGATTTAAATTCAGAAAAAAAATATTACTAATGCCCTATGTAAGAATTCTCACTGGAAAAGAAAGCGACAACCCCGCTCGTAACCACAAGCAATTTCTACTTAAGTAACTCAAATTTTCAAGATATCAATGTTTACAGTCAATTTAGGACTTAGCATCTTTAAACGGTACTAATTTTTTCTGTCACTAACAGGCTTTTTCGAAACATAGTTACAAAACGAGCTACAAATACAAATTCTACAAATATTACGTCCAGAGTTGTAGTTGAGTTAACAGTTGACTAGCTCTGTAACATTTCATTGACCTTAATTTTGGCGGACGCATTGTTGATTTTGCTAAGTTAGTTAACTGATAATGTAGATGTTACTGCGCGTTGTTGTTCGGTTCACATAAAAAGACAGAATTTTGTAAGATTCAACAGTTTCTTTCCAATAATAAAGTACAAATCCTCAAAATCCGTAGTAAACTGTTCTCGCTGTTCACAACGCTAAGCAACTGTTTTACACAGAAATACAACTCTTTTTATACACAAAAGTGACACAAAAACATAACAATTACTGCACAGCTACGATACGCACGACTAACACACACAATGACATTAGCGCACCACAAGGGACAACTCAAACACACAAACTATAATTGTCTCTAAACGAAATCCCATAGGGGCCATTTCATCTGGCTCCCCTCAAGTTTATCTTGAAATTTGTGGCTCCTCGTCGGGGATTCGATATTCTAACAATTGTATCAATTTCGTGATTGGTCGATCCAATATTGTACCAGCACGGCTACCAAGCTTCACGCTACAACTCCGAACCTTTCCATCTGCACCCGTTTTTACAGCCACCACTCTTGCCAGTGGCCACAGTCCTCTTTCACAATCCTCATTTTGCACCATCACTATATCACCGGCAGCAAAATTTCGTTCGTTTTTATTCCACTTTGTTCGTGTTTGTAGTGAACACAGATATTCGCATTTCCATCGTCTCCAGAACATATCCAACACATACTGAGCTCTTTTCCACTGTTTCCTGCAATATAACGACGCTTCTTCAAAATTACCAGGAGGCGGTAAAACTACCTTTGATTTCATCGTTAGAAGAGCAAGTGGTGAAATTGGTGTTGCACTGTTTGCATCGCTGATTGTTTCGACGCATAAAGGTCTAGAGTTAACGATACTTTCTGCTTCTGTTAAAATAGTGTGCAGCGATTCTTCACTCAAACGCGAGCCATTATGATTGAAAAGATCTTTTAATATTGCGCGCACAGATCGAATCTGGCGCTCCCATACTCCACCCATGTGCGAAGCAGCAGGTGTATTCCTCTTCCAGAGAATCCAATCACAACCAACACTTTGAAGGAATTGTTTAACTTTCGCATTGTCCATTTGTTTTAATGCCTTTATGAACTCGGTCTTGGTGCCGACAAAGTTAGTGCCGTTGTCGCTTCTCATCGTTCGAATGTTTCCTCTTCTAGCAACAAACCGTCGCAAAGCTAGAATGAAGGAGTCAGTTTCCAAGGTGTTGACAACTTCAATATGGACGGCTCTGCTCGCCAAACAGGTAAAGAGGCAGCCATATCTTTTTACAAACTTTCGATATGGTTTTATGACCAATGGCCCAAAGAGATCCACTGCGCAGTATGTGAAAGGTGGGCATGCGTCTACTCGATCTTTGGGTAAAGCTTCATCCATGTTGCACAATCTTCCACCAACTCTGAGAATTCCATCATCGTCAATGAAAGGACTCAATTTGTATAATTTGCTGCATTCTTTCAAAGCAGACTTCTTAATTTTGTCGTTTCGTCGATCTTGTCTCCATTCCTTTGAAGCAAGAGCTTTAATTTCAGAGGCAAAGTGTTGTTGTTGTACTAATTTTATTAAACATTTTTCGGCTCGTTGAAGATCTTCAACGCACAGCACTGGGGGACTCGCCTTTTGGCTTCTTCTTGTCATCCCATGACTTGGGGCTTTTATTTTCATCTTCAGAATGTCGATAAATCGACCGACCAAGGCCATGACCTGTATGCATTTCTGTAGCCTGGAAATTCTTCTCTCGAATGTACATAAGATTCCAGAATCAGTTGCTGAAACAAATACTGAAACGCTACGTTTAAATTCGGGATCATTAGTGACACTGTTTTTCGCTGGATCGTAGGCAGCTGGCCATGCTTCCCTTTCTTCCCAGAGATACTGAGGTCCCTTGAACCATCTACTACTCTTCTCTACATGTTTCAAACTTATGCCTCTTGAGGCATCATCGGCTGGGTTTTCATGGGAAGGAACGTGATTCCATTGATCCAACGAAGTCTTTTCTTGAATTTGTTGAATTCTATTTGCCACAAAAATATGAAAACGTCTTGATTCGTTATTAATATAACCCAGTACTACGTTGCTGTCTGTCCAATAACATTCGTAGTCTACGACAGGCATTTCTTGCTTCAACATTACTCCGACCCTTACGGCCACAGTTGCTGCTGTCAACTCCAAC
The DNA here is from genome assembly GCA_030067915.1 of Hydractinia echinata. Taxonomy (NCBI): domain Eukaryota; kingdom Metazoa; phylum Cnidaria; class Hydrozoa; order Anthoathecata; family Hydractiniidae; genus Hydractinia; species Hydractinia echinata. The sequence goes on from JASGCC010000060.1 coordinate 190,333, forward strand.
CTTGGTATTGAAACCATCTTTATTGGAGCTACTCTCGATTTTCCAAGGAGTAAGCAGCAGTTGACGTTTCCTTCTACATCTCTGATGCGAAGATACGTAGCAGTTCCGTAACCTTCATTGGATGCGTCTGAAAAATGATGGAGGGTCGTTGACTCGATCTCTTTGAAATGAAGTGGCTTGACGCATCGGTTAACTTCCAGTTTTTCAAGAAGGACGATATCTAATCGCCATCTTTCCCAAGCGCTTCGAAGAGGTTCAGAGATCTCTTCGTCCCATGATGTTTTTTCTTTGCAAAGATTTTGCATAATTTTTCTACCTTTCAACAAGAACGGCGCTGCTAATCCAAGCGGGTCATAAATTGAGCTTATGGTAGCCAACACCCCTCTCTTCGACAGAGGTTTGTCTTGCATGGTTATGCGAAAACCTAGTTTGTCGTCCTCTATCGACCAATGAACACCGAGGGCCCTTTCGATCGGCAGCGATTCGTTTTTCAAGTCCAGGGACTTTATGTTCTTTGCGCGTTCTTCAGTAGGAATGGAATTGATAACCTCTCTGCTATTTGATATGAACTTTGTGAGGCGGAAGCCACCTTTGCTGCAAATTTGTATCGTTGATTTGATGATTTTGATGGCTTCTTCGATACTTTTCACGGATTTCAAAAGATCGTCGACATAAAAATCCTTCATAATAACTTTCACAGCCTCCTCATCAAATTCACTTTCGTTGTCTGTTCCACTTCTTTTCAGGGCATAGTTGGAACAACTTGGAGAGGAATTTCCACCGAATATATGGACAGTCATGCGATGATCTACCAAATCTTTAGAGGTATCCCCATCAGGCCACCAGAGGTATCGCAAATAATCCCGTTGATTCGGCGGCACCTTAACCTGATAGAACATGGACTCGATATCCGCCATAAACGCTACTGGTTCCAACCGGAATCTACACAGAATTCCAACTAGCAGATTTGTCATATCTGGGCCTTGCATGAGTCGTCCGTTCAGGGAGACGCCTTTGTATGTAGCAGTACAATCAAATACTACTCTGATCTTCCCAGGCTTACGCGGATGATAAACTCCATGGTGGGGAATATACCACACATGACCAGGTTCCCCTTCAACTTCCTGCTCTGGAATCATCTCCGCGAAACCTTGGGTCGTCAGGTTGTTCATGAACGTGAGGTAATCCTCTTTGAAGATCGAATTACTTTCAAGCTTCTTCTTGATCCATTTCAGCCTTGCCAAGGCCTGACATTTATTATTTGGAAATGGAAGTTGGTTTATTAAAGGCAGCGGGAGTTGATATTTTCCATTTACAAATTTTACTTCCTTTTCCATTAGTGATAAAAATTTTTGGTCGTGAATGGATACGTAATCACTTTTAATATTCTTGAATGCGTTCATTTCTGAAAAATCAGCATCGTACATTCTTTTCAGCATCCCCTCAATTGTTACATCCCGTAATTCATCTTGTTGAATTAGGTGAAGTGCAGCAACTTTGTCAGTGGAGGAATCTTTCACAGCAATTCTGTTGCATCGAATTTTCTGCTTCTCCCCTTTGCGACGAAGCACAGGTCCGACAAGACTCCATCCCAACCTTGTTTTTAACCCATATGGTCCATTTCCATCGGATGGAATTACCTTTATCGGTTCTAGCGCTTGTGGGCAATTGGCTCCAATAAGCAAACCAATCGGTATTCCAGGATCGTATTTGTGAAAGGAATGCTTTATATGTCGCAAATGAGGCCATTCAGCAACTTTCTCGGGAGTAGGTATTTCCATGGGATCTATTGGAAGATGTCTTCTACTGTAACAACTCTGTATTGTTACTTTGAAATCTCGTGTAATGGGCTCTACCATCAAGCCGGTTATTAGACAAGAATCTTCACGACTCTCGCTTGTGAGAGTCTTCACGACGATCGTCGACGAAATACCGGTTAAATTCAAGCGATGAACGATTTCATCGGTTATGAACGTACCCTGACTGCAATTATCCAACATAGCATAGGTGGTGATTGACTCAGCAGACTTTGGATGCGACAACACCACAGGCACTACAGACATGCTGATGATTTCTACGTTGTTATCTGTCTTGCAACAAACAGATTTCTTCGTTCTTGCAAATGCATTTGAGATTTCAGGCTCCTCATCTTCCTGGTTTTCATTATTTTCCTTGTCGTTCTTGTTGGTCCTCTTTGGTCGGATGAAACCATGCAAAATGGTTGGGTGCCTCTTTTTGCACGTCTTGCAAGACAATTTGTTTTCGCAATTTCTTGCTTGGTGATTGCTGGTAATTGGTTCCAAACACGCGAAACAAAGCTTCTTCTCCCAAACAAATTTGTTTCTTTCCTCTACGTCTATTTTTATTATTTTTCGACAATCTTCCAATTTATGTTTGTTCGAACAGTAGAGACAATCTCTGGTGACGCCCGTCAGGTTTGTTTTAAGTTTGGGTGGATCTTTCTTGGTATTCCCGTCGTCCTGTGCTGTAGTGAGGCAATTTGTTTGTCTCGTGTTCTTCAACCAACGTTCATTTGGTTCTGCTTGGTTCAAGCTGCTGTAGTCTTGGTGACGTTATCTCCGTCATATCCACATTTCGACGTGCTGCAATCTTGGTATTCCCGTCGTCCTGTGCTGTAGTGAGGCAATTTGTTTGTCTCGTGTTCTTCAACCAACGTTCATTTGGTTCTGCTTGGTTCAAGCTGCTGTAGTCTTGGTGACGTTATCTCCGTCATATCCACATTTCGACGTGCTGCAATCTTGGTATTCCCGTCGTCCTGTGCTGTAGTGAGGCAATTTGTTTGTCTCGTGTCCTCCAACAAACGTTCATTTGGTTCTGATTGGTTCAAGATGCTGTAGAACTACGTTGCTGTCTGTCCAATAACATTCGTAGTCTACGACAGGCATTTCTTGCTTCAACATTACTCCGACCCTTACGGCCACAGTTGCTGCTGTCAACTCCAACCTTGGTATTGAAACCATCTTTATTGGAGCTACTCTCGATTTTCCAAGGAGTAAGCAGCAGTTGACGTTTCCTTCTACATCTCTGATGCGAAGATACGTAGCAGTTCCGTAACCTTCATTGGATGCGTCTGAAAAATGATGGAGGGACGTTGACTCGATCTCTTTGAAATGAAGTGGCTTGACGCATCGGTTAACTTCCAGTTTTTCAAGAAGGACGATATCTAATCGCCATCTTTCCCAAGCGCTTCGAAGAGGTTCAGAGATCTCTTCGTCCCATGATGTTTTTTCTTTGCAAAGATTTTGCATAATTTTTCTACCTTTCAACAAGAACGGCGCTGCTAATCCAAGCGGGTCATAAATTGAGCTTATGGTAGCCAACACCCCTCTCTTCGACAGAGGTTTGTCTTGCATGGTTATGCGAAAACCTAGTTTGTCGTCCTCTATCGACCAATGAACACCGAGGGCCCTTTCGATCGGCAGCGATTCGTTTTTCAAGTCCAGGGACTTTATGTTCTTTGCGCGTTCTTCAGTAGGAATGGAATTGATAACCTCTCTGCTATTTGATATGAACTTTGTGAGGCGGAAGCCACCTTTGCTGCAAATTTGTATCGTTGATTTGATGATTTTGATGGCTTCTTCGATACTTTTCACGAATTTCAAAAGATCGTCGACATAAAAATCCTTCATAATAACTTTCACAAGATAAACAGTAATCCGCATTTGCTCTTTCTTTATTCTATGGCCTTATCCTTCGTTCTATGGCTTAATTTTTTCAATCTATGGCTTCATTAATTAAAATTCCGCAGCAGTTTTTGATTTTTCACCTAAATACAGACTCTTTCTTTATTCTATGGCCTTATCCTTCGTTCTATGGCTTAATTTTTTCAACCAATGGCTTCATTCTTCATTCTATGGCATTATCCTTCGTTCTATGGCTTCATTCTTAATTCCGTGACTTTATTCGTCATTCTATGGCTTCATCGTTCATTCTGTGGCTTCATTCTTTATTCTAGGGATTCTCGGCAGAGGTAACACATATCTGGTAGTATAGTCATTTAGGCAATTTAAATTATTCTCTAAAATGAGGATAGGTCTTGTAAGGGGAGAGAAGAGAATTACGAGAAATGCTAAAGCACTGGAGCAATTTTTTGAAAATTTCAGCCAACATAATATGTGTGGTATGGCAAAATCCTCCTCCATAATTTTTAACCTTCGAAGCATTTGAAGTAACATTTGTTGTATGCCACGACATATATTCTTGATATAATTTTTTTTTGCTAGTACACTTATTAAAATATGCACATCAAGTTTGTACAAGATAGAACGTTGTACTTATATTAATGCGTCATAACAGAAACAAATATTGTAAACTTCTATGGTAAAAAATGGTGTCCATATGCAGTTAAGGGCCCAGTTCTTAATTAAAACTTTAGTCAGTAGAAGCCGTCGCTCTTAAAGCTAAACATTTCAATAAGCGCTCCAGTGCTCAATTAACCGCCCAGTCCGTTTGAAGCGCCCATGACAATTAACTGGGCGCTTATTTGAACTGGAAAGGGTAAGCTGTACATGACAAGACAATATGTTAAGTTTTTATAAATTTTTTAAGCAACAAATAGTGTTTTTTACGCATTTTTTGGTAATGCGTTTAAATGAGTCAGTTTATGATTTTTTCTAAGTACTTGATTAGAGTATCAACAATTCTTTAAATCCATTAACGAACTTTATTAGCAGTGGCAGCAAAAACAAACAGAATAGAGATTTGCTCGATATGACTTATGTTTGTAATTATTCACACCATCCGCAGGAATGTGTGTTTGGTTTAGCCTTTCTTCGTCTCGGAATAAAAAATGAACACATTGGTGAATATTTTACGCGGAGTCAATTCATGTGCGAGATTACATGAGAAACTAGACGAGGCGGTAAAAATTTTATTTATAAACTATAGCGGGTTGACATTGATTTTTAAAAGAATGTCTTAAGATCTAGTGCTCATAATGTTGTATTTATTATAGTGTAGTTAAGTCTAGCTTAAGATAAACGTATTTCATATTCCTGTACAAGTTACCGACTCACACCTAGGTGGCTAGTGTTTGGAAACGAAACTTCAGGAACGAAAAGTTGTTTAATGGCGCGCCGTTTATTCATTTTTGTGCAAAAGTGATTGATTTTTTCTGCCATTATGAGTCTTATCCCACATGTGTTGGATGTTGGATGATTACTGGTTACTTGTCGTGGATTTTAATGTATGTATATAGTCCTTATCTTAGTCTTTCAACTATGGTTTTACATTGATTTCATATCATTTTGGAGCTTAAAACATATTGATTGCATCAATTATAAGGAACTTATAGCTAGCTATAGCTAAATTAGGTGCATTTTGAAAGTTCATTCTGCAGACTTTGATTCTATTTTTTATTCCATTTTATTCTATTTCTAAAGTTTTTACCAGTGTTGCTAATGATGTTGTATCTCCATTATGATGATAAGATCATCTTGAAATTTGTCATTTCAGATGATTCTTCACCCCAAAAGTCTTGACATCAATCAAATATAATTGTAAACACAAGGTTTCACTTTATTATAGACAACAACATCATTGGTTACGTCACAAATTTATCGCCAATGAAGTCCAGAATTTTGCATTTGTTATGTTGAGATTTTTCAAATCGAAGAGAAATAAGCTGCGTAGGAGCTTTTATATTATTTAGTATGTATATGAGCCTAGCGTATCTCACAATGGAAAAAAAACACATCACAGAATTAAGACGTAAATCACGAAATTAGGACGTTTAAGCTAATTCATCTTTTGTTCAACCGGGAAAAATTTCCACTTTGTTTATCTGCATTTTTGCAAAGTTGTTTTATGGGATAAAAACCACGAGGGTGCCGATAAGCCGCATACACCGTGAAAAGTGTGGGCGTTTTTCTGGTGAGTTCAGCGTTTTAAAATTAAGGTATTCGCCTCAAAAAACCCACATAGAACCGAACAATGCCCGAACAAAAAAAAAGATTGGTAAAGGACATATATTTTTTTCACTTTAAAAAAATGTAATAAATATAAGAAAGAAAAACAATGTGGTTGCCCAATATATTTTATGTATATATGTTAATTATTTACATAATATTGTTATAGAGATTTATGAGAATAGCTGTCAGCTCCATTTTCTCAGTTTTAACGTTTATTGTTGTATTAAATAACACAATTTTTGAGGATTGAAGTCCGAAGTACCTGTACTTTTTTTCCTGATGTTACTTCTATTCCGATATGTTTGTGAAGATTTTTGAGAATCACATCCAAGCTGCTACTTTATATAAATTCCTTGTCTTTCATAAGTGGTATTTTTTTCTCATTTGCAAATTTGTTACTTAAAATTGCAGTAATATGATGTGCTGATGGTACAAACAGGACTTGTCTATTGGGTTTTACAGGAATCAATTTTTTGCATACCCAGTGTTGTATCTTTATTTTTATTATATATATATATACTTATATATATAGTTAATTGTGTATTCTTTTGTTATTCATGGATTTTGAAAACAATTTATTAAAAGAAAATAAATAAAAAATATTACTGATATTTTTTTATAGTAAAAGTTCTTTATATACAGTGTTTCTTTAATCGACATCACCCTCTATATGTAAGTACTGCTGCTGCCCCTTATAATAGAACATTTCCACAAAAGAGTAGATAGTTGAAAACCTTCTTGTTTCAACTGACAGAAGGTCAGAATAGCCTTCTGGCAGTTGTGAGTGTTTAAGCCGTCCCACGATTGGATTGTGTGTTCGATTGGTGTGTTCAAACCGACAGGTTTTCTTGTTATATTTAAAAAAAAAAAACCAAAACGCAGGTCAATGTAATGCATACTTAACCGTAGTTGAGTCATGTTAAAAATTCAGAAATCCAGAAATTTGAATGCTACCATTTTTTATTTTTTTTTTTAATTTATTTAAAGTCGGATATATAATTTACAGTAATTTTTAATAAATACATACAAAAAATAATCAAAACCGACTATAAAAGAAAATGCGTATATAATAATTAAATTTATTTGCACGGAACTATTTTTTACACAAGTTGCAAAGACAAACCTTGCCATTCCAGAGTTTAATATTTTTCTTAAAATCAATTAAATTTTTAGTGATTTTGATATGAAACGGTAAATCGTTCCAAATTCTTGGCCCCAAAGAGCGCAGGCTATTTGTTTCAAACGTAGTTGTTTTAAATCTTACAACTTCTAGATTTTTAACATTGTGTTTTCTGATGGGTCTGACCGTATTTTTTTAAATAAAAATGTCCTTCATATAAGAAGGGTTATTGCCTGTCAGTGTTTTGAAAATTTCCACACATAAATTTCTTAATCTTGAGACACACATGAAATTGTCATACTATTTGAAAATTAATAAGATAAGCATGAGATCCGCTAAAATTTAAAAACTCTTTGGTTTATTGAGACAAAAATTTATAAGATAAGCATGAGATCTGCTAAAATTTGAGAACTCTTTGGTTTATTGAGACAAAAAACTTATAAGATAAGCATGAGATCTGCTAAAATTTGAGAACTCTTTGGTTTATTGAGACAAAAATTTATAAGATAAGCATGAGATCTGCTAAAATTTGAGAACTCTTTGGTTTATTGAGACAAAAAATTTTAAGATAAGCATGAGATCTGCTAAAATTTGAGAACTCTTTGGTTTATTGAGACAAAAATTTTTAAGATAAGCATGAGATCTGCTAAAATTTGAGAACTCTTTGGTTTATTGAGATAAAAATTTTTAAGATAAGCATGAGATCTGCTAAAATTTAAAAACTCTTTGGTTTATTGTGACAAAAATTTATAAGATAAGCATGAGATCTGCTAAAATTTAAAAACTCTTTGGTTTATTGTGACAAAAATTTATAAGATAAGCATGAGATCTGCTAAAATTTAAAAACTCTTTGGTTTATTGTGACAAAAATTTATAAGATAAGCATGAGATCTGCTAAAATTTAAAAACTCTTTGGTTTATTGAGACAAAATAATGCATAAGCATTACCAGCTTTCACACAGCGCAGTCTGGGCACTTGTTAAGCGCCTGTAGGGAGACATTTTTCATAATGGTAGCGCAACAAGAAGAAAACAACAACATTAACAGACAATTTTACTTGTGGCTTTACCATTATACCACTAAAATCGAATAAGGGTATTCTTTACCGGTTTGTGGACTGTATTACATTCAAAAGACACAAAATTTAAAGTTATTAATCATTAATGTGGCTAACCTAACTAAAAGTCATCTTTAGAAAGCTTGATGGAACTGCTTTAGCCAGAGAGATTAAACTACAGAACCGCATAAAACAGTTGAATACAGAAGCTAATGTATCGTACACTAAAACTTCTGCCTAGATGATGAAACATGGCACACTTGTATAAAGTCTTAATACAGGAAGATATGGGTGCAAAATTTGCTTGATGACGTCATCAGGATCAGAAAATGACGTAACATATGTTCATATTGTTAAACTTGGCACATTCTTAAGATATGGCGTTTATAAATGTTCGACGTAAAGAAGACAATATAATAATGTAAACAGAAATAGAAATGACGTCATTTCGTCAAATTTTTTATTACATTTAAATCTGATCTGTATTTTATCGCTAGGACCCATATGTCACATTAGCAACACCTAAGTAACCACCTAGTAACGAACATATATGTAATAAATAATTATATAAGCAATACGACATCTTACAACATTCTTACATGTAGATTATCACTTTTTAAAATTCAAAAAAAGTTACCCCCGTCAGAGAAATGGAATACAAGGTAAAAACAAAGGTATAAACTTTTTGCAAAAAATAAATTTTTTTATCATTACAAACCCTAAGAAAAGTTACGAAAAGTCACAAAATTTCAGCACTCAATTACGTGGAGCAGAAGTTATGCCCAGTTAAAGAGGCCGTGTGTACTTTATGCGCCCTGGAGCTAATAGGGCTAAAACACAATTACCGATTTCTTTGACGGTTTTTGTTGTATAAAAAACAAAACATACGGGTCAGAAGTACAGATGGAGTTTAGCTAGATTTTTACCTTTACCAGGTCGCCTATTAACATATTGTAACATATTGTTGTATGAGATAAACGATAAAAAAATACGTTAATTATTTTAGTACTAGTTATTTAAACCCGTGGAATAATCCACTTAAATTTATTGTGCTTCTTATCACAAAAAGGTTTGTTGATAATTTTATTAAGAAGGCTGAAAAAGAAACGTTTTAAACGAAATCCCGTGGAGATATCCACTCAAAAACATTTAAAATTTATTCTGATCACAAAATCATTTGTTATCAGTTTCATTTTAAAGACGCAAACAATTAAAACTTTTGAACGAAATTGACAACTATAATAACAACGTTAATTGCCTGTGACTTTACTCGTATAACAATTTATAACAAAGCTCCCGTCACGGTAAATTTAAATTCGCATGCAATAAAATTCCTAACTAATGAAATCACTTTATTTTATCACATGATTTGTTTTAGCCAAACAGCGAAATTCATTGTTCTTTTCGTCAAAACGTTTTGTTGTTAATTCCATTCAACCGGGAATAAATAAAACCAATATGTTTTTCATATAACAGTAGTCAATAGACACGTGCTTAAGGGAATAATAAAAATTAATTACCCGTGACTTTTGTGTAATAAAGTTTACATCATTACACAAAGGTTTTTATTAGAACAATAAAATAAATTAACCATGACTTTTTTAAAACAAAAATTTTAAATCAATTTGAAAAAGCACACAAAAGACAGAATAAAAATAAAAGTTTAGCAAAAGTGACATGTTACCGCGGCTGTTTCTTTAGAAAAAACAACACATCCACTTTGCCTGTTACAGAGACACAGAACTGGCGTATTATTATATAGATTAACCCAAATTTTCGAAACTCTGTAATAATTATTTTCTCTTTTCAAGCGTAATTATATCGTTTGTTATGTTTGGTTAATCTCAAAAGGTTTATTAAGAAAAGAGAGTTAGCGCTGGTTGAATTAATTAATTGAAATACGAAAACAATAATTATGGAATGATCCGAAATCGGAGATGAATAGTCCTCCCACAACTTGCTTCATCATTCAATTTCTGTACTTGACTTATCAACATAACAAAACGTCAGAGCGTAAAGTTCAATACAAGGAATTCAAAAAATAATAAAAGAATTGAATTGTTAATGTTAAATTGTAATTCATTGTTTTCTTTTAAAATTTAAAATTGTTAATTATGACTTCCTAAAACGTATCCATGGCAAACTAACTGAAAAAATATCAAATTGCAATTTGTCCCCAGGCTCCGTGTATGTTAGTCACAACAACGCTAATACTTAGCTTAAAGAAATCTTAGAGAGTAGGTTGCCAATTTTTCACTCTCTCTACCTGTACAAAAATAAAACAAGGTGTATGAACACGTGACCAGAATGCGATCCAAAAAAACTATTACGTTGAAAAAATTGGTATCGTTGATTCAATTTACGCAGGGTAGAGGAAGAAACATGTTGTCGATGTTTCAGTTTACGCAAGGTAGAAGAAGAAACATGTGGTCGATGTATTTCTTCGTAGTATTTGCTTTTCTAACAAAAACAAGCTTCTGTACCTCTTTATCTTGTGCACGGGAATCTTTGGAGATTACGAAAGTAGCGAGTGAGAAGAAATTGAATGCTGCGCCGTATTTAACAAAAACTGTGAAAAATGAAAATAAATGTTTTGATGTGTGTTTGTACAATGACTATTGCTTGTCATACAACGTCAATATGACTGGTAAAAAAGTTGAGTGTGAATTATTTTCGAAACTGGATGAAGAAGAAGTGTTAATTCCACAAGTTGGCTTCAAATACTTTAAAGTGCATACCAACCATCGTTGCATACATGTCAAAAATTCTTTTCCTCCGATTTGTGATTGTCGATCAGTATCTTATTCTAAAAGAGATTGTTTAGAATGGCGAGAAGAAGGTGCAAAGGAAGATGGTTTGTACAATATTAAAGTGGGTGATCAAACTGTGGAAGTGTTGTGTGACATGACGACAGACGGAGGAGGGTGGACAGTGATTCAAAAGCGACAGAGATCAATTAATCCTGTGAATTTTTACAGAAATTGGGATGAGTACAAGAAGGGTTTTGGGGACGTGGAAACAGAATTTTGGCTTGGGAACGATAATCTACATAAACTGACATCCATGGGAGAGACCACTCTTCAAATCTTTTCTACAGCCGAGAACAACATAGAGAAAATTTCAGTTCTAACACATTTTACAATCGCTGATGAAGATTATTTCTACCAAGCAAGTTACCGAAACAGCACTGGCCCGTCCTTATCTGGAATATTTTCAACATTTAATCAGAGTAAATTCTCTACGTATGATAAGGACAACGATAATGCAGGAACCAAAAACTGTGGTTTTGTTTTCAACTCCGGTTTTTGGTTTGATAACTGTACTCCTGCCAATGTAAATGGACCGTATGTTTCAACGAAGGGATTTTTTTGGAGACAATGGAATGCACCTGACGATCTAGATTCATATGAGTTAAAAAAAAACTTGATGATGGTACGGAGAAGACCAAATGAAAACTTATTTCTTTGATTGCCTGCTGCTTTCCAAAAAATAATGACGCGTGTAGTGCAGTGGAGTAGCGTTATTGCCATGTTACCATTATATTGTACGAGGAAATAAGACACTGTAATTAGTGAATAAATGTGTCATCGACGATTTGTGATCACAACACATAAACTACAGATGATACGATTGTAAAATCATATTTAATTTATAAAGAACTGTTAAGAATTGTGCAATGTTCCATTCTGTTTTTTTTGTATTTGTATCATTTTATTGTGAAAATATTTTAGAGATTTTTTTCTTTCTTTTTTTTTAAGTTAACAAAATAAGGATGTATTTATTGCACTTAGATAAATAATTTATCAGACAGATGGCTGTGTTTTTTATTTTAATTTACTTAGAACAGCAGGTCATAAAAAGACAGTTTGGTTCCTCCATATTATGAATATGTGTTCCTGGAACAAATTCAGAGATTTCGTAAAGTGCGTTATAGTGTATGATGTGGTTCACCCTCGTCCCCAGGATTTTTTGTCTTTTTGATATGAGAGAAGACGGCGAAAAATACCCTGGTATCGTTGAGTGACTTTTGTCGAGTATATGGCAAGATTGTGCGAACATGTTATAAGGAATACGGTTTGAAAGTTATGCTTTAGGAACAGAAAACGTACTGACAATTGTATTGTCTCACGAGTAAATAATACAGAAAAAATTATCTTGGTGACTGCAATAAACATCTTTAGAGGTTGGAAAAGAAGTTGTGCTATTTTATGTGCAAGTAAGGCAAAAGTCCACTTCAATCTTTTAGCACGTCGGTTCAAGGCGCACGCATCAAAGTGCTCCATATTGCGCAATATTCAAGAGCGCTTTTACACACGCTGATCGTTTGGGAAGTCAAAATCTAAAATGCTTTTTCTAAAATGTTGGCTTTTAAGTTTTCATTTTCTTCTACAATCGTGGACAAAAATATTTAGACTAAGGCAGTTTTTTACTCATTATCCAAATATGGACAAAACTGTCAAACAGTCAATGTTCTGCAGCCGGCAGGCTGCAAGGTCGCTACTTTTGCACACACGTAGGCTAGGCAGGGAGCGTTGAAAAGTTGCTAGTCACATTCTTTAGCACGCACGCACACCGAAATAATTCACGTCGGGGACCGCGAAGGCCCCGAAATTCGGACTAATGGCCTTGCTGACGTCAGCAACAATTAGCACATTTTAAGAATTTCGAGTCCACTCTGAACATTGACAAGTGAACTATGACAAGTTCAAGATGTGTGAATCTAATATAGAAATAGCCTACGCAATTACTTGTGGTGACGAACTTCGAAATTAGCTGTCTTGTCCCAACATATTGTGACCACGATTGTAGCAGTACTTTAACTGATTCTTCCAATGCATTGTAATTAATCACCCTCAGTCTGTGTGTACTTAAATTAGCAAAAGATTCTATGTCATCAAATATGGCTTGTTGCTCCTCTTCGTCTACTTTCGTTACAGAGTTTTGAGGTTTTTTTTCGTAGGGATGCTCTGTGAACTGGGGTGTTTCTTTTTGATGACTCATGAACTACCATTGTTTCAAATAATGCAGGTTTTGCACCTTAACCTTCTTAAAGTACTACCAAGAGGTCGAGTTATGTCTGATGGAGCAAAATATTTTCCACATAATACAGTGTAATTAGTTATGCAAAATTGTCCTTGCCATCTGCATGTTTTATTCCGCTACATCAAACTTTTCTAGGACCAGAATGTTTAGGAAATGTAAGAACTCTACCAAACCTGTGCTGTCACATCCCCGAGCTGCACATTGCTCTCCAAGACTTAATTGTTTACGTTCAGTATTTTTCGTTTTATCCGCCATTGCGAGTTTGATAAAAGAAGATAGTAAACAACGAATGCCTCGTTTTCGTGTTTTTTTATGATTACGTCATTTTAATTTATAAAAAGGAGTTTCCCTTGTTTGTTAAATATGATGAATGTTTAGGTAACGAAAATGTGTTATAAAACGGTTTTATATATAGCCACCAGCTGATTAACTAAATGATTTAATAAAAAGAATAGCCAGGAAACGCGGTATTGATGTCAGCATGTCTGATCACCTACCTAAAGCAATACTCGAAATATTTATTAAAAAGATGTGGAATTCCAAACAAATTAATCAATTAATGTGTCATTGGTAAACAGGTTAGCTACACGCCATCACAAGAAATGTGGTAACAAAAATTCTTTTCTGAATTAAGTGCTTTTTTATGCTTCTTGTTACGCCAACCCTCCCAGATTCACAGTTTTGTTTTTCCTAAATATACGCAAACATACAAATTTGAGAAATCAAATTTAAAAAAAAAGTTTTTCTGTGAAAGTTTTTCTTACAAAAGTTTCTCCAATTAAAATATATGGATTTATTGGAATTTGACATTTTAGAGTCTAAATTTTGGCACGGACTTACTTTCGCTCATTTTCTGCCAAACAAAAAACTACTTTGGTTTAAAAAAAATTCCTGTTCAAACAACACTTGAAATATACGTTAGCGATATATACTTAGCACTCTTATTTCGCGTATTCTGGTTAAAAGCACTATATCATCTAAATTATTCAGTCATAAGCCCCGTTCTACACCCAGTAAATAGTATGTTTCCCCTCTTAGTGACCCTGTTCTGTCCCAAATGTACTGTGGTGTACATATCAGATTTTTGTTTTGTTTTGTAAAAAAATGCTAGGTAATTGTAGGTAACTATATTTCACTTAACACATCACATTGAACCCTGTATAATATAATAATTGGATGTTATTCAACGCGTTGCATAGATAACTAGTTATACCGAAGGGCAAACCTTGACCAACAACAAGCACAATTACGGATTAGCTGAAATAATGTAGGTTTTGATGGTTAACAGAAAAAAGTGAGGGAATAATAAAATTTCCACAATTAGTGGCCGGTGCCAGATGTAATTCTTATTGACGTTTGAATTTGGCAGATAGAGAAAAAAGCCTCCGGGGACGCAATTATGGGTTGCCAATATAGTTTACATACTTAATGTCACCAATTTCCATAGCCGCACATTTTGCATGTGCCTTCAACACACAAAAGTAACACGATAAAGACGAATGCTCTAAAAATCTCCTTGACTAAGAAGTCATTATGATTGACTACGTTTTCGCTCGGTGACTAATATTTATAGACAAAATTATTTAACTAATTTTTTCTCAACGTTATCTTCTACTGACTAGTTTTTTTTCCAATTTTTTTCTTTTTTCTTTATACTTTACTAAAAACCAAAACAGCCTCAAAAAACGGATAAAAGAAAAGAACACCAGAACAACAGCTTCAGATTTACTTGGAATTTATTTGCTAGACGCCTTTTAAAGTGCCGTCTCTCTTTAATAATAGCCGTCGTCTGTCTGTCTCTGCGCGGACCCCATGCTGAGTTAGAAAATCGTGCTACGGAAACACGAATATCAAATACGATATATTTTTATCCGCTTTGTTCCGACGAATAAATTTAAAGGACGGGCGAACCCGTGGATTTTTCCACGGGCTAACGACTAGTATATAATAATAACCGAGTACTCCGGGCTGTACCACAAAAAATGGCCCAAATTCTAAGTGCCCACCAGGCTTGCCAGGTCGGTGCAATGAACAAATCAGATAAAAAAGAAAGAATAAAAATATTCATTTCAGAGTTCTTACAATAATATATAATTCACACCTTTTGTTTACACTCAAAGTAAAAGTTCGAAAATGACTTTTTAAAAATTAGCATTTTATTCAGAATTCGAAAGTGCCTGTAGAATACATTGCGAAAAACAGAAGTTTGTATTTTTAAACAAGAGAATGTGCAAAGTTAAATGTGCGGCTTAAAGTTTAGCTACAGTGAATATTAAGTTTTTTAAAAAAAAAATTTTCATTAGCGAGATAGTGTTATCTGTTTAACTGGATAACTAAGTTAATTAGCTATGTTCAAGAAGCTTTCAGACGGAATATTGACGCTGAAATTGGACTTTAACATTGATTACCTAAAAAGCCGTATCATCCGCTTGCATAACCCATATGTTTAACAACAGACGTAAAGACCAACTTCAGGAGCGATAAGTTTCGCTCTTTGAAAAATCGCATCTAGATTTAGATTCAGCTGTCACACCTAAGCTTTAAGTTTGCTCATATGGCAATGTTCAGTTCCTGTTCAACTCCTCTGTCATTTTTGTTACGAATTCTGAACCATCCGGTAGATAATTCGCAAAACGAATTGGTCTCTGATTCGCGCGAAGTTACCTTACCTTGACAGCAAAAATACTCAATTCTGAAGTGAAGCGGGGGTTTCAAAACAAAACGTTTCACTGGCTTACAGTTTCAATAAATCTTTTTCAAAATCGAACGTTTGTTTGTTTGTTTGTTTGTTTTCCATAGCTCTTTTTCTTAAGCTTTTGTGCTTAAAACACTGTTAATTTTTGTAAAAAAGCGTCACCCACGATATCAATGTTATCGTCAAGTTGCTCGCATTTCCTCTGTCGTTCAAATCGTATTGTTCTTAGAAATGTTTGATTGTCAAAATCTCCATTTTGCTTTCCTGCTTCCACGTAAAAGCAACACAAAACATCCTTCAACTGCGCTGTTTATAACTGATTATCAAAAGAACTCTTATGTCATACAATATTGTTTAAAAAACGTTGTAAGCGATTGACGTTGACTTTTTTGCTACGTTCTTCGTAAAGAATCTGTGTGATATCGCCAATATTTAAGCCTGCAAATCTTTCTACATCTTTCTCCATTTTTATTCGTTGCATAGAATATTCTCATAGATCAAGACATTTTTATTTAAAGCGTTTTGGCCATTCGAAATAGAAATTGTGCGTGACGTCAAAATAATTAAAAGTTCAGCGGGAATAGAGTTAGGATGGTTTGCTTTTCTATTTTAATTCGATTGTTGATAGGAAGAGTTTGTATTTACTTACTAAAGTTGAAATCTGAGAAAAGTAAACGTGCTAGTCTTCTTGTTCACTCCACCGTATTCAGATCATACGGTTATAAACGGTATTTTTGCTGGTAACTTTAATATCAAAGATTGCTAAGGTTTTTACCAGCTTGTTTTTGGGGCGGTGTACCGCCATCATAAGAGTTTTTTTTTGCTTTGTTTTTAGTTACCATGTCAGGAATAAATAATTTATATCTGTTTAACGAACGTATTAAGAGTGAAACTATTGATCTATTTTAAATAAGTATTCCAGTAATGTTATTTAGATAATATTCTATATCTTTTTTTTTTTTCATTTTAAAAATAATTTAATTTACAAAAAACTGGTCGTAAGCCCATTGAACAATACACAACTGTCATCTTTACATCACAGACGGAAACTCGAGTATTATAATATAAATTACATTTTTTAACATAAGTATTTTTTCTACTAGGTCTTAAGTGGGTCTTCTTCAAACTTATTCTTTTAAAAAGCTATCTATTTCTATCACTTTTAAAAAAAGCGATAGAAATGTAAAAAAGGATATCGCTATAATTTGAAATCGCTGTCCGTGTCAAACGAAATTATTTGGACGTGGGATAGAATAAAAATAGCCTGTTCCTCTTGACCTGGGATAATGAGAAAGTTTTTTCCAGAAATACATTACCACTGCAGGAGAATGTGCAAAGTTGAATGTGCGGCTTAAAGTTTAGCTACAATGTTCTGTTCGAAAAAACAAAACACCCGGATGTGGTCTTCGATGGGCTAAAAAACATTCGGAATAGCAATTATACGTGACGTAAAAATAATTAAAAGTAGAAATAATTTTTTTCTCGTTTTTTTTAGTTATCAAATTAAAGACATGGTCAGTCTCTCTTTTGAAGAAGAATTTTGGACTTGCCCTGAATTTTTAATTTTTAACTATTTTTGGGAAGCCTTTTTTGTTTCCTGCAGTTGTAATGTATTTCTGTTAATTAAGCTGAAATCTGAGAGAAGTAAACGTAAATTAAAAAATCAGTATTCAAAACCTAAATTTTCTTATAGTGTACCTCTTCATAAAACGTCGGTCAATCCCTTGTTCTATGTACAAAAATATAACAACGTTCGAATTTAAATTCATTCTGCGAAGAAAGTTGTTTTCAACAACTTTCTTCACAGAAAGACATAAATTTATAGTAATCGTGGATGGTTCCTTCAATGGCAAATCGACTATCAATTAATAAATAGTTCCACCCTGAACCACTTAAATATTTGATATGCAGAGCAAATTCGTACGGTGTGGTGAAGCAAAAAGAAATTGTTCCCATCAATGATTCAAAGCAAAAAAAAAGGAGAAAATGTTGTTGATTTATTCTTACTTTTTTTTAAATATTTTTATTATTAAAAGCCTTGGCGCTTATTTATCCTGTTCTCGAGATGATATAAAGATCGAGAAAGTAGCGAGTGAGAAGAAATTGAATGCTGCGCCGTATTTAACAAAAACTGTGAAAAATGAGAATACATGTTTTGATGTGTGTTTGTATAATGACTATTGCTTGTCATACAACGTCGATTTGAAAGAAGAAAATGTCCAGTGTGAATTGTTTTCGAAACTAGATGAAGAAGAATTTTTAATTCCACAAAGCGGATTCAATTACTTTAGAGTGTATCGAAACCATCGCTGCATACCTGTTGAGAACTCTTCTCCCAAGATTTGTGATTGTCGATCAGTTCCCAATGTTGAAAAGGATTGTTTAGAATGGCGAGAAAATGGTGCAATGGAAGATGGCTTGTACAATATTAAAGACCAACATTTTGAAGTGTTTTGTGACATGACGACTGACGGAGGAGGGTGGACAATGATACAAAATCGAGTCAGATCGAACAATGCGATCAGATTTAACAGAACATGGGACGAGTACAAGCAAGGATTTGGTGATTTGACGACCGAATTTTGGCTTGGAAATGATTATATACATAAATTAACAACCCAGGGAGACATTACTCTTAGAATCGTCTCTAATGCTGAAAATAACGTGAAAAAGATTTCGATTCTAACACAATTCAGAGTTGCTGACGAAGAAAAGTTTTATCAAGTGACTTACCGAAGCAGCTCTGGACCGTCTTTGAATGGAGTTGACACAGAATTCAATCAAAGTTATTTCTCGACTTTTGATCTAGACAGGGATAGTAAATTGAACGTTAACTGTGCGGAACGATTCCAGACAGGTTTTTGGTTAGATGGGTGCCCTGTTGCAAATCTGAATGGACCATATGCTGCAAAGTTTGGATTTATATGGAAAAAATGGAACACGCCCGAAGACGTGCAAACCTATCAATTACAATCTGCATCAATGATGATCCGAAGAACAGTAAATTGATGGTTGCTTCTCTACGTTTGGCTTTAAGACATTTTGAGGATAGCGTAAGAAGATAGAAAAGAGAATAACACAGTAGTTCGTTCTAGTAGGTCATTGATAAAATCGACAAGGTTCTTAATCGCGTCCTGTTGCATGAAATAATGAATTATCTTTGCTTGCACGATATTATTTTGTCTGAACGCCATTTTTTTGACGCTTTTGCATATCATGTTTTTTTTGTTTGTTTTTATTTAATTACATGGAACTAAATTGTTCTCCACCATACTTATGGTTCGAATATGTAAATTATTTTAGGGAAAGGACAATTGTTAAGCATTTTTTTACTATATTATTATTATTGTTGACGTTTTCATTATTCTTAAAGTAGTGTTGCATTATATCCGTGTTTAAACAATTTGAAAAGCTAACTAAAAAATAAAGCTCTGTATTTTTCAGTTAGAATTCTAATAGCCAATTTGTTCCAATGTAGGCTGCGTATTAATAACCCCAGCTAGTCAGTTATATTAGAATATATAAAAAATGATAACTTCACAATATTCACAAGAGAAGTAGTAGAGCTCAAGAGAATTAAGGATACGATAGGCGATGCATCCTCCTTTTGCTTGCTTAAGGCTAAGGTTAACAGGTTGCATTTTTGTCATTCAAGAGAATGGGAGGGTGAGTGGGAGGAATTTATTCCCCCTTTTCAACTTTTTTTTAAAACTTTTTATTACACATAATTTGTTATTTTTTCTTAGCCTTGATTTGCAGGAAAAACATTTTTGTGAAAAATCTACCGAAGTGATACCATGACAATCATTTTTTTGAGTTCAATGAAAATTTTCAGAATTTTCTTTTTAAAAAAAAAGATTTTAAATTCATTTTATAATCCTTAAGGGACTTTTTTACTATATATTGATGTAACTTTTTTATCTTATTTGTCGCATAAATACAAAGTAATTGTACAATTATTTTACAAATCTTAAATTTAAGCTAATTTTCACCCATTTCAGCAAATTTGATAACATCATGAGGTGATGACATCAGCAATTTTTTTAAACAAGTTGTTATTTACGTATGGACTTTCAAGCCCCAAATTAGTTCGGCGGGAATAGGGTTAAGATGGTTTGCTTTTCTATTTTAATTCGCTTATTGATAAGGAAGAGTTTGTATTTACTTATTGTTGTTAATTAAGCTGGAATGTGAGAAAATTAAACATGCTACTCTTCTTGTTCACTCCACCGTATTCAGAACATACGGTTATAAACGGTATTTTTGCTGGTAACATTAATATAGATTGCTAAGGTTTTTACCAACTTGTTTTTGGGGCGATGTACCGCCATCATAAGAGTTTTTGTTTTGTTTTTTTAGTTACCATGTCAGGAATAAATAATTTATCATCTGTTGTCGCTTTTTATATATTATTAATTTTCGGAAACTTATCCAGCGTAGCGAATTTATGAGAGTGAAACTATTGATCTATTATAAATAAGTTTGCCACGTTATTTAGATAATATTCTATATTTCTTTTCATCATTTTAAACATAATTAATTTAAAAAAACTGGTCATAAGCCCGTGAAACAATACACAACTAACTGCAGCTTTCATCTTTAGATCACAGACGGAAACCCAAGTATTATAATATAAATGACTTTTTGACATAAGGATGTTTTTCTACTGGGTCTTTTTTAAGTGGTTCTTCTTTAAACTTAGCCTTTTAAGCAGCTCTTGTAAAACCTCTTCTCCATCGAACAGAAATTAGTTCTATCACTTTTAAAAAAAGCGATAGAAATGTTAAAAAGTCTATCACTATAATTTTGTTTCTATCGCTTTCCGTATCCAATGAAATAATTTGGACGTGGGATAGAATAAAAATAGCCTGTTCTTCTTGAGCTGGTATAGCGGGAAAGTATTTTTTTTGAAAAATACCTTGCCACAGCACTGAAACAAGAAAGGATTAACAAAAATAATTGAAGTAATATAGGTACCTATCATAGCAAATACAGTCAATTTTTCGCGGAATACGTTACCGTTAAAATTCAAAAATTAATCGTGGAGACTCGGATGAGGCTTTGCACCTCTGCGTGGAGTGCCTACATTAGCGCGCCCTTTAATGCGTAATTTTCTTTTCTCGCAACTTCGGTTTAAATAAAAACACAGGCGGCCCCACCCAGCTGTAATAAATCACACATCAATTTTACTTGCGGCATGTTCTAAAGATGAGGCTACAGCTCCGTCCAGCTAAAACAGTCATTCAGGATTTTTTTTAATTGCAGAATACGTTTCCATAAAAGTTCCTAAAGGAAACCTGATAGTTACCATGAATGTACAGCTATCTAAGTACGTGGTATTGATAGAAGGTTTTAAATTTATTTATCAATTCGAGGAAGAAGACGTTATATCTTAGCTGACTTGAGGAGACGTCAATTTAAAGCAGTTTCATGTTACTGCAACACGTTATTTCTGAATAGTTCTCTTTATGTTTGTCTCGTTCCTTATAGTAAGTCAAAATTAAAGACTTGATGCAGCAAAGATTTTTGTCTTTTTCTTCGAATCAAAACAAGCAGGTTTTTATGAAAAATGTGTAGCTATAACTAACTATACGAAACTACGCGTTACAGTTTGACGATTTCCTTATTTATTTATTGTAGTATTTCGTGCAATTTAATTGAAAAAATTAAAACAATAAGAACTAATTTTTTAATAAAAATATTTTTTGTTGTTGTTTTATTATATTCACTAAAAAACACTTTCATAAAAGCACGGCTAATACTTAGCCAGTTTATCTCTGAAGAAATCCAGATCCGCCCTTAATTTGTTTCAAACGTTTTTAATTTTGACATTTCCACATCCTCCGTAACGCCTTTTGCAGTTTTAGCACCCTGTTCTACTTGATCTCATAATAAAATTTTGCAAGCATAGGCGGTCTTTTTTTTAATAGCAATACAAAATTTCGATAGAGGCTCGACATTGCTTACGACCTGTTTACTTGTTAAGACCAATTTTTTGTTGAGAATTTTTAATTAGGTAAGGTATGAGATAATTTTATGAAATTTCCTTTTTTTCCCATCACAACACGTATGATGTTTTATTTCAGCTGCTAAATAAAAATCGAATTTTACATTTTGTAGGAGCTAGTTGGATTTTTTTTTTCATCATGACACTTTTAACATTTTTTATTAAGAAACATGTCTTCTGATCTAAATATACTTCTTATCCTTGACATTGTAAAGACAAATTAGGCAAATATAACTAGACAAAAGACGATTTTTTCGAAAATGGTGACCTCCGCATTAATTTTTTGACGTCAACTCACTTCTATTCTGGTTTCATAGTCACAAAATTTGTCGTTCCTTGAATTCAATGAGGGTAGTAAACTTACCATCGCCTTATAAGAACGAGACCCAATTACCCCATAAAAAGGTTTAAAGAGGAGGCGAGGTAAATCAAAAGGAGTCGTAAAACTTTTTTTCGAACTTTATATCTAGTGTAATAAATATTTTTCGCACGCCAACAAATCTATCATAAAGTCCTCTATTAAATGAAACTTTAATTTGAGAAGTGGCGAATAGAAAAAGTTTTTTTTTTTTGATATTCCAAATTGCAAATTATTTTAAAAATTAAATCAATGGCTATATTAATTACAACAGCTAATACAAAACATTTAATATAATGTAACACCATTTGAAGGTTAAATTAACTATTCATCAATCTAGCGAACTTATTTTAAAAATAAGCTATAGCAAGTTAGCCGACGTTTTTTTTATTATTCAACGAAAGACGGACGTGATCAAGATTTGATGAAGCGAAAAATATAGTCAAGTGTTTCCCATCGATGTTTTAAAACAGGAAAGTAGAAAATATGGTGTCAACATATTACTTTGTTTTGTTTATCTTTTTCATTAAAGGGAGTGTCAGCTCATATTTATCATGTTCGCGAGAAAATCTGACGATTGTGGAAGTAGGAAAGGACAGAAGGTTAACTGCTACACCCTACTTAACCGTAACTGTAGCAAATGAAAATGAATGTTTGGGTGTATGCATATATAATAACTATTGTTTGTCATACAACGTCGATGTCACTGGAGCAAATATCAAGTGTGAATTGTTTTCAAGATTAGACGGTGAAGAGATGCTGGAGTCACAAATTAGCTTCAAATACTTCAAAGTACATTCTGATCATCGCTGCATACCTGGCGAGAACTCTTCTCCCAAGATTTGTGATTGTCGAGCAGTTCCTCGTGCAAAAAAGGATTGTCTAGAATGGCGAGAAAATGGTGCAATGGAAGATGGCTTGTACAATATTAAAATCAATGACCAATTTTTTGAAGTGTTTTGTGACATGACGACAGACGGAGGAGGGTGGACAATGATACAAAATCGATTCAGATCGAACAATGCGATCAGATTTAACAGAACATGGGACGAGTACAAGCAGGGATTTGGTGATTTGACGACCGAATTTTGGCTTGGAAATGATTATATACATAAATTAACAACCCAGGGAGACATTACTCTAACAATCCATTCTACTGCTGAAAACAACATAAAAAAGGTTTCAATTCTTACACATTTTAGAGTTGCTGATGAACATAAGTTTTATCAAGTGACTTACCAAAGCAGCTCTGGACCGTCTTTGAATGGAGTTGACACACAATTCAATCAAAGCGACTTTTCGACTTTTGATCTAGACAGGGATAGTAAATTGAACGTTAACTGTGCGGAACGATTCCAGACAGGTTTTTGGTTAGATGGGTGCCCTATGGCTAATCTAAATGGACCATATGCTGCAAGTTTCGGATTTATATGGAAAAATTGGAACGCACCCGAAGATATACAAATCTATCAATTAAAATCTGCCTCAATGATGATCCGTAGAAGAGTAAATTGATGGTTGCTGCATTAATTTTGGTTTTAAGATGTTTTGAGGGTAGCCTAAAAAGAGAGAAAAGGGAGTAACACAGACTTTTGGTTTAGTTCGTTGATAAAAGGAAAAAATTGCATCGCATATTCTTAGCTACATAATATCCTTTGATCTGAATGCTATTATTTTTATAACATCCGCGAACCCTTCTTTTTAGTATTATTGAATGTCATGAAACCTAACAGTGAACACGTTAGTTTTGTTGCACCGATCCAACTCGTTAAGCTACTTTGTGATATTTATTACTTAAATAGGTAAATATTTTTAGAGAACACTTAATGGAAAGTGACCTATGCTTAAACGTTTCATTTATTGGTAAAAAAGAATTTTTAAGCCAGTGTATATTTTTTTTATTTTTTTAAAGCTGTGTTGTATTTGCGCTGGATTTTTAATAATAATATAAAAAACTAATTGATATATGAAAGGTTTCTATCTATTTATTACAATTTTAATAGTCCGCCCGCCTCAACGTGGGTTGCTAATTTTTTAATCCCAGCCAGTCTGTTATAATAAAGATGTAAGAGAATTAAAAAGTCGAAGAAACACGCCATAAGAAGGAATTCTCTTTTTCGATTGTAGAGATCATATTAGTCCTGAAATCTATTCCAGAAAATTACTTTCATTAAGGATATCATTCGTGTCGTGTTGAAAACAGCTGCTTTTTTCGCTATGTCCCTACTCCGTGAGGGTGATGAATTAAATTTCTGGCATCTTTTCTTGTATGGTGACATAATACGGCCCTAATATGCTTTCTTTTTTTAAATTCTATTCAAAGCAGAGCCTAGGTTTATTTAGTGTTGTACACCGTTGTTATAGGTTAAATTTGAACAAAATAAAATGCTTATGTTTTTATTAACCTGAAGGTATCCAGCTCACATGTTTTTACAGCCGCATTTATTCTGGTTGACAGTACATTTTCTATTTACGAGGCCGTGTCCTATATGTACCACGAGATCTTGTTGCTTTTTTATAAAAATATGTGATAAATTATGCATCGCTTTTTGTTATCCATCTTCGTTTATTATTAATTTTCAGAAACTGCGTGTTGAATTGGATAAGAGTGAAACTATAGAGTAAAATTAGCATTTAAGTTTTCTTTCACATAATACATTATTCATTTTAAAATTAGAAATATTTTTCTAAGTGCGCACGCACTAACAAAAAAAGTGTCATGCGCCATAGCGAAAAATACAGCTGAATAGAAACGAGCCTTAACGAAAGTAATTTTTAACCATGATGAGGATCTCATAGAAATTCAAGGAAAAGTTTTGAGTTATTAGCGATATCTAAGGCTGTGTGAAATATTTGACTGAGCTATGTGTGCAAGGAATAAATATGAACACTCTTTGAGTTTCACACAGCAAGAAAAACATATTAAACAGAACTGGCAGTAGATTGGGCAGAATTCATCCACAATTTTTATTTACTTATGATCTTATAGATTTAATGCTCAATATTTTAAGCTTTACACAATAGAGCCAACAGATAAGAAAAATTTTTGAAAAAAAATTAATGACATTATCAAAATATTTTTCACCAATTATCTTTTCAAATTGACTGAACACCTAGAAGATAAGATTTTAGAAAAACTAGTCGGTGGCCGTGAAAAAATCCACAATTTCGCCCTTCTTTTTTCTAACGCATTACGTGCGTCTCGCTTCTCGCGGTACCATTTTGCGTAACACATAGATAGACGTATACGGGTATTATAATATAGAAGTTATTGCAGAGATAAGTATTTGATAAATGTTCTGATGTAACTAAAACATAAAACTATGTGTGTGGAATAAAAAAGAAAAGACCGCATATTGATAATATACGCCTGTTTTCCTTAATAACAAAAATACTGCAGGAATAGTAGAAAATAGTGCAGGATATTTATACAACGCTAGTCTCGATCATTCAGGCTAATCCGCACACCCTGCTGCATCAACTTTTAGAGAACCATTAAATACATTTTTAGGGAAACTATTTTTTGTCTCCACAAACAATCGATGTCAAGGTTGTTGTGTAAATGATCACTTTTTTAACACAAAGCAACTTCTTTCTTAGATCTTAGCTTACGAAAGTACAGAAGGCTCTGGTGACAGGGTTGTTGCGTAAATGATCACTTCCTTAACACAAAGCAACTTCTTTCTTAGGCCTTAGCTTACAAAAGTACAGAAGGCCCTGGTGACGTGGTTGGCTGCAAAGCTCTATTTTTAGTTCTCTTTTTAAGTTTGTTAGCTATTTACCAAATCTGTGTTGTAAATTATTGTAAACCTCAACCCCGATCTCGGAGCTCTTCTGTTCCTTTTTTTTATGCCGAAATGGTGAGAGAAAAAGTCCTGGAACCGAGGTTTTTAAACCCCAAGAATCCTAATAGGTCTGTGTCTGTAGATCTGGTATCTACGTTTATATTAATTGTTAAGTGTAAGGCTAATAGATCATTCGAAGTCCCCTAATTTGAAGCCTAACAATTTCTGATGGCCCATATCTTACGTTTCCTCTCCGTGAGAATGATCCGTTGTTGCTAATAACTCACAGATGAAATAAGTTACAACTTAGTACCCAGGATCGTGTTAAGTCGGGACTCTATTGTGTTTTATGATACCAATGATGTGGTTACAAAACTGCGTCATAAATTATACAGAAAGGAATTTTCCGAAAATCAAGAGACTACAAAATGCATATTTTGCAACGACACTACTGAAAATGTGACCCATCTATTCCTATCTATCCTACTATGTCTGTCTACTAAGTTTGTGATGAGAACATACCAAGCTGGGAATTTTTCAAAAAAACAAACGCAATCAGTATTAGCTGAAACTAAAACGTTTTGTATATATAATATGTCTGTAAACGTAGGAATAGAATGGAGCGAAAGAAATAAAATATTAAGTTTCTAAAAATAATAATGAAATTCGAAAAACAAGTATGCAATATTTAACAATTTATAATCGTTTCCAAATTTCCATTCAGTAAGTGCATACTCTGTGGTTATATTCTTCTCTTCAACTGGAACACAACTCCTTTAGACTTCGTTGCCAGAATTCATCAATATTTGACACGTATACGCAAGCATCACATCTTTGGACGTCATCAGAATGTGTTGAGATTTAAAAATATCGTACAAACAAGTCAAAACATTCTGATCGCCGATGCATGCCAGACGTAAGAAAAGCAGAAACATGATGTCGATGTTTTTCTTCATATCATTTCCTTTTTTTATCAAAGTGTGTGTGAGCACCCGTTTATCCTGCTTAAGGGATGATATAAAGATTCATGAAGTAGCAAGAAACAAGAGCTTAAATGATGCGCCATATGTAACAAAAACTGTTTCAAACGAAAATGACTGTTTAGTTGTGTGTTTGTATAATGACTACTGTTTGTCATACAATGTCAACATGACAGGTAAAAATGTCAAGTGTGAATTATTTTCGAAAATAGTTCGGGCAAAAAAGCTAACTCCAAAAAAAGGTTTCAAATACTTTAGAGTACGTTCCTACCATCGTTGCAAACCAGTCAAGAATTCTTCTCCCAAGATTTGTGATTGTCGATCAGTGGATGAAAGACATGCTAAAAGAGATTGTTTGGAATGGCGGGAAGAAGGTGCAAAGGAAGATGGTTTGTACAATATTAAAGTGGGTGATAAAACTGTGGAAGTGTTTTGTGACATGACGGCGGAGGGTGGACAGTGATTCAAAAGCGACAGAGATCAATTAACCCTGTGAATTTTAAAAGAACATGGGTCGAGTATAAGCAAGGATTTGGTAATTTGTCGACCGAATTTTGGCTTGGAAATGATTATATACATAAATTAACAACCCAGGGAGACATTACTCTTGGAATCCATTCTACTGCTGAAAATAACATGAAAAAGGTTTCAATTCTAACACATTTCAGAGTTGCTGATGAACATAAGTTTTATCAAGTGACTTACAAAAAGAGCACTGGACCTTCTTTAGATGGAAAGGGAAATTCAAGATTTAATCAGAGTAAATTCTCCACGTTCGATAGCGACAACAATAGTGGAAGTAACCACATGTGTGCGGAAAAATTAAGCGCTGGGTTTTGGTTTGACAAATGCTCTGGTACAAACCTCAATGGTCCATATATGTCGCCTGATAAAAAACATGGATTTTTTGGAAAAATTGGAATAAACCAGTTGATAATATCGAATACCAATTAAAAGCAACAGCGATGATGATACGAAGAAACACAAAATCGAATTGAAGGATTCATGTTTGAAAGTAAACTCATTTATAAACACAGAAAAATAGACAGTGGATTGTGCAGTATGGATGAGGTATAACAACATTTAATGACAATATTTAACAACTTATTTGTAAAATTATTCTCAAAATGGATGTTAATGTTGCAATTAATTTTTTTAAATTAGAATTGGTGGAATCTTTGTCTATAATTTATTAATTTGTTACATTTGAAACTCTATTCTGCTTTTTTTTAGTTTTTCTTAGTCGATGTAAAAGAAGTTTCTATGTTCTTTTTTACTGTATGTGCAATAGTTTTGTGTGACTCGAGCCTTACTGTGTTTAATAATTATTTAGTGTAAATCGGCTCTTACTGTGTATATCACTAAGCAAATACAAAACTCATGTGATTAAAGATGGTTTTACAGAAATAGATAGTCAGGTGTCAATTAGCTCTCAAAACGTTAAGCCTTTTCTTCTGTTCCTAGTTATATTTATCTATATAACATGTATGTGAAAAAAAATGTAAATATTGTATTATAGTATCGTAATTTTGATTATTATTTTGGTTGAAGCGAGGCAAACTGTACGATAATTTTAAAGCTTACATTCCGCAAAAATTAATTTCACATGAAAGAGTTTGAAAAATTGTCTAGAAATTTATATATTTTGTTTGAAAAATCTTAAGATTTTAGACTTAGAAGTTCCACTAATTATGCATGACATCATAATCTAGCTCTGAGTGAGGTATTGTTTATAACAGTTTTTGCAAAGCATAGGTTTAAAAATTGTTTTTTGACTATTCAAATTAGCGTTTCAAATTGGAATTTTACATAAATTTTAATATCTATTTAATATAATTATGCTCAGTAAACGCAATTACATGTTTTAAAGCTTGTTCATGACGTCATAATGTCGCATAATTAACGAAACTTTGAAAAGTATGTCTGGAAAACTAACTAAGACTTTTTAAAATAATAAAAATTAAAAATATATTTCGATAATTTTCAAAGGTCTTTCATATGAACCCATATTGTATTTTTCGTGGGAGGTGAGCTTTAATAGAATCTCGTCGATTATATCATTGTAACGTTATTTAAATGATATTTTTGGTATGAAATAAAATGCACCTATGTAAATGTTTCGATCAGCGTTAATTTTTTAGACGTAATACCATATTTTAAACAAAATCTATGGAAATCTAGACAAAGGCTGAAAACTCTATATGTGACATTTACGCTGTCCCGAATGTAAAGACGCGAAAAGGGGTCCAGGGGATGGGGATGGACGAAATTGAATTTTTATTATTTGAATTTTTAATATCTGAATTATATGTTAAAAGTACGCACTAACTCTCGCTATTGCAAAGGTTTTTATCAGAAATCAAACACAACATAATAACAACAACGCTGAAACAGTAAATCCTCAATACTAAACTTTAAGGGTATAAAAGGGGCCAGGAGCCAGACCAGCTCTTGGTCCTGCCTATTGATTTCACTGGTCACTAAACAAGCACAATGATTAATTTGCTCTCTTTATTTACTACTCTTGGAATAAAATTAAAATGGGTAAAAAATTCAACTGTATCTGCTAGTGTATCATGTTTGTGCTTTCTCCGCCTTGTTTCGTAAGAATCTAAAGTGCAATAAATCTGGTAAAAAGAAAGGTAATTAATTTGGAATTCGTAATGTGGGGTTTTTAGACTAAACTCATAAAATTAGCATAAAAAATAATTTTATAATAGCCATGCTTTTTCAAGTTTCAGAATTTGGGCATTTTGAAAAAGGGATTAACAAATAGGTAAGCTATTTTTTGGCAAAACAATTTTTTTAACTTTATGTATATACATGTATGTATACAGACTAAGTTTTTGGTGTGAGTAATGGTAAATTGTTATTTCTGTGACGAAAATGGCTACCTTTAACTCTGCGCATGATTTTTTAATGAAATTCAATTTCTTCAAAACACCAGCATGCGTGTGTTTACATACGATGTTTAAAATAGATTTTTTATATTTTTACTGACGTACGTATTTATCACGTGAGGTCTTAAAAATGTTTTTAACATACATTTGTTGACAATAAACGTTTGGGTAGTCATGTCACTCTCAAAAAGTCGCCATTCTAGATTACACAACGAAGCATCCTAAGATGGGTTGTCGACAGTCAGCTGATTACATTTCAGTTGGAAAAACAGCCGTTTCGAACATTTTGAAAAACGGTACGAATTTGCGAAAGGACTTTGAGTTTTTCAAAGGTACTTATAAAACGCGTCGTCATAAAAAGTACCACAACATCAATGAAGTTTTGTGCAAATAGTGAAAGTGCGCGACTCCAATTGTGTATCCTGAGAGGCCCCTTCTTCAAGAAGAAGCTATGAAGATTAAGGGATGGCTGGACGAAGGAGAGTTTGCTGGCTTCACAGCTCGAAGATTGTAGCCCGAGAACTATTGAACAATATTTTAACAAATGTGGTCTTAACGTTGGAATACTACAGTCGTGAATGAAGAAGATGCTACGAGTTTGAAGAATCGTTTGTGTAATTTTCTGCTAAAACTACAATTGATGAATGCATAGACCTTGACATAGAGACCTTTACGTCAGATTCGACTATTGAAACTTAAAACGTAGATTGGAGACAAGAATCTTGTGAAAATAACATCATAAGACGTATAGCTAATGACGCTGATAATCTATATAATAATACGCCAGTTCCGTGTCTCTGTGACAGGCAAAGTGGATGTGTTGTTTTTTCTAAAGAAACAGCCGCGGTAACATGTCGCTTTTGCTAAACTTTTATTTTTATTCTGTCTTTTGTGGGCTTTTACAAATTGATTTAAAAATTTTGTTTTAAAAAAGTCACGGTTAATTTATTTTATTGTTCTCATAAAAACCTTTGTGT
Source organism: Hydractinia echinata (assembly GCA_030067915.1). Taxonomy (NCBI): domain Eukaryota; kingdom Metazoa; phylum Cnidaria; class Hydrozoa; order Anthoathecata; family Hydractiniidae; genus Hydractinia; species Hydractinia echinata. The sequence continues at coordinate 221,185 of JASGCC010000060.1, forward strand.
AATGATGTAAACTTTATTACACAAAAGTCACGGGTAATTAATTTTTATTATTCCCTTAAGCACGTGTCTATTGTCTACTGTTATTTGAAAAACATACCGGTTTTATTTATTCCCGCTTGAATGGAATTAACAACAAAACGTTTTGACGAAAAGAACAATGAATTTCGCTGTTTGGCTAAAACAAATCATGTGATAATATAAAGTGATTTCATTAGTTAGGAATTTTATTGCATGCGAATTTAAATTTACCGTAACGGGAGCTTTGTTATAAATTGTTATACGAGTAAAGTCACAGGCAATTAACGTTGTTATTATAGTTGTCAATTTCGTTCAAAAGTTTTAATTGTTAGCGTCTTTAAAATGAAACTGACAACAAATGATTTTGTGATAAGAAACATAGAATAAATTTTAAATGTTTTTGAGTGGATATCTCCACGGGATTTCGTTTAAAACGTTTCTTTTTCAGCCTTCAATAAAATTATCAACAAACCTTTTTGTGATAAGAAGCACAATAAATTTAAGGGGATTATTCCACGGGTTTAAATAACTAGTAATCTAATAATAAGAATGTTTGAAATGCATCTATAAGTTTATTTTCTTTGAAAAATTACGAACCTCCATATAGCGAACCACTGTTGGTGTCCGCTATAGCCTGGTTGTTGGACTGTATATACACTTTTTGTGTGTATTTTTATTCGTAGAAACGTAATCAAAAGGATTTTGGGTGAGAGCTTTTTGGTGTGTGCGAATGTTTCACAAAAAATATTTCATCAAGTAATAATAGATTATTCAATAACTTGTTTTAATATTGAAAAGTATGTTATTAAAATATTCACCTAATGAGAAAAGCCCTTAAAGGGGACCTCCCATCTCGAAAACCTTTTTCTGATATCATAGATAATTTTAAACTATTACAGAATTTAATAATTATTTTGCACAATTCGTTAATGCCGTTTTTAAGAAATGTGCTACCTTCGGCAGTAATGGCAACCCTTTTCTCCGAAACGGTCTAGTTCAGCGAATGCGAGAAAAATGTGACGCATAAAGCAAACGTGATCGTTCAGCGCTTCAAAATTAATTGAAAACACTGTTCTTGTGTACAGGATGTGTTTGTTCGAAGCGTGCACGTTTCTATTTTTTTACGAATATAAATAATTTATAGATCAAAAGTAAAATCTATAAATTTGTATATATCTGTCTGTCACGCAAAAGGTTAACCGCAGTAGTGGGACACACGAAATGCAGTATATAAAGGACGGGCGAACCCTTTGTCAACCGACTAGTTAAACAATATATTCCTGAGCTGACATGAGACAGCGTATTCTGTGTAAAGCTGAACTTTTGGAAATTTAGAAATGATTGTTACTTGCACTGCTGTAGGTTGTCATATTCTCGTTCCAAGAACTTGTTGTCTTTTTTATATCTGGGCATCGAGATAAAACTTTCCGATAATTTACTAATTTGCTGTGGAAAGTCCTTCGTCACGAGAGATAAGGAAAGTTATAATTGATCATGTAAAGATGTAGTTCTGTGGGTCCAGAGGAAGCAACATTGTGGCTTAAAATATCGCATTAAATCAACATTAGAATATACACATTTATTACCCGGGTAAAAGGGCGGCATCAATATTTCTGAATATCGCGCAATGTGATTAGTTAGAACTTACGTCATAGCGGGCAATATTCCACGGTATTGCCCGCTACCATAGCAACCGTGTTTAGAGATTAAATATGGTAGCATTAAATGTAAATAAACACGGAAAAAAAGTAAACAAAACGCGAAAAATAAGTATAACTTACTTTTATGTTTTCAAGAATTTCAAGATTCATCCAACACATTTTTCCTTCTTTTTCGATTTTTGCTTTTCGGCCAAATGTCTCCAACATTTCCTTAAACAACGAAATTTCGATATCTTGGATAAGACGATAGACACATTCGCCTGTAGCTGGATGATACATTAGGTTCACAAGCAAACCGTTGGATTATAACAACCGACAACTTTCTAAAACTGCTCAAATAATTTTGAACATAAACAAGGATTGCCAACGATTTTTTTTAAAAAAATGCAACTTAGAATTTTGGTCACATTTCAAGTTGCTTGTTTTTCGGCTAATATCTAGATCTAAAGTTGCTTCATGTTTCTATTAAAAAAAAGGAAAAATTTAAAAGAGGTCACAGTTTTGAAGCCAAGAAACAACGGATTAATTAAAAAGAATATCAAAAATGTGTCTATCTTCACCCTCTTCGTTTCTATCTTCATCTCTATCTTCATTTTTTCTGCGAGTTTTAGTTATTTCTTTTAATTGTTTAGATCTATTGTGCAGAACTAAAGTTGCTTGATAATTTTTCAAATCGAGTTTAGTTGCGTATAGAAGAGTGCTTGTAATAAGTGCACTATGCTAATTAATAAAGAATGTAATTTTTATAGAGACCTGATAGTTTTTTAATTTTGTGGGACAGAATTTACTTCGCAAAACAATATTTGAAAAATGAGGTATGTCAACACTTAACCTTAGGAATAATGGAGTATAAGTATATAGCCTAAGTGCGAGAGCACAGACAGTCACTGATTAAGTTCTACCCGATCTTTCCAACCCTTACGTTAACATTCAGATTTATCGAATGCAGTGCATTTACATTTTGATGCATGTCAAAGTATCGCTTTATAAAAAAAATTAGAAGTAATGTTTCGTACATCCATGGTTAAACTTTGCTATGCCTCGTTCATTGCAGAACTGTTTGATCAGCATACTATATACGTGAAAGAACACTGAAAACCAAGTTGGATAATGCTGTATGTTTTTGCATGGTTAATAAATCATTATTTGTACGCTAATTATAATGCGTCACGTTTTAAATGATTGATGATAGATCCATGCAAAGTGTCAGATTATCATTCAACAAGTGAAAGTTGCTTCATTGCACAATTTCCGTTTCTCAGTTTTTAAAACACATTAATCTGGCTGTGATTGGGTAATCCTCTAGTACACACAAGAAATGCAAATCTTGTTCCCCTAGATCTTGGTTTTGTTCCGAATGAGCAGCACTATATTTTTTTGCCTATTGTGAATAAAAGAGAAAAGGTTTTTAGAGCTCTGTCAACCCTGTCTCTAGAATTGATAACGTAGTGCGGATGAAAATAAAGTGTTGCTGTAAATATTTTTTTAGTTAATAATTAAAGAAAAGGGCAAGTTAAAAATAATCAAAGTGTATTTGAGTAAAATTAAGTAACTTTTAAATTGCAAATAAATAACACATTCGTTTCCATTCCATTATTTATGTCTTCATTATAAATTGCTATATAGCTCCAATACCACACTGGAAACTAGGTTGATGGAATACATACTTACATATTTATACCACAATACCACTAGTGATCCAAATGGGTTTAGACACAGTTAATAAAAACTATCGATAACTGAAGTTGTCCGTGGAAAGAATAGTCGATATGCTTTTTTTATTATTTGTATTTTTCATTAAATCAGGTTTTAGCACTCCTTTATCATGTTTACGAGATGATATAAAGATCGAGGAAGTAGCAAGAAACAAGAAATTGGATGCTGCGCCGTATTTAACAAAAACTGTGAAAAATGAAAATGACTGCTTTGGTGTGTGTTTGTATAATGACTATTGTTTGTCATACAACGTCAATATGACTGGTAAAAATGTCAAGTGTGAATTATTTTCGAAACTGGATGAAGAAGAAGTGTTAATTCCACAAGTTGGCTTCAAATACTTTAAAGTGCATACCAACCATCGTTGCATACCTGTCAAAAATTATTTTCCTCCGATTTGTGATTGTCGATCAGTTCCTGATGCTAAAGGAGACTGTCTGGAATGGCGAGAAAAAGGTGCAAAGGAAGATGGATTGTACAATGTTAAAGTGGGTGATCAAACTGTGGAAGTGCTTTGTGACATGACGAGAGACGGAGGAGGGTGGACTGCGATTGAAAAGCGATCAATTGATCCTGTAAATTTTTACAAAAAATGGAACAAATACAAGAAAGGAGCTACATAAAGTCACAGCCGGAGAGATTACATTTTGAATTCATTCCAACGCTGAGAATAACATGATTAAAATTGAAGGATGGAAACATTTTCTATCAAGTTAGCCACAGAAACAGTATCAGAACAACCTTAAAAGATGAAGGAGCTTGTCTCTTTAATCAAAGCTACTTTTCCACAAAAGATCGGGACATTGATAAAGACTCCAGCGATTACTGGGCACAGAGATATGAAACAGGGATCTGGCTCCAAGGCTGTGCCTTTGCAAATTTAAATGGTCCTTTGGCAACGTTTTTCGAACGTATTGGAATTTACGTTATCATATGAGAAAAAAATTATCCTCTGGTCTTTGTAGTAACAAATCAATCAGAGATCATATTTTCATAAAAATTACGACACGTTTTATTTTTATTAACATGTTTCGACTTCGACCAAAGTCATCTTCAGAATATTATACAAAAGTTAGATACATACATTCTTTATACACAATTTTTTTCCAAAAGTTATTTAAATATTTCCCAAAAGTACAATTTTATATGAATTATACACAAGCTAATCAATATTGACAAAATAATATTAGATAAACTAACAAAAGTTAGTTAAATAAAATTTATATACACAATTTGTTTTAAGATAATTAAATATTTCCCAAAAGTACAATTTTTTGAATTTTATTAAATGAATTTAAACATGCTTATCTAAGTAACAAAAACGATATTGAATAAGCAGCTAATGCAAAACATAAAATTAAACGGATAAATTGATGATGCAATGCTTAACTTGTTTATTGAGGTCTGGTTTCAACCAAGAAATATGCATACCCTCTTTGAGTTTCCTCTGCCAATCAGTGTCTGCATAATCCAAAATAGAAAAACAATTTTCGTTACATAGTAATTTACAGTTAAGATTTGACTGCATATGCTTAAATATTTGTGAGTTTTTATCAGTTTTCAAATGTTCTTTTACTCTACTAGAAATGTGCCTGGTGGTTTCACCCACATAGCTAGCATTACAACTAGCACAAACAAATTTATACACAAGTCCAGATTTAAAAGATTCAGGAACTCTGTCCTTGCAAGAAAAATAATCTTCAATTTTACACGACTTAAAAACGAGGCACACATTGATTTCTTTACACATCTTATTGACAAGTTGATTGACATTTTCTTTGGCAGTATTAGAGTACTTGCCAATAAAAGGCAATTTAAAATACCTCTTTTCTAATACATTAGTTGTTTCTGTACTGCAGCTGTAGAAAAATTCTTATCAAGGTAATTTGAAATATGACGGTTTACCAGTTTTGTAGGAAAAAAGTTTTTTCTCAAAATTTCAGTCAGAACCTTAATATTAATGTCAAAGTGTTTCCAACTGTTGTTAATTTTGAAAGTCCTGTCAATTAGTGTTTTAATGAGACCTATTTTATAGATTTTGGGAGTGAAACTAAAATAATTAGTTAGTTAAATTAGTTAATATTTTATAAAAAGAAACGGTGATGTGAATGTGCTTAATATTTTAAAGAATACAGTTTTAATAAGATTTATGTTCGCCCTATGTGGCTTAAATATACGACGATCAAGAAAGTTAGAAAAGTTGAGCGTTGTAACTCTAAAGGAATGCACAATTATTTTATTTTTTTGTTTTGTTTCGGCAAAAAGAAAATAGAGTCTTTCATTTCGTAATTAAGGAAAATAATCATACAATGTCTAGCCTATACTTCATCTAAAGAAGAAATAAACCAAAGCAAAGCTCTGTATGTAAATATGAATGTTTAATAGTAAGCAGTTAACTGTGCAAGTATGAAGTATTATTGATAGTTTTGTTTCTTTGTAACTACTTCTTCTTTAACTGTTCTTTAACTTTAACTTATAGTTTTTATGAATGTTAACCATGCGTTTCTAACTGGATTCTAATAAGTTATTTTCTTTTACCTTATTGTAAATCTTCTTAATTTTGTTGTCCGTGGAAGAATTTATTATTTATTTATCTTTATTTCATTTTCTACTACATATATACTTAAGTCACTGTAGAATAATATCAAAAATATAGAGAGAAAAAACCGTCTTTTTTTTGCTTATTTTTGATTCCTTTGTGTGAGGTCCATTGGAAAGTTTTTTAAAGTGGAGAGACTAAATAGTATCTAAGGTAGCACCAGCTTAGATGGGCAAATTCCCTATTAGGAAAATTTTTAAATTTGAACTCTGTAACTAAAACACTTCAAAGACTTGAATTTCACTTTCAAATTTTTATAGGTGGCCAGTGGAAAAATGTACGGGTTCGCCCGTTCTTTTATTTACTGCATTGCTTGCGTCTCGCTACCTGCAGTCCCATTGTACGTGACAGACAGATGAACGTATGCGGGCATTATAATATAGGTTTATTGTTATAAAATAGGTTTAATGTCTTAGCTGTGTTATCAAAAGATGTGCAGTCTATTTTTACGTCAAAAATGGAGATATCTTTGTCTACAAAATACAAAGATTATTCTGTATACTGTAACCACCCACAGCGTGTCTTGCAATCATGAACCAATGGCACGAAAAAAATTTTTCCTGCTTTTTATAAATAGTAAATTTTGGAAAAGATCATTTCTTAGCAAAAAGTTGGAGAAGTGGAGTAAATCCTTCTTCAGTTCAGAGAATTTAAAGTTTTCTTAATGTTTCATGGCATTTTAATAAATGGTATCGTTGGCATATTTCAACATGAAATAATTTTATTTTAAATAATTTTACGCAGTCTGCGTTGTCACTGAAATTTAAAACAACCGATAACGGTCCCTGATCTAGTCTAGTACTGTGTATGACCAAACACCCTGTCCCTGAATCGGATTAATAATATTAATAGATACATGTAAATTTCGTTTTACAATTATTAAGAGAGCAGGAAATTGGTCCCATTTGGTAAGAAACAAAATCTGTGTGAACCTTCACTAATTTAAACTTTATATTTATAAAAAGGTGCACGTGACTACTTGTGGTGACTATTTGTTTAAAACAAACTTGTAAGCTAAAAAATTTTGGTACGACTGTTACGATTTTCTGCTTATCCAAATCTTTTATTTGACTGAATAAGCTATAATAATTGACTGTATGTTATAGAAACGATTTTTCGTTGTTAAAATAATTTCCAGCCAAGTTATTACTCAGCCTTTTAAGTTTCGGATTTATATTGTATTTGCAGCTACTTGTCTTGGACGATATTGCAAGAACTGCGATAGGGTTCTTATAATAAAAATAATGTTTAATTACACTGAATGGGGAGATATAATACGAACAAGAGTATTTTATAATTCCCTTCGGCTCAATTTAGATTTACTTCAAAAGCATTCTTTCTAAAGCAGACACAAAATACGGTGGACATGATCAGTAAGCTAAGGACAGTCCGCGTAAACTGACAATTTAATAATGTTTTTATTAAAGTTTTTATTTATCCTTTCTCATATCAATTTTCTTGGAATTAGCAATACTAGTAATATTGGTAAGAGAAAGTAGATAGGACTAGCTGTTTGTAGCATTTTTATTTTACAAAAAAAGGACTAGCACTAATCTTCCTTTAAAAGTATTATAAACTAGTCGTTAGCCCGTTGTGGTTCTCCTGTCGTACATATTTCGGTTCTCGCACTTTCGCCCGTCGTACATGTTCCGGTTTTGGGTTTTCGCTCGTCGTACATATCCCGGGCATAGCTTTTTCGTGTATCCTTTACACAATGTAACGATTTTGCAAGCATTTTAAATGCAATACGACTATTATTATAGAGAATCCTATATTCATCAAGCTTACCGTTCCATGAAAATACATAGAGCTAAGAATTTCTGTCATTTCTACCCTATTCTAATTTTCTTCTTGTTTTTTTATCCTTTGTTTCTTCAAAATGCTTTATAAATTGCATGCAAGATCGGAAATTTATAGTCTAAGAAAAGACTACACGAAGAAACGCAACAAAGTGTAACTAATAACAATATTAAGGAGTTAAAGCAATTATTTATCGATTGATACACGGTGTTGTGGTTACATCCATACCTAAAATCAAAAACAAAATCTCAAAACTGAGCTGTCAAAATGTATCTATATTTGACATGTTTACACAAATAGAAAAGCTGATGTTGGAACACGTGATCAAAATGTGATAGGTTAACGAAATATCGTGCAATTCAAAATATTCGTCGTTTTAAATCGCACGGACGAGGGAAGATAATCATGTCGATGTTTTTCTGCATATCATTTAATTTTCTTATTAAGGCAAGTCTTGGCAATTATTTATCTTGCTCGCGAGATGATATAGAGATTCATGAAGTAGCAAGAAATAAGAGATTGAATGCTGCGCCGTATTTAACAAAAACTGTTTCAAATGAAAATGACTGTCTAGTTGTGTGTGTTAAAAAAGTTGAGTGTGAATTATTTTCAAACCTGGATGGAGAAGAAGTGTTAATTCCACAAGTTGGTTTCAAATACTTCAAAGTGCAAACCAACCATCGTTGCATACCTCTCAACAACTCTTCTCCTCCGATTTGTGATTGTCGATCCGTATCTTATTCTAAAAGAGATTGTCTGGAATGGCAAGAAAAAGGTGCAAAGGAAGATGGATTGTACAATATTAAAGTGGTTAAAGGTATTTTGTGACATGACGACGGACGGAGGAGGGTGGACAGTGATTCAAAAGCGACAGAGATCGAGTACTCCTGTGAATTTTAACACGACATGGGACAAATACAAGAAAGGCTTTGGAGATTTAAAGAAAGAATTTTGGCTTGGAAACGATTATATTCATAAATTGACAGCCATGGCAGAAACAACCCTGCGAATCCATTCTACTGCTAATAACAACATGAAGAAAATGTCGATTCTAAAATACTTCAAGGTCGCCAACGAAAGTTTTTACTATCAAGTAAGTTACAGATTCAGCACCGGGCCGTCTTTAGTCAATGCCACATATTCGAGATTCAATCAGAGCAAGCTCTGCACGATAGATAGCGACAACGACCATAGGCGCCACCGTAATTGTGCGGTGAGATTGAGCGCTGGTTTTTGGTTTGACGAATGCTCTGTGGCGAACCTTAATGGTCCATATATTCCGCATGACCAAAGATTTGAATTTTTTGGCGAGGATGGAATGCACCAGATGATACAAAGACTTATCAGTTAAAAACAACTACAATGATGTTACGGAGAGGTGTGAATTGATGGTTTTGCAATTCGGCTGTCTTTCTACAATCCCTGCCAAAATATGTCACTGTAAACTCGAAAATCATCTTCTTTACAGTGTCACAACAGACCTCATTTCTCCCCCTAACTTTCAATGGTTGAAATAGGAGTCAACACCCCACAAACCATTAAAGATTAGGGCAGATGGATTGTATAACCCAATTTTGAGCTTTACTGCCAAAGTTTTTATGAGACAAGACAAATTACGACAAGGAAGGGACAAATAGGCAACATTCATGAAGTAATAATGGCAATACTTGTATAATAATAACAACAGCAACAACGAGGAACAATTAATCGAATTGAAGGATTCATGTTTGAAAGTAAACTTATTTATAAACACTGAAAAAAGGGCGGTGGATTGTGCAATATGATTGAGGTATAAAAGCATTTAATAACAATATTTACAACTTATTTGTAAAATTATTCTCAAAGTGGATCTCAATGTTGTAGTTACTTTTTTCAAATTAGAATTGGTGGAATCCTTGTTTATAACTGATTAAATGTTAGATTTAAACCTCTATTCCCCCTTTTTTTTACTTTTTCTTAGTCGATGTAAAAGAATTTTAAATGTTCTTATTTACTGTATGTTTAAATAGTTTAGTGTGACTCGAGCCTTACTATATTTATTAATTATTAAAAAAACATGTAATTAAGGATGTTGTTACAGAAATAGCTAGTCACGTGTCAATTAGCTCTCGAACCGTCAGGTCTTTCTTTCTATTTCTAGTTATGTCTAAGATTGCTATATAACATGTGTTTGAACAAAAAAATGTAGATATTGTATCATAGTATCGCAATTTTGATTGTTATTTAGGTTGAAGCGAAGCAAATTTGGCGATAATCCTAAAGCTTACCTCCCGCGATAATTAAATAGATATAAGAAAGTTTGAAAAATTGTCTAGAAATGTAAATATTTTGTTTGAAAAATCTTAAGATCTTAGAATTAGAAGTTCCACTAATTATGCACGACATCATAATCTAGCTCTGAGTGAAGTATTGCATATAACAGTTTTGGCAAAGCATAGGTTTAAGAATTGTTTTTATGGCTCAAATTAGCGCTTCAAATTGAAGTTTTACATAAATTTTATTTATTTTAATATCTATTTTCTTGTTTCAGAGCTAGTTCATGACGTCATAATGTCGCATAATTAACGAAATCTTGAAAGTTAATAAAGACTTTTTAAAAGAAAAAAAAAGAAAAAAGATATCTAGATAATTTTCAAAGGTCTTTGATATGAGCCCAACTTGTATTTTCGTGGAAGGTGAACTTTAATAGAATGTCGATCATATGATTGTAAAGTTATTTAAATGATTTTTTTTGTATGAAATAAAATGCACCAATGTAAATGTATCGATTTGTGTTTAACTTTTTTAGACCCAGGAGTCCGCTGTGCAGGTCCAACCACGTCGTAATAACAAATTTTAAACAGAATCTATGGAAATGTAGAGAATGGCTGAAAACCCTATATTTGACATTTACACTGTCCTGAATATAAAGACGCGAAAAGGAGTCCAGGGGATGAGCTTGGAAGAAATTTAATTTTTTTTATCTCAATTATATGTTGAAGGTACGCACTAACTCTCGCTATTACAAAAGTTTATATCAGAAATCAAGAACGACATAAAAACAAAGCAAAGCTTAAACTGTAGAGTCCTCAATCGTTCTCAGTTGATGCAAGACTGTGGTCGCTAAGTCCGAGAACTGTAGCGTATTCTAAACGTGCAGCCGGTAACGGCAGGGTGGCTAAGTGTGAATCCCAAGGTCTGACCAGAGGCAATATTAAACGTTGAGGGTGTTAGGGGCCAGGAGCCTTACAAGATCTAGATTCTGCCTATAGATTTCACTGGTTACTAATAATCCCAATGCTTGGGATTTTCTCATTATAATAGAAAATCAAAATTGCTAAAAAATTCAACTGTGTCTGTTATTAAGTCATATTTGTGGTTTCTCAGCCCCATTTCGTGAGAATCTAAAGTGCAATAACTCTGGTAACGGGAAAGGTAATTAACTTGCAATTCATAATGGGTGTTTTTAGACTGACCTTATAAAGTTAGCATAAAAAAACAATTTTATATTAGCCATGCTTTTTCGAGTTTCAGAATTTGGGCATTTTGAAAAAGGGAGATAAGATTTTTTGAATAAAATTGCAACTTACGGCCAAAGAGTGACAAATAGGTAAGCTAGTTTTTGGCAAAACAATTTTTTTAACTTTACGTATATGTATGTATATATACAGCCTACGTTTTTGGTGTGAGTAATGGTAAATTGTTATTTCTGTTATTTCTATAACTTTAACTCTGCGCATGATTTTTTAATGAAATTCAATTTCTTTAAAACACGAACATGCGTGTGTTTACATACGATGTTTAAAATAGATTTTTTATATTTTTACTGACGTACGTATTTATCACGTGAGGTCTTAAAAATGTTTTTAACAAACATTTGTTAAGAATAAACGTTTGGGTAGTCATGTCATTCTCAAAGCACCTGTTACCTGCTGCACTTAAAAAAAAATCCTGAACCTTGAAGAAAAAATCGTCATTCTAGATTACACAACGAAGCATCCTAAGATGGGTTCTCGAACAGTTAGCTGATCACTTGTCAGTTGGAAAAACAGCCGTTTCGAATATTTTGAACAACGGTACGAACTTGCTAAAGGACTTTTAGTTTTTTAAAGGCATTTATAAAACGCGTCGTCATGAAAAGTACCACGTCATCAATGAGGTTTTGTACAAATAGTGAAAGTGCCCGACTGCAATTGTGTATCTTTTCATCCTCATCTTCATCCCTACCTTCATCTTTGCTGCGAGTTTTAGTTATTTCTGTCAAGTGTTTTGATCTATTGTGCAAAACTAAAGTTGCTTGATGTTTTGTTCACGTGTCGAAATTTACGGTTTGTGAATATATATACAATATAGAATGGAGGCTATGTGACGTCACGAGAACGAATGTGAGTCTACCACATAAAGACGGACAGTGACATAAGATGACAGACGTTCACAGTGTAGACATATAATACATGTAAATTTCACACTTGATAATTTTTCAAATCAAGTTCAGTTGCTTATAGACGAGTGCTTGAACATAAAAATCGTGTAATTAAGCATGTCATAAACATATTCAAGGCTGAAGTATTTCATAAAGATAAACAGGCTGAGGAGTAAGTACACTATGCTGATAAATAAAGAATTGAATTTCAATAGAGACCTGATAGGTTTTTAATTTTGTGGGACAGAATTTAGTTCGCAAAACAATATATAAAAAATGTGGTATGTCAACGTTTAACCTTAGGAAAAATGGAGGATTAGTATTTAGCCTAAGTGCGAAAGTACAGCCTAAGCGCGAGAGCACAAACAGCCACTGATTAAGTTTTACTTGATCTTTTTCAAGCTTTACGCTAATATTCAATTTTATCGAATGCAGTGCATTTACGAACTGTCTAATCAGCATACTATATATGTGAAAGAACCCTGAAAACCAAGTTAGATAATGCTGTATGTTTTTGCTTCGTTAATAAATTATTGTTTGTAAATTCTAATGCGTTACGTTTTAAATGATTGATGATCGAACCATGAAAAGTGTCAGATTATCATTCAACAAGTGCAAGTTGCTTCACTGCCCAATTTTTGTTCGTCAGTTTTTAAAACACCTTAATCTGGCTCTAATTGGGTAATTTACCCAAACTTAAAAACACACAAAAAATGCAATTCTTGTTTGTTTGTTCCTCTAGATCTTGTTTTTGTTCAGCCTGAGCGATATTATGTATCTATTGCCACAAAGAAAAATGTTTTTAGAGCTCTGTCATCTCTGTCATTAGAATATTTGGTATATATTTCTTCATCAAGATAACGTACTGGAAGTGTTGCTTATAAATAATTTTTCAGTTAATAATTAAAGAAAATGGGAAGTTAAAAATAATCGAAGTGTATTTCAGTAAAATTGACTGAATGTTATATTGCAAATACATAGCCACTTCTTAATACTTTTTTATGTTTCTCTTCAGATAAACGAATCCGTTTCCATCCCACTATTTATATCTTTATTAAGGATTGCTACATAGATCAAATACCACGCTGGAAACTAGGTTGATGGAATAAATACTTAAATATTTATACCACAATACCACTAGTGATCCAAATGGGTTTAGACACAGTTAATAAAACTATCGATAACTGAAGTTGTCCGTGGAAAGAATAGTCGATAAGTTTTTTTTATTTTTAGCATTTTTCATCAAACTAGGTTTCAGAACACCTTTATCATGCTTACGAGATGATATACAGATCGAAGAAGTAGCAAAAAACAAGAAATTGAATGCTGCGCCATATGTAACAAAAACTGTGGAAAATGAAAATGATTGCTTTGGTGTGTGTTTGTATAATGACTGTCATACAACGTCAATATGGCTGGAGCAAATATCAAGTGTGAATTGTTTTCAAGGTTGTATGAAGAGGAATTTTTATATCCAAATATTGGTTTCAATTACTTCAGAGTATATCGACGTCATCGCTGCATACATCTCAACGACTCTTCTCCTCCGATTTGTGATTGTCGATCAGTTCCTGATACTAAAGGAGACTGTCTGGAATGGCGAGAAGAAGGTGCAAAGGAAGATGGTTTGTACAATATTAAAGTGGGTGATCAAACTGTGGAAGTGTTTTGTCATATGACGGAGGAGGGTGGACTGTAATTCAAAAGCGACAGAGATCGAATAATGGTGTGGATTTTTACAGAAAATGGACCAAATAGGATAATTTGCACGTTGAATTTATTACACCGCTGAGAATAACATGATGAAAAGTCAAGGACGAAAATAGTTGCTATCAAGTTAGTTACAGAAATAGTATCAGAATCTCTCAGAAAAACTTTTACTCTGTAACTAAAACACTCCAAGGACTTGAATTTCGCTTTCAAATTTTTATAATATTAGTCAGTGGCCCGTGGAAAAATCTACGGGTTTCGCCCGTTCTTTTTATACTGCATTTCGTGCGTCTCGCTACTTGCGGTCCCATTATACGTGACGGACAGATAAACGTATGCGAGTATTATAATATAGGTTTAATAGAAAAATTGTCGTTGCTGTGTTATCAAAAGATGTGAAGTCTTTTTTTACGTCAAAAATGGAGATATCTTCGTTTACAAAGTACAAAGATTATACTGTATACTGTAAGCACCAACAGCATGTCTTGCAATCATGTACCAATGGCACGAAAAATGTTTTTCTTGCTTTTTATAAATAGTATAAATTATTAGAAAAGATCATTTCTTAGCAAAAAGTGGGAGAAGTGGAGTAAATCCTGTTTGTTGAAAGCTTTTAATTCTCCAGTTCAGAGAATTTAATGTTTTGTTAATGTTTCATGGCAGTTTCATAAATGGTATCGTTGGCATATTTCAAGATGATATAATTTTATTTTAAATAATTTTACGCAGTCTGCCTTGTCACTGAAATATAAAACAACCACTAACGGTCCCTGATCTGTACCTAGTGGGTAGTCTAGTACAGTGTATGACCAAACACCCTGTCCCTGAATCAGATTAATAGATACATGCAAATTTTGTTTTACAATTATGAAGAGAGCAGGAAATTGGTTCTATTTGGTAAGAAACAAAATCTGTGTGAACCTTCACTAATTTAAACTTTATATATATAAAAGGTGCACGTGACTACTTGTGGTGACTATTTGTTTCAAACAAAGCTATAACTTAAATCATTTTAATATTATAATAAGAAAATTGGGAGACTCGGTACGACTGTAACGATTTTCTACTTATCCGATCTTTTTCTTTGACTGAATAAGCTTTAATCATTGATTGTATACGATGTTATAGAAACGATTTTTCGTTGTTAAAATAATTTCAAGCCAAGTTATTGCTCAGCCTTTCACGTTTCCTGTCTCATATGGTATTTGGAGCTGCTTCTCTTGGACGATATAGAAGAACTGCGATAGGGCTGTAATTATAATAAAAAGTAATGTTTAAATACACTGGATGGGTGTTGGTGAACTCGAGATATAATACAAACAAGAGTATTTTATTATTCCCTTTGGGCCAATTTAGTGCCAACGTTTTACTTAAAAAGAGTTCTTTCTAAAGCAGACACAAAATACGGTGGACATGATCAATAGGCAAAGGACAGTGTTCCATAGGAACCGTGCCATAGGACAGTCCGTTTAAACAGACAATTTCATTAACTTTTTATTACAGTTTTTATTTATCCTTTTTCATATCAATTCTTGGAGTTTATTAACAATACCGGTAATATTCGTAAGAGGAAAATAGATAAGACTAGCTTTTGGTAGCAATTCTATTTTATTACAAATGACTAGCACTAATCTTCCTTTAAAAGAATTATAAACTAGTCGTTAACCCGTGGTGGTTCTCACGTCGTATATACTTCGGTTCTCACATTTTCGCCCGTTATACATTTTCTGGTTTTTGGGTCTTCGCTCGTCGTACATATCCCGGGCATAGATTTTCGTGTATCCTTTACACAATGTAACGATTGGGCAAGCATTTTAAATGCAAAACGATTATTACTATAGAGAAGCCTATATTCATAGCTTTAATTTGCGTCACGGTTGGTGTTCTATGAAAATACATGGAGCTAAGAATTTCTGTCGTTTCTCCCCTATTCTTAAAAATGCTTAATAATTCGCATGCAAGATCGGAGATTTACAGTCTAAAAAGATTACACGAAGAAACATAACTAAGTGTAACTAATAACAATATTAAGGTGGTAAAGCAAGTATTTATTGATTGATAATGGGTTATAAATTTTTATTCAACAAGTTTCTGGTTTACAAGTTTTTAAAACTGAGCTGTCAAAATGTATCTATATTTGACATGTTTTCATAAACAAAGAAGCTAATGTATGAACACGTGATCAAAATATGATAGGTTAACGAACTATCGTGCAATTCAAAATATTCGTTGTTTTAAATCGCACGGACGAGGGAAGATAATCATGTCGATGTTTTTCTGCATATCATTTACCTTTCTTATTAAGGCAAGTCTTGGCACTTACTTATCTTGCTCGCGAGATGATATAAAGATTCGTGAAGTAGCAAGAAATAAGAGATTGAATGCTGCGCCGTATTTAACAAAAACTGTGAAAAATGAAAATGACTGCTTTGTTGTGTGTTTGTATAATGACTATTGTTTGTCATACAACGTTAATATGACTGGTAAAAAAGTTGAGTGTGAATTATTTTCGAAACTGGATGGAGGAGAAGTGCTAATTCCACAAGTTGGCTTCAAATACTTCAAAGTGCAAACCAACCATCGTTGCATACCTCTCAACAACTCTTCTCCTCCGATTTGTGATTGTCGTTCAGTTCCTGATGCTAAAGGAGACTGTCTGGAATGGCGAGAAAAAGGTGCAAAGGAGGATGGTTTGTACAATATTACAGTGGGTGATCAAACTGTGGAAGTATTTTGTGACATGACGACAGACGGAGGAGGGTGGACAGTGATTCAAAAGCGACAGAGATCACATAACCCTGTAAATTTCAACACGACATGGGACAAATACAAGAAGGGCTTTGGAGATTTAAAGACAGAATTTTGGCTTGGAAATGATTATATTCATAAATTGTCAGCCATGGCAGAAACAACCCTGCGAATCCATTCTACTGCTAATAACAACATGAAGAAAATTTCGATTCTAAAATACTTCAAGGTCGCCAACGAAAGCCTTCACTATCAAGTAAGTTACAGGTTCAGTATCGGGCCTTTATTCGATGCCAAATATTCGAGATTCAATCAGAGCAAATTCTGCACGATAGATAGCGACAACGATCTTTGGCATCACGGTAACTGTGCGGTGAGATTGAGCGCTGGTTTTTGGTTTGACGAATGCTCTGTGGCGAACCTTAATGGTCCATATATTCCGCATGACCAAAGATATGGATTTTTGTGGCAAGGATGGAATGCACCAGATGATGCAAAGACTTATCAGTTAAAAAAAACTACAATGATGTTACGGAGGGGTGTGAATTGACGGTTTTGCAATTCGGTTGTCTTTCTACAATCCCTGCCAAAATATGTCACTGTAAACTCGAAAATCATCTTCTTTACAGTGTCACAACAGACCTCATTTCTCCCCTTAACTTTCAATGGTTGAAATAGGAGTCAACACCCCACAAACCATTAAAGTTTAGGGCAGAGGGGTTGTATAACCCAATTTTGAGCTTCACTGCCAAGATATGTTGGCAGAGATTGTAGCGCGGAACTGAAAGTCAGTTTTTATGAGACAAGACAGATTAAGACAGGGAAGGGACAAAGAGGCAGCATTCATGAAGTAATAATGTCAATACTTGTATAATAATATTAAGCCATAAATTCGCAAGAAACTTTTCTGCAAAGTAAATTCTACAAGGTTTTTTTCTGCGTTTTTTTCCTTCAATGTATGTTTTTTTTTTTTCTCTTTCATCGTTTTCCTTAGACAGTGTATATTTAAAGTTTTTACTTTTTTTCCTTCTTTCTTTTGTAATTTACATTTAGATAGAGTCTAGTCTTGGTTAGACCTTATTTGTCAATTATGATGGAAGAATGTCTTTTCTCCGTTTTTTTTTATGAATATGAAGCACCTCGCATTGTTTTCTAAGAACCAGTTTCTTTGCTATTGCATGTGTTAATAATGTATATTTAGTTTATCAAATATTTTTTCTCTGAATGCATTTTTTTATAAACACAATATTCATAAATATGTTCAGGATCAAATAAGTGAATGATTGTACCATTAAAGTGAACACGAAACGATTCAATAAGCTCAATCCCCGCAATTTCCGAGTATGGCGTGTAATAAACGGACCACTCAAACGGTGAAGGTGCAAGAAATTATATACACGTTAAAACCCAATAGACGTCTAGACGGCAACCTATTTATGAATAATTATTTTTTTAAAGTCGACGAAAAGTGACCAAATTTTTGCTAAGTGAGGAATTTTTTTTAACAACCAACTTTTTGTCGACTTCTGCTTACTCTTTCTTCCCAAACACCATTTTCGCCATTTTTTAACCATAACGGTAATAAAGAGAACACGAAATAGAGTCTTGTATCATTCTTTGCGCTCATTTTCTTTTTAAGTAACGTTTCAAGTAACCGTAGCAGGGTGAAAAGAAAACTGAGAAAAAAAAAGAAAGAAGAAGAAGTTGAAGACTAAAGACTGAAGGAGAGAAAATGTTAAATGAAAAAAAAAGAAAAATAATCGTTGAAACCGACTCCTGTTAAAGTTTTTTTTGCAAGAAAATTTTTTTTAAAATTTCAAAACTTTGGTGGTTATTTTTGATTGGGATATTTGTCGGGAAAAAGTGACTGATTTCGAAATTTAGTCGGCAAAAAGTGCCTAAATTTTTTGCCGACTTTTTTTTGCCGATTTTTTTTACTGATAAGCTAAAAATGAAACAAGAACATATAGTTATTTAAATACAAAATTTAAAGTTTTTTTTTCACGGTTGAATTCTTTAAGTACTTTTATTAGACACGCCAAAAAATTTGTTTATCGGCTGAGAGAATTATATTATTAGACCACTTCCCGTGTATACCCGCGTTCAGAGGTCCCTCTAAATACGCTCACATAGTGAACATTTTCTATTTCGATGAGACATATCTTGGATCAGCATTTTTAGCCAAGGAGTAAAGATTCAGCAAAAGAAAACGCTCTTTTGCTTCGCACATCCAAACAAAAGAAGTGAAAATGTAAAATATCAGCTAACCATATGCGTAGCAAAGAAGATGAAAAAGAGAGAAAAAAAAGAATTAGGTGCTACGCGTATTGCGAAAAATATGGGATAGCAACAAGAATGTATGGTGAAAATTTATTTTAATTGCAACAACGAATTGTTACATAAAAATTGTACAAAATATTTTGAATAAATTAAAATGTATAAAATACACTTATTAAACAATATACGTTGCTTGGTAAGCTGTAGGCAGGGAGTATTCTAACATGCTTCATTTTAAGCCTTTTTTATAATTATAACCATTTTGCTTTCCAAAAGCATGTTCAATAAATCTTATTCGGGGAATAAAGCAACTTGCTCTTTAACAAATTCACGACAAACGCATAATCTCTTTTGGTATTTTGCTGAATCGGCACAACTATATAATAATGGTTCATTCTGAATTATGCATGTTTTTGTAAACATAGAATATGAAGGCGCTGTTAAACTGCTTTGGTAATCCACGGAAGCACATTGGAGATTTCTAAAAAAAGCAAAGTAAACGAACATATTACAAGAAGTTCACTAGAGCATCCATTAGCCACCATTTGCGTCTGGGAATAAGTAGGTCATTATGGAGTTCCATAGCGCGCAGGTCTTGGCACTAGCGAAGCACTTGTAGCGAACAAATTTTTGGGTTTTTTTTTGTCTTGATAGGCCAAATTAATTTCATCGTCCGTTTTTCATAGCTTTTATAGTTAGTGCTGCGAAAAGAGGCAGAAATACATAATTCTTCCTGATGTTTTTTTCACTAATTTTCCTCTTTTAATCGACGTTTAATTTTCAATAACACGTTTAAATTGTTCTGTTAACAGTCATGTGGTAACATGTATAAAATGGTAGAAACGAAGAAAACTTAAATATTATTGACTTTCACAACGAGGCAAAAGAGTGAATTGTTGATGTTGGTTTCAGCATCTAACAACAATAGCTACAAGCTGTACATAACCCATACATGTTGCGTTGTGAGGAATAAAGTATTGGCCATTAACACTATCCTATCATTATCCCTACTAGGCTATCCCTACAAGTACTTCGCTGGTGCCCAGACGTGCGCAATATGAAATTCCGTAATGCTATAGGTTTTAATAAGAACTCATTGTACTTACCGTTTTTCAAAATCTTTCTTCGTGTTGACGTATTTAAACAATGTATTCTCACACACTAAACCTAAAAATTGGTGTCTCATAAGTTAACAAGTCACGGAAAAAGATCAGACAAAAATTGTTACTCTATTCCAAAGTTTCACCCTTTTTTCAGGTGTGAAAAAAATATGTTGACGCCATTTTGCCCTTGAATGCGCTAACAAACATTTGGACTTTGTAGCAATACGTTATTTCCCACCCACACACACCCAGCACTTAAAACGCTCGGCCTGAATAGGGTGGGTTAATACGTACCCAGACTACATACATGCTAAAAAGCTTTTCACAAACAAAACATAGAGTCAAAAAATAATTTCCCAACTTACCATTTCTCCAACAACTGTCTTTGCAAGATTCATCAATTGAACTCACAATCACTCGAAGTGCTTTTCTTTCGGGCCAGGAAGCTTCGTTACTGCAAAAGTTCTAAACGACAGCAAAAAACAGTTAAAATGTGTTTGCATAAATTCTCGGAAGCATGAAGAAGGTATATATAAACTTAAAAACTTAAAAGATGCGTGAGAGGGCGCAAAAATAATTTTCAGCAAGGGCGTACCATCTTAGGGCATACAATCTAAGTGCGTACAATCTAAAGGCGCACAATCTAAGGGCGTACAATCTAAGGGCGTACAATCTAAGGGCGTACGGAAAGTTGCGGATACCTGTTTTTCGATGTATGCATTTAATCTTTGCAACATTCCCTCGTGTGTGAACTGGTATGGAACGTAAGCTTTGATCTAAAAGACAAACAAATTTTATTGATTCAGTCTTGCTGCTTCACAGCTAAAATCGCCGTAAATTATTCCTGTAATGCAGTCTTTCCTGTAATGTTAAAACAGTGATTTTACTATAAAAGATCCTTGTTGATGAGTTTAATGTTTGGGGTTCCAGGCAAATATGCGATAGCTTTCAATAAAGGTTGCTATTGTCTTGATAATTCAGCCTTTGCGAAAAAAACGCGCTCCTTAAATTTTCACCCAATAAAAAAACGTGAGAGTAAAACGCACGTAAAATAGTTATTTTTTCTGTAGACTCATGAGATAATAAAGGATGCAAACTTGGTTAAAATTAAAATGGAATTTTTAAAATACTTTCAGGTCTACCCTTGTACTATCTTATCAGTGAAAAATCCGTCGGTTAAAAGTGACGAATTTTTTGGTAGGTGACGAAAATTTTAACTGTCAAAATTTTTTTATCGACGAAATTAATGACCGACAAATTTTTGTCGTCAGAAGGAAGACATATATTTTAAAAATGAATTACTTTTGGTCATGTTCTAAGAAAAATTTGGAGGTATATGTACTTCTTTATAAAGCAAGAGAATGAACGGCCGGTGGTGTTCTTAAATTCAGTGGTTTTCTTAAATAATAAACTACAAGTTTTCGCCTATTTCTTTAAGAGGCCTTAAGGTGGCACTGCTATTGACATTTTCTTGTCAGGAGAAATGGGTTCGAGATAAAATGAAAAACTTCATAGACGATTTTTATTCGTTCGATTTCACGGGGGTACATTACGATGATGACGATTTTAACATCGACATTGAAGTGGTGGAGAACAATCAAAACAAATGTTGATAACGAACTAACGTCAAATATTATAAATGAAGTCGGCGATTGTGATTGTAACGGATGAGAAGAGAATAAAATAAAAGATAAAAAAAATTTCACCAAATATAACCGCCGAAATATTTCCGTCAGTTAAAAATAACAATTTTTTTGCAAGGTGATTTTTAACCGACAAAATTAATGACCGACGGATTTTCACCGATAACGCTTGCCTACATTGAAAATGATTGGTATTGACTAAAAAAAATTGAACTTGAATTGTTTTTGGGTAATACCTAAAACGCAATCAGCTTTTTGTTATTATTAAATGGCAAATGTTCGTCAGTGCGATTTTATCTTGCGAGTTTCATGCTTGTCAAATAAAATACCTGAACATGACACGTGAGAAAATTTAAAAAAAAGGAAAAAGAACATCTTTTTGAAAATTCTTGTTTACGTTTTCTTCTGAGTCATTACATTTGTAGGCGGTAAAAATTAGGTATTTCAATAGATAATTACCTGGACAAAAGTTTAGCCACTTTTATCCGATAAGCTATTCAAATTTCAGGCACAAAATACAGAGGCCGCGGGCCATGGAAATAAAAGGGTTGCTAAAATTAAAAGTCAATGAATTCCCAGATAAATTAACACCTTAGTCTTTCGGGTGTAACATGAGCTGTAGGAGAAAAGTTAAAGGTAGATAAATAAGTGCAGGGACAATCAAAGCTTTACTTTGTTTTGTTTGAAGTTGTTAAGAATTTCTTTCATGATTCGTTTCACGGCATGCTCGTCTTTTATGTCCACTGTGTAAACATGCGGCCTCCCGATAAATATTTCCATGTAAGGATGTTGGGACATAAGCTAGTAGAAAGGTTCATATAAAAAAGGGTCTCAATACATAAACATTGGCGCAAAACACAGTCAATATAAAATAACTGCAATGAAATAAAAACGTCACATATTCCAGATCAATCATGAAGATAATGAAAGTTAAATTTGAGTATCAAAAATTATAAATAAAATATAGCGTGGAAAAGAAAGGATATAAATGACGTCACGAGGAGCAAATATAACTGAAAATCTATTGGCTAAAGAAGCAATGCAATGAAAAGTGATATGCTGAGGAAGCAGTACACTTGATATGATATAATGGCAGAATGATTAAACAGAAAAGGAGTGCAAGAGATATGGTAAGAAATAGTATGCTGAAGAAAAAGTACATGCAATATGATAAAAAAAGCGATGTAATGACGACCTAATATGACAGGAAGGTTGCTTAATAAGCCTCATTGGTCAAATGAAGAATCTGGTGTGATGGTCATATCTCCTCAGTGACAAAACCGTTACCTTTCTGGAAGTTGGTTTATCTTTGAAAAACCACTTCTTGTTGAATTTCACGTCGTTCACACGACTGACAGGTGGATCCCACTATGAAAGTATAATAGTAGATCAGTGAATTTTTAAAACAGTAACTGAATATATCATAAAAAACAGCAACTTGGAAGATGTAATACAACATCTCTACCTTGGGGTTTAAAAACACTGCTCCTCTTGCAACTGCTTCCAATGGCGCAGGTCCTTCAAAAGGAAATCCTAAACCAACGAATATCTAAAAACATAACTCAACATTTTTAAATCTATGTTTTTTGTGAGAGACATAATTGACTCTCTCTTGATTATTGAACATATCTGACAAATATGTGAAAACATAACTCAAACTTTTAAATCTATGTTTTGTGTGAGAGACACAATTGACTCTCTCTTGATTATTGAACATATCTGACAAATATGTGAAAACATAACTGAAATTTTTAAATCTATGTTTTTCGTGAGAGACACAATTGACTCTAGATTGTTAAACCTATGGAGTGTGTGAAAGTGTTTGAAATATCAAAATTTCAGAGTTTTAATAGTTTTTTTTTTAGCTCAAGGGTTGGTTGGATCAGAGGATAAGGCATTTGGCCCGGAGTCGAAGCTTACTAAGCGCGTGAGAAAATGAAATTTGGAAATCTAATTCATGTGGTAAGATTGTGAGAGGCAAAGATGTCTATGGCACTCTTTAGTTATACCTCGCTCTGGTTGGTTTAGCGCTGTGCGATTCAGTCTATTCCAGCTTACTGTTTTTTTAGATAAAAAAAGAAATGAAAATGTTTTCATTGGCAACGATAAGTGCTAAAAAAAGCATTAAGTCTGGATGGTAAATTGGCGAGATAAGAAGCAACAGGTTACAACCAAACAACAACTCTATTACCAACCTTTGTACTTCGAAGCAACTGTTGATAATCCTTCCAAGATAGAAGACCATGATTGCTAACAAAACCAGGAACGTTAAACAATCCACTCTGTTACGTAAAACAACAGCAAATTTTCGATTAGCTACCGTATTATTTGCGAAATAAATTTTTTGGCGAAACATCTTGTTTCAGATTTTGCCCAAACGAAAAAAAAAATAGTTCCAGGTAAATTTTTAAAATCAGTCAATCGCAAGAATGAATTCTGCGAATTTTTTCATAATTGTATCCGCAATAATGTGTACCGCAATTTTTTTAATTTCTTCGTACTTTGATTTGCTGCAGGATCTCAAGTTATTCTATGTTATTTGAAAATTTACTATTATTTCTCAAAGCTATCACAAAATGCTGATTTTGAGAAAATGTAGTCATCGGACAAAAAATATATTCCGTAAAATGAAGCTTTTTTGGATCATTTTAATCGCGGATAAAACTAATAAAACGCCTACAAAAACTTCTATTTCCCACACTTCAACGCTGTCTCTAGATGCTGGAAGAATGTCGGTTTGCTTGACATAATTTGCACTGCGTGAAACTGACATGCAATGGGAAAGGTAGATAACAATCCAGTATCAGAAATTTTGACATAATACTAATATTTTAAGGGGTTTGTGTCTTATTTATTACATTTTGTCCACAAAAATAAGCTCCACAAAAGTTTTTTCGCAATAATTTATGTCTTACGGCAGTTGTCTGAAAGGTTCGAACCTATCCCAAGGCAGTTATCGAACTAAATCGTGAAATTCCTTGTCTTGGAACTTCTTCTTTAAACATCTATTGGGCAGTAGCCACGTAACCAGTGAAGCCAATCTCATAGAACACAAAACACCGCATTCGGAAAAGAAGAACGTCAAAAATTTCAATAATAGTAATAAGGTTACCCTGTTATCATTTTGACCAGATGTCGCCCAATCAGCTCCAACTGTTGCTTGCACATGAACATACTTTCGTAGCACAGACAGAAACGGCGTACATCCCTAAAGTAGACCAAATATGATATTCAAAAGCAACGCTCGCATGTGAAACCTTAAAAAAGCTAGTCATTCGATTAGTCATTCCCCCTTAAAAAACACGAAAAATTGAAGCCCCAGAAATTAGGCAGAGGAAAGTATCAGAAGTAAATCTGAATCAGAAATTTAACATAGATCACTCAAACAGAGCGTGATATCAAGGCAAAGATTGCAAATTTATATAAACCAATTTGCAGTTAACACGTAACAAAAAGAGTTGAGCAAACGTTTAACGTGACTAAATTTCTTGATATTCCGCTATTAGTGTTGAACTTTTCGGGAATAGATAAGTGACTTGGACAAACACTAGACATGTACTGTTATAGTTTTTATAAATTTCATATCCTCTATTTTTAACTTATGCTTGGAAGCTACTCTTTAAATTGCATTAGAAACACAGATGTGTTAATTTATTTTGCATACCTTCCACATATAATTTTGCTTCCCATACACTAGTGCCCAATGCTTCTTCTTCGTCGTTACATCTTCGTTAGTTTTCTGCGTCACAGCGAAACCAAGAAACGAATTGTCTGGTGTGTGTGCTAAAAGATCAAATTTAAATTGTGGCACAGCCTTCACAACGAAAACAACATAAAGCATGGAAGTCAGTGCATGTCCACTGTAATTAATTGGGCAGTCCCAATTTGACCTTACCCAATGGAAATAAAAGGTAAAGTGGAGAATATAAGAAGGAAATCTTCTTGAAATGTTTTTTAACTCAGTTTTACTATTTTAAAAATTCTAATTTTGTTTTATTATTAGGGAGACAGTACAAAATAATTGGAATTGATTCTGTCTGATTTTAATCTTGTTGATCTGATTTAGTTGAAAGATATCAAATCACAATATTTTGACTGTTAAACAAACAACAGATCTGCACAGTTTAGAGTTGTGCGCAAAAAAAAAAAAGAATATCAACACACAAGTAAGGTGGAATCAACTCAAACATTCAGTAAAGTATGAACATACGGAAAAGTGTCATATACTGCTTCAGATTAAACTGCCAACCAAAATACGCATTTTTCTTCTCTTTCTTTTTAAAACGACCAGATGCATCAACTTGACTGTCTTGCGTTGCTTCGCCGCCATAATTGAACTTTGGTTCCGTTCCGAATGTATCCAAAATTCGAAACTTGCACCTTTGAGAGAAAGATTCACTTGATATGATGAGTGGTTGAAGAAATTTAGAATTTTTTTAAAACTGCCACATAGTACCATAAAAAATCGACATCAAATATAGCTTTTTGCCAACATTTTCTCTATAATTTTATTTGTATAACCTTTTTTTTCAAGTAGTTCTGTACCATGTTAACTTCACATGCTTTTCATCACAAACAAATGTCACTTGGAAAATTTAAAAACAAATCTGCGCATTGCTTCGAACTTCGACAATGCAAAAATACATGCATACAAAAGAGACTGAAAAAATCAATGAATCCAAGGTTTCTGCAAAAGGTTTGGAAAAGTATTTAAGTTTGCAAGTTTCTTATCTTTAGTTTTGACTTTTTTCAAAGTTTTTTTGCAAGGGCTTTTAGCATACTTGAAAATTCTCAGGCACATAAAATGTCTGGACGACACTCTGCAATTATTAACAACTCACCTTAGTTCAGTCATGTTGAAGCCAGCATGCTTTAGTGATAACAAACCATGCATATCAGTGTATATCAGATCGTTCTGCGCTATCCCAACAAGTTGATCACCGCAAGGGGATAGTGATCTCTGTGAGCTAAAAATGGAAAACATTTTTCAAGAAGTAACTTTACACACTTTTAAAGGAGAAAAAATTGTTGGTCGATTTTAAGTTTAGTAGCTTAAGTAAAGGTGGCTAAATGATCTTTTAATGCTCGTTTTTCTATTTGACTTCATTTTCCGCTGTAGCAAAAAAATTCACGATACTTTTTTTGATCGCGTGCAAACTGAAAAAAAAGTTCCACACACAAACAAAAAAACTCACGACCTTTTTACGCTATACTGAAAAATACAACCCAGTGGAAACGAGCCTTTAATTATGGAAAGACGGCAAAGTGTTCTCGCATATAAAACACACACAAATTAAGGTTAGATTGCAGTACTAAACAGATACTGATCATACGCGTTGTATTTGGGACAAAATACAGACCAGGCTTTTACATAAGATTTAAAGAAGATAAGCAAATGTCGGTATAGATCTTACATTTCAGACAAGACAAATAATTCAAAAACCACTTTTGAAAGGTATTACAACTAGTTGATGGGGAAGATAAGAAAATCTTTTAGGTAATCTGAGGATTCTCATATATCCAATGACAATAAAAACGATACAGGGTATCCAAATATCTTATACTGCTGCGAATCCAGCATATTGTGTTATGATGTTAATCAAACCATAACCAGTTAAATGAAGAATAATTTTACCTGGTTCGAATTTCCTTTGTACTCGTTGCAACGTAAACATTATGTCCAAGTAGATAGATGGCTGCAATAAGGTCCGCCCATTGCAGGAGCTCACCAAGTGGGCCACCTTTCTTAGCATTGTCAGCCCAATTCCAGCTTTTCTCCGCAAGGATACCAATAAACACTAGTATCTGTAATTATAAGAAGTTTTCAATTCGCCAACACTTCAGAAGTCTATGGCAAGACGTTGGAGTTAATTTTTTAAAGCAGCGAGGAACTTCCAGTTTAAAAATTCTAATTTTCCAGTTTAGAACCATAATTTCAGCTCATAGATCAATTGATATGGAATTCCTGTTGTTTTCATTATATGAGTAGCTGTGTAACAGACTTTAACTTTCATTTACATTGAAGTAGAAAGCTGTGCCATTATAACAGTGTATGTGTACTGTTTATATTCCAAATAAAGAATACTTTTTGTTATACGAGCCAATCTTCATGTTAATCTTAAAATAATTCTCAAAAACGCTCCAACCAAAAAGCGAAAGACCCTATAGTTTTTATTCTTCTGCTTACATTGGATACAATCCTGTTTAATTGACCACTCAACTCCCCTTTGTATGCATGTTATTTTTTTGATTCACTGTAACACAATCTCACACAGTATCTTTTTTTTTGCATTGTTATTATTACTGTAATATTTATAATATACGACTTGAGGTTGTAAAATTTGGGAAGATAATTGCAAAAGTTTAAATATAGAAATATAATGCCCATTTTAGAGTGTTCTTACAGCTATTATAAGCTTAAAATCTAATTTATCAATGTCTACAGAAGTAATTTGACACTATTTTCCCCACTCAACCGACAAGTTTTTGACTAGTTCACTCAGACCCCAACAATATAATGTGAAAATATTTCAAGAATTAATTAATATTAATATCTCAAGAATTAATTTTTAGTTGTAGAAAAGAGGGAAAAATTGATAAAAATCTACTTTTAGATGGGTTTAGAGAAAATTACAGAGGTTTTAAGGAGAACAGGGGAGTTTCGAGAGGATTAAAAGAGATTTTTCATAATTGAGGAATACTGAAGGGTTTAAAAGAAGCGTGAATATCTTGCATGCAGCACAGCAGGTTCCTATTGAAAAAACGTTTTAGGTCTGCCTTGTCAATACAATTTACACATTATGATAAATAATTATTTAGCAGACATTCATCTCATTGTGTCATTATACACTTACATTTTTCTTTCTTCTTTTCCCAAGATTTTGTTTTGTTTTTAACGCACCAAACGCTGACACCCATTCATTCCATTGCAGTGAGATTCGATTCTTAATCCATCCAGTATCTCTTGAATTATGAAGTATTTGTGTCAACAATATATCGTTTTTGTATCTTTCCGTTTCCTTAAATTAAAAAAAACATTTATCAGAATTAGCAGTGTGTCCTCCAATTTAGAAGTGGAAAGATTCATATTTTTTGGACGATTGTAGCTATATTGTAGGGACATCATAAAAGGCCCGGTTAGTAGACATTGCCATGTAGTAAGTCAGGAAATTAACTTTTGTAACCTTGTTGGTGAACATACACCAGTGTGTGTCAAGTTACAAAAAATGGAAAATTATTTATATATTAGGAAACTTTTTCTACATCAACATCTACATTTTATCCTACGTCCAAATGATCTGTAACGTTTGTAAGACATTTTAAAACTTGGCTGTCAACAAAAACTGTTTACAAATAATAATAATTTCATTTTAAAATATTTTATATTTTAATAATTTATAATCTATTAGTAAAAAAATAATTCTCTTCATATCACATTAAACCAACACAGAAATCTGAATAGTTAATGTTTTTGTTATATTGGCTACGTTAGGGAATTTTTTTGAGTTTATTCTTCAGCATTTATGAATCCTTCTATTGCTTTTTTTTCCTTATGTAATGATAGTCTTTTAAAACTTAATTAACACCACTAGAATAACTTGGCCTTGTGTAATTATTAGTTTTGTGGTCGTTCTTTTAAGGATAAAAACATGACCATTTCATCGTACCAACATAGTTCATAAGGCAAGATTCTTCAATATAAAAGCATAAAGTAAGCATACTCTAAGCGTAATTGTGTCTTTTGATATAAGCATATTCCCAGTCTGATTTCAAATTTTCACTTGCTTATAAGAAAACATGTAAGTGCAGAAATTCATGCAAAATTTATTTTAACTAAATTTAAAATTATACGTAATTGCAAGTTTTTATCAACATACTGCCTCTGTCATTTGCACGCTTTCGTGACCCAATTTTATTCGTTCGTTTAGTACAGGACATTCTTTCACAACCTGAAATCACAAAAATAAATATTTTATAAGTAATACGCTATAAATAAGGAGAACAGACTGACAAATTGGAAGCAATTTCTGCAACCTGTCATCCCTAACATAGAGTAAAAAAAATTATGTAAAAAATTATATAAAAAAATTATATATATATATAAAGAGGGAATTACTTTTTCAAAATAAAAAAGGGAAAAGAATACATAAAAAAGCAACCGTGGCCAGCTTAATCAATGCTATCCATCAAATTTATCAGATTTGATAAAATTGTTTGAGATGTTTTATTGAAGTTCTAATAGAAATTGAGAAAAATGACAACTTAAAACATCAAAAAATATAAAAATATAGGTCTTGCAACAGACTAAGCTTTTAAGATGGATGGACGTACGGACAGACAGATGGACGGACATACAGACAATTTCACAGCACAGTAAATTCTTATTCATTCATTTAATCATGTTTTTTTAAAAACCTACTAGTTTTTATATGCTTTTCATATGCTATTTAGATATAAAAACAACCTTTAAAACCAAAGTTTTATATAGCACAACATTTTGAAGAAAACAACAAAGAAAAACACATACCTCAGAAAGAAATTTCAGAATAGAACAAGTGCTTCCATCAACACCAAATCTTTTAAAGCAGGGGTGGGATTTCCAAAACTTTGACATCCACTGAAATAAATAACAATGTTGAAGTTAAATCATTATGCCCGCAACTTGAATGTGCAAAAAATGGTAAGCATAGAATGACAGAAAATAGTAACAAAATAATGAAGCACTTACCCTTGCTTTCTGTTCGCAATTTGGGAAAGCTGGATTGTTTGGAATGATGCATGTTCTGTTAGGTTCTACATCTAAGGTGAAATTTTTTTTAAATTTAGGAAAAAAAATTTTCAGAATATAAAGCCAGGCCAAACACATGTAATTTAATTTTCATGTTTGAGGATTGCATATATCAAGTAAATATGCAATTCTATATATTGGTAAAATGTTCCCTACCAGGGCTTGTATAAATTGGGTTTATCTTACTATGGGCACTACTAATTGAATGTGGGAAATGTTATAAAAGCAAGTTGTAGCAAACAGCTGTTGTATTGTGGCTGTGACCCCTATGACGTCGTCTGTAGGCGTAATCATAATAGGTTTAAATAAAAACCACAACAATTTTTAAGTTTTAAAATTTAGCAGCTTTTTGTAGTGAAAATAAGATCTGAGATACACTTTGTAACATTTTCTGCAATCAATTTTAATAACCTGTGATGAGAAAAAACTCAAAAAAAGGATGGAATGAGTGCATTTTAGCATATTAAATGATATTTTTCTACATTTTACGGCTTTTTTAATATATAATAAATGATGAACCCAAGCACATAATGAGTAAAAGCTAATCTGACAATATCCATAACTTTTACCACAACATAACCATAACTTGCCCAAGTCGTCTTCTTTGTTGATACACTGCATAAATTCATAATGTCTATTTATATCTTTACTATTTTTTTTCGTTTGTTTAAGAATCTTTGTTTAAATGCTAGTGTATATTTGGTAAATCAGAAGTCTTACTAATCCTAAAACATTTCAAATTCTTATTTTTAATAAATTACTTAAGAGTTCAATTTAAAAGTGGGGAATAATTTAGATAATTGTCATGCAGGAATTTATTCCAGAGCATGCAACAGCAAATTTTGAAAAATTCTAAGAATTTCGAAAGTACTTTCTATATAAAATTATATATTGTATGTATATTCACATGTAAATAATTTTTTTGAAACAGTAATAATGGCTCTTTCCCATAATCACTAATTAACTAGGAATGGAAAGGAATGGAAAGGAATAAAAACAAAACGTATAAGCTTTTAACAAATTGACACACTTCATACACTAAGACAATGACAATGACAGCAAAGAGAAAAACAATAACAACAATAAACCAAACTATATTTTGCAAAAAAAAACACTTTTTTGGGTGCCCATTTAAACACTTGCATTAAAAGATTGTATTTATGCATTTTGTACTCGTACTACAAACATACTTGTCACATTCATCAATTATTGTAAAATTTATCACATGACAAGATCACTGGAAAATGGGTGAAAATAGGCCAAGATAAAATGGTTCTCATAATTCTTACTTTCCAAGTAATGTTCTTTATTCATTAAAAGTAACAAAAATTATATTTATCAAAAAATACCTCCTATCATGTGATTTTGTAAGTGGGAAACTAATATTCTCAGGTTTTAGTTACAATTTTTTATGGCTCCTACACCTTAAAAACAGTGGTCACAGTTACATGCTTGTTAAGCTGCTCGTTGATATATTTTTTGTTAATTTAAAGTGGTTTATTTTAAAACATTTTTTACAACAAGTTGCATAAAAACTCACTAATTTTCAACTCACCCAAACAATGTTTACCATCATCGCTCAAGAAGAATCCCTCCCCACACATCGGTTTTTGCTTGCATTCTTTTCCCTGACTGCACTCATCCAGATCTAAAACAACATACCAAAATAAAAACGAGTTAGTATATATATATACATGGTTGGGAAAGCAACAATATAAATTTTGTTATGTACCTTACTCGTATACATAAGGAAACTCATGCCTAAACGTGCAATGCTAAGAAAAAATATTATATGAAAAAAACGAGCTTCCTTTTATACCTAGCTAAAGCAAGAGCCAAAAAACGCATTTTTTAGTAATTCCCCTCTCTAAATATTCATTTTAAAACGTTTTTGGAATTACAGTTCTACAAAAAATTATGGTACATTTTTTACTTTTTTTGTGTGTGTGAAAGATGAATTTGTATGGTTTTAATTTACATACTTCAATAAATTTAAAATAATACTATTTTAATTTTTAGAAAGAATTGTGAATATAAACGACACAGACAACAACAACACATTGATATATACCTAAAATATTGTCTTGATTAATGATGAGCACATTTCCAAAAATTAGCAGAAAGATTGCAAAAATTAGAAGCTTTTCAAAACACCTGAATGTTATTTTAGGGTGTCTCCAATAACAAGGCATTGATACAGTACTGTTGCATACTTAATATTCTTATTATATTCTTTTTTCACTATGAATAGCTACATATCTAAATAACATGAATTTTTATTAACAAAGCAAGAGCAAGAGTAAGATTTACCATAGCCCCGGGTTAACCCAAGCCATGTGAGGGAAATTGGGAAGATGGCACACTGTGTGGGCCATTGGATGTTGCCGGGAGTTGTCTAGTAGAGCGCGGGCTCTAATTGGGTCTGCGTAGCTCAAAATGAGCATTAAATACTCTAGGACTCTCCATCTAAGCCATGGCCCCTCCTGGAAATAATAGACAGGGTATATCCCTCGATATTTGTGAGGTTAGCCATGTAAAATATGCACATCTATCTATCTATCTATCTAAAATGATATGGAAACTTATACTGCGTTAATATTCAATTACACAGATTCAGAGAAAGTATATATACTGAAGCAAACAAAAACGTAAAAATTAAGGAAATGTTTCATGTTTTCATTTGTTTATACTATTTATAGTACAAAAAATATACATTTTTAGTCAGTTTACACTTGCTTACACCATCAGTGTACACCAAAAAAACCCTAGCGTTCTACTGTGATGGACGATCTACAAAAATATCAATCAAAGTAGAGAAACCTTATGGCCCTTTGTCGTACAATGACTGTAGGAGAAGTGTAACAAGGTTACACTTGTAGTGTAAATATAAGGATAGTATTTATTTATCGGCAGTTATACTAGATTTCCTAGCTTTTTTGGCAAGAACAGATGCCACGTTCCTTCCCTGTACTAGACCCTGATTTTCTTTACAGAACTCTATTTTTCCAGTTGTTGTTTCTTTGCTTCATCATGAGTTCTATCAACAATAATAATAAACAAAAATATTTATTTAAACAATGGTTAACCGAAACTGTGAACTTGTGTATTCAAATCTTGTATTCTTGGCTGCCTTAAAAGCAAAATAATTCTTGCACATTCAACATAGTAAAACTTTGAAAAAAGCCAAGATTTGTATATACATATGTTTTAAGAATTGCATACATATGTTCTTGTTGCTTAAACAAAATCTTGTTCGATGTTTTAATTCATTAATTCTTGCTCTGTTTTAATTACTTTAGACAAGCACTTCTTCATAAGCTAGCTACACAAAACATTCTCTTCAAAATGTAAAGCCACTTGAATATATGTTTTGAATATGTATGTTTTAAATACATATTGTGGAGCATATCTGAATAGTAAATGAGTATATATTGTACATAATGAAAAAAACTTAATAAATAAACATTATAAAAAAACCTTGCTAACTTGCTGGCTTCCTGCATTGCTATATATAACATATAATAGCTAGCTAAATATTATATGCAATATTATAATATATTAACCTTTTCCACTCCACAGGGATAAAGTGTCAATTTTGTAAACAAAAAGAGAAAGAAACTTACAATATTTTTGAAACCTTGCTTCAACAAGGGGGGCGTTCATCCACGCCCCCCCCTGTTTTGGCTGTTGTGTTTAGTTCTGGGGATCCGAGTGGAAAGAGATCCGGAAGTTCTTTTTTTCGACCATGTTGTCATGCCAACGGGTTATTCAAATTATGCTGCACCATAGTCTTTCTTGTGACTAAACCTGAACCCATGTTGCTTTAAAATAAATCTAGAATACATGGTTAAAAGGATAAAGATTTTTCGTTCTTCCATTTTTTTTGTGTTGTAATGTTATGATAAATCATTATCACGTTATCAGCAGTTACTGAAAGGCGCCAGGTTCAGGCGTTCAGGGCCGTTGAGCGCTTTTTTACATGCGCCTGGCCTGAGATTTCTAAGAAATCGAAAGACTGCTCTCAAGCGCGGAGCTTCATGCCGGAAATGTGAACACACTACAGCAAAGATGGTGTACTAGATGTGGCATTTGTTTTGTAAACTAAAACCAAAATTACCGCTTCGTTTGGTTAGAGTAGCTGTTAGAAAAGCAGCAATGCAGCCTGTTAAATCAGAAAATGATTACCGAGAGTACAGGTTATTATTATTTTTTTTTACTTGTTTGTGGTATAGCTTATCTTAAATATCTTATCTTAATTTTTGAATCTTCTCTAAAGCCATGTGCTCGCAACATTTATCTTGAATAACTTTCCCGTCGTCTACGGCTGCCAGTGTCTTTTTTTATTTTGTTTGAGTTGTGCAGGTGGTGGTATTATTTTATTTTTAAAAAAAAAAAAAATAATTCTGCATAAAGTTCTTTACGAACGATTATTTTTTTTAAAAAAATAGAAATAATTCTGCATATGTTCTCACATAGCTGAGCAATCAAACGAAAAATAAAATGTGCATGATTTTTATTTCAAAGGACTTTTTATTTGAGACGCAAGTTGTGCATGATTTTTATTTCAAAGGACTTTTATTTGAGACGCAGGTTGTGAAAGTTACTGATCATTCAACATGTCACACATTTGTGTATGGTTTTTATTTCAAAAGGATATATTTTGGAAGGCAAATATAAGTAACAAAATATCAAGGTGTGACTATAAGCCCATAAAAAGTTATAGAAAAAGTTGAAGGGGGAAGGGAGAGGGGGCTGCATCACCCCTCCCCCTCCAGCACGAATAGGATTAAGGGCGGTTACAACCTTTGTAATTTGAGACGACACTCGCATTTGCCAAGGTAATTACCAACATATTTTCAAAACATGTACCTTCGCATTGGCAATTATTTGACGTGGTAAAATCGCACATAAAAGTCCCTAGGCCTTGTGCGATCAGACGTGTAAAAGAAAGCCGAAGATATAAAACGGAAAAAAGGTATTTGTTAATATCTTATTTTTTTGTTTTATTGCTTAGACGGCTAGAATATCATGTTGAATTATTTTTTTTAAACAAAAACAAATCATTCGTACAGAGATTGATGTGGAAAGTACATTGGATTTTTTTAACTTTGTTGCCACAGTATATTAATTGTTTTTGGCTATAAAAGTCATTAATAATAGCGAGTGAAAGTTATTAATTTGTGAGCGCTACTGAAATACTACAGTGCCGATCGCGAGTAACTATACACGAGTATACGAGTACAGGTACATTAAATGCCGAGTAAAGTGCAAGACGAGTACGAGTAATCGGCGAGTATACTACTCCATACCCTCGAGTATAGCCTCTTGCGCATGCGACTACAGTAAGTGAATGATTTGTGAGTATGTGTGCGAGTATAAGATAATAAACGGGAATTCATCGTAGCGTAATTTTTATCGATAGCTCACATTTGTCTGCTACCCTACACATTGTGAAAACTTTTACTTCGTATTCGCGTTGTAAGAAAAACATTTTATTTTACATAATTTTTTTTTTTTTATGTTGCATCAAATTCTCTTTAGTTTACATAAAAATGTATACGTTGCTGTATTGGCTTTTTATAACTTTGAATTTATATAGTTAATTTCTCACCGACGAGGAAAGCCTTTACTATTTACATCTGTTATCTAAATGCTTTTTTCTCCTAGCTAAATATTTTGTTGCTACATTCAAACATTATTCCTTTTTCTTCGCAAGCATGAATTAAACAATGAACTCTGGAGACTAAATTAAGCCAATCGCATTTAATTTTATTGTTTTGTAAGTAACCAAAAGTAAACACGTGCCCAGCAGGGAAATCTTGGATCCAGTGAGAATGATGTGCACCCAAATAGGGTCACGTGCCACTAAAAAGGACTGGAGCTAGTCTGAAATTTTTAACGAACAAGAAGATCAAAGCAGCCATCAAGGCGACAAGAAAAACAAATAATTAAAAAACGATATCTGGGGTTACATGAACTTTTAACAAAAAGTGAATATGTCATTGGGAATAACTTATGAAAATCTTTCAGGGAAGTCCAACTTGTAAAAGTACCTCGGGATCCCTTTAAGATGTTGGACTTATATTATAATATAAGTCCAACATCATTTTATACCTTGGGTTCCCTTTAAATATGACATCATAATTTATGCAGCATAAATAAATCTGAAATTCTTTCTTGCAAGTAGAGTATTAATCTTTTTAAAGTATACTCGCAAAATCTTTAATCATTATGTTCTTGCGCTATTAAAAAATGCTATCAATTATACTAGCACTGTCATCTTACTCTCATTATTTAACTTGCATTTATTAATACTTGTTCTCTCAAATATTTGTACCCTTACACCCTTACTCGCGACTGGTACTGTAAGATCATGTGATTTTGACAAGCCATTAAGGAGATATGGTTTAAAGTATTTTTGATGATGTCATTGGTTGGTTCCGGTGTATTGGGTTGGGTTGATTTAGCGGAATTGACCCTATTTTCATTCCAGGTCCCCACTTACCAATGCGCAAGTTGACAGTGATTTCCACCCTTTTTCCAAGTTATTTAACCTAAACTTTAAAAAGTGCAAAGACTTGACAAATAGTTAAATACTATTGATGCCAATTTGTATTATTCCATTGGCACCAAAAGACATCTAATTTGCAAAAAATGTATATCTTCTTTGCCTATTACAGACAAACACACAGTTAGCATATTATTATATAAGACTAGTCGATAAGGCCCGTGGAAGAATCCACTCAGGCAGAAGATTAGGTTGTTTTGCAGATTTTGCTAACGTCAGCAGTGCATATACAAAAAAAATTGGCGAAATGTAGTTTATCTGTTGCCTGTAATGCATGCAGATTGAAACGCTGATAAAAATAAGTGTTCGCAAACGCATAAGGAGATATATATATAAGTGTTTTAAAATTTTAAAATTTTGCTGACGTCAGTAAAGTCCTCTAAAGTACAAAAAGAAATTTTTTTTTAGAAATTTGCACTGTAAAATCCACTTAGGCAGGAGTACATTGGAAAAGAGGATCGTAACTTGTATTTTGATGACGTCTGCCAGGACACGTCAATACACAATATTTTTTTCCTGAAATTTGTTTACACGTTGCTTCCAATGTAGAGCTTGAAACGCTGATCAAAATAATGTATAGAATCATGTACAACACCAACAATAATAATAAAGTCAGAAATGACACATCTCATCTCTCATTACGTTGAAAACCTTTAATATTTTCATTAAAAGTGTCAAAAAACATCAAATTTATATCTGAAAAATCAATTATACGGTTACATACTATCCTGTTCCCCCAAAATATACACAAAATGTAAAAATTATATAACCGGTTAAGAACACAAAGTTTTTTCTTAGTATGATGATCTGTAGTGACCTTTACCAATAATTTTAAACGTAAATGTCAAAAAAGAATAAGGAGTAAATTTTGAATAACAAAGATATTATTTTTGGAATATATACGGTCCGTCCTCACAAAAGTTTACACAAAATGTAAAACAGATTGGTTTTTGAGGAGCATATCCAAATCAACGAAATTCAGTTCATTTAGCATGTCCTATATTGCCATTGCCCATAAATCTTCCACATAAAGGTTATGAAACACATCAAATTATAGAAAAATCAGGCATTTCATCATACAATATAAAAAACAAAAAAGTTTTAGTCAGAACAATTAGTAATTTTTTCAGTATCACCAAACACAGTTATTACTACAATTTTAAAATTCTTAACAAAAACGTGAATTTGTTCTTTCAGTATATATTGCATGTGGTCTTTTTCCTACAAAAGTTTACACAAAATTTTAAAAAACAGCAGTTTGCAACATAAACAAAAACACGAACAATCCTCTCATAAATTAAAATAAAGTCATAAACCCACGTAAATTGCCAATAATGTCTACAACCCCCTATAAAAATAACCTGGCATTTTACATGTAGGCTGACAAAAGTTTAACAGGATGTCAGAAACAAAACAATAAAAAATAACTTAACACACACGCTTTAAATTCTGAAAAAAATTATTGTTAAGTTTACAGGAAATGTGAAAATAATTATACTCTCAAAAAAATACATCCTACTATCCTCCAAAAGTTCAAGTCTCTGAAAGATTTTGTAGGTAGCTAGCTAGCTTGTTACATCATAATTCGTGCTCATAAAAGAAGAAAAGTTTGGAAACTAAGGTAGCTAGCTATAGATAATTAAAAAGGAGGAATAACAACATAAGTCATAGGTTAGAGCTAGCCATGGGGGATGGGAAGAGTAGGATCTGGAGGCTAACATTAGCTAGCTAACAGTAGCTAAGACTCCCCCAATTAAATATACTTAAACTGGGAACATTTAGCTAAAACTAAAGCTAGCTATTTATGCTTAGTAAAACACATATAAAGAGAAGCAATAGTAATGTAAAATTACAGTTCAACAAACCAAAGTTTTCCGTTTTTTAGTCAGCCAACAGCTTTATGTAGCATTTTGAATTTTAGGACAATACATTAGTTACGTGCCAGGGCACATGAATTATGCAACGAAACGTAAACAAATATGGCTACATACGCAGTAAGATATAAAACTGGCTTTTCCTGGGAAATGCGAGTCTGCTTGCTCCACCAACATAAAAACCAAACGTCTAAAAATATCAAAGTTCTTACTATTTGTGATTTCAAATCCACTTTAAACTCTAGCCTTTGTTTTCTACTTCTAACTTTACTTTACATCTAGCTCCACTTCTCACTTCAATTTTCTACTTCTTCACTTGGTCTCTTTTCTTTTTAAATATATAGCTATGCTTTTTTAAACCACTTTTTTTCCTTTTTTTCAAGGTAAAGGGATCGTTCTACTGTGCATTTTTTTTGGTGGCCTTTATTTTCTACTTCTAAATTTACTTTACTTCTAGCTCCACGTAGCTCCACTTTCACTTCCAACTTCACTTTTCTACTTCTTCACTTGGACTTTTTTCTTTTTAAATATGATTTTTTGAACCACTTATTTTACTTTTTTCAAGATCGTTCTTTTGTTGGTTTTTTTGGTGACAAGAGGACACCATTTTTCGAAAGTTAGCCGTTAAATTTATTTCAGCAAATCAAATTGAGTCTTTTTTATCACGTGACGTAAACAAAGTAAACCCGCTAACAAAATAGACATATTTTTTTCGGCAACATCCAAGATTTTTTTGGCGACATCAAAGAAAAATAAGCATATCAACTTTGCCTGTTACAGACACACAGAACTGGCTTATTATTATAGAGATTTTCAGGGCTGCAAAAGTGTGGAATAATCTTTAAGAACCTGTGATCTGTAATGGAATGTAGAAAAACCTTTAAATTGTCAAGATATTCTTTTTTATAAGTTCTTACATTGCGCATTTATTATGTTTTTAGAATTATAACTCTTGAGAATGGAATCAAAGCCACTCTAGTGTCAAATATCAAACAGAGCAAAAATCTTAAGATGGACAAGAATGCAAACATTCCTAAAAATGGAACTAAACTTGTAAGTATATAAAAAAAGATTTATCCAAGACTATTAGTTTAGTTTCTAAGATTACACTAAGTTAAATCGAATTATTGATAAGCTTGAAAAATTGTGTGTGTGTACCAGTCAATAGTTGCACATCTCTCCCCAAAAATGGTCTGATGTACTTATTCCATATATAAGTTTTAAAGGTACAATGCATTTACAGTTGCATGATTTTACTGGGAAATTCTTATTTTATATACATCAGTCAACTCCATTTCATGATGACAAATAGTTAATTCTAGGCTACACCTTTCTGTTGCCACAGTTGTCATTGACAGCCATTGTAGCTGTCGAAACACAGCCTAGACTTTTTCATTACATGATAATAATTTGTATTATTCAATGCCAATCACTGAACAGATAAGTGGTAACATAACGTTACAAACAGATAAATGGAAAACTGGAGGGCACACATATTGCCTCATTATCAGATTTCTTATTGCGTTCTCTTATATAAATGCTTCCTTGTTTGTTTCTGTTTTAGGCTGCAACTGCTCTCTGCATCGGCACTGGTGGATATAATGATCCTAGTAATATCCCTGGCTTGTCCCATTTTCTTGAGCACAGTGAGTAAAAGATGTGTTTCAATAAAGTCATTTATTCTATTCTATGGGATTTCCAGGCTTTTTTTTATTTGTTTTTTTTTATGTTTTGTTTTCTCTTTATTTTGATATTGACAAGACTGTATTAGAGCAAAAAATTTTGGATAAAGACAGTGAGACATTCACTTGTCCATATAATTGATATTTTAATCTGGTGTTTTAAATTTATTGTCTTTGCTTGAGTACTACCAAGTTGATTTAAATTACGTTATAATATTAAACCTCCCTCTCACCTCCTAAAACAAAGGAGGGAGGTGGGAGGGGGGTTGACAATCTCCTTCAAATCAATAGTTGGGGAGGGTGTTAATAAATTGGAGTAGGTAGACTTGCATTCAGAGGTTTGAAATAGTCGGGGGAAGAGGGGGATTTTTTTTTAATCAGTGGTAACTCTTGATGTATGGAATACCTTATTTTTGTATTTCTGTATTTCTTAACTGGTATATGCTTTTGTAATGTAAATTTTTGTTCCTCACAATGTTTTTAGACTTTTATAAAAGGATGTACGTTTCTTTAGTTTCACCAATGTGTTTCACTCATTACAACCTGGATAAATAGGAGGGATCTAATAAAAAGGGATTTACAATGGGTTTTTTTAATATGAAGGGATGGTAATAAATTGAAATGGGTGGTATACTTTTCCGCAATTTAGTGTTGTATCCCCACCCCCCACAATTAGGTTACCAAGAGTCTTATATTTATAATTTCATTATTACATGACTTTTTTCTAGTGGTTTTCATGGGTTCTGAAAAATATCCAGATGAAAATGATTTTGACGTGTTTATATCAAAGCATAGTGGTTATGACAACGCCACAACGGATGACGAGCAGGTATTGAGTATTTTAAATCCCTCATTTTATTGAATGTTGACATGCCCTGAATTTATATAAAAAGTTTAAGAAAAAAATCAACACTGTAAATTTTAACGCAGTTCTGCAGTCACTCTAGACTTGTGTTGTTTATGTACCCTGAATGAGCCTGATGCAAACTTCCTTGTACTGAGATACACCGACTTCACCAAATACAACTACATGAAAAAAAGTTATGGGCCCATTTGTCACTAATTTTAAAACTTTTTTTTGTTCAAGAAAATATGAGATGATAAATGATTTTTGAACTTATATGGTAAAGCTTAACAACTCATCCTAATTTTTTGTAGTTAATTGTTATCTAATTTCTCGTTTTATATGCGTGATTGATGTTATACCAAAGCGTTGTGTAATGTGTATGAATAAACTTTGTTGTTCGTTTCATCATGAAGCAACTTGTTGTTTATTTTATTGAAAATACGATATATTATTTAAAGAATAACGACAGGCTATTTTATGATAAAAACCGACAACAAAGTTAGTCCCCTTTTTATATTCAGTTTTAATAGCCTTTTCTACCAGTGATACAACAACTATATTTAACTATGTATATTTTTGCATGTAGCTCTAAGTCTTTTGTATCTTTCATGGTACTGACAGTAGCTTGCAAATTAGGTTATGAACTGACTTCAACTTTTTACTTAGACAACCTACGAATTTGAGATTCAACCGGGACACTTAGAAGAAGCACTAAAGAGGTACTTAATGTGACAACTTCCCTTCTAATAAAACTGTCCTGTCTCTGATACGAGATGCACACAAGAGGTATTAAATATAGCAACTGCTCCTCACTTAAAACTGTCCCTTCTCTGATGTTCGTACAACAAATATAACGAGTAGTCATGTATTTTATAAGCTAAAAACCTTGTGCTGAATTTATGTTAAAACTATTCATGTTTTTTGTTATAAGCAAGTAAAAATTCAAAATTTGGCTGGGATGTGGTTATGCAAAAAACACAATCTGCTTTAGAGTATGCTTCTGTTATACTTATTGTAGAAACAAATGGAAAATTAAAATGTTGCTTTATGTGATAAAGTAAAATAGCCCCATTTTTAACCTTGAAGAAACAACAACCAAATGTATATTTGCACAGTATAGTGGTGTTAATTAAGTATTGTGTATAAGGAATAAATAATCTGTGTCTAATTAAAATACCCTTAACACAATTAAAAACACACATTAGAAGTACTCACCAAGGCTGGGTAATGCTTTAAAAATTCTCCTATCTGAGCCTTATGTTTAAAGTGTTATGCTTGCATAAAAAAAGATGTAATTATTCAGTGATAACTAACTAGCTTTCTGTGTTAGTTAATGATTTTCAAAATCTAAATAAATATTTACTAA
The DNA here is from genome assembly GCA_030067915.1 of Hydractinia echinata. NCBI lineage: Eukaryota > Metazoa > Cnidaria > Hydrozoa > Anthoathecata > Hydractiniidae > Hydractinia > Hydractinia echinata. The sequence continues at coordinate 263,987 of JASGCC010000060.1, forward strand.
CATTACTTTGATTTTTTTTGACAATGACAATCTTGCTGTCAACCACCATTGGAAAACTGTTACTTTATTATTTTTTTGTGTTTTTGTACAGTTCTTCCCACATGGGAATTCAGTAGGAGCCTCCATCCCACCCTATTAGTTTTACCAGCTACTATAAAACCGTGAAAGGAACATTTCAAGAATTAAATCTATTCATTGTGGGTGGTAGGCGGAATCTGTCAATAGCATGTGAAAAAAAGTTGGTTGTTTTTAGATTCTCTCAATTTTTCGTTTCACCGTTGTTTAAAGAAAATTCTGTCAAAAGAGAAATAAAAGCTGTTGATAGCGGTATGTCCCATCTGTCATATTTTTTATTCAGTTTTACGTACTATTCTATTATCTAAAACGGATTATATTTTGTACACCGAACTTTCACACATCTCTTTTATATGCAGTATTTCTACTGCATGCAGAGCAAAGTTAACGTTAGAAAATTCATAAAGGTTATACCACAAAAAAAACATAATAATGTTTTGCCTTATAAATAAAATATTTTTTTGACATCGTAGAGTTTAAAGAAAGCCTGCCAGATGATCAGTCACGATTATTTGCTATTATGGCGTGTCTTGCTAGAAAAGACCATCCATTTTCAAAGTTTACGACAGGTGACTAAATTTTTTTTATATACCCTGTAAGTTCGCATATAGGTCTGCTGAAAATTTAATAATATTTTAAAATACTTCATGCAAACATCGTCATAGGTTATGCGAGCCTCAGCATTAGTCTGGTTTGAAGATATTTTTGAATTTTATATTTTGTGTTGTTTTTAGGGAACAAAATCTCATTATCTTCAGAACCCAAGAAACAGGTATATATCCATAACTTGAACTTTGTTTACAAGTATTTAAAGGGGCACTCCAGTGAAAAAAAAATATTTGAAAAAAATGTTATTTTGATAAGACAATACATAAATATGTCAAAATAAACCTTTTACAATCGCTAAAAATCTTTATTTATACCTTAATCGGGTCTGTAAGCATCTTCAATTTCAAATAAATTTGCAAGGTCGCGTAAAGTCGAGAGGACTAGGTCCGAATAAATGAGCATACGTCACATCGTGCAGAAAGTCCGTGAGCTCAGCAGCACACCTTCTAAAAGTTTGTTTACTTACTGTTTACATTGTTCGTTTATAAGACGTCTTGTAATAATGACGAAGATTATAACTTAGGAAACTTAGAATCGGATAATTCTCTTCATGAAAAAGACTACTAGCTACAGTCATACGACTTCGAACCTCTTGTGTCTCACAAGGGAGAAATTAATAATGATGCAAAGTGACGAGGTGTCTTTTACTGACTCAAAGCAACGTTCTTAGCAAAATATTTTCTTTTTAAAGAAATAAAAAATATATTTAATCGCTTTTTTTACATTCTTTTCGTCAAAAAACTTTATCATTTGCTTCAGTAAAAAATCTTTCTTACTTTACAAGCCAATTTATTTTTATTTCACAGTTCAGCAATATCTTTCCTCTGTACGCGCTTTTTTGCGCACAAATGCAAACAAATTTTATGTAACGTTGAAATTTTCTCCGTGATGGAGGACCATTGAAATGCGTGATCGAAAGATCGAATAATGTTCGTGTCATGATAAGTTGGTAAAACGGGGGTATTAATATTGTATAAATAAAAATCATTCTTATGATTATGGTAGGTCATAAATGCGTTGCAGAAGCTACTGATTTATAAGTGGTTGTTTCGACAAAGCTGTTTTAGAAACTGCATTATCAGCATTACATGCAGCCTTAACAGTAACAAAGATTGAAGAAAATGGGCACATTTACCCCCAAAAATATTCGGCGGGTCCTTCCATCAAAAAAACTTCTTTTTTGAAAAACAAAGAATATAAACTTGAGCGCTACAAGAGATACATGTGTAACTAGAAAACTTTTTGTCGGTGTTTGTATTGGAAATTGGTATAATGTTCTTTTATTTATTATAAAAATGTACAAAACGTTATTTGGTTGTGTTCTGTGGATATAAGTACAAATAATGAAATGAGAAGAAATGAGAAACTTTGATCGCGTTCACTAGCTAAAATGGCATTTTTACGAAGTTGGAATATATTTTAATGTGGAAGTTTATTTCCTGGAGATCTCTTTTAAAAGAACTATCTGTGAAGTGCGACAAACAAATATAAAAACTTTGATCGCTTGATAGATCACCTGCACGACGTATTTTGTTTAGCCATTTTTGTCTAAGTTCTTTTTTCTTTTTCACAGACAGGATTCTGTGAAAACTGACTTCTTTACACTTCTCTGATCGATTGGTACATCGAAAAGCAGAGCAACTAACCATTTTTTAAAGATTTAAACGTAAATTACATACAAAAAGCGATTTAAATGTAAGCTATAGGTCTTAACATGAACGTTCTCTGCGTTCGCTTAAACTTTCTGCACGATGTGATGTCATTATTTATTATCGGGTCCAGTCCTAAATGAAATCGCGCCTGTCTGTTTTTTTAAGAGAAAAAAATTGAATATGCGAAGGCTTAGTACAACAATTTTAAATAAGGAAAACAAGTGAAGTAAGTTTTTTTTTATTTCTTATGCTTTTCTGAGTACGTATAAAAGAAAAAAGAAAAAAGTGATTTTTACTGGAGTTCCCCTTTAAGCAATAACTAAAAATCTCTGTTATTTTAGGGCATAAATGTGATGAAGCAACTTCGAGAATATTTCAATAAATTTTACTTGGCGACTCCTGTAACACTATCTATATCTTCTACTGGTAATTAACTTTTTTTGGATGGCTCTAATTTTTGTTATGTGTGAGTGAATTGAGTTATAGAGAATTAAAATGCCTTTGAACTAAACAGCATTATAAACTAGTTCCTGATTTGATAGATATCTATTCCTTTTCTTGTGACGTCAGCGAGTATCGGGTTTATAGCCTCACCAAATGCTAGATTAAAATTTCAAAGTCAGCCCGGTAATCCTATATGTATCTGTTTTCATTGTTCTGTTTATGTTTAAAAATAACACTGTAATTTTTAAGAGACGCTGGACACTCTAGAACGTTGGGCAAGGAAATATTTTTCACCTTTAAAAGCCAGGTACCTTTTTATTTAGTGTCATTTTCTAAAAAACTAGATAGTCTTAAGGGTAAGTTTAAACGGACCGTTTAAATGTAAGATAAAAAAACTTACCGTGTAAACAGGAAAGATGTAGAACTTTTTTCGGTTTTATAAGTTTTTTTAAAAGTTGGACATGTTCAACTTTTGCTAAGTTTTTTCTATTGAAATTAACAGAATGATTAATGAGCTATTGTTTGAACTAAAGATTTGAGCATATTTTTTCGGTTTCCAATCACAACCAGTGCTAGTCCGCTTTTTTTCTTCTACCATTATCCGTTCTGCTGCTATAGCAATAACCGCAATGAAATATATACGTGTTCTTTATTTGGGATGTATTGTGAAAAAATAAATTCAAAAAAAACTTACACGTTTTAACTTACCGTGTAGACAGGTGTATTACCTGCAACTGAACTTACAAGTTTTTTCTTACAACTAAGCGGTCCGTTTAAACTTACCGTGTATTTTAGCCTTTAGAATCTGCCACAGTGATTAATAGGAACGGTATCCCTGTTTGTTGTTATATTTACTCTTACCTAAATTATCAATTACACATGGCAATTAGAAATTTTATTTCTTAACGAAGCCTCAATTTTATTCGTTTTTTGTTTTAGTTTTATTTGAAGGCGTAACCTTTTGTTATTAACATCAACATCCACATTTTAAACAAAAGTGCTTGTTTCTAATTACTGTATGGTGAATTGAGAGGTTGAATTTACAAAATAATGTGGTGTTTATTATTGCTTAGTTTTACTGTGTTGTTTACATTTGTTTTTAGAAAAGAAGTGATACCTTTATGCGACATGACGTTAAAACTAGATGTAGGTGTTTTGTTGTTCTGACTTGCAATTTATTTTGCAGTAAAAGTGAAGATGTTCAATGATTTTATCATAGGGTAGTTAGAATCTCATTCAATTAATTCTCTTTTTCGGCTGCCAGTTTAATTGTCAAAATCTAATTAATTTGACAAAATTTTTAGTTCTTGATAAAACTGACAAGGCGAATACAACAGACCTGTAGACCATGTTGGTGACAATACAGAAAGATCTGAGTAGATCTGAGCCAAGCTAGGACAAGTGGAGATCTTTTTTCACCTTTTTCAGGAATAATTACAGAAACTTTGGAAAAAGTAAAAAAATACATTTTGGGAAAACGTAGGGATTTTTTCTTGACAAAATATTCTTGGAACGTCTTTAAGTTTTTCTTGCCGCATTTTATCCATCCTTCTGTTTTTGACAATTGGTACAGTTAAAAAAGCAAGTTAAACACAATGTTGTCATTTTTATGCCCAATTTCATTTCAACTCAAGTGAGGGATTAATTCCCAGCTGTGTTTGAAAGTCCGAAGTCTTTGAGCCTGCTGTGATGAAGTTATTAATTGTATATGCATTTTTATTTAGTACCTATTGCTAATACTTTATAATTTTGTATAGAATCCTTATGAATATGAACAATTTCACAAACTTATTTATGGTGAGTGTGTAATCTTTTATTTTCTATGCTAAATGACACATTTTGAACTTAGAGTGCGGTTGAGTGCGGTTATGTTTTACATTACTTTCAGTGTGATTTAATTGCTTTAGGCTATCAGCTTTTTTCCAGTTTTTAAGTACGACCAATGAGCTGCCTAGATGATATATACATTTCCAGCAAGATGACATCAAATAATTGTTGTCTTAATAAACTATATGTTCATATCTCTTATAATAATATGAAAACTGTCTGCCTGCCTGCCTGGTTGTAACAGACAAAGTGGATATGTTCATTTTCCTTTAAAGTTGCCGAAAAATATGTGTTAAATTTTAATCAACAAATTAAATGTCACGACGTCAATAACATCAATTTAACGTCAATAGCTTAATTTAAACTATTAAAGCCATTATAATGCACTTATAACTTTGAAGGCAAATAACTTGAAAACGAGGTGGTGATGTCAGTTTTTTTCACCTGCATGGGTAACTAGGGACAACCTGGGACCAAATTGGGTAAGTTTCCCGAACCTTGATCCCTGAATCCGTTTTAGAATGGACAGGTTATTGACGTCATCAAAAAAACTTTAGACCTTATTACATCTGTAACTGTTGGTCAAAGTACATTATCCTATACATTTTCTCAAACAGCGTTTCAAGCTCTACACATTACAGGCAATGGGTTAAAAAATTTGTATATGCACTGTTGACGTTATCAAAACTCCTAAAACAACCATAATTTATTTCCATTTTTTTCTGCGTGAGTGGATTTTCAACAGGCCTTATCAACTAGTTTCTAATAAAATTTTTGTGTGTTCTCTTTTTGTTTTCTTTACTAATTTTTCACTTGCTTGTCATAGTTACCTCGGTGAAAGAAACACATGAACTGCAATTGAGTTGGATTACACCACCAACCATTGGACATTATAGGTAACGTTTAAAAAATATTTTGTAAACAGCTGCTTATTTTTGCTGTGAATGCATCAACCTATTGGTTTGTTTATGTTTTTAGACAAAAGCCACACTACTATGCATCGTGGTTACTTGGTCATGAATGTGAAGGGAGTGTGTATTCTTTATTAAAAAACAAGTGAGTATGAACAAGGAGGTTTAAAGAGAGAAAGAAATTTGAATAGAATTTAAATGGACGTTGCTTAGATGTATCTCCTTCTCTTTTTAAACCTCCTTGAGTATAAAACAGTTTTAAAATTATTATCATTCTTCATTTTGGATTCTGTTTTCTTACTAAATCTCTACAAAATAACATATGAAAATAAAGGCGTAAAAATATTATGTAGTTAGACAAACAAAAATGTTTTTTCTTCATATTTGTTACTGACTGTAAGTTTGTGCAAAAACTGTTGTTATCATTACTCCATTCTTTCTAACCAATCCATGCAACTGTAAATAGATATTGTTACTTTAAAATACGATGAAGCGAAATTTAACGTTTGCCAACTCAGTTATGGATTTTATGGATTTTAGCATGTTTTTTCATTGTTCACACTTTTGTGTTTCATAGAGGCTATATACAATCGTTAAATGCATTTACAGAGTCCTGGTCAATGATGTCTCTCTTTTATTGTAACATAGTGATGACTGACAAAGGAGTAAACAACATGAACAAGGTAAAGTCTGCAAAAACCATCCACTCGTAAAGTTTCCATAAGACTGTGTAGCGAAGAAATGTTTTTTGTTTTGTTTTTTTGTCTTCAGATAATACATACTGTCTTTCAATACATTACGTTAATGCATCAGACTGGTCCATCAGAATAGTAAGTTGTATGAGATAAATGAATTAAACAGTAGCTCTATTATAACACCTCTATATTATAATACCTGTATACGTTTGTCTGTCTGTCACGAAAAATGGTACCGCAAGTAGCGAGACGCACGCAATGCAGTATAAAAAGAACAGGCGAACCCGTGGATTTTTCAACGGGCCACTGACTACTATGTGTGCTGTATATCTTTACGCTTCAAATAGTTGTACAACCGCATAGTGCCGATCGCGAGTAAAGCTACACATCTTTGAGAGTATGAGTACAAATAAATGCGAGTAAAATAGTTCAGAGTGAGAGTACAATGCGAGTACGAGTAAAACAAATGAGAGTAATTTTTTTTAATAACACGAGTACGCAATAATTAAACTACTCGCGAGTAAAGAAATATATCATGTTACTCGCGAGTTTTATTAAAGAAAAACATAAGACATTAATTTTAATTCAACATTTATTTATTTTTTAATTTAATTACTCTCTTTATGTTAAAAAAAAATTAATTAAAATATTTTAAAGTTCAACTTTTCCGTCTTGTACTTTTTACTTCTTTAAATGTAGCTACTTTCAAATCACTTCCAGCATGTTCTTTTGCAAGCGCAGTGTCAGCATGATATCTAATTATAGTTATGGTGATCAATCAATTGCCATATGCAGACTTTTTTACTTTCTGAATATCTTTCAACAAACATTGCTTTATAACTCAGACAACAATCTGTATAATTTTAAAATATCGCCATAGAAACAGGACGTCACAAAGCTTGTTGTTTTGATAAAATTTTCACATGCTTGTATCTATATTAAAATACCTGTATACGTCTGTCCGCCTGTCACGCAAAATGGTAGCTTAGCTGCGCAAGTAGCGAGACGCACGCAATGCGATATGGATTTTTCCACGGGCTAACGACTAGTCTCTATTATAATAGTTATATACGTCTGTCCGTCTGCCACGCAAAATGGTACAGCAAGTAGCGAGACGCACACAATGTGGTATAAAAAGGCCAGGCGAATTCGTGGATTTATCTACGGGCCACCGACTATCTACACAAAAGAGCGTTCGTACTTTTTAACATAATACAGTTGAACTCATGTAATTCGACTCTTCAGGGGGTCTCCCGATTTGGTCGAGTTACATGAGTTGGCGAATTAAAGGAGTTTTGTTGTAAGGGTTTCATTCTGAAGGGACCGAAGAATTTGGTCGATTTACATGATTTGTCGATTTATGGGAGGTTGATTTACATGAGTTCAACTGTATGTGTATTTTGGTAAACACTTATATCTTTTTGTTTTTAGTTGGCACTTAAAATGAATTCCTAAAGAAGCAAAACTCTTTTATAGCTAGTTTTCGGCTTTTTTCATTTCTTACTCTCATTGTACTCGGGAGTTCAAAAACAAAAGTCATTAAATAAGGAATTCAATTTTCGGCTTTTTTATTTCCTACATTTCATTTCCTTTTTTTTTCATACAATGCTAGAAGTCGTGTCAGGATTAACTTAGTGATGAATTTAGTGTAAATGTTGGTGGACATCAGGGTTCTGTACTTAGTCCTTTGTTGTTTGTTCTAGTCTTAGAAGCGCTGTCGATGGAGTTCAGAACAGGTTGTCCATGGGAGTTATTGTATGCAGATGATTTGGTTCTCATAGCAGAGTCGATGGAAGAATTAGTTGAAAAGTTTGAGAAGTGGAAGAAAGGACTAGAAGAGAAAGGGCTAAAGGTAAACACAGCAAAGTCTAAAGTCTAAAGTCATGATTAGTAGCATTGCAGCCAAGTGTGACCTTGTAGTTGGAAAGTGGCCTTGTGGAGTTTGCAGGAAAGGGGTTGGTAGTAACTCAATTTTTTGTCAGACTTGCAAGCATTGGGTACATAAGAAGTGCAGTAGTATTAGTAGAAAGTTAAGAGCTGACATTCAGTTTGTATGCAAGCGTTGCAAAGGTGAGATTATAGAGAATGAAGTATTTCCAGCTTTAATGATGTACAACAGTGGCTCGTTAGAGATAGTTGAGAACTTCTGTTACTTAGGTGATATGTTGGGCAGTGAAGGGGGTGTTGGAAGAAGTGTTACTTGCAGGATAGGTTCTGCTTGGAAAAAGTTCAGAGAGTTACTTCCTTTGTTGACTAGCAGAGTCCTGTCAATTGAGGTAAAAGGTAGGTTGTATGAGGGCTGTGTAAGAAGTGTTATGTTGTACGGTAGTGAGACATGGGCAGTGAAGCAGGAAGATCTTGACCGTTTAGAAAGGAATGATATGAGAATGGTTAGGTGGATGTGTAACGCCAGTCTGAGAGACAGAAAGAGTTCAGATGAGCTAAGAAGCAGGCTAAGTCTCCGTAGAATTAAAGATGTTATCCAGATAAGAAGATTGAATTGGCTGGGGCACTTGGAAAGAATGGAGGAGGATAATTGGGTAAGAAAGTGTAGAGACTTGATAGTTCCTGGGGCAAAGCCCAGAGGCAGACCGAGAAAGACTTGGCAGGAGGTTATAAGGACAGACTTGATACAGAGGAAGTTGAGTTTAGATCTAACACAGTCTAGATCAGATTGGAAGAGGGTCATTAATATACCCCGTCCAACCCATGCTAGCATGGAAAACGGACGTTAAGCCGAGAATGATGATGAATGATGAATGATGATGACTTTAACTACTCGAGAGTATAAAAACAAAGGTTATTAAAATGATGAAAGAAATTTTTGGCTTTTTTTTTTATTTCTTCCTCTCATTGTACTCGGGAGCGCAAAAACAGAGTCATTAAATAAGGAATTCAATTTTCGGCTTTTTTATTTCCTTACTCTAACTATACTCGAGAGTACAAAAACAAAGGTTATTAAATGATGAAAGAAATTTTCGGCTTTTTTTTTATTTCTTCCTCTCATTGTACTCGGGAGCGCAAAAACAGAGTCATTAAATAAGGAATTCAATTTTCGGCTTTTTTATTTCCTTACTCTAACTATACTCGAGAGTACAAAAACAAAGGTTATTAAATGATGAAAGAAGAAAAAAACTTTTTTTTGTAATTTGTGGTCAATCATGTCATTGTTGTGAATTAGTTTTAAAATTTTGAATGCTTTTATTTAGCGTATACAAAGAAATGACAAAATTAGATGAGCCCATGTTTAAATATATGGCACCTGTAAGTTTTTTTTAATGTTTTTTTAATGTTGTTACTGCACAAGCTGTATATGTTTTATGGCAACAGTTTGGCTTATTCACATGGAGATTGAAGTTAAAACTACTTTTAAGAATTTCTGATTTCACTGTTCTGAAACACTCTGTAATGCGTGTACTCTTAGGCCTATTTGATTTCATTTCAATTTGACATGTAGAAATCAAAATTAGTTGATAATTTTGACTTTTAATTTAATTTGAAAATCAAACAGTAAAATTAGTTAATGATGTTGATTTTGTAAATAGTTGATCTCAAACACTAAAGGCTAAAATACACGGTAAGTTTAAACGGACCGTTTAAATGTAACAGAAAAAAACTTACCATGTAAACAGGAAAGATGTACAACTTTTTTCGTTACCTGCAACTAAACTTATAAGTTTTTTCTTGCAATTAAACGGTCTGTTTAAACTTACCGTGTATTTTAGCCTTAAGACTACATTCAATCACTAATTTTCAATTTTTAATTTTTAATTTTTAATTTTCAATCTAATTGTTAATTTCCATTTTTTTGTGTTAAATAAAGTTTCAGAAATAAATTTCTTAGGAAATTATGATTTTTGCTTTTCAATTTAAATTGAAAACTAAATGGTGCTAAGGGTACAAGAATTCTCTGTTTTCCATACTAATCATCTTCGACAGAATTTATCCAATCTGAAATTAAATGATCTCTTATAGATATATAACCTGAAATACTGCATTAGAAAAACCTGCTTTTCAAAGTCCTATTCTTGTGTATCGTTCTTAGCTTATTTATCTTGGTTTTTAAGTATTCAGTTTCACTGCAATCGAGTTAATGAAATACTTTGGCCGTCGGTGCATCATTCAGAGTTTTAAGGAAATCAGTGTTGTTGAAAGATTTTCTAGGAATACATAGAGGGTTTCTACACAATTATAATGTCGACCATTTACGCTACATTCAAATGCACATATATTTCTCTATTAGTTCCATGCTCCCAAGTAATAACAATAAAATTCTTAATTTTTCTTTAAGAATTTATCTACAAAAAGCAGAAAAATGTAATTACAGAATTTTTTGCCCGTATTGTTTGAAAGGTACCAAAACACATATAGATGCTTGCAAAATGCTTTTTTACAATTTTCAGTTAATTTTAAGTTAGTAAGTATACACTTTATCATTCTAGGAACCACCCGTTGAACAAGTAGTTAGCCTAGCGGAGAACATGATGGTAAGAAAACTCACATATATGTAGACCTTCTCTTTTTGTGCTGTTACTTTTTATGTTAACTATTTTGTAGGACTAAATAGTTTTCAATGTTATAACATTGAGCGGAAACATATATTTTAAATTCCAGCAGAGATGTTTCAATTTTTAGCCATCTCAAAGCGCTGTTATTGTTTTTATGTTTGTTTTATAAATTACACGTAGTTGAATAATATTTCAAAAGACAAACTCTATCAACTTTGCAAAAATCATTGAAGTTTGTTGAGTGGTTGAAGAAAGGATTTTGCATAGATTCTTCTGAAGCTGCCTTTTTATATTTACTTGTCATTTTACTGTATTTTATTTCTCTGTTTTACAATGCAGAAATATGAAGAAAAAGACTATCTTCGTGGTTCATTTACAATATCAGAATATAATCCAGAGGTGAGACTTTATTGTGTAGTGTAACTGTGCTTGCGTGCCAATAGAGTCTGGTGGTAATAAATGATCAACATTTATTTTTTATCAGTTTTAACCAGGTATATAGATGGGTTTTTTATTTTGGTTTTAACATCATAATAAGAAGTTTTAATATATTTAACCTGCAATACAGTACAAAATCAAACCACCACGTATAGACCATATCAGCATTTTTCTTATGTTTGAGTTTGTCTAGCAATGCGATTGGCTAATCTGCACGAAATATATGCTATATTTTTATTTTTACTCTGATTGGCTGAAATAGCAAGCTTAAAGTATATTTTTTTCTTGATTGGTTAAATTAAGTTATTGTTTTCTTGAGAAACGAGAATTTGTAGGGAAAATTTTTTCAAAATTTTATTCTCAAATAAAACATAATTTTTATGAAACGGACACAATTATTAACAGTTCAATTATTCTTTTATTTGCTCATATTTATTAAAGAGTCATTAAAGAGACAGTGCTCTCCACCATGGAGAATATTTAGTTCACCTGTAACTTAAAAATATTTAAAACACTTTGAAGGAGACTTGTGTTGTGTTTAATTGGATTATTAAAAGTAAGGCAATTTATCATAAACTAGTCGGTAGCTTGTTGAAAAATCCAGGGGTTCGCCTGTTTTTTTTATACCGCATTGCGTGCTCCTCGCTACTTGTGACAGACAGACGTATACAGGTATTATAATATAGATTAAATTACAGGATCACATATATTATAAACAAAAAGAAAACGTCAATTTTTTTTCAATTTTTAGTTCTCCTATATTTTTCACTCGACTAAAGGCTTGCGAAATATGTAAACAAGGACATAAAAAATTTTTTCAAATATTTTTCTCTGCATTGTGCGATACGTACTACATAATGTTTTCCTGAAATTTTTCTGAGATTTATTTTCAAGGCAAATAATTGTTAAGCGTGAAAAATGTACAAGAATCTATCTGGAAAATTGTGTGCAAAGGAGAAATATATTTTTGCGCAGGCATTTGATTGAAAGTAAAAAATATCTCTAAAATCATTATTTGAAATGTTTTTTACTCAAATCGGAAAGGTAAATGTGTGCAAAATTGATGAATAATGATGTATATTTTATCTATCTTTTTCAATATTCTTTTTTTAGCTTATCCAGGAATACTTGAATTATTTAAGGCGAGACAATGTAAATATAATAGTGTTGTCGAAGAAGTTTTCACATTTGTGCAACGAGAAGGAAAAGTGGTACAAGACTAAATATGCTGTACACGGTGAATAACAGTTTGTTATAAATTTACACCCAAATACTAACTCATACATGTATATCTACACTCAAGATGTGCTTAAAGATCCAAAGAATGTGGCTTTTTGTTGAATTTTTAAATATTGTAAAGAAATGTCCAGTTGTTTTCATTTTTTCTAGCATGTGCTTTCATTAAGAGGGTAGATTTGAACTTTAGTATCATGAATTGTATAAAAAAACAGTTTTTAGTTTGTATATGAATGGATGTGAATACATGCGTTTGTGTAGAAATTATTGACAAAATTGTAATCCTGTCACTTCTTCCACCATTTTAGTAAAAATTTGCAGCGTCTTCATTGGCTAAAGGCATTATTTAACAGCTCAGAGATGAGCTGTTAAATTTCATTTGGTTGTCTTTTTGTATGTGTAATACTTATTTTACCTTTAGATATTCCTAGCCAATGGTTAGACCCTGGGAAATGTACGGTAATCCTTTTTTGGCCAGATATAGAAATACCTTATCTACACAAATTTATATTTGGCTGTGGATGGCACATTCTACTGAAATTTACCTCAGAACATTACAATGTTTTGAAAGTATTCACACGGATTAACTTACTTTAGAAAGTTCCAATATGTATTGAAGTCCCCAGAGTGGCCCTCTTATACAGTTTCTATTGTTATTTCCATAACATATATCACAGCATAAACCTGATCATTATTTAACAAAAAAAAAGAAAAGAAATGAATAGGCCATACATAAAACTTAATAAAATATAATGTCACAAAGATTTCCGCTTACGGGAGTTGAGTGTAAACCTTAGTTGAATACTGAAATAACATAACTTTTCATTGATTTTTTTGCATACATTTTCTTACAAATTTAATTAGCAAGACATAGAATGAAGTACCTTTCTTTCTAGGTAGCAAAGTAAACAGTGGTCTTCATATCCCAAAAGAAAATCGGTTTTCAGGTGAATATTTTATTGTGTTGCTGAATGGACCTCAGTTGAGCCTAAGATGTAGTCTAATGAAAAATAATTTCTGTTTGAAGTTTGTATCTTTGCTGCATTATTTGACATGTCGCGTATGTAATAAATTATCTGTATGATTATGTGTTGTTCAGTTACTCATAAATTCGATCGCTAACACTTTTCTGCTTATCTTGAACGTCTACGTAGAATTGTCAGTGTATATTTTTTTTGTTTCATATTTTTAGCTTGTGATTTTCGTCTAAAGACTACATCCGAACCTTCAACTCAACGGGTTAGTAAAGTCAGTCATTTATTTATATATTTTATTAATTCACATTTTCATTAATTCATTAATTCATATTTACTTGTTTTCCAAACTGGAAATTTCTTCATTGTTTTACCTTAACACGTTAACTATTCACGCAAGCACGTTTTAAACGTTTTAAGTGATACGCTTTGCTTATATTGGTGCTAGGGGCTGTGAGGGAAGGAATGAAAGAGAGGGGTTCCTCAATTCAATTTAAAAATGAGGATTTGAGATATTTTAAATGTTCCTGAATCAAAATCCGGCTGTGCAAACTGACACTTTTTTAGGGACACTTATTTTGTTTCGGGTTTAAATGGAGTGTGTAATGGATGTTATACAGTATTAGATGTTCTACAGTATGTTTAACTAAAGGAGGGTTGTGTTTTTTTGTTTGGCTTTAACTCAAGTGAAGTGTGTAATTGATACATTTTTATTATCTTACTTTTCTGGTATTATTTAAACAGGGCTCTTTCTTTTTAGTTTATTTTTTATACTGCTATTAGTGAGGATAATGTGTGGTAAATTTACCTTACGGACCCCTCCTTACCCTGAGAGCTAAGCAGGAGGGATTGCTATAGTTACTGTATGGCTTGAGTATGTTTTTATCCCATAACCGTCAACTTTGAAATTGCTCTGGAGTACATTCTGAGGTCTTTCTGGGTCCCTAAAATACCGTTTTACACTTTTAGTACCCAAGTAGTATACAAGAGAACGCGTATGGAAAGGTTTGGCATAAAATTGACAGCAAATTCCTTCTACCCAAAGGTATGTGGTATGACAATAGGTTGGTCGGAAAAATATAGTGTTCTCATGTTTCTACTTAGAGCTCTTTTGTTCATCTGAAAAAATAAACTTTTTTACTCTATAATATTTGCATCACATGAACATCTCTTTGTAAGATCCTCATTGATCCTACTTGTGTGTCTTATATTTTAATTTTCTTCACATTTTTTTATTTCCTACTTTTATAGTGTTGGCGTACTTCAATTTCATCTCACCATTAAATATAAAATCTCCATATTAGTAAGTTAGCAAATTTAAAGACTAAATTTTTTTAAACTGGATGCTGTTCAATTGTATGTAAGGTTTGTGTCCTATGAAAGAGCTTTAAATGTTGTATATGGATCTTTTCACATTTTGGAAAAAAACTTTTTTGTGTGCCCAGGATAAAGGGTTTGAAAGTTTAGCTAAATATGTGGTATTGTGTCATTATAATTAATGGTATGAATGATAATCAGGATAACTTTAAACTGATAATTTATGTGAATATGTTTAAAATATAAAACCAGATGTTAACCTTGATAAACTCTTAAAACAGTACCTTAACTATATCAAATACATGACGTCAAGCATTAATTAACATAATTATCAAAACTTATAAGTCAACAATCTTAAGAACCGACCAAGATCTTTTAAAGGTAAAAACGATTCGTACTTTTCAAGCTCTTTCATAAGAATCTAACTTGTTTATCAGAGGTTAACTTCAAAGCACAGTCTCAATAAATCAAACAAGATAATAATTTTAAGATGCACTAAAAAAAAATATTTTTTTTCGTTATAGTTCTGCATGTTCGGAGTTGTTGGATCAAGTACTCGACTTTAATTTAGCAGAACTATGCTACGAAGGAGAGTGTGCTTTGTTAGGGTAAGACTTTTGCAATGAGCTGTAGCCAGTGTTAATTTGATACCTGTAATAAGAGTACAAAATATTCAACATAAGTGATATCCTGAAACAGAAGACAGGTAGGAGAATGTATCGTTTGAACTACGACCAATTACAAATATATTGATAAAATGAGGCAACCAACGTTTTTGGTCATTTAACAAAGTTGGCAAAAAGCCATTTTTTCAGAAGCGTAGGTTAGGTAAGCAGTGTTTGAATTGCGCTAGTCGCACTTTTGTAAACACACCTGCTTTTTGGAATAATCCACGCCAGGTCCCACAAAGACTGACGACAGCAACAATTAGCATATTTTAAATGTTGAGATCTAACCGAATAACCTATCCTATGAACATTGACACATTCAAATTGTGTGAACTTAATATAGAAACTAACAAAACTAATAGAAATAGAAATATTTGTGGGACGGGCTTACAAAGCTTGAACAAACACTTGAAAAATCTCGAAAAAAATGTGGAGCATATTGAGCTCAAATCAGGTTTGATTTCATTGATCAAATTTCCTCCAGAACGATTTCCATTTAACCCTAATTCATGAAGACTTAAAGAAAATATTTGTCCCTGGAATAAAACTTCATGTAGGCTGCCTTAAGTTTTAATCATTTGATGTGCCTTAAATTTATATTGAGTTAAGCTTGTGTATTGAACATTATATGTTGAAAGGGCTAGAAATATTATCGAGGTTTCTGCAGAGTTACTTGTGATCGGTGTGTAATGTTTATTATTTTCAGTGCGGATACATCAATGTCTTGTGATGGTTTTGAAATTTATTTCCATGGGTATAATGACAAGCTACAGGTAGTTATATAATATATTATTATATATTATTATATATTATTATATATTATTATATATTATTATATATTATTATATATTATTATATATTATTATATATTATTATATATTATTATATATTATTATATATTATTATATATTATTATATATTATTATATATTATTATATATTATTATATACTTATTATATACTTATTTTGCAGTTGTATTGATGAGTCAGGTTTAATTATGTGTTTACAAATATTTTGATTACTCCGTTAAAATCAGAGTAATTTATGCGTAAACACGTAAATAATTTTTTTTCTCAACTGTTTTTATTTTCTGAGTGATTACACAAAGCACGGCATTGTCATGAAAGAGACAATTTCAGACTCGAGAATTCCCTGTAGTTTTTTAAATTTTGCCTTCTGATGAAAAAAAGGTTGGTTGAAGTGTCCAGCCTACAACTTTCTTATACCTTGGGATTTTGAGTTTTTCTAAGAGTTCTAACACTCAGTTTGCTTTTAAAATGTTTGTTTTTCGGTTATTTGTATCTAGACCGAGAAAAAAATACAGACAGTATGAGATTTTGGAATTCACGGTGTTGATGTATTTTTTAATTTTTCCATTAGTCTTTTTTCCAACAGTATTGCAACAACTTTATCAATATGGAAGTCACTGATGTGGCCTTTAACGTATCAAAGGTTACTATCTTTTGTTTTTGTTTTTATTATTTCTTTTATTGTTTTTTGTTTACATGTATTTTTTTACTGTGAGTAAATTCATCCATCTATGATCACTGTAAACTTCTAATTTATAACCTAAGAAGGCTTTTGAGCTTAAGAATAAAAATTCATTGCCGCGCCTAATCTGGACTTGTTCAAAGCGGTACCAGGCTTCCCATACTTTCTAGTTAGACGGATAATATGTTCAGCATTTTCACATTACAGTCATATATTGATGATTTTTTTTTCTCCGGCGAAAATTTGCTGAATTTATGAGAATGTGTATGTCATGACCTTTTTTCCGATTTAATAGAGAATTTTACTGGCAAGCATTTGGTGGACAAAGTTTTCCATTACTCTATTACACTTTTTCTGGTTTGTTTCATGAAGTCATAAAATAATGGCCAATGTTAGGCGATAAGCCAATCTGTTCTTTTTTCAATGTTAGATTGCCTGTTTCATTTATGTCCATTTTTTTCCAGGAAGAATTAATACGTTCACACAAAAACGAATATATAGAAACCGACATTCTGGTTAGGTAAGCAAACATCTTTATTTATTTTTTAGAGTTAGCGAGTCAAGTTTATTGTGTTGGTAGGACTAGATTATATTTCATGGCCGAGGTGTCTAAGTAATCCGTTTTATGTTTTATTGGAAGTTTTGCATGTATTATTGCAATGTAAAAATAAAACACAGAAGCAGTGATCGTTGTCAGAAACTTGAATTTTAATAAAAGGATAATTGGATAAAAAGCTTTTCTTCGCTCTTCTCAAAATAAGGTCAACAAAAAACGCTTAACAAATTTGGACGTTTTGATTAGTGTGGCCACTAATTATGGAAAAAAGGTGCTTAGGGCTCATACGAAAATGACGTCCCCTGAAAGTTGTAATCACATTGCCATTGATGTCATTAACCATCTATATGTTGGGTTATGCTAAGTACAAACACAGCTTGTTATACACAAACGAAGATAACATTTTCAACAGACTACTGAAAAACATAGGTGTCTCAGTGGCACATAATACCCCCGCCCCTTCTAAGACATCTAGAGTTACGTAACCGCTCTCTTCCTGCCCCTTTGCTTCGGAAGTCGTTTATGTATGACTCCTTATCTGTATATAATAACGCATAAAAACATAATGGTTATAGTTAAAGAATCTAAAAAATCATATTCTTTGCAACTGTTATACCCAATGTGGACCCTGTTTCGGTGTTTTTAAATTTAAGGGTTTTTTGCTTGCTTGTAACATGGTTGTTTTTGTTTTGTAGTGCATTAAGGTTATCAGTTTTGGAAAGTTTTCATTCAAACGCACTGAGCAAGATGCAGGAACTGAAGAAGCTGACTGTACAGAATTTTAAGGTGAGCTTATGTTTGTTTGTTGTTGTTTTGTTGTTGTTTTTGTTTGTTTTTTGTTGTTGTGTTTTTTTCGTTTTCTTCTTTTTCTTTTGACATTATATTATACATTAAATTATATTTGATTCCCACTGCTTCTACTTGTATGTTCCCTCACAACAAGCTCGTGTGATGTTTTGTTTTAGGATTACATCAAAGAATATCTCTCACAACTTTATGTCGAGAGTCTATTTCAAGGTAACATAACTGAGCAAGTAAGTTTTCGTCCTGCTTTCATTCATCGTGTTTGCAAACTTTTTTCAGCGTTGCTACACCTTCACAAAACTCATTGATTCTGCTAAATTTCGAAAAGTCAATTCCAAAATGCTTCAACATCTTATAATATATTTCGCGAGGCTTAATGGGTT
The DNA here is from genome assembly GCA_030067915.1 of Hydractinia echinata. NCBI lineage: Eukaryota > Metazoa > Cnidaria > Hydrozoa > Anthoathecata > Hydractiniidae > Hydractinia > Hydractinia echinata. Next base: position 282,575 of record JASGCC010000060.1, read on the forward strand.
TTGATTCTTGCTTTTTTCGCAAACATGTTAGGTCAGGAAATGTCTCTCTAATTTGTTTTTCAAAATGACCAATTAATGTATTTTTATTTTTATTTTTACTTCACAATTTTGTCTTATTTGATGTGACAAAGCGCGAAATTTTTATTGGAGTTTAAATTAAGTAATTTTAATTTTATAGGAAGCAGCTAGCTATCAAAATTATTTGTACAGGTAGGTATACATATCTGGTTTTGTTTCTATCAGTGAATTGTGTGATAAGTTACAAGTTTATTATTAGTTGCGGAATTTTTAAAATTAGTTATAAGCTTCTGCGGAAATGGTGTAGTGGTAGCGCATTCGGCTTGTAATCATAAGGTTTCAGGTTCGAGTCCCCACTCCGGCGCACTTTACAGTGTTGTCAGCCCATTTGGAGCCATTTACTACTATCCGGCTTGTATGGCAGGCAAGCAATTTAGAGCAATGCTATATGCGTCTCTTGCGATACTGTAACACAGCTACAGTCGGAGGGGGCAAACCATTACGACGGAATACTTATAGACATTACTTACGTCCATAAGTATTTCCTACTTAGATTTCGAACACGTAATTCGTGAATAAAAGCATAAATAAAAGTTTTAAAAATGTGTTTTGACCTACTTTGTTTTTAGTTCCATGAAAACAAAAGAATTACCACAAGAAGATTTTCCTAAGGTACAGTTTTAAATTCGCTTCTATGCATTCCCCCCAGTGTGGCCATCGCTCCTGGAAACTCTTGAAAAACTCTTGAGAAGACGCACAAATGGAAATCCTGAAAAATAATTTTTGTAAATCCATAGTTATTTATTTATTTATGTTCGCATTCTTTTATTCTTCAGATTATGGGAAATGTTTATTATTTTTTTTCTTATTAAAATTTCTGTCTTTGTGGAATCAAATTACTTTTGAAAAAAGGTCAGAAAACTTCTAGAATTTTTTTTTTTTAAATAGGTGGCCTACCTTCCCCTCTTTCATGTTTGTTTACTCCCGCGAGATTATTTTCCAGGTGTTAAAGCTTTGTTTACCGAAGGGACGCACTGTCATCCGCCATTATGGGTTTAACAAGAATGACCCCAACACGGCCATAAACAATTATTATCAGGTAAAAATATGCTTATTTATATTTTTAATGCATATTTGCCCTTTTCAGGAAGTTTTTTGCCACTTAAGAATTGATTTGTTATATTACCTTTGTTATGTATTTTGTTTTTAATTTTCTGTAAACACCATGAGTGGGTTTTTTACATTCGATGTGAGCTTCAGCATGTTTTTATTTATATTAGTACATGTTATCCTTATTTGGTGACTTGTTGACTATATTTAGCTCTCTGTTATCCATATTAGGCTTGTTATTTTTACTTGTTTTTTTGTTTCAGATTGGACATTCAATCGATATGAGATTGTTCATGACAGCAAAATTACTAGATGTAAGAAAATTTATTTATTTATTTATTAAAAGTCTGTGGCCTTAAAATCGATAGAGATAAATTCACGCGTATGTAAAAGAAAGAGATTGGGAATAGTTAGTAAAGTCCTAAAGATCAGTGAGAGATGGTTTCGCCTTCACTTGTTGCGATAAGGGCTGGCTAAAACAATACTTTGCCATAATAAGTCCTGCTACGACGAAACTTTATTTCTGCGGGAGTTGGTCGTACAGCAAAAGTTTGCTATAACGGTTGTTACGGCAAGAGTCATTGTTACGAAAATAGTTTAGTGGAGAGAGACTCTGTCTGTTCATTACAAAAAGCATTATAAAAGAAATCTAATTTTGCTCAATTTATTTAAAAAAGTATTTCTTTCTTCCAGCATATCGTATCTGAACCTTTGTTTAACATACTTCGAACGAAGGAACAATTGGGGTTAGTATTTATTTTTTATTTCGTATGTATTTTAAACTTTGATCTGTTGAACATCTCGTAGCCAAAAAGGCAAGTGTAATCAAAGCCATATTTCTTGCACTTGCCGAAACAGTCCAAAGTATGCGATCCACTTTCTTTATAAAGTTGGTATGTTGCATGTTTTGTTTGAAACAAATTATTAAATAACAGCCTAGCTATCTTTTATTTGCAGCTACACAATCGATCATACTGTACACTACACAAGAGGAGTGCTTGGTTTCTCAGTAACAGTGGAAACAGAAGTCGGCAAATCTAGGTAGGTATTTTTTGGCATCTGTCAGAAAATCTGTGCAATATGAACACCCTCTTCTTTTTACACACTCAAAATTGTCAGGATCAAAAGCCATGGGCCATTTTTATTTTTAGCCAATCTTTTGTCCAAATTTTTTAACAGTTAACGCAATATTTATTCCGACGTAACCTGCACAAGTTGTTCATGTTTGCACTGAGAACTATTGCTTCATTATACATTGGTTTAAGATTTTAGTGTGCTTTTTTTCTTGTTCACTTACTTACGTGCCACTAGTGTCTTGTTATTTTCAGTAATTAACAGGTTTGTTTCATATGTTCTCATTTTCTTCATTTCAGTGCCGACCGGGTGGATTCAAAGATCGATGATTTTTTCGTGCAATTCTCAACGATATTAAAGAAATACACTCAAGAAGAATTTGAAGAATATGTATGTATATTTTTTTTAATTGTCTTGTAGTTCTTCATTGGTTGTATCCAACTCACTCCACTGTTTCTCTGCTAAGTGTGTTAATACTTTTACGCAAGAGAGAAATAAAAAAGCGGATACATTCCGGAGGTGAATAAAATCAGAAATTAAAAGCATAAGGGGCTGCTTACATGAGACCTACTGGTGGCCTAGTGGTAGAGCGTTCACCTGCAGTGCGGAAGGTTTTGCGTCAAACCACGGCTGAGTTATGCCAGAGACTATAAAAATGTGAATCGATCCTTTCTGCTTAACGTTCAGCATGAGAATAGAATTGATATCTTAGGAAGTTGTCTAGTTGAGCGGCTGTTGTGCTTGCACTCCTTCCGTAGTTCATATGGGAGCTTTAAATGCACTAGGACCCCTTTCGCAGGACCCTTATTGATAACAGTTCTATTAGGAAGTGAAGAAGCTATCTTGGGTAAATAATAAACAATAATGACGCTAAGTAAGCTAGAGTCGATAATTTCTTAAATAAAATAACATAAAAATCCAATACCGTTTCTTTGCTGCTTAAAAATCGATCCATTACGCTATTTGTATTGATTTTCAATCCTACTTTAAATTCTAAAGTTAACTTCTAAAGTGGTGTGAGATTCCATAAACATCTCACTCCGGAGTGATATGTTTATGGAATCTCACACTTGCACAGTGTGTATATTTAAAAGTTGAGAACACCAAAAGACTCAGCCCTTTATGCGCAACCCCGAAGATCGAAATCTTTCCGAAGTGAAATATGTAAAATGTTGCACTTCTCGCTGCCATGTGGAATTTCACGTCCGCTTCATGTAAAACCCCTCTAAAGAATAAAAAATTAATTAAAAAAAGAACAGAACAAAAAAAAAGGAAACGTTTTTAATGAATATAAAATAATTCTATTTGCACAGAAGATGACCTTTGTCTTTCAGAATGTCTTTTAATGTTTGGGATACTCGTTCAGAATTGAAAATTGATCTCCCGTCTATTTAGGTGACGTCATTTGTGCAGTTGCTGACAGAAGAGGACATCACCCTGTACGATGAGACAAATCGAAATTGGGAGGAAATCTCTCGAAACGAGTATATCTTTCATCGCAAGGAGAACATGGTAGCTATTAAAATTTTTAGGATTTAATTGAGAGTTTATCAATTTATCAATTAAAATTATTCGGGAAATGTGGTATAAATTTCAAACATTGGCACCAAAGATTTGTGAAGAAGTTATTAACAATAAGCTGTACCTACTAATATTTTCTCTAAAATAATTCACACTTTAAAGTGGTGAAACGAGCTTCCGGGGTGGCTACTTCTCCTAAACAGGGTAGTCACTGCTCCTAACCAGGGTGACCACCACTCCTAACCAGGGTGGCCACTAGTGCTAGAAACTAGTCGATAAGTCACGTTGAAAATGGAAAATAGTCCTGGAAAACTATTTTTGAAAATTAAAAAAATCAGAAAAACTGCTGGTTCCTAGAGTGTTAAATAGAAAAAACTGCTGAGAAAATTTTATAGAATTAAAAATGTGAGAAAACTGCAGAAAAGTGATCATTTAAAAAAATAAGAATGATTGTGTTATTTGAGCTACGTTTAGATCGAGGTAGCAGAAACGATTTCGAAAGAAGAAGTAGAGAGTTTCTTACAGACATACATACTCGATCAAGATAATGTGAGCGTACTGTGCACGCAGGTAAGATGCGCTCTGCTTCTTGCTTCCGTTGAGGATGTGTTTTTGCAGTGAAGGTTAGGGAGTTTTAATCAGTATATTATCCACATGTTCATCGCCAATCTTGGAGGCTTCACGAGCTTTTTGCGTGGACACACGTTTGTAGTAACGTACGGTAAGTACGGCCCTCTAACAACCCGTCAATGCATAGATTTTATAACTAAAGACTCGGTACTCTTCGGCAGTTATACCCATGTTTGCGAAAATTGTCTGCGTAAAAATTTCCTGAAGGTTAATTTGCGAAATTATTCTTCACGAAAATACTAAATTTTTGCTTATGTGATGAAATTAAAAAACAAATTCCGATAAATTGTTAATTTTTAAGTCAGTTTTTTGTTATTGTTGTTGTTGTTGCTGTTGTTGTTATTGAAGATGTTTTTTAAAGAATGTGGAAACTGACATGATTATCAGCCGTTGATATCAGCCGTTGATATCAGCCGTTGATATCAGCCGTTGATATCAGCATGTCCAAAGATTACCTCATCCCATTAAAATGACCTAAAATAAAAAAAATTGCGAAATAGTAGTGGTAGACCGCAAAAATATTTTTTTACTAAAAAAAAAACGTCTCGAAATATCTAAAAAATGACTGACTCGCAAAAATAAATTATTCTGCGCCTAATATATCTTTTTGACTTTGTGAAAATTCATGAACATTATGCTTTGAAGTGCTAAGAAGACGGTTACGGTGGCAGATGCGAAGTAAACCTTCAACCTGAGATAAATAGTAAGGGATTAGGAAAGGATGTTTTTTTTTTGACGCTAATTTCTGAGACATATCTTATTCTAGATGTTATGTAGGTTTTCATACGAAAATTGTGACTAGAACTAAAGTTTGATTTGATTTTGGTTCCAGAATAGTTGAGAAAGCAAAACCCATAAATTAATCTTTTTCATCTAAATAGCGGAAATTAGGCAACAGTTGAGCTCGAAATAAATAAACTTTAGCATCGTTGAACCCCAGCCAAAGATTTTTATGTACCTTATAAAAAAAGGAATGTATAGAGCGATTGTTTGTTTGTTTGTTTGTTTGTTTGTTTGTTTGTTTTTTTTGTTTTTTTGTTTGTTTTTTTGTTTGTTTGTTTCCATTTCTCTTTGTGCAGACATGGTCAAATAATACAGACACAAAAATAACGAATTTTTCAGTATTGTTGGAACTTACTACGGAGCTACTTGACGGATTAAGAAAGCCTTGGGCCGTGATCAAATCGTCGGCTCTCTTTGACCTGCTGTTGTGTTTAGGTAATCGGGCATGGAGATTCTGCTGACGACTCAAACGAAGAAGAAGACAAAAAAGATAGTGACAACGAAAGTGACACGTCATCAGATGATGACAGTGATAGTGACTCTTCATCGGATGACGAGGACTGTTCAATGGAGACTGTTAAAGGATTTCAGCTCGTCAATGTTACGAGTGAACGGTATACACGCTGTGTTATGAATATTCAACAATTTCAAAGGGAGAATTCATTTTTTCCACATACGGTATTAAAACTATAGAATAAGTTACATAAATCATTATTTTTAAAATCTCTGACTAGATATGATATAAAAATATTTTGCGCACTCTCAAGTGTGAGGTTCTACGAGAGCTAGTTGGAGAAGAATAAGTTGTTTTGTCAATCAAACACAGGTCGAGATGCGGAACTAAATTTAAAGTCTCTTTAGGAGTTTTCCTTTTTCTAAATTATGTATCCTAATTTTTTTTGCCAGCATGTCTGTTTCCAACTCGTAGCTTGCATTCTGTTAGATATATGTTTGAACTTGACCTTTTTGTGCCTAGGTTTACAAGATATTTTAGCTTTTTTTAAATTTATATTTAACCTATATAACTACTTATCACCAATATTTACGTCTTCTGCTGTTAATACATTTCACAGGCTTAAGATTACATGGCTAAAAGGAAGGGAGATGATAAGCGGCCTGCAGGTAAATAATAGATGTTTTTTTTATCTCTTTTTTCAGCTTGGTATTTTTTTGTGGTACCCAAAATATATTCAGCTCACTACAAAACAATAAAAAAATTGTGTCTGTAAATGTCTCTATTTAATAATCGACCGCCCTGAAGGCGGTCATCATCTGTCGGTTACGGGCGTTTTTAGTAGCGCTGGACTTTTATTTGTCATGTTTTCTATTGTTTTGGAGAACCCTTCGCGTAGTCAAATTGCTCTGGTGAATCTAATTCCACCATTGTAACGAAATCGGCAATGTTATTGCCCATTGCCATGTTCCGGGGTGTCTCTGCCCCTCCCTTTCAATGGCGCGAGTAAGAACAATTTTTCTGCACTAAATATAAACTTTTACATGTAAATTATTTAAAGTTTTCTTTCCGAGAAATTTTGAGTACGTGATTCGAGTATCTCTAACCTTAATCGAAAAATTTCCGGAGTCTCTTGACCCCTGAGCTGTGTTATGGAGCCCCACTATCAAATAATTTTAAGGGTAAAATGCCCTGGAAATAAGATTCATACCGAGGGTAATTTAGAAAGGTTCTGGATTTCTTTAAAATAATTTTTTACATTGGGATGGGCAGATCTTTTTCTTCTGGAATCAATGCTTTCCCATGTCACGAAACAGAGTGTCAATACTCGTAAAAATAATTTCTGTTATTAAAAATATAAAAACGAAATTGGTGAATTTACCCAAACAGAATGACTGAAAAACAAGGTTTTTAAAAAAAAAAAATTCGTATGAATTTAATTTTCGCGAATGACGATATTGAAAAAAAAATAATGGCAGAAAACATTTTACAAAAAGCCGCGGAATTGGAGCCTCGCGAAAATTTATTCCATTATGTAGGTAATCTTAGAATACGGATTCTTTCCTCCAAGAGGTTATAACATTTAAAATTTTACACACTTCACACCATCATGCTCTTGCAATATTTTGAACCCCACTACGCAACCTCGCAAGGACGAGGTTGTTTAAAATGCTTTATATACCGACTATACCCGTATTCTAAAATCAAGTCGTGCTAAACCTGCACGAAATCTTCAAGCTACAGATAACATGCGATATATTTTCATCAACTTTGTTTTGACCTCTCGCGCGCAATTGCAAAGCCTGATTTTTATCAAAAACCAATCCAAATTCTTCGCGGCCTCGACATTCCGACGAAAAAAAGTGCAACAAAGCAGAACCTAATGATAACGAAGGCCGTGTTTATTTGCAAGTGGTTATCAGGTTTAAAGGACTCTTTTAGGCCATTTTTTTTCTACTTTTGTATTTATTTATATTATAAAGAATATTTTAAGTTTCCTCATGGTACGATAAAGGTTTCAACTCGATATTTTGTAAAAATTTGAGAATTCGCGAAGGCTGGATGCATGCAATAATATAAGCTTTTAAAAACAACAAAACTCAAAACATCTCGTCTAATCCGATCACTTCCTATACCAAACTAAGTTTTCAATTTCAATTGTCAGTTATAATCCCATCAAACATTCGCTTAGTACTGAAAACGTGTCTTTTAAGTTTCTGGGTCGGAAGAGGGGGAGAGCTTAACTTCCGAGAATTTTTAACTCTTCCTCACTGAAATTTACAAACACTCACAAAATGGCGTCAGTCTAAACTTTTTGTAAAAATGGCGGAGGAAGTTGAGATGCTTTGCAAAGATGTATTTGCCATTACTTCAAGATTGTTTGACCACAAAGCTGTTACAAGAGCAGAATCGAAATATTTAGTTCGAGAACTGGAACTTAAAAAAAGCAAAGACAGCTTGAAAATCTTTCAAGATGTGGTTCATGAATCAGAAAAAACAAAATCCAGAATACCAGAATGCATTGACCTCATAAATGAAAGAGTTGAGAACGTTCATACACTTGTTGTTTCAGCTGCTTCAAAAGCTTTAGATATATTGTCCTCAGGTGGTAACAATGATGATGAAACGCGGGAAGATCTCAAGAAAAAGCGGGAGAAAGAATGGGAAGAATTTATGAAAGAAATGAATCAAGCTCAAGCAAACGTACTGGAAAAACACCGTGAGAGAATGGCTCAACTAGACACAAAGGAAGATGAAGAAAGCTAAATTGTGTATATATAAGCTTTTTAACCCAATTTAGCTTTTCCAAAGGAGTTTCGCACTTTAATTTTAGACAGTAAAATAAGGCCACCATCAAAAATATGTTATGTTCGCGTCCTGAAGACCTCGCAAAAATGAGTCGGTCGGTCGGTCGGGCGTATTTTTTCCCGGGATTTTCAGATGGGGGCAAAATTCGTTCCCAGGGCCAAAAAACAGTATAGCGCCACTCGACAGACCCTTTTTTCGCCGCCCTGTCTGTAAACTTGCCATGAGTACCCTAAAGATATTAATTTTTACGGGAATTAATTTTCGCGAGTTTTAGTCAATTTTGGGAAAATTAGTTCTCACGAATTTTTTTTTTCAAATATATATCGTTTGGATCAAAAAGTTTTTTCCGGGTTTTTTCCGACTTACCGACTCGGGTTTTTATTGCCAAAAGTGAGTCGGTCGGAGGACGCGAACATAACATATTTTTGATGGCGGCCTAAAGACTTTTCATTAGGCCCCCCAGTGGAAACAATCCACTAACTATAGGTTTTTGTGATTTTCTGGGCTTTAAACTTTAAATATTTATTATTATTTGTATTATTATTATTATTATTTAGGCCACACTCAAAAATATTATTGGTTAGCGTCACCCAACCAACTCACTTTGAAAGCTGAAAATGGATTCAGGGAGTATATACATTTGTGAAAATAACCCAAATGATGGTAAAACTTGTGCTTTTTTCTTCTTCTGCATGGCAGAACTAACAAAATATATACATTCACCTTGTGTATAGGATTCTTTACACATTATGGACCAACATGGATTGATTGCTTCGTGGGTTTTCCACCTAAGGCAAGAGTCCACTTTGATTGCAAAGGACAGCGTACTGACCACCGACTTACTTGCAATTAGAAATGATTCTAACCAAACATATTTTTGACCGATTTTTTAGATTGCTTTCTAGAATTTTCAGATTTAACACTTGCAGAGTGTTTACATGAGAGGCAAGACAAAATGGTTGCCGGAAACGGAATTTTGAATTTCTCCTGTCTTTATATGAAAAAAAAGATGTTGGGTTGATTTTTTTTGATTTTTATGAGAAATTATCTTGATCGTTCTAGCACAAATAATGTATATATATATGGAAAAAAATGTTCAGGATCCTGCTATCAACATTTTGTCCTGAAAAGAAGTTGTCCTGGGACAAAAATTTTCATATATATAAAGCACAAAGTGATTTTTAGTATATATAAATATTGATGAGAGAAGGATCCCAACGAACGTCAATCATCCTGTCCTACTTCTTATGTAAACAGCCCCTTGGTTGCTGAATTTTCAACCAATCCCCCCAGTTGTTTTGCAACTTAATTGATTATATAAAAAGGGTGTATACTATTTATGTATAAAAATATTATTAATTTTTTTAAGCTGGAGTTTGTACTTTTTTGTCTTTTTTTGTCTTTTGTCTTCTACAAACCTAAATTTGTTTCTGTTTCTGTTTTGTTTTTGTGTTTAAACTTTTAAATTGCATTTTATCGTTATCTAAATAATTAAATAACAATTTTTAGGTGACGGATATTTTCCGCAGTTTTGTTCTTACTGTTTTATCATGGCAATAAAATTTTGCTTGATTAATTGCCCCAAAAATAGGTGATCGGGCTTAAAACTTTTTGGAATGGTTTGTTTTGATAAAATAAATTTATGTTGTAAGTTTCAAGTTTGGGCAAATCCTATCAGAAGTTATTATACTTCACCGATTACAAGGATTTCATAGAAATTTTAGGTGTATAGCTGTCTCTTGAGATAGGACATCCTTAGCATTAAAATGAAAATAGATTGTCCAATATCAGAATAACAGCAAAGGAGTCAACCAGTACAGTATAATTGTTCTCTATACTGAATTTGGAAAGGATTAAGCTATGCAAGATTGCAAAAAAATGACAGGAAGGGAAAATATAAGCCCCCATATATATAGAGTTAAATCTTCACACATAGCTTTATATTATATATTTTTGTCATACTGTGTTTCTTTATCTATTGTGTCAACACACAATTTAACTTGTTAGGCATTCTATGATTATATAGTTAAACGACTAAAATAAATTATTTAGAACAGCTATTTTTCAAATTTGTGTATTTGTTAGAGCGTGTCTTCAGAGCGTCCACTCATTTGTTTACTTATAAAATACTTACAATCCTTGATCTGATTACGTATTTTTAAATTTTTCGTGAAAAGTTTTACCGAGTTGAAGCTCTTTTTCACTTCAGTAAAATTTTTATTCCACTCCAATGTGCAGATCCCGAAGAAGGGATACGTTTCCACTGAAAATTTAAACTACTAATTGAATCGACATTTTGATGTGGCCATCATGCTTTTTTGTTTATTCTGCCAAAATTTTGTCACAAACGAAGCAATAGTAACTTTTGGACCAAATTTGGCCTAAAACGATAGTTTGTAATAAGCAGTAACATTGAGTCATGTTCTCTTGTTTGTTCCCTGTGCCAAAATTGTATCAAGAAGAAAGAAGTTAATTTCGGGACCAAATTTAGCCTTAAAATGGTATTAGGGTGACAAAAAAATCATCATTTTGATGTCTTCGTTACTTTCAACACACATGTTCGTTTATTGTGCTTAATCTTATCGAAAACGGGACGACCTCCCAGACCACTCAGTCAGCCGGAAGCCACTCATGAGACTCAATAATGATCTTATTAAGAGCGCACGAGGCGCAATAATGATCTTATCAAGATCGGGCGAGGCGCAATAATGATCTTATCAAGATCGCAAAAGGCGCAATAATGATCTTATCAAAATCGCATGAGGCGCAATAATGATCTCATCAAGATCGCAAGACCCTGTCGAAATAAATCACTTTCTTCGGAGAATGATTTAATAAATTATAGTATGTTGGCCGGTTTGCTTTAACTTGTTCGTAGAACTTTTGTACCTTGAAGAGTTTATTGATTTATTGATTATTTAATTTTGGGGCAAATCTCAGAATAAATTTTCTTCTAAATTAGGTTCTCATAAAACCAATAAAAACGTGTAATTCTGTAGAAATTTGTCCATTAAGATTCAAATATGGAAAAAGGTCGTCTTGGTCAGTAAATCGACAAAGAAAAAAATGATAAACATTTCCATGTGCTTATTTCAACTGAAATTCAATTTTAACGGAGATAACATTATCCCTATTATACTTTGCTTAGAATATTATTATTGACTACAGTATTAAATAGACCACTTTCCGCGTGACGTATTGTTTTGATCTCATTTTGAGAACAATGGGCATGCGCGCACTTTTGTGTAGGTAAAAAAGCACAGGGTAAAATGGTTATTAATGAAGATTAAAGGTTTTTTTTGGGTAGCATAACATCCAAGAGGAACTGGAATTAAATTTTAACTATGTTCTTCTAATTTTTCTTAAAAAATTTCACTAATTTTGAGCGAATATTTCTCTTTTGGATGGATTACTGTGGTCTGTTGTTTATATTTTCTGCCTACAGAAATGCTTGCGCATGTGCAAAAAAACGCAAAATTTTAACTTTTGTAAACATTGGCAAGTCATCTATAAAGAAAGAAGAGTCATAGTGTTAAAAACTTAAAAACACAATCCTATATTCAAATACAAAAAGAGTTTGCACATTCAAACATGAATCAAAGTAATGGTAAATAATAAATTGTACTAATGAATTGTAAAGTTTGGCGAAATCAACACTTTCTTAATGTTATCCGATTCTTCAAAATTCAAGAGATTCTCCAAGGTGAGAAGATCAACAAAGTTAACATTTCCAAGGTAGACATCATAGATTTCGGTGTTCGTCAATCTTCTGCCCCATACATTTACAAGCGTTAAAAAACCAATAAATCCTTGGTTGATTTTGTTTACAACGCATACACCGTTTGGTTTGTCAGCGTCTTGTCCAAGAATTATACCGTCTACGTAAAAGTCTTCTTCAGGTATTGCAGCACCTTCATAATTTCACCATACTCACCATTTAGGTACAGTAGACCGTGAAAGGTTGGTGAACCATATGTGACACATACATGATACCATTTGGTTTTTTTAACACCTGTCTTTAAATCATACTTTCCACCAGGCAAATTAATTGTAAAGTGATATTTTTTTAAAGATACGGATAAGAAATTACATCTATCAGACTTCTGTATCAACCCTACCATTACACTCCACTGATCGTCTACGCCTTCATTCCGAAACCAGAAGCATACGGAAACAGCTGTTAAGGAAGGTAAATTGATGTCAGTTATTGCATGTTCCTTACTTTTTGAGACAAAATTTATAGCATACAAAATCTTCACATTTTTCGCCTCCATACATGGACGAACAGACGCACTTGTATCCTGGAGAAGAACAAGAGTTGATACATCTTCCGTTGTTTTTACAAGGGTTAAGATCACACGATTTTCCATATTTTTCGTTGATACACATGCATTCATACCATGGTGGTCCACACAAGGACCGACAATAATCATGACGTTCACATTGATTTGAATTTTCAATGCAATGTCTTCCCTGAAACTTCTTTATGTGGATCGCGTTTCCATGTGAACCCAGTTAAACTCGCTTAGTCAACGTTGTCATTTTTTAATACAGTTGAACTCAGGCCTGACATTCTCTAGTCAAATCATTGAAATTGAAGGATTTACATCGGAGTGCTGGACACACATGATGACGCAATTTTGCGATGGCGTTAGCGATAAAGGAGTACACCACCCCACCAATTTGACTCGGATTTCATGAATCACTGTAAATTCTTTGTCAATCTCACATCTCTCATCATTCGCCGCATTGCATCTATATTTCCACTGCTAGAAGCAGAAAGATCACCTTTATGTAGAACATATTCTGCTATTTCTCTCGAAGAGTCTGAACGCAACTGTATCGTTGTAACTCACAAACAGAATAGTAACTTATAAAGTGTGTTTAGGTTATTCATCATTTCATTTGAATGATTGAAAAGTTTAACAAGTCCAGTCCACCTTGATTTTCTTTTATGTATAAAATCATATGTACGTATGGACTGGGTCTGATGTTGATAGTGTTGGTATCCTTTTACCATTTAACATTCTATTCAGAACTTTATATCATATATTTATGAGAGTTCGTTTATTTTAAATTTATATGCACTAGCCAATGAATGTCTAATGTCCTGTTTATTCCCTGTGGCGAGATATAACAATTTGTTTCAAATGCTATGTTGAAATGTCATAAGTAATTACCGACTTTCATACAGCGCAGTCTGGGCACTAGTTAAGCGCTTGTAGGGACAATTTTTTCATAATGGTAGCGCAACTAGAAGAAAACAACAACATTAACAGAAAATTTAACTTGTAACTTTATACCCATGGAGGTATAAAATAACTTTTATACCTCTAAAATCAAAGAAAAGTATTCTTTAATGGCTTATGGACTGTATTCTATCCAAAAAACACAAAATTCCAAGGTTATTAATGACTAAAAAACTGTTGATTCCGTCGTAAGGTTATCCTAGCTTATAAAAGTCAAGTGTCCGACGTGTTAAACCAGAAAGAAATGTTATTGTTGGTACCACATTGCTAATTTGTATTGTTATCTTTAAAGTATTGTCCCTAATAGTTACTACCACTATAATATGTGTAAAAATCAGTCGTAAAATCAGTTCCCACTCCACTTAACTCGCATATATATCATTGAAAATGCTTTTTAAAATAGGAAGACCGGTGTTATAAAAGAAATTGTGTTTTTTCTACTTTATGATAATAGCCGTATTTTGTCTATCTGTCCGCGAGAAAAGCGTCATGAAACGGACACACGAAATAGCGTGTAATTTTAAGACGGGCGATCCAGTGGATATTTCCACGGGTTAAAGACTAGTCTCTATAATAATAGCCGTGTTCTGTCTGTCTGTCCGCCAAAGAAAAACGTCGTTATATGGAAAACACGAAATGCTGGCGACCCCCGTGGATTGAAAATCCCTGCCAGGACCTGATTTTATAAATAGCAAATCAACATGTTTTTCGCGGCTCCGACATGCAACAATCTGAGCAGTGTTACTACAACCATTTTAAAAGTTGTAGCATTGATGTCGGTAAATCCGTTTCTGTTTACTTTTTTGTCTTTTGAAAGCGTATAGATTTCAAGGGAGCACCAAAATCATCAAATTTTTTGACATGCTGAAGAAGGAATATGAGAGGATCTGAGCTCGCGTGACTATGGTTAATTTGAAAGCCCTGGCGGTTACGTTGGCAAAGCTTTTTATTTTTGTAATATTTTTTTTTTATCAAACCAATTTTAAGATTTTGGTTACAAACGTAGATTTGGGGGAGAGAGCATCCTTAAGCTTCTAGGTAGGTTACTTATTGCTATCCTTTTAATGCTTTTAATCAGTCAATATAAGTTTATAAACTTTTTATCCTAGCTAATGTTATTATCTTGTGTTGGGTTGTGGATATTAGCTTTTTTAGTTACCTCTGGCTATAAAGTAACAGTAGCCAAATACAAACGCAAAGTTTGGTCGTTACATAAACACGATATACGATATAAAAAGGACGGATTCTTATTTATTTTGCGGCACTAAAGGAAGCCAATTTTCGCGGGTCAAAATAGAAAAAAAATTATTTCTCGGGAATTAAATTTTAATTTTCGCGAATTTCGTGCTTGATTTTTAAAAATAAAAATTATTTACGATTTCATGTAAAAACTGAAGTCCTAGATTAGCAAATTCTTTTAAAATTTTAATCACGAGCTCGCCTTCGTACTATAATTCCAGATTTTAGAATAGGTCCTTGATAAGATTTTAGAAGTCGTCAAAAATATAGTTGTGTTACCAAATCTGAAATTAAGTTGTAAACAGAACTTTTTCGACCTATTTATCTCTTTCAAAAAGGCACTGTCCGCAAATGATTTTAGTTGCTATCTCCCGCCTTCCCACCTCTGTCGTCGATTGAGAAATAGAATGGAGTAATGGAATATATGCCCAATGAAATCTCAGACCTTAAAACACCTTAACAGTTTTAGGCCTGTAAATAAAATCATAAAGCCGTTCATTACAAAATTAATCGTGGGTAAAAAAACCCTAGCTAACGTGAATCACACAGGTTAATCGAGACTGTAGTCTCCTTTGAATAAATAAACTTAAATCTTTCTTCAAATTTTATATAACAGTAAACGGTTTAGCTACATAATTGCATTTAGTATGAAAAAGATTACTTGGAAACTTTGTTGCAGCCATGGCTACTGTAAATTAATAGCAAACAAGATAGCTGCACAGCTATGAAGCTGTGGAACCAATGTTATAACGGAGCTGGGTTTTTTTTTGTTACTGAGGATACACAAAGCCTATTTCTAATCATCAACGTATTGCAAACCAATAAAAACTCAAGCCTCGCTTGGCCTAGCATTTGGCAACAGGTGATGCTAGACTAATTACTAAACTCGTTTTTATTTACTTTTCAACAAACGCAAGACTGAAATATAATGAAATAGAAAAGTTACATCATTTTTTAAGTAAATAAGGTTTCTAATAAAAGTTAAAAGTTATACCAGTAAAAGCATGTTTTAATTAAAAACAATATCCCTGCCCATAAGAGCTAGTTTATGTCAATAAAATATATACAGCATCGAGAAAACACTTTAAAGCATTGAAGATAAGAAATTCATTAAGGCAACAAAAGGTTGACTTTGCAATTAGGTAGCATAACTAATGCTGGTGCTTGTTTTACAGAGGAAAATTAAACAGGGGTGGCTAAATTGTAAAACCCTCCTGTTAGTCACTGAGCAGCGAGCTCAATAATAATATGCATATTTTATTTAAACTGGTAGCCGAATTGTTATTTTGTGCCAAGGACGCCTGTAAAAGGATGACAGGGAGATATATCATGGGCGAAATCTAAAGATATCTGTGATAGTCAACCGTTGTTTTATGGGTTGAAGGCTAGTCCAATAGAACACTCTTTGAGACATGGTCTGCAGAAGATTTCTACAAATCTGAGCAATTTCAGACTAGTTCCATTGTGATGTGGTGTTGTATATATTCCCAAGATCTTTTTGCACAAATCGACAGGCAAAATAAGCATGCGAAAAGCCGTAGACCAACCAGCCTATTACAAACTTTAATTTTCAGTGAAGGCATCTTAAAAATTTGATCTTAAAATTAAAATCTAGTTTTTGCATGCAGATTATAATTTACTTTATACATCAGTGAAAAAATGCTACTAGATACTTTTAACCATAACTTGACCTGTCAGGGTGAACTGATAATTAGCTTTTAACTTTAGTTAGCCATTACAGGATAATTATACGATACATGCAGTAAAATGAGCTGCTTGTGCGGCTAATTATACGGTAGAGATCTGATTTGCTTAAATTTCTGTACTTTTCTTCGATATCGATATTCCAATAGTCATCTACCTAGTTCCATAGCATGTTATGCTTCAATAAAAAGCAAAAAAAGAACAAGAAACGGACTGCGCGTGAAAGATATTTATTTTTAAACACGTACCGGCTAATTAACCGTCTAAATCCAGACTTTGCTGGCACTGCATGGCCTCAGCTTCATCACAACAAATATGACAGCTGTTACTGTATAATTAGCCGTATAAATTTTGTATATATATATGTATAATTAGCAGATTCAATTTATGAATGCTCTTGAAACGACAACACTGATTTTATGGAAAAGCATTGAAAAGACGTAGTCAGGCGTGAAAAACATGGAGAAGTCATACATTACAATATCGACATATTAAAGAAAATTGTGGAAATTTAAGCGAAAAAGATCTCCACCATATTATAGTCGTATAAGCGTGGACTAACTGTCCTGTTACATGCTAATTATCCGTTCTCCCTGAATGTTAACTTTCTTCTTCTATATAGTCTGGCCCATTTTATAATCTGTCGTTTTTTCAGATTTTATGCACAAGCGTGGAAATTCCGTCAAAACGTAAACATCGAAGCTCGTTTATACCACTAGGATAAAATATTTTATTCTATTGCTATGTTGAAGCAAACACACAATAAATTATGATGTATGAAAAAAGCATCATAGCTAAAATTTGCAGGATTATTATTACAAAAGCTATATATGCCTCCCTACTACTTTGTGGCTACCTTTAGGTTGGTAAAAAACAACATAAGAAGTAACAATGGCTAGCCCAAAATGGACTCATACCAAACTAAATGGAAAACTTGAGAGAAAAGCACAAAATAGCTAGCTAGCTGTCTGTATGTATTATATTGCCATCTAACTGACACTGACTACGGTAGCTGGTCTGCTATATACGTCTGTGATAGCCAAAATAATAAAAAACATTTTACTAAGATTTGTGACAGTATAGAAAACATACGCAGCATTTACAAGACAAAAAGAGATCTTTTTCAAACCTGAGCTATGCAGCTTTTAAAATGGCAGATTAAACGTCAATTTTACTAACCGCGTCCGAGATACGCATATCTTCACTTAAATCCCAGAAGATCAGGATTTTGTTCGAGCTTTCAGCCGAAACTAGAAGCTGTGTGTGCCACAGCTAATAATAATATTAGCTAGGATAAAAAGCACTTATACCAAGCTAATTAACAACATTGAAAGAAAAGCAATAAAAAAGAACGTGGCTAGTGCACCGGTACCGGTTCTTTAAGCTCAAAATCGCTTAAAGAACCGGTAAATTTAAAAATGGCATGTGCGCAACGATATTTAAGAAATTGACATGATATTTGTTAACTGAATGAGGTATTACACCTTCTGGATCTCAACAATGCAGTTTTTTTGCTAAATAATCAACGTGAATGGCGTATAAGAGCTACCGGTGCTTTAAGCTGAAAGCGTTCTGAAGCTTAAAGTGCCGGTTTTTTTCGTAAAAGACAGTAGACTTAGAGTGCCGGTTTTTTTACAGTGATACTTAAAGTGCCGGTTTTTTTCGTAAAAGACAGTAGACTTAGAGTACCGGTTTTTTTGCAGTGATACTTAAAGTGCCGGTTTTTTCGTAAAAGACAGTAGACTTAGAGTGCCGGTTTTTTTGCAGTGATACTTAAAGTGCCGGTTTTTTCGTAAAAGACAGTAGACTTAGAGTGCCGGTTTTTTTGCAGTGATACTTAAAGTGCCGGTTTTTTCGTAAAAGACAGTCGACTTAGAGTGCCGGTTTAAGTTATATTTATTCACTTGTCATGCCATATTTCCAAATACTGCTTTTGCACACTGTATCTGCAAAAAACAAAGTAGCATGACCAAAGAGAGGCATTACTTTGGCCCTATTAACTCCTGCCAGGATTTGAACCTGGATCTCTTATGAAATTCTCCACAAGAATCTTACCTTTAGACCACAGGAGTTTCACACAATTCCTAACGAACTGTGAGAATTGCATTACTGTAAAACTTATTTAAAAACATTTGGCGTAACAGCCCTAATTATTAAATTCTGTGGTGCGTTATTTGTCATGGTCATAAACCCCACCTAAAACATCCAACGTTATGTAATGGAGCATGAGTATGAAAGAAACCCTCTTAGCTCACTACCAGACTGACTAAAAACAGGGAATATATGCCTCTTGTTCTTTTTATTTAAACTTGAGGAAATTATACAAAAGACCTTTTACTGCAGATAGACATAATGTTAAAGGCAAAGGTTAACCAAGAAAAATTTAACAATTTGAATAGGTAGATGTGCATTGAATAAGGCATATTTACCTCACTGACAGGATGGTTGTGATCCTCTATAAATGAATTTACTTGTAAGTGTTTTCCATCCTTAGACACTCTTACAGCTATGGTAAAGGGACATCCTTGTTGCATAGTTCTATGGAAAACATTACAAAATAAAAGAGCTGACAATTTAGGATAAGCATAAATAAAAAATTACTCACGATGACGTTCGCAATCCTGACCCACGAGAATTGAACGACCTTCCTCCTCCGTAAACACATGCATACTCGTAATATTTCAAATCAAGATTTAATTCTTTTTTAACCCTTCCCTGTGCTGCTTTTATGGTTCTACAATCCCTTATCCACAATTCAGTAAAATTTATCTGCTTATACAAGCTAATTTTTTGTTGTAGTTCTTCGAACGAAGAGCAGAACTGACCTTCCGCAATGAGAGCCATTTTGGAAAGAGCGCGCATAGGGAATGCACGCCGTATAGCATGGTGGTCCAGATGAATCACGTGACCTAAAAAAATTAACCGGTTCTTTAGTTAAAGAGCCGGCTAAAAATTTACCGGTTCTTTAGTTAAAGAGCCGGTACCGGTTCTTTAGCCACGCCGAATAAAAAATGTTATAGCTAGAAGCTTCAGGATGTTCCTTCCTCAAAATCATCGATGTTCACAAAATGGACCTAAAAAATCTTCGGATTGATCTCGATATCTATAGCGAACGATACACTATTTATTTTTTCGATTTCAATTTAGAATTGTTATATGCGCTTTTTTGTTTCAACTTTTTGAATTTGTCAAAAGAAATGTCAACCAATCAGTTTCTTCAAATCTGACGATTTAACAAAGAAAAAACAAAGCACAATCAATATTTTCAAATTTAATGAATTGAATTCAACAAAATGAATTGTGTATCATCAACAATTTTGTGTTATCACAAAAAATTTCCCAATTTGCGAAAAAATTACATGTCTGGTACATTGATTTTTTTTTCTTTTTATATAAAAAAAAATTCACTTGACTAAGAATGTAAACCTAAGTTGCGATGATGTCACGTCAGAAATTTAATAAAACCATGCCCACTGGTTGCGTAGAATTTAAAACGATGTTTATAGGATCATATGCTTTTGAAAAAAATGGTTTTTAAAGACATTTTGATGACGTCATCAACCTCAAGGTCCCGAATAGGAAAATTGTTTCAATTTTGGGAAATGTATTATTGTTAGTCAGTTCTCTTTCTTCTTCAGATTAAAGCATCCACCATCAGCATTTTTATTAAAACTTGAGGGATAGCAGACGCCAAAGAAATACTGAAACATTCGAATGCTAATATATATTCATTGCTGAATGAAATATTAAACTAATTGGTTCATTGAACTTTTTCAGAAGTCATTATATTCGAATCATCAATTTTACATTTTTGAGATGAATTACAAAGATAGCTGTTTAAAGTAATTTTTTAGAATCATGGGAAATCTGTAATTTTAATTTTCAATTTGTGCAGTTGTATTGTATGTAATTTAAAACAGTTAGTTAGCCAGTTGCAATAATATCCAATGATCCAATGATTTCTCCCCTTGGTTCCTCGGTTTTTAAGGTCCACATTGCGTTTTTTATGCGTGTAGAGAAAAAGCTATATTTCTGTTTCAATATAACTTTCCTAAAATCACGATTACAAATTTGGCTTTCCCGTACGATCCGATTGTCCTTCCTTCAATAATTCTGCTTCTTTATATGCGTATTAGAGTTTAAATGCTTGCCCTAGTGTTTGCCCTAGTTGCCAATTTGATTCGTGCAGTTTTAATCGCTCACAATTACTCAGGAATTTAGCTATGGTGTAAATTCTTTAAGTTGCATCATTTGCCTCAGCTCTGTAGCTATTATTATAGCATCTATGTCAGTGTTGAATGATTCCGGCAGGTCATCAGTTTAGAAACTTCGTAGAGCTGTTTCGAAGGTAGCAGCACTAAAGCGTGTGAAATTATCGCAAGCGACTTTCTTCGGGCCAAAGTTTGAACAAGATGGAAAGTCGTCCCGAAAATGTGCACGAGATCTGTAGCGTATATGGGTTTTCGTTTGAAAAAATGTCATTTTTTCATAGGAAGCATAGAGAATTTTGTTGACCTTTATTTAATGTTAGGAGAATTGAAATCTCTATTTCTTTCCTTCTAGCTTGATGGAACATCGCCTTCACGTCCTCTGTTATGGAAATTTTTTCATTACGAAATCTAAAAAGCAACCAACAAAGCTGTTCAGCAAGTCTGACCTGGCTAGTCGTTGAGACTATGGCCTTCATACTTTTCAACTGCAAGACTACCGAATTTTATCAGGTTCGTTATGGTTAAAAACCGGATGTATTGTAGGTACAAATTTCGACGTGAGGTCGATTGTTCCTCTTTATTTTCTGGTATATCCCTTTTCCAAATATGTGGATATCGTGTCCTCGTACTTTGAATACAATTCCTTGTTACTTCTTAGGCGTCTTTCTATGTTTAAATATTTTATGTGTCAATGCAAGGTTAATCCAAAGACATTGTTTTTCGTTTTTTCATAACATTGGCAATTTATATTTTCGTTACTCAGTTGTGTATGATTTTTTATTTTTGTGATGTACCTTTTATCCACCTGTGGCAAGGCTATGCTTCTGTCATGGATAAGATCATCGTTTTCCATTTTTCCAGAATTCTTCAACGCGCTTATTCGTAACATCTTCTGGTGTTTGGTGGGTTAGATTGCACATAATGTATTTTAGTTTCTAGTAAAACTTAGTCAGAACAACCATGGGAAAACCCTTCCTGACCTTGTGAACTTCATCAACCATGTTGGCTTCTGGAACATTGCTCCCAACGGAGACGGATTTTATATTCAAGTCAAACGGTTGATTTTTGTTTCTTTGTTGAAGCCATTTGGTAAAGTTTGTGATGGCATGTTAAATCTTCCGGAGGACACAACAAAAGCTAAGTCTATTTCAATCTTCAGTTCGTTGTTTCTTGATCCAATAGAAAGAGAAAATTCTTCGATATCTAATTGTTCGCCTTTATCATTTACAGTGGCTATGTTTTGACTTTTTCTTTCAGTTGAAGTCGCTTGGCTGCTTCTGTTGTAACCAATGCGCTTTGACTTTCTCCTTCTAGTAGAGCTAGAGTATATGGATGTATTTTTCACTCAGTCCATGGAGATTTATAGGAACAATCTGAAGTTGTAAAGCATCAACCATACCTAAAAATCAATTTTTTTCTTTTTCCTTCTCACTGTTTTCTTTCAAAGTAGCCGCAAAGAGTGGCGTGCTATCTCTCTGGACAGTTGCTGACAAAACAGCTGTTTCTGGATAAGCATTTCGCAGCGATATAATTTTCTCCGAAACAGTTGTAGCAGAGCTTTTCGGTTTTATTACTGAAAATCTTCGACATGGTGAAAGTTTCCGAGACTTCTCACATTTCCAGAAGCGATGGTTTTCATAACACAGGTGGCACGTTGGTACCGATGCTTGGGTCGCACCAACATGATTGAAATTGTCTCGTTTCTTGAAGTCCACAACTTTTAGGTCACAGTTGTCGTCATTTCATTGCCTGTGCTAGTACTACGGAAGGTACGAATCCTTTTTTACCACGGTTTTGTCCTGTAACCAAAACTCAAGGTGTGTTAAATTTGGTTCTTCTCTTTTACAAATCTTTAAACAGTGTTCTGATCATTTTGATGAAACTTACTAGCAGACGTCTGAGTGTTTGTCTTAGGTTGTCGCAACTGTATAAGTCAAATGTATTATTATGGAGACGCGGCAGTATTAGGCAATTACGGATACTGTAGAAAATCTCCATTAAACTTTGGTCATCGTTTGAAAAAGATTTTTTATTTCGGTACTTTCATCAACGTGGCCTGTGCTATGCGTGATCGTTGCTTAAAAAGAAACTTCAGCCTTTTTAGAGACCAAACGTAGCCACGAACGGAACGTTTAGCCTTTCCTCGTAGATGCTGTGTCAAATAGATGCATCGTTGGGTGTCGTTGAGACGTGTCCGCTGAAACTTTGCTATACGAGCCAAGCCATCGAGACGTTATCTGGATGTTTCGTTAGTTAAGACTACAGTGGTCCATCTCTCCGTTATCATTCAACTCGCCCATTCAAGAATCCACGTGGTTTATCAAAAAATTTTGTTGGTGGAGTATACTATTTGAGCTGCATGATACATTGTTCGGGAGGAGAACTGCTCCAGTTTTCTATCTTCTGACCAAGTTGCGCACTTGATGGAAGAGAGGTGGGCGAAGCTTTAAATTTGTTCTCAGGATCGGATCTAGATCTGAGATCACTTTCGGTCTAGTTTGGCTTTCCATCAAAAGAATTATAGAGAAGCATTCATAGCTAGCCAGGTACAAGATTTAAGGATGCACATATCAAGCATTAGTATAGCTAAATAAAGTATTTTCGCAAAAAAAACTTGTGGATGAGAATAAAATTTGTTGTAATCAGCATAATAAATTCCTGTATTTGATGGGTCGTTGACATGGGACTTTTGTGTTGATGCAAAATAAAATCTTTCATGAATTTTGGCAAGTCATTTTAGGGTCTATCTCATGTCTATCGAAATGACCAAAACGAATTTTTATTTTGATCTCGAAATGTTCACCGAAGGTGGTAGTTTATAAAAAAATACACTTTGATGTGTGGAACTGCATGTGTGCAAATTTATAGCGAATGTGACTCACAGTATTAAAAACTCGATGTAAACATGGCAAAATTCAACTTGAACGTACCTTGATTTTTCCATTCACTCGTTTGCCTTACTCGTTTGAAATACAAAACTTTCTTTAAACAATTTTATTAAAATAATATAACTCGAGCAAAGTCTTCTTGTTATGCTTGCTCAAAATCAAGTCATTTACAGAAAGTGGCTTGATCTTTTGTTGCTTTGAACCCATTGTTATTTATTTCGATTTTAAGAAACTTTTTTTTATTTTACATTTAGACGGTCCGTTTAAACTTACCGTTTATTTTAGCCTTAACGATAGTGATGAGAGCGATGACGAATACACAAACTTTCCGCCATACAATTGGATCGTTGATATAAATATATTGACAGCTGTTTGAAAAGATTCTGCACGGCGACGTAGCTATAACGGAGCAAAAAAACCTCCGAGCTGGACTGGGAACAAAGTTTATTGTGCAATGCAACAATTTAACATGCGGAAGATTATTTTACCACTCAAAAAAAATTAATCGAAAAAGTGTTCTTGCTTCTCACCTAGCTGGTAAAGGACGAAGAGGGCTATCCAAGATATGTAGTGCGCTGGGACTTTCATCTCCGATAGGGAAACCTCGTTACACAGAACATGTAAAATTTTAGGAAGGAAAGGCCTTAGAACTGCGCGAAGAAAATTTAAATATGTCTGCTGAACGAGCTAGGGAGTTAGCAAGGGAAGAATATGGTCGCACTGAAACTGTGATAGACGTTCCAACCAGCTTTGATGGAACATGGTGCAACCGTGGTTGGACTGCTAGCAATGGTGTTGTTTCCGCCATTGCAGACACTTCGTCACAGCACTTAAGTCACGGATTTGCAAACAATGCAACGCGATGACGTAAAAAAGGGAAAATGGGTCAATGGAAACAATCGATTTCCTAGATTGGTTTGTAGAACACGAACAAAATTGCTTTAAAAACCACTTTGTAAGCCCACAGGTAAACAGAGTAGGCTCACATAGTAAAGCGTGCTTATAAATGCAAAAAAAATTAACAACTTCTTTTACATATCTTAGAAAATGAAATCTGACGGAATACTACAACATTATCAGCGCTCGATTAAAAAGCACAACATTCGATACAATCCATATATCGGAGATGGAGACAGTAGTGCCTATTCCAACGTGGACAAAGAACGACCGTACGGCGCTACCTGTTTTATTGCTAGAGAATGGGAACTAATTTGCGAAAGCTTGTGAAAGTCATGAAAAGAGAAAGTTAAACGATGGGAAAGGTATTGGTGGCAAAGGTCGCCTGACGTTAGCAAGAAGTGACGCAATGCAAAATTTTTATGGACGAACGATTCGTGATAACAAAGGAAACGCCGAAAAAATGTCGACTGAAAGACGGGCAATTTTAAAACATTACGGAAGCACTCTGGAACATCCACAACACGAGAACTGCCCTACGGGGAATAGCAGCTGATGCAGCTATCAACGTGATATAGTAAATGGAACAAAACACTTACAAAACAATTAAATTCCCTTTCTTGGATGTGTTACATATTAATTTTCAAGAAATTAACTGATGTTACTTTTTTAGAAGGGTGTAAAAATGTGTGTAACCAGGTGTTCTTTTTGAATATCTGTCCAAAAGAACAGTATATCTCGCCGATGGAGATGTCACTGGGGTTGAGTTTGAGTGTTTGTATATACAATTCCGGATTGACATATACGTTATCCAATCTTTTGAGATTAGCAATAATTCAACCTCACGCATCAGCCAGAGGCATCAAATGCGTAAGGAACGAGTGGAAAGTGGAGATGGTGCAGTTCGTGCTGAAAGTAGAATAAGAAGGAAAAAAAGAAAATACCGAGAAATAAAGAGACAAGACGCCTTCCAAAAGAATGAAGGTGCGCAATATAACCCACAGTTTCATCCGAGCCAACAAAAGTAATAGTCTTTTTTTTTACGTAAATATTTTGTAAATACTTGATTTCATTTTTCTACAAAAGGTATATTTAAGCTGTCACAAAATTCTTTCATTTTTACTTCATATGCGTCATCCCGTATTTCTCCCGTGATATCACCAGGAGCAACTTCTCAAATAAAGTCCAACACTGATTTAGGGTAAGCATACTTCGCCTCGCACGGACTTATTTCTTTTCTGTACAAACATCTTGCCCATAAACTATAATGAAAATACCGAATTTGTTATTTCTTTTAATTTTCTCGAAGAAATTGAGTCCTCTAAACTGCTAACGAAATGTGTGCCATCATACCTAGAAAAGTTAACAAAATATTTTTAATAAGAAATACTTACCTACAGTCACCCATCTCCGTTAAAATACGTCTTTTTTTACTTTCAAAGTCGTCAGGTTTTTTGTGATTTTTGTTTCTAAAGTTTGTTTTTGTTTTACCCATACTCGACTCTGTGTGTGTGGTTGCAAATGTGAGCGAACACGTGCAGCTAACTAATAGTCGTTACCATATTATTTATGCAGAAGTTAGGAGAGGGTTTCCTTTTTTATCCGTGTCTATTAAACCTTTAAACTTTATTTTTTCTTAATAATTTTTATACCATTTATGTAGGAAATCATACAAGCTTTCTAAAAATATATACATTGATGTATCGAATTAAAGTTTTGGTGAATTAATAGCATTTTAAAATATCACACCTTTTTTGTATACTCTACGCCTTAAAGCGGCTGTTTATGAAGTGTAACAAGGCAATTCTATAAATCGAAAATAGCAAATAAATAGTTAATGATTTGTTTGATTGATAAAAAAGTACACCAACTAATTATTCTAGTACGCAGGAAGTTCTAGGTGTGTTCATCAAATCGATATTTTAAATGGTGAAAGGATACCATAAATCATTAAAGTGATGTTCAAAGAAATCACTGATTGTACAACTATCAAACTCAGACCCAGTCCATATGAACACATACATAACTTGTTCTTCTTCAGGATACAAGTGCGTCTGTTCGTCCATGTATGGAGGCGAAAAATGTGAAGATTTGTATGCTATAAATTTTGTCTCACAAAGTAAGGAACATTCAATAACTGACATCAATTTACCTTCCTTAACAGCTGTTTCCGTATGCTTCTGGTTCCGGAATGAAGGCGTAGACGATCAGTGGAGGGTAATGGTAGGGTTACTACAGAAGTCTGCTAGATGTAATTTCTTATCGGTATCTTTAAAAAAAGATCACTTTACAATTAATTTGCCTGGTGGAAAGTATGATTTAAAGACAGGTGTAAAAAAAACCAGATGGTATCATGTATGTGTCACATATGGTTCACCAACCTTTCACGGTCTACTGTACCTAAATGGTGAGTATGTTGAAATTATTGAAGACGCTGCAATAACTGAAGAAGACTTTTACGTAGACGGTATAATTCTTGGACAAGACACTGACAAACCAAACGGTGTATGCGTTGTAAACAAAATCAACCAAGGATTTATTGGTTATTTAACGCTTGTAAATGTATGGAGCAGAAGGTTGACGAACAACGAAATCTATGATGTGTACCTTGGAAATGTTAACTTTGTTGATCTTCTCACCTTGGAGAATCTCTTGAAATTTAAAGACACGGATAACATTAAGAAAGTGTTGATTTCGTCAAATTTGACAATCCATTAGCAGGATGTATTTTTTTGGCACACTCCTGTACTATAGATATTTAAATATAGATTTTTTTGATTTTTTTTTTAGAAAGTTTTCAATACTACCCAATTTTATACAACAGGGCCAATAATATTGTTTTTCTCGCAGTAAGATGTTTGGAATAAAAACCAAGCTATTGTTTCGTGGAAGTTTTAATCCCTAAAAACATATCTTTTTCAGGCTCAACATAATGCAGTATTAAATTTCTTAAATTTTTAAAGGACTGGGCACTACCTTGTTATACACTGCTTTTTGCGATAAAACAAAACAAAAAACTCATTCGGTAGTTTATTACAAACCCTTTCCACTTTCCATTTGGCCAGGAGTAGATAAACATCAAAAATAAGAATGAAACAACAAGTTGGAGAGAGAAAAAAAATTTAATCAAAGAGAGAAAAGTTTTTCTGAATCTTAAAAAATATGTTTATATATATTTAAATTTTTAATTTTTTTTTTATTTTATTTTAATTTTTAATAAAAAAGAAGTAAAACCACCAAAAGAAAAATCAAATATGAAAAAAATAAGTTAAAATTTGCGCTGCTCCTGTTATGAATTTATAAGTGAAGCATATGTTGAACTTTTCACTGCTCATGTTATGAATTCATAAGTGAAGCATGCGTAGAAGTTTTTTCTGCTCTTGTTAGGTATTATTAAGTGAGGCACAGAAACATTTTTATTTCATTGCCCGCGTTATGTTCTAGGTGAGGCATACAAAAAAAATTAAAATATTTCTCTGCTCCACTTAGAGGGCGGGTGACATATGTGAAGCAAAATTAATGGCACTAATGGGCTTCCGTAGTTTCACATCTCTATGGTGAAACAGCGTCCATGTTGTAATTTTATATCTGAAAGTGACCACCAAGATTTTTGACGGGGGGGGGGGGGGGGGGGGGAGGGGATCTTTTGGCGGGAAAATACTTTTTGAATAATTATATTTAAATTTTTAGGGGGTTAGGCTAATCGAGAAATGGAGTATATTTAAAACTGAGTATATTAAAAGGAGAGATATAAAGTTTTTTTCTTGAATTAGTGATTTCTTTTTTTTGTCTTCTTAACACAGTGTTTATAGGATTATTTCAGTTTTATGTTTACACGAGTTAAGGTGAATATTTTTTTACGTTTTCAGCATAAATCTTAAATTAATTAAGTTTCCCTCCTGCGATAAAACATGATAATTTCATAAAAGCTTAGAAAGCTGTCTATTGAATTCACATATTTGTTTGAAACGTCTTGAATGGTCTATAAGATTTCGGCAACCGGCAAGTCAGAAGAAAAACAAACAAATAAGGCAGGACAAACACGTGGTCGAATATGAAGAAATGTCACTCTTTTTTATGGATTTCCTTTGTATTCCTATTATGTTAGTAATTAGGATTTTATTTTGTTCATCATAATATAGATAATCGAAGTTGCCAAGAAAATCTCTTGTTTGATTACGTTTCCACAAAGTTTGCGTTCTGTAATGATCCACAGAACAGAAATCATGAACGAACTAGCTCGTGCAAAAATGATGGAACGAAACCAACTGATGAATTTTTTATTGTTGATTTGTGTAGCCATAGGGTCACCATCACTGCAGATTTTCTTCATCATTGCATGGAGGAGGGAGGGGAGGCTACAAATTTTACCATTAACTCCAATATATTTTGCACAAGATTGTTGATGAGGTAACATATTTAACACTTTTTCCAAGGGAAATATGTTTAATTTTTTTTGGCTATTTAGTTACAATTGCGTTCAAGAACAGCAATAACTTTATTACAGCTAGTTTATAATGTCATAATTTTGCATAAATCGCCGCGGAACTTTAACTCGAGAACAAATGAAGATTTTTCAAATATAAAAAGATTTACAGACAACTTTCAAAGGTCTTTCACATGAGCTCAACTTTTTTTGGCTGATATAAGCATAAATTGTAAGGAACACAGTCGCAGCTTAGCCATCATCTATTCACCGTTCTACCAGCTACCGTTCTTTGTTCAGTCAATTTATAGTCCAGTCGTTAAAGTAAAAAAAAAACACTGACCTGGAAAAAAATGATATAGATCTGAAATTTGGCACACTTACTCCTTTTAATATGTAAATTACCAGAAAAAAAAAGCCCCATCGATAGCATTTGTAGAAAATGAGATATGCCCCATTTTTAAAAATGGTGGATTTCCAAATTTTCGAGAAAACGAAAGTTGGTCAATTCGAAAACCAGTCAATTTAGAACAAAAAAGTATTATCAACCCAACTCTCAAAAATCATTATTTTTAAAGTCATGGACTTTCTTTAATAGTTTTCATCTTAAAAAAGTAAAAATATGTATACAAATATGTAAAATCAAAATGCATCAAATATATCAAAAATGTTTCTATTCTCTTCTTCATCTTCCAAATCATCTTCGACGTTACTATCACCATCGCATACCTAAAAAAGAGTGATTAATAAGACAAAGGTTGGCTTTTTTGCTGAACTGACTCCTTATAAGAGATTTGCCTTTAAAAATGAAGAATTATAGAGACCAGACCTCTTTATTTTGCATGTTTCACCGTGACATTCTCCACAAGACTGCATACAGCTCAGACCATGTTTTATGGACGAACACAAATATGTTGAACAGGGTGACTTCGAAGTAGCCTTGCAGTTGCATTTAATGATTTTTAGGAGGCTATCAGGAGCGACTGCAGCATGTGAACCTTGTTGAAATTTCTGATAGAGCCAAGGATTTTTTCGCTGGAGGGCAGCTATTTGTTAAAGGTACAGTCGTGCACTCTTGGCATAATTTATATGTCCCATGGCTGCAAACAAGTTAAACATTTCCTTGGTAGCTTCGAGATGAAGCGGCCAGTTAGACGTCCTTTCTGCAATGACATTGATTGCTGTGATGTATTTTAAGTATGATATCCACAATTTTGCGGTTCGAGACTTCGAGGAGAGAGTATTAGTTTTTTCATCAAACTCTTTACGAAAAGTTGCAACTTCATCAGAATTTCACTTCTCTACAATTTCTTTGCTATCTTTGAAGTTCATAGAGAAGTCATCGTTGCAACCAACAATCTCTTCCGTAAGTATTGTCACCAATGCAGACTCAGCAAGAAAGTGTGCACGCAATGCTCTTGAAATTGCTTTTCCAGAAATCATGTGGACCACAGTGTGTTCTGCATACACCTGTGAAAACAATTCTTCCAGACCAGATCTTTTCATTACATGCCCAAGACTACCAAGGAAACCCATCAAGGTGTGGAATCCGCCTGGACGACTTACTATCTGAAGGTTTGTATCTTCGATTATTCCTGTTGCCTTTAACCAAAGCGGTTGGTCGAAGGTGACACATGGTACCATGATCTTCAGTGATTTAGCTTGAGTGATAATAAACAGTAGAGTGGAATAGATACACGATTCATCAGAAGGATTCAAGTCAATGATTGGAAGGAACGTTACCAAATTTCAGCTCTGTATCATTTTTTTCCAGGTCAAAACACTTAACGACTGGACTATTAGCAGAAATGCTTTTATCTTAGCCAAATGTTTGTTTTTGCGTTATAATTGCCAATACGATTTTTACTATAAGGGGCAGCGTGAGTTATTTTGGCTACTAACTCTAAAAGGTAAAATTAGCCACATACAGCATGGGGGTAGAAATAAATCTATTTCTACCTCCATGGCTACACATTTAAGTGTATTATAAACTTTCATAAAAAGTCTAAAGTTTATTAATACAAAGGCAGATATCCTACGAACAACGCTACAACAATCTCCGTAACCTGCGATGCATTTAAAATTTTGAACAACTCGTAGGAAATCTTCGGGTTTGTCCATCAGCTTAATGTGTTACTCTGCAGGGGGTTCCGAAATAAAGTTGCAAGCAGCTATTTTGAACACGCAAAATACGGCTATAACAAAACAGGAGTCTATGATGCATCCAACTTTCTACATCATGCTTTGAAAGGCGCTATTGTTATAAAATAATGGAGTATTGCTATAAAACTATTTCTTAGTAATTTACAGTTTGATGTGCGTTAGAACACTTTATTTTGTAGCGTGAGGATAGCTTAAAATTGGTTAAAATTATCAAACTATTTTTTTGCGAATGGTTAGATGGATATGGTACCCCATTTTCAGGAAAGAAAGAGTTCAGATGAGCTAAGAAACAGGCTCGTTCTTCGTAGCATTAGAGATGTTATCCAGATAAGAAGATTGAGTTGGTTTGGACACTTGGAGAGAATGAAGGAGGATAATTGGGCAACAAAGTGTAACTTTGACTTAGTAATTTCTGAGTCAAAGTCTAGAGGAAGACTAAGAAAGACTTGGCAGAATGTAATAAGGACTGATTTGATGCAAAAAAGTACGAGTCTTTTAAGTTCGCTACAAAATCTGTGGTTACTTTGGATCGGATTTATTTAAAATTATCCCTGATGTTTGGTATTAATATATTTAAAGTTTTATAAAAAATAATGTATATACAAATTAAATCGAAATTTTCTGTAATGGCGGCAATCTTCCGCCCGAAGAAGGGCGTTCTGCTGCTTTCGCTTCCAGGTCAACGATTTGAGCTCTAAGTCGTCTCATCTCTTGTTTTTGTAAATCAACTAACTTTCGCGCCTCAATAGCACTTTCATTAATCCTTTGCGTATCCTCGTTTCCAAATTGTCCTCCACCGTGTTGGTGTTTTCGCATCAGGTGCATTGTTGCTTCTAAATCGTGAACTTGTGTACGTGCTATTTTTAACTCGCGGCGTAAATCGTTAATTTCTTTGATAAGGGTAACGTTTTCCTAAATATCAAGTGAATGAATGAATGAATGATTGAATGAATGAAAAAACTACAATACGCATAAATTTGAAGATAATCGAGTGAGATTTTCATCAACAAGTATGTCTTGGCGAGTGAGGCTGAATAAAAAATCATTACCTGCATAACTCGAACGTTATCAGCTTGATGTATTTCCGTGTCTTTAGCGAGTTTCTTTCGCAAAGATGACACGCTCCTTTCTAAATGTTCTCGCTGTCTCGCGTATTCTTTCTGTATGTCGGCGTCCACACTCGCTTGTTCAGGCTAACAAAAAAATAAAGTGAAAGCTAAATAAATAAGTGGAAAGAAGAGATGCATTTATTTTATCAGAAGACCTTTTTGTGAATTCCTTACTGAATGCTTATCATACCATGAAACCGCATAAACTTACCTTAAAAAATTTAAAAGATTAACAAAGATAAGGGAATAATAAAGATCTGCGGGAGAGTGTCAACGAATTCGGTGAATTAATAGGCACCTACATGCTTATGTGCAAGCAAGGAAGAAAAAGATGAACACATTATACAAGCAGCTAATATGTGACGTCATTTACCGTATCATTGTTGACATATTTCCCGTACAACTCTTTCACGTGATCTTTCAACTTTTTCGGGTCTTGAATAAAACCAGCAGCGTTGTGTAAGTCCGTTTTGAAACGTTTCACTACAGCCTCGATATCGTGCACCTGTTAATCAAAATAATAAAGATATCAGGTAGAGGTTATCATCAGATAATAATATCAGTAACACCAACTTGGTGCCCAAGTCTTCACAGCGTCTAGTCTACGAAATAGCGACGCTCGTAAAATGAACGACGGATGAAAATATGATGACCGGAATATAAACAACTGGGAAAATCCGTGGATTTTCCAACGGTCCAAACGATATGCTATCTACGTTAACATTTGGTAGGCCGATTATGGGACTACCATATAAGGGTACATTAAACAACGATTCGACATTTAAGTACACACCGAATAAAAGTTTAATCCTCCGACCGTGTCGTATTTATAATCAAAAAGTGATGTTTGGTACCCAGTCTACTTAAAGTTGAGAGCGTCTACTTTTGATCAAAAAATCGTTAGAACAAAATTTTCGAACACATTGTTAAACAGAAGATAATCTAAACGTACTCTCTGTCTTTCTTGGTAGAGTTCTTTCTCTGTAGCTTTTAGTTTTAACCTCAACTCGGCAATGTTCAGTTCGAGTCCAGTGTTCTGTTTATGAAAACGTTCCAACTCGCTCTCCATCTATGATAATAAAAATATAGGTACAGTTATAAGGTATCTTTCTTAATGCGTTGTTAAGGCAACGCTGGCTGGATCCATTCCTAATTCGAAACCACAGGAGGTGAGTGGTATTTTAAGTCGTGTTTCGTCAACTTTGATTCTCAATAGGTAATTTATTTAGAAAAGTCCTTTTCGTTTTCACCTTTCACCACAAAATTATTTCGTGTTTAGCAGACTAATTTAAAAAAATTATTTTAGTGCTGGGTTATGGCGTAAAAATTAAATATCCAAATTCTCGCGAGGGAAAGAGGGCGGCGTTTTTTCAAGAGGGCGTTTAATAGTTAATGATTTTTTCACTCTTATGTCTCCTCTCCGTTAAATAAACGCAAAATTTGGGATTAACTCTAGTTGGAATCTCTCTAATTGCAATTTGTGCGCTCTTTTGTGATATATTTGATTAGACATCTGGACGTTTCATCGAGAGGGGCGTTTATTTCAAAACTTTTCTAAAACCTACAGAACAAGCTTGTCGAATCAAAAAAACAACAGCTTATAAATAAAACGACGTACCTCCTGTATTTGTTCCTTCATAGCCTTGATGTCATTCTCGCGAGGTTCGATTTGTTTCTTCAACTCTTTGATTTTGTAATCCAACACAAATTTAAACTTTTCCAGTTCCTGGTTTTTCTTCTTCAAGTCGT
The DNA here is from genome assembly GCA_030067915.1 of Hydractinia echinata. Lineage (NCBI taxonomy): Eukaryota > Metazoa > Cnidaria > Hydrozoa > Anthoathecata > Hydractiniidae > Hydractinia > Hydractinia echinata. Next base: position 316,608 of record JASGCC010000060.1, read on the forward strand.
AAATTCGTTTTTCCTGAAGGAAGTAAAATGTACATCACAGTATGCATATAACATGAACGCATTTTTAACTTGAAATTTATATATAGGTATTGCATCCTTTTATATACTATCGCAAAAATAAGTTTTCATAAGAAGTACCCTGATGCTCCATACGTACCCCGTCCACCCTAAGCTAGTAGAAAAAATTCACGATAAATTTTCAAAGCAGCGCAGAACTGCCAAAACATAGTTGCCGAAGCAAAAAAAATTGCATTTTACATTTACAAAAAAAATTTTATTATTCAATATAGAAGTGCATCACTAGCCTCCAAAGATGCATGGAGAACAAGTTGGTTTGTAAGATCAGTGTATGACCTTAGAGGGTGTGTCCGGGGTGTTGAGAGGGAAGAATGGACCTGCAACCCTATGAATATAAATTAAATGAGCCAACCACTACACCTGCTACACCACCGTTGCTTACAAAAACAGTTCTACAGCTACAAGTACCGTGAATTAAATGTTTTAAGCACCGTGGTGAAGAGCGACACAATACCACTTCCCAGCGTCATTTGTCGCCGTTTGACATAAACGTATATTTTAATGCTCTACCTTGTCTTGAATCGTTTCGTCCCGTTCTTGAATTTCTTTTTTCAAACCGTAGATGTCTTTCTCCAGCGATTTGATAACACCGTGCAGTTTAGTCTCTTCTCCGTGCAATCTTTGAATTTCTGTTTTGTGTTCTTCAATCTCCTTCTGTAGGCTTGTGAACTAAACAGGAAGTCGGAAAATATTGCAGAGATGTTATTTTCAGCCATTTTGTTGCGGCTGTTTGAGGATATTTTAAACAATGCCACGTGGCGAAGACCGTCTAAAAAAAACAACAGGCGCTGAAAGAAGTAATTCTCTTTCTTTTTGACTTTTCACCACTTGGTAGTGGTACTACGAAACAATTTTATCAGCTTTTTATGGAAGAATTGTAACCTTCAATTTGCAAGGTTATATAATCTAGAGTAAAGAACAAACAGGAGTTGGAATAAAGGGGTGTGGTTGAACATGCACTGAAAATAAACAGGAGGAGGAGGAAGGGTGAAACAATTGGGCGCGGGGAAGAGGGAATCTCCTAAAGTTTCTCCTGGAATCTCCAAAATCTATAATTTTAGGAGATTATAGGAGAATTTTGGAGGTTTCGAGGACAAATTTCAGAAGAAAACAATACAAAACTTTCACATTTTAAGATTTTTCTGCCAAAATTTTAGAAGGGTATAAAGAGTTGCAAATAATCAAGTCTTGTCTTTTTGAATGCCAGAGGCTGTTCATTTCAAATTGTAGTAATTATGTTAATAAAATTCACCAGTTTTGTTGCAAAATAAAATATGCGAAATCTTTTGTAAAATAAAACAGAATAACAGTTTATTTTTTTAAAAAAAAACGAAAGTCACCATAAACAATCTAAGGAGATTTAGGAGGAATCAATATTTTTGGTCCCAATTTTAGGTTACTTAGGAGGTTTTAAGAGGTGTGTGCTCTAGTGTTTCTAACCAGACAAAGTAACACGGCTACCAAAATGGTACATATATAGAGTGGATGTTGATTCAATGAAGCGCCTATTGTAACTAAAAGGATCACGTGAAAAAGCGCTAAATAGAAAAGTAATTGTGAGAAACAAAAAAGTTGAAAAGGTTGGCATAACGTATTACCTTTGGGGAAAATATTTTCGCGGAACTAACTTAATTTTGCGATTTTAGACCTTATTCGCGAAAATAAAATTGCTTATTTTTTTAATCGAAATTTTGTCGCAAAGATAATATTTACTTTAGATCATTTTCCGCTTGATGTGATACTTACTTTTCTGCGCATGATCCCTGTTTCACCTTTTAATCGTAAATTCGCTTCTTTTTCTTCTCGCAGTTTTCGTTCATATTTATTCTTGATGTCCAGTATTTCGCGATCAGCGTCTTCTTCAATTTGTTTCTTCGTTTCTTCATATTCTCGTAACTGCTGGCGAGATTCTTCGTTCGCTTCTTCCAAATGAGAAGTCTTATCTGGAAGATGAAACGAAAATATTTTCAAACCTCCATTTAATTTTATTTCGTATCCATTTTTTAAATTCGAGGACGTTAGGACCTCTAAGGGTTATTTTTCTTCTAAAACAAGGTTAAATCATCCGGAAAAACTATTGGCGCTCGTTTTGAATTTGAACGTAATTTCTTTAATTTATAAAAATGAATATTTCATCTAGATGAAACTTTTTAAATTCTGAACTTGTTTTTATGTGAAGTGGTTTCTCTTCAAAACCTGCTCCGCATATAACCTCCAGGCATCGTATATACCACTGTCATAAAGGTGTTAATGAATTTTTTTGTTCACACTTTTGGTGAAATGGGGGGCGGGGTGGTTTTTAAAGATACCTATTAAAAATATTTTCTCCAAAAGGTTTTTTATAACAATGGAAAATGTTAGAGTCACTTTGGACTAAAAATAATATGATTTTTGCATCACTTTTATGTTACTTTTTACTTTACATTTTTACCCTCAAACAGCCTGCCAGTTGAAAAAAAATGTTAAGTGGAAAAATAAAAAATAAAATATTTGCTTCATTTATTCAATTTCCGCGCTCTGCGAAGAACTTCTTTGATATTCACTTCCTATCTATCCGTTCATCACTTTTTGAAACTCTCGATAAACCACAGACCTACCATCATAACGTCCTATTTTTTATTTTCTTGCAATACGTAAGTTCTGCTTGAACAAGATTTTTATCTACCTATCAGATCTTTTTATTGCGTTAAATTTTTAAAGCTCTACACATTTTTGAACGTTTGTTCCTTAAAATCTTTATTTTTTTATTTTATTTTTTTGACTTTTAATGTTTTATCGTTTTGAATAGGTAGATTAATTAGTGTTGCCATAAATAAAATCATTGCTGTTAAAAAACTTTTAGGACTAATTATACTAAAAACAAAAAAATTCTAGATCTTGCAGAAAAAATTTCGTTTTATTCACAACTTCGTACGCAGACTTTCTTATAAATGTTTTTGTCAAGACTCAATATTTGTCTTCGATATTGTAAAACGAAAGCAATTTCTATTTCATCATAGGTTTTCATTTTATTATTATCATTTTTTAAATATGTATTTATTTAATTTTTTTCTATTTAATTTTAATTTAATTTATTTAATTAAGGCTAACATTACACTACAAACGCCAAAATTTAGTTCAAAACACTGATATTTTTTCCGAGAAACGCCTTATAACGCTTCAAGCCAAAATGTCTTTTACACCTGTTGAGTCATTTAGTCCAAATTTTTTTCGTAATATTGCTGTTCTTGCATAAATTTTTAAAGCCCCTAAGCTTTGTGTTTAAAGTTAGTTTTACATTGTAAAAAAATGTATATCCTAATTTACACCAAGGCAAGAATAGCTGAGCTAACTTACATGTGTAGAGAAAGTGAAAAGTGAAATAAGTTGAGTTACATTTTAAACCGAACTGAGAAGCGTTCGTTTTGTCAGGTAAAGAGCTCTATACCGTAATGCTTCGAATAAACGCCCGGGGCGTTTATTAAATTTTTTGACATTTTTTGGGGGCGTCTATTCGAGGGGGGCGTTTGAAAGAGGGGGCGTTTGAAAGAGGGGGGCGTTTATTAATTTTTTTACACTTCGTCTCTTTTGCAGTTTTTAAGGATACCTATAATATACATCTTCACAACAGAAAATAAAAAATATTCATATGTTTTAGAGAATGAACTTCAAAAGCGAAAAACTAAATTTCCACCTTAAACCTAAGATTTAGGAAAAAAGTAAGTAAGTATACTTTTACTATCGCCTCGAATAAACGCCCCTTATGAGGGAGGGGCGTTTATTCGAGGGGGCGTCTATTCGAGGGGGACGTTTAATAGAAGGGGGCGTTTATTCGAAGCATTACGGTAATAAACTACCTCTGAATATGGCGGTAGAAATTTTGCTCTGAATAAAATCTAGTACCGGAGTGAACCAAGTTTAATGACGTCATTAAACTTGTTTCGTCAAATGCAAAATTTCATGTCCGTAGCTTTTTCCGTTTAGAAGATGCGTTGAGGAGTCCCTGAAACGCTCGGTCTCAATAAATAATACACCTTACATCTCCACCATGTTTGTAGAAAAAAAAGAGATTCACTGTGAAACGTGAATGCACAAGAGACAACATGCAAAAGAGTTCGGTTACTTGAACTTTTAAAAAAAAGAACCTGGATAATAAACAACTTTTTAAGTTACCCTGAAGTTTCTTTTCGTAGTATTCAGTGAGTTCTTCCAGCGCATGCTCTTTAGCTCCCTCCATTTCTTGAAGTTGTTTCTCGAAGTCTTCTTGCATTCGTTGACTCTTCGTTTGCAGTTCTTGATACTTCTCGTATTCAGACATAAGCTTTTTGTTGTTGGCTGCTTCGATATCTTCCATCTCTTTAGAGTGAACATCCATCGTCTCAGATAACTAATAAAATTATACAGAAAATTATAATCCTTTTTTGCTATGCTGCATGGTGCTTGATTCTTACTAACTTTTTAAATTTATCTATTAGACTCCTGCATGCTGAATGTTTCGGTTCCATACCTCTCGAGCCTTAGATATTGGCCATTACTGGAAACTACACCTGAAAATTTCTTAGAAGTAGCAACTTACAACACAACTTTATTTCATCAAGGGTAATCATTGTGTAAATCTTGGAAACGTAATTAATCGAATTTTACCTGGAAATCTTTCATGCGAATTATGTAAAAACCGGAAAATATGTTAAATAAGTAATTGAATTTCATGCAGATAGTGATATTTTTGACAAATTTCGAATTTCCTATATAGTCACTGACAAAATTTACTATTGCCGTTTCCTTCATGACGTACTATAAGTTTAAAAAAACTTATCAAAAGTTACAAGTAGAAGGGGAAAGGGGGCGGGCATATGTTTGAAAAACCCCGGACCAATAAGGTATATCTTACCTGGAAACTAACCTTATTGTTTAATTAACACTTTTCAGGCCAACAATAATTGTACGCCATGTAATTCAAACTAGATTTACCTCTTCCTCATGTTTCGCACCCTCTTTATCTTTATCAGTTTTCAGTACTTGATTCTTCGTTTTAAGAGATTCCATTTCTTGAATAAATTTCTCGGTAAGCTCTTTGATTTTCTCGTTGTAGTTCATGTCTTTTAAGCGAAGCTGGTACTCGTTCTCCATCTTCAACTCCTCCACACGTGTTTTGAGCTCTGTCATGATTGAATTCTGTGAAGAAAGGAAACAAGGAGGGGGGGTCAGTAACAACACCTTTACGAAACTAACAGGGTGTTAACTAGAATAAAAGAACTTAAACGAAAACAGTAGGAAACCATCCTACTTCTGCATCGATCGACGTTGATCAAGTTGACTTATTTTGTTGAAGTGGAAACCAGCCTTTATCAATACGAAGACCAAAAAATTTCCAAATAAACTACAAAATACTATTTTAGAAAATTCTGACCTCCATTTAAGTTTTTGTAGGCGGCCTTTATATATATTTTCCAACTTCCTTCTGTATTTTTTAACTAAATCTGCCCAAACTGTCCCAGATTTTCACGGCTGGCAGGCCAAACAAATAATAAAAAAAATAGTCGGTGGCCCATGGATAAATCCACGGGTTCGCCCGTCCTTTATTTATTTCGTGTGTCTCGCTACTGCGGTTACCATTTTTCGTGACAGACAAACGTATACGGGTATTATAATATAGATATTGAAGAACACCCAACCTTCTCTTCAAGATCCGAACGAGTGATTAGGATTTCTTCTGCATATGGAACGTCTCTGTCTCGTTTACCCCTGCCTTCTTTATCGCTGATCTTATGAACAAACAAGCATGCGTCTTCACTAACTGAGACAAGGTATTGATCGTCGTATGAAATTTTCATCTATTAAATAAAAGCAGAAATACATACACGATGAATTCGAGTTAATAAAGTAACGCCCAAAATTGAATTGGCCTCGAGGGTTAGAATACAATATAAAAGTACGGCAAAAGTTTAAACAAAATAACCGACACCTTAACTGAACGCTTCAGTATAAATCTATAACGCCCATTAAACACCCTGTTATATTAACGCCCTTATATTAACGCCCTTATATTAACGCCCTTTTATATAAGCGACCCTTAAGAAAAGACGTTCATTATAGGTTTTAAGGTATGTAAGCTTTTAAGATCCAATGTATGCTTAGTGAACTGTTTTCATATTTAAGGAAACACTACAAAATATTTTGTAAGGAAAATGATTTTGTTATATCCCTTGATAAATTTTAACTTTTAAATTCATGCCCAGACACGTTTTATATAATAATAGCAACCAAATAACTTAGTTCCATTTTTCTACATTTCATCAAGTACAGAAAACTTACCTTTGTTATAGCACCAGCATGTGCTTGGTGTTCTTGCCACTCACCCGGAGAGGTTAACGGGAATTTGAACGAACGCAATGTGCCACTGCTTGTTCCAGCAAACAACATTCGACCAGACCGGGAGAGCGCAACTTGAGTGAGAACACACCCGTTTGATGGCACATCTCGAAGAATCTAAAGATAACTCAAATGAAAAAGAAACAGAGACGAGAGAATTTAACGGACGTGCATTTTGATAGTGATATCTTTAACGCAACTTCCTTTTAACTACTTTAAGGTTACCTCCTGCGAAAAAAAAGAAAGAAGATATTTGTCTTAAAAGTTGCGCTAATTATGCGAAATTATGACGTCGCATTGAGAATAATTATGGTAACTAAATATTGAAATTTGTGTAAAATGTTTAAAACGCGTCAAAGTGAACGGCCAGAAAACATTTTTAACTCTATATGGCTTGTCAAAAATGTTAAATATAACACCCTCGCAGGGCATACTCATGACAGCCTGTATAATTAGTGAATCTTAGTCCAAATTCTAAAGAACCAATCAGGAATTTAAAAAAAAAATATTCAAATTCCTAGACAACCTTTCAAGCTCTTTCATATGCAATTAACTTTATTTTTTCGCGGGAGGTAACCTGTAAGGGAATTATGCCTAAGGTTACCTGACCGTCACATATTTCTTTGATGCTTTTGTCTGAGCCAACAGCATAGATGGTACGATTGTCAGGTGAAATCGAAATACCTGTGTAGCTGCACGATTTTAATACGCTCTCACCCTCACGCTTGAACGTAAACATGTTCCATTCATAGATCGCTCCATCCATGCCACAAGAAACCAACTTAGAATCGTCTGTGCTCCATCGAATACAACGCACCTAAATTTAAGAGACCGTTTATAAAGGATCTTGGTATTCAGATGAGTTCAAACTTTTGTGGTGTGTATTAGTAGTCTTTCAGTTAGTATCTTTATAAACATTGGAAAATTTAAATTCTCCACTCATTTTCGGCTTTATTGAACAGATTCAAGCTTCAATATAACGTGTTTAAACAAATAAATTTCAGTTCAACATGAATAAAATTAAGGTTCATCTTTAAGTTGCTTTAAGCACTGCAGCTTGGTCAAAATACATTGAGACAGGACAGCTAATTTCGAAGTTCGTCGCCACAAGTGATTGCGCAGGCTATTTCTTATATCAGATTCACGCAATTTGGACTTGTCAAAGTTCACTTGTCAATCAATATTCAGAGTGGACTTAAGACAGAATTTGAGGTTACTTAGTTAAATCCAAACTCTTGAAAGGTGCTCATTGTTGCTGGTGCCAGCTTGACCCTTTTCCACGAATTTCTTGTGAATTATTTCGTTCTGCAGTCATGCTAGAGAATTTTACAAATGACGAAAAAACTGCATTTGTCTCACTATTTTGTAGAAGATTGTGAAACACAAATTACATAGAAATTAAATTCAAGACAACTGTATGAGAAGGTATTTCAAAAAGGTTAGTTGGAGTTAATTTTGACATACTTTTCCATTGTGTCCTTTCAAGTTTCCGATGTTTTCAAATGTTGACGAAGAGTAGAGCTGAATGACGTTGCCATGTACAGCTGCAAACATGTGACCACCATTACTGAAACAACACTAAAATGGAACAAAGTATTATTTAGTCAGTTGTCACTTCGTTAGAATTGATAAGTGCCACCAACAGCCGAGCCTAGAAAAGAGGGTCTTAGTGTCAGCGACACCAATAAGGCAACACAGAAAAAAAAAGTTAAAAAACAGAATGGGTATCAGAGAGAAAAACAAAAAAAACTAAGTGCTTAGACATAGAAAAGCACGTACATAAGAACAAAGTCTATAACAGAATATTTTTTGTTTATTTTTTTATCTATTACTTGTCAATACAACGCCAATAATATAATACTAAAAGCAAGTTCTTGAAACTAAAAATTGATAGTTCAAGTTTTACAAAAAAATAATAATAAATTTATTAGTTGAAAAAAACGAGTTTGGAGCTGATGAAACAATTGCTGTTATATAACCAATCCGAAACACGATCCAAAACATGTTACCGACTGGTGACCTTGCGGTAGAAAATTTGCCTCTAGTGGGGAAGACTTGTGTTTAAACCCTGAGTGAGTCATACCAGAGAATATAAGCGTGAATCTATCCTTTCTACTAACGTTTAGCATGAGAATAGGATTGATATCTCAGGTGACTGTCTAGAGCGATTGCTGGTGCTTGCCCAGCTAATGTAGCTCAAATGGAAGCTTTGAATGCACTATAGCAGGACTCTTATTAATAACACTCACATTAGGAACTGAGGAGGCTATCCTGGGTACATAAATAATAAGAATAATAACTGTACCTCTCTGCAGCCACGAATTGTAAACTCTTTGAACGATCTAATGTCATCAATGAGTAAATTCATTAGCCTCAGTTTATCACTGAATCCGACGAGAATGTACAAGCCAGAGGGGTGTAGTGAAATACTGTATGCTTCTTCTTGAAATTCTTTGTATGACTCCAAAGAACTAAAAAAGACAAAGGTGTACTTAATTAAAATAATGTGTATGAGAATGCAGGGGTTGGTTAGAATATCATTTAAGGCATTGGTAGCTGATTTATGATCAGATGTCTAGCTGTTTTGTTTGCAGAGAGAGAGTTGTTTGAAAAAGTAGCTCTGCAAAAATAGATGGATTCAAATATTCATTGCTTTATTCTTTTGTGTAAAATTAGAGCTTCTTCATAAAAAATATTATGTGCTTTATAACTACAAAAATATCCGGAATAGGTTAAACATTTTTCAAATTAAAGTAAGGTATTCTCAAAATTGGTATACCGATGTCTAAATTGAGCTAGATCGGCACATTATTAAATTCTCACCGACTGTAGAGCATTTAAAAACATTAAAAATATAAGTCGCAACACAGAATAATAAGAAATACAATAAATAGTACAGGATTCGAATTAGAACTGAAAAATACATTTAAATTTAACAACCTAACAATTCCAGTTACTTAATCTTGTTGCACTATTGCGGGAGAAGGTAATGGCAATGGAAAGCAATTGTAGTCATAAATTTAGCGTCCTTGTATTTGCAAATGTAACAATGATTCAAGAAGATGGTATTTTAGCTTTGCAAATTGTAAATTGCCAACTGCTAATTTAAATTCTGACATACTTTGCTTCAAAGTTCCATATTCTTATGCTTTTATCGACACTACAAGTTGCAATCAGTGGCTTTCGTATGCACATATCTAAACCTGTAATCTGACTGTGGTGAAAACTTTGTGACAGCACTTCAAACACCGCTGAATCGCCTTGCTGGAAGAGAGAAAAAGACAAAACACTCATAAACAACACTTAACAAGATATTTTTTTCATAATGGGAAAGATTAAGAACATCTTTACTGCATGTGTAACATTGTTATAACTACGCAGAAGTATGGGAAATGCCAAAGGAAACTGAGTTAGTGACTTTTCCATGATTAAAGCCTCCACTTCCATTGATATTCTAAAAATCAAACCCCTCCCCTCCCTTCCTGCTGAATCGCCTTGGAAAAAGAAAAAAAGACAAAACATATGAACAACACATGACACAGTATTTTTTATTACAGAAACATTGAGGACATTTTTGCATATATAACTTTGTCATAACTATGCAGAAGTCTGGGAAATGCCAAAGGAAACTAAATTAGTAACTTTTTCTATGATTAAAGTCTCGACTCCTATTGACATTCTAAGAATCAAACCCCTTCCCCCTTCCCTCCCTCCTCCCCCCCCCCCTTCCCCCAACCCCCATCCCCCATCCCCCCTCAATATAATTAGAAAACTACTATTGTAAACATTAAACAGTATACCTTTCCAAGGTCTGCTGACGATAAAGCAATTGAATAAAGTTGGTTGCTTTTAGTGCTTCCTACAACTGTCTCTTCAGAAGGACTTAACGCAACTGATGTAATTATTTGATTTGATGCCAGCATTGGATCAGTGCTTTGAGGATCGACAGGGATACGAATCTCTTTTGTTTTCTTATAAAGCTCTTTGTCTTCTGATTTTTCAAACATATGTACAGCTCCATGACCGGCTGAACACACAAAACCTAAAGAAAACAACTATGGCATCACAAAATTTAGTGTGCAGTTTAATTTCCTTTAGAAATTTGCATTTAAAAACTGAGAAGTTACTTTTGACTATGTTTATATTTTTTTATTCAGACAAAAAAAAAGGAAAGAGCCACCAGGTCGTAGATGAGGTTGGGTGCTGCTTGCATTAACAGAAAAACTTTCTCAGGATTGTCTAAATCCAATTAACAAACTCATTTTTTGACAATAATGTAAAAACGTTTTTTGAACATTTTATAAGAATAAAATTTCTGACTGATTTAAGAATATTCTTAAAGTAATGCTGAAGCACTAAATTTGTTTGTATGTTAGAATAATCCAAAATAATAATTGTTGAATAATCAATTCGGATAAAGGAGTAATATTAAGTAATATTAAATTCTAAATAAGAAATCTCTTTCCCAGGGCCCTTTTCCAAAACATAAAAAAGCCAAAAAATGGTCCTGGGGATGAGATTTGGTAAATAAAAAGCAAAACGTTAAATGTTATAAAATGTTATTAAATATTATATTAAATGTTAAATAAAATGTTAAAAAAACACATGCGTAAGATGCAGTATGTTTTATACGCCATTTTTTTGTGTTATTCGTTATTGTAAAATGCTGTTATAATTATTAGAGTGAATCTTGCTCCCTTAGTTTATTGACCGAACAGAAGAACGATTGACACAATATATATTTTCTACTAATTTTAGACTTACTGTGCATCCACTCATTAAACAGAAAACATAAGTATTTCGCTTTATTTCACTTTAAAGACTATATATTATATACCTTTAGAATAACATGTGATAGAGGTAACCGCCAAAGACGTGTTGTAGGTTGATGTAATTTCTGGAATACTTGTGCTGCTCACTCTGTAATAAATGAAAAGAAATTTGCAAGCGTTGTAGCTGTTGTATTGTTTTATATTAAATATAAAGCTGTCCCTAATTCTTTACCAAAACAAAATGGCCACATAATGGTTATTTTGATCAGAGTTTTAAGAAGTGAGGAAATTGAACAGATCATTGTAATTGTTAAACAACAGTGAAACTGTAACCACTAGGCTATCTCATAACTACAAAAACAGATTTATAAAATATATAGCCTTCTATTTGCTGTGTGGCTTACAAGATGATAAGTAATTTTTATTAAAACAGTAAAACAATTCAGTTATTTCTTGTAATTCCACCACATCCTAGAAATCTTTTCAATGCATTATGTTGTATCACGTATAGGCGAAAAAAAGCTGGCTGTTAGATAAAAATATTAAAAAATTTTCCTTGATTTCAAACTAAAAGTTTCCAGATTTGCCACGCACTTTTGTTAACTTCCTAATTATGGAAGAGAATCTTAAAAGTGTGAAAAACATTATTTTTTGATCATGACTTTGATGAAAAAATCTGTAAGTTAAGATAAAAGATTAAATGAAAAAATAAAATTCTGATCAACTAGTGTTGCCTGATTTTTCCTGAAATGAAGACCAAACTCTCAAAATATTATACTTTGATTATTCTTAAATTCCATAATTTGCAGGTACTTGGGGAGTTAAGAAAACATTAAATATGTGATACATTAATCTCCGAAATTCTTAAACAAAATTTTGAAAATCTGTCCAAAGTTTTTTTTACCGAAAATTTTAGAGATTAATGTAATAGCATTTTCAATTCTTAATTTGCTAATAACATAGTATACTCCTTCGCTTATCATACATACACCTTTAGCTTTTTAACTTGCATCCAATATAGGATCTACATTTATTATTTTTTAAAATTTTCTGCCCCTTTTAGTAAGTGTTTGCTGCATAAATCCAAAAATAATCAGATATGTTATAACAACCACAAGAAAATATATTTTTACCTTCCTAATAATTGTGAGTTACTTTTGCTTTCAACATCATTCCTAGAAACAGCTATAAAATCGCCTTTAAGTTCACCACCTTCAAACAACAAAATCTTTCCTGTGTCTACACCAATTAACAATCGTTCTTCGTTTAGCCATGCTTGGCATAAATAATGTTTATGTATGTCTGCTTTATGAAAAGCAAACTGTTTTAATGAGCTCTCACTGTATCGAAAAAGCTTGAAAATTCCATGTCCTGTAACACAAACTTGTGTGTTATCTTGAGGATTGAAGGTAACCTAAATATAAAATAAAGGTTCAATGTGTGAAATCTTAACCTGAGAAAAATTAAACCAAGAACAGTACAACATATAACCCAAAAATTATTATGATCCGTTTTTTTAAGTTGACAATAACAACAGAGACTTAAAAGGCAAATAATGACAAAACTTGTATGCAGTAGAATTTAAAAAGTAGCGATTCTTAGATAGATAGATGTGCATAGTTTACATGGCAAGTCTCACAAACATTGTCAGCGTGGTTGCTATTATATAGTCAAGAAAAACCATTTAAACACTGGATCCTGCCATCACAGAACATATACCAACTTTGATTTTTGGAATAAAAAACGGGGTCTATCTTCTGTTGAAGCCTTTCGTCATCGGACCTGTTTGATTTGGTTCTATGTAATACCCCTTGTAAAATAACCTTATTCATAGTGAATGAGAAATTTGGCATACCACTTGCGTGCCAAGAAATTTATTTTCTGGTTTATTTGATTCAAAAGAAAACAAAGTAATTGGCAAAACTGATTCAGTTTAATCTTAAAAATATTCAAAGGAAGTAAGTAACAGAAATTTAAAAACTCTCATTTCAAACCTGTAGATCCCTATTTACTTTGCCAGTAGAAACTGCAAAAAAGAGCTCCTATATATACTACAAGTAGTTACTACCATAAAAAAATAAAAATAATGATGGCAGAATAAATCTAAATATTCTGCCGATAGTTACTGCCAGCTGTATAAATGCCCCATTTAGCGACTGGCAAAATAAATGTCCCAAATATTCTGCTAAAGTTACCTATGTTGCCAAAATAACACCAGAATAAAACTCTGAAATATTCTGCCAGCAGTAGTTAGTGCATGCAGAGTAAATACTCTGGCTAAACTTAACAATATCACCTGTTTAAAACATATTCAACATAGCATTTGCTACGATTGCTACGATGCGACTACAACAATGCATAAGCTTCCCAATATATAATGTCTTCTAAACACGGGGCCGGCGAAACCGAACTTTGCCCCCACTTTATGCTATAACTTTTTTAAAACATGTTCGCTATGCGTTACGACTACAACAACAACAAGAAATATGATCTAGTAGTTTATTTGCTATATCATCCACCACTTTAGTTAATTTATATATGTCGTTCTTTTGCTAATTCATAATTTTATTAAGGACCTGATACACTTGTATAATATCAATATAATTTCTTAAAATATGTTTAAAACATGGTTATAATTTCTTATAATTTCTTATATTATAGCTAAATATGCATAATTTCAACATCTATAGCATGTGCGTCATAACCTCATAATTTGCTGCATGGCTATAATATTTGAATAAAATCAAACGAGTTTGATTTTAATAATATTGTTGGTGATCTGGTTTTGAATGCCTTTTGTTTGTGTGACAATAGATCTATTATCTGCTAGCGTTGTTGTGGCAACGATTATACGAAATTAAATGAAATTATAACGATATTATAACAAATTATAAGTATATGGTAGAAAATTATAACTGTATTATAGAATATATTTAATGATATTATACAAGTGTATCCTGGCCTTTAGTTTTATACTTTATTACTTTTTAATTGTCATCTTTAACAAAATGTCCAACTAGTGGCTGTCTGATCATTATTAAACACTACAATGGTTTCATAGTTACAATTGTAGCAATCGTAACAATCATAGCATCGTAGCTACCGTAGCAATCGTAACATTGTAGCTACCGTAGCAATCATAGCATCGTAGCAATCGCAGGTAGAAATTGCAGGTGGTATTGTAAAATTGCTCCGTTTATACTCAATACTCTCAATTATACGTTATTATTATTCAATATATTATACGTTAAATATACAATAAATAAATAAATAAATATACAATAAATTATACGTTCAATACTCCAGTTTAGTCTGCCAGTTGTTAGTGCCAGTAGTACTTAGTGCTGGTGAAATAAAAAGCCTGCTTATTTTGCTGGTATTGGCAATATACAATAGCTTTTTGACAGAAGAATGAGAGTAAATTAATAGCTAACTAGCTACACACAAAACAATACACACCTGATATATTGGGCTATTTTGTTGATTTGTTGATTTAGTAAAAGCTAGTACTTTCGCCTTTTCCCAAGTCCAGTACAGCAAAGTCCAGTCTGGGCGACCACCTTGAGTAATTAGGTACTTAGAGTCTGGAGAAAATGCTACACTAACAAATTCTGAAGACTGACAATCTGGTGTTGACAAAACCTTTCTTTTTCTAAGTGAGTGTAAATCATAAATGCAAATTGTTGGTTTTTCACCCTTTTCAGCAATTGCGACATACCGTCGATTTGGACTGACAGCCAAGGCTGTCATTCCATAGCTATTGTCACTACCAGGAATAAATTTTTGAGATTTCTGGTCAATGTTGTACAAAACACAATTTGAACCAGATGGATAAATGATAGTTTGTTCATCAAGGTACCAGACATTGCTAGACACATCTGATTTAAATCCAAATACATGCCTGGGTGATGCTAATGCAACTGACATGTTAATTTGCCAATATCATTCACAATTTATCCTAAGCCTAAGACTAGCTAATACTATTCTTGTGAAATTTGCTCTTTTGATTCTTCCACACCGCCATTACTAAAACGTTACCATAGTGTTTGTTATTGTTTACGACTGGCTGGCCAACTTCCCTGGCCACTAGCGCCGTGCCCCTGTTAAAATAGACCGTTAAGCCCGTTTTTCTAAATATTGCGCGCTTCTCTGTTTGTGTGCATTATGAAAGATTAATATTGATTAGGAGGGGATAGGCGTTGTTAGGGTAACCCCAAAATACTCTGTCGCGAAATTGTCATTGCAAACACTGATAAAAGAGATCTACAATCAGCAACGAAAAATTAGCAAAGTGGCAGTTTTTTGGGGCGCTTTTTTTGAAAGACAAAAACCATCAACTCACCAATACTCCGTATACGGAATGGAGCGAAAGTACAGCTTCTGTATATGCGGGAACATACTAAACAGACTTTAGAATGCGCTAGTCGCACTCTCTAACATATGACATAAATACGGTTTAATCCACGTCAAAATCCCGAAATATCGGACAAGAGGGTCATGCTGACGTTGGAACAATTAGCACAGCTTTAGAACTCGGATTTAACCAAAAGATAAGTCCGCCCTAAACACTGACAAGTTCAAATCGCGTAAATCTTATATAGAAATATCCGAGAAAACTACTTGTGACGACGGACTCATCATATGTCACAACCTTGTTCCCCAGGGCATCTTGTATCTTTTCTGACATCGGGACAGCGACAATGTTTATCCCGCCATTCCGATATAAAAAAGAGACAACATGCACTGGGAACGACGCTGCATGTGCCAATAATTTTTCTTACTGATTGTGGTATATGTACATTCCGACTCAATTCATTGCAACCGCATTTTGCTTTTTTGATGAATTTGCACTCCGTGTACTAACAGCTCAGGGGCCAAAAGACCCTGGGGATGAGGTTGGATTCATTGTATATCATTCTCAGATTTTCCACACAAAAGGATAGCAGAAGTGATAACTCAAATTGTTACCAATTTTTTTATTAAAAAAATCTTAACAAGTTATCTACAAACGCCATCTCGTTCTTGTTCTGTGTGAAGTTAATGAAAATTTCCTTGGGTTTTTAGAATTTTGCTGCTGATATCAACATATTTTTTACGGTGGCCCACAACTTCAATCATGTTGCGAAAATAGTACGGACGAAAAAAATACGAACAAATTGTGGACTGATGTATATTTTATTGCTAGAGTCTGACAAGTTCGTACAGAAAAAAATGTCTTACGTAAAAACAAATTTAAAAAGTCCTGGGGACCAAATTGGTCAAGGTGTTTTTAATATGCTGATCTGTGGTTCGCGGAGAAAAGTGCGGCATATTTAGTCACGCTTGCAGCGGTATGAAAAAGATAAGATCAAACCACCCAGGGTAAGGTCTCAAATATTTCTGAGTTTATGCTGTCTTTTAATCAATGATTTTGTGCATTAACTTCCAAAATATTGATTTAGAAAATAAACAAAAAATAAACTTATCCAAAGTTTTATCACATTGATCAAGAACCTTTGTTTTTTGCAATACTTAAAAGACAGAAAGCTTGGGACGAAGTTGCTGTCGGTTTTCGCAGGAAGTTGAAGTTTTTAAATAAACTGGATTCACATTTGTTGGACCACCGTAAGCGCTTCCTCCTCCCCCATAACCCGGGTTTACTAAATGAATTTATAGCAAGGTTGAATCAAAACGAAATGTCTTGTTTACTGAGAGCGGTAGAGATCATTTCTTCTATTTTCATTTTTTTTTTCTTGGACAGTAAAATTATGGAGTTATCATGTCATATATTATATTTATATACAAAAGTTAAAATTACAAACGATATAAATCTATATTATATGAAGGAGGTTTAACCTCTTTGATTATATGTACACAAATTTTAAATACCTTTGTATAGAAAGGCCATTCCTCACCAAAGAACGAAGAAAAAATAATTACAATTTATTATGAAAAATAGTAGGCTTCGAAAGAGCATTTTTCGACTTGAAATATAAAAAAAAAAATTCCACAAAAAAATTTACTGACTTGATTGGGAAATCAAATTTTAATAATTTGTAACGAAAATTCAAAGCTAAAAATTTCATTTTATAATTCAAAATAAAAAATTAGCCATCTTGAAGAAAAAAAAAGAAAACATGAAACGTATTTTCGTGAAAAGTGTACACAGAGTTATTTCCTTTCATAACAATATGTGCAACAGATCATCTCTTACACCCAACCGTTTTAACTCCGTTTTTAGGGATACATCTAAAAGTTCACAAATCGGTTTTAACTCAGTATTTTTTTGTTAAAACGCGCTGTTTTTTACTGCAGAATGGATATTTCTAAAATTATATCTAAAATTCAAGCTTTTGGTTACAAAATTTCACGATTTCTCGAATAGAGTACAGGTTTGCAAGGATCTTCCTTAATCTTAACGATAGAAGGAGCTCTAAGGTGGATGAATGCTCTTGTGCAATATATGCTAACAGCGAACCCACGATAAATTGTTTTTTATACAGGTTAAAATCACCAGAAATTGTGCACCCCGGGTAGACGTGAACAGTTATCGCATGTAATTGGCATGCGCGCTTTTCAAGCAAGCACAACCCATTGGCCGAAATTATTGTTCTAAAAATATCAATAATAATCGAGAAAACGTGGAATGTTTTACATATATAACACGCTTCAACGGCTTTAATCTCGCGATTTCAATCGTTGCCTTTTTCCAAATTATGTTAGCCTTAACGTCACGCTAAATAAAGTCATCCTTTTCATGCTGTCGGGTATGAAATCAGCCAATACTTCATTGTTTCTAAAACAAAATAAACAGAAAATATCTAAGTTGATCAGCTTCCATATTTTAAAGCAACGTATATTTCTATATATATTTCTTTTAGATGTATCGACCCACACATCATTCTTTGATAAGTAACTTGTTTTTGTAGACTACCGTCTATAGACCATTTCCCAAGATGGTCATTTAAATTCCATGACCACTGAATGAGATTAAAGTTTTTTTACAAAGTTACAAATCGAATAATAGTTCTTGCAATGGGAATGGTACGCCAGCTAATGGTACATGGTATGTTACTGACTGGTAGCCTTGCGGTACTTCCGCTTCCGTTGCGAAAGGTCTTGGGTTCACACCTCGGCTGAATCACGCTATAGATTATAAAATTGTGAATCGATGCTCTCTGCTTAGCGTTCAGCATGAGAATAGGAGATTGATATCTTAGCCGGTTGTCTGGTTAACCGGTTGCTGTACTCGCACGGCTTTCGTAGCTCAAATGGGAAGTGAATGTACTAGAACCCCTTTCGCAGGACCCTCGTTGATAGCAGTACTAATAGGACCGGAAGAAGCTATCCTGGGTTAATAATTTCAATAATAATAATATTAAAAATCAGGTAGGTAAATATGTAGAAAGAGAGTCATCAAAATTTAAAAATGCTTATTGCAAAAAAACGAACAAAAAACAGTTTTCCAAAAAAATGTTTCCTACGAGTTTTTACAGACCAAACCAAATTCCGTGAGTAGTCTGTCCATAATTTCTGAAAGTTTCCATGACTTGTGGCCATTATGTAAGATAACGTACTAAAACTACTTACCTCAGCTCCTTCTTGTTCACCATAAGATGGATGTTTGATGAAGGGATCAGCAACTGCAACGAAATTCGTTCAACCACGTCACCAACTGTTTCGCTGTGGCGCAACTTAAGACTGAATAAACAGATGAAAAAAAATATTCAGAGAAATTACAACGCTGGCTGGACTTTATTTCTCCCGTATACTTTCAACGTCCTATCATGACCCAAAAAAGAAATACAGTGGACTCTCTATAAGTCGAGTAGCCACGGAGAATCGGAAACCGTTCAAGTTATAGAGAGGTTCGGGTTATAGAGAGTTGGGAGTTTTTCCAAGTTTTTGTATAAATTTTGTATAAATGGCAAATTAAGCGTGATTTTTCTGCCTTATATGGAATAGGGACGAAATCCTTCTTTGTACAGGATAAAATCTCAGCAACAGACGCCATGATTGTAAAACTTCAATACCAAAGAATCGTGTTTACGTTTTGTTTGAATGACATTCGAATCATTTAAGACTCTATTTACGTTTACAGAGCCAAAACAATGCAAAAAAACTGCTTGTGTCATATAAAGTTCTAGAAACATGTTGTGACGTTCGAGTGATAGAGAGGAAATACCCGAAGACACCAAAAAATCGTTCGAGTTAAGGAGAGATTCGAGTTAAAGGGGTTCGAGTTATAGAGAGTCCACTGTATGTTAAAAACTATAAGATGTAAAATGTAAAAAACACATAAACAGGTTTGGGTGGAATTACAGAGATTCCTCAGAAAATTATTTTTTGCCACTAAAAATGTTTAGCGCCTGCGAGATTTACAGTGTTATTCCTGACAATTATAAAACTGTTTTTGTGACATTCATCATGGGCTGGAGAAGTAGCTTATACGTGCTTAAACTTGAAATAGTAAAATATTGAAAAAAGCTTCTTCAAGAGAACAAATTGTTTGCGAAAGAAAGATTATGGTATTAAAGATTGCGAATAAGACTTCGAGAATTGTGCAAGATATAGAATAAAAAATAGCGAATGAATTTTGAAATTGTAGAATATGAGATTGCGGACAGTTATTGTTTTGCTTATATCCTATGTCTTAAGTTAATTTTATACTGAATTGAGAGGAAAATTGCGAGCGATCTGGAATTGAATTTAAAATGCGAAATAAAAGATGCCCGCCCATGCTTAAAATCCGGAATTTACGTTTGTAGGTACAAGGCAGATTTGCAGACATCAATTTCGCATCCTTTTCTTCTGCAAGATTTTCTTCATTGTTCAACTTACCCTATTTCGTCTTTTTGTGTCAACATGTCAGCTGTAATTCCAGATGACACACTGCTTGTATCATCTAATTCTTCTGGTTGTACATCAGTGGTGTCCCCGTTGTCATCTGCGTGTAAGATGTGAACATTAAGTTGACATTATAAACGTTTACACTGGTTTGATAGTCAGTCAATGTCTCTACAACAATAGCCGTCGTCTGTCTGTCTCAACGCAAAATGGTATCGCAAGCAGCGAGGCATACGAAATGCGGTAAATGAAGGACGGGCGAACCTGTGGATTTATCCATTGAATATCGACTAATACTATTTCAAACATAAATTTTTCGAATAACTTTTACATACATTTAAGTTATACCCTGTTCCAGTAAAGAATATATAAAACGAATTAAGTTGGAAGGTTTTTTATTTTTTATTTTTGAAGCTGTCAACCTAACATCATTTTTATGGTATTCGTCCCCAAGCTATTACATTAATACCAGACACATTCTCGTAGCCCTCTCACAATAATTCTTTGGAAATAAAAGTTTTATTAAAATTTGTTGCGTTAATGTTTATATATACACAAGTTTTAAATTTGTATAAAGCAAAAAAAAAAAGCATTACAGTTCTTATTTATCGTGAATCACAATTTCTAAAACTTGCTTATTAGACATAAGCTTAATTTTACTGGTAGAAGCATTGGAACAATCAGTGGCGGTTTCAAAATAGCTACAAAAGACATCTTTGCGTGACGTAATGCTTTTATTTTGCGTTAACAACAATGGACACGTGCCCGCATTTCGGGAGGTAGATACTTTGACCTCCAAGGTATATATAAACGACATGCGCCAGTAATCAAAGAAACACATAAAAAAAAAAATTCCTATAAAATCGGTAAATTACTATTTAAAAAAAAGATGACTATAGTTGAAAAAATTAATTCTAGTGCCTTTTGGATTCTGTGTTTTTGCAAAATTCAATGAATTTAATTAATAGCCATTTTAATCATTGTGGTCCTGCTTTTTTACCTACAAGAATCTGCGCGCACATACAAAAATCCGAGAAGTTTTGTAAACTTTTGTAAACATTTGCAAGTTGCCTATATATAAAACACTTAAATCGTTAAAAGATTGGGAAGACTATAAGTGGCTTAAAAGTCGTTAAAATCACAGGTAGACTACCAGTGGCTTAGAAGAAGCTGTGAAGCATACCTTTCTGTGGAAATATAACATCGTAATACAGATTGTTTGCCTTGCGATACGACTGTGGCCAGTTGTAACCTTTCCCTTGTGGTTTGTACTGGTCATGGTGTATACCTTCGTCTTTATCAGATACTTTGGTTCCATAGATGTAATATAATTTTTTACCAGTATCTTTAAGTGGTCCTTTAAATACATATTTCAGACGGTTGTTTTCAGACTGAGTCATCAAAGCATCTAAAAATTCATATTATAGGATTGAAATTTGACATTGATTCCAGTCTATTCTGAGCAAAATCTTGATACGTGATTTATGGTTTTATAAAAACAATATAAATATTCACAATTTAAGACAAAAACGGGATAAAGTAACCAAAGAATAAGCAATTGTGGACTTTTTTTGTGCACTTTTGGTCTAATACAATAAAAGATGAGCATGAAATAATTTTTGCATACCAAAATTTTTATGAGACTTATTATTAAATTCTTAAGCAGAAAAGGAATAAAAATAAAATTTATTCTTTCACTTTTTACACTGGAATAAATGTAAAGTCAAGGTCAGTTACAATCTAAAATTTTTGCCAGACTAACTTTCATGAAAAAGGTCCAAAGGTCACAATTTCCAAAGTCCCTTTTTTTCTAATGATTCTGTTGAACAAAAACAAAACCCGACTCCAAAATATCAGGTAACTGCAATAACAAATCAAACCGAATGTGCAGAGAATATTTGATGATTAAAAGGAATCTTTCGATTTAAACTGCCACGCAACAGACCAAGAAACTACAGTGACATCTCAAGCTCCTATAACATGTCAAATAAGCTATGGAGCATGTTCTCAAAAATATTATTTTCTACGAAGTCGATGTTAACACGTTGCAGTTTGGATTATGGGCCCAGTACCACAAATACGACATATACATCTTTCGACAAATGCAGAAGAAACACCTTTTTAGGAAGAAGAAAATCTACCTTTCTTTTGTTGACCTAAGAAGGGTCTTTGACTAAGTACCTTGTCTCTGACTTTAGTGAGCGTTGAGAATTAACAAATGTATTAAAAAGTTTAAACTCAAGAGTGAGGATAAACAGTTGCTTCAGTGAAGCAAAAGTTTGAAGTAACTGTCAATATGCATCAAGTTTCAGCCTTAAGTCTGTTACTTTTTGCTAATGCGATTGGAATTCTCTCTTCTGAATGCGTATTGGTTGCCCTTGGGAGATTTTATATTTGTCTTATCTTGTCACAATAAATGGTAATTTAGAAGGTCCACCTACAGGCTTGAAAAATATTTTTAGAGACACAGGTTCTTTGTATAACTATAAGCAAGACTAAGATACTTGATTTGTCGACTGACACTAAAAAGCCTGTACAAAAAAGAATAAATTATCATCCAGAGTGTGTTCCAGTTGGTGCAAATTCACAGCTGTAATCTCTAGGTTCATAAAAGATGTCCAAGAAAAAACACTAGATAAAACAGTATTTCAGATGCAAAAAGTAAAAAAGTGACAGTGCATGTATCATATTTAGACAACTATTGCCAATATTTACCAACTGTGATATTTCAGTAAGATTTTTCAGTGTATCAGAACACAAGAACTTCCCAAAATCCCTGGTACAACTCAATAAGCGTATTAGAACACGAGAACTTCAGGAAAACCTGGTACGACTCAAACAGCGTATTAGAACATGAGAACTTTACAAAATGCCTGGTTAACTCCGACAATATATTAGAAACCAAGAACTTCACAAAAAAGCCTGCTCGAAAAGCATATTAGAAAAAGAGAAATAAAAATCTGGCATTGTCAGTATTTTTGAATATCTATTCCATTGTACTTGCATAGTTTAATCTTGGTAAAAAAAGTGAACGATTACAGACACCAGGACATTTACAACTTTGTTAAGGTACATGTCAACACATCTTGATATCATGATTACTAAAGGACAGATATAGTGGCAAAGGCCATCTCAAGAAAAACACAATAGCAAGAAGTGTAATGCATGGGAGGTAAACTAGATTATTCATTTAATATTTTTATACGTACACTGGAAATCTGTTCAGGAAACCTGTTCAATTTAGTGTGAAGGCTGAAAACAATCTCTAAAGCAAGTTTATTATCCAATTTTTTTTTAATGTTTTAAAGTAAACAATCGTACCTTCACTGAAATCATTTAAACGTGGATGATAAAAGTAACCAATTTTCACTTTATCTTCTTCTTCTTCATTGTTGTCTCTTTCTTCATGTCTATGTCTAACTGTTCCATGATCCAAGTCAACAAGTATAGGACATTCAAGGAGAGTCTCCTGTAAATATATACAAAAGAATATCCACTCACATAAACTTCTAAAAAATTGTGTGCTTTTAACACAAAACGATTTGTTGTTGATTTCATAAAAATAATTGCAAACAAAACGCTTCGAAAGAAACAGACAATAACAATAACATCGTCTGTACTTTAATTTATAACAAAGCAATTACATTACCTGTCAAAGTAAATTTAAATTAGAATACAATAGTTGAATTTCCCAGCTAATGAAATTGCCTTACTTTAATTTTTAGCCTATTTAATATGTATGTAAGCAAAACAGAGAATATTTTATAGCCGCTTTTAATGAAAATTGTATAGAAAATGTAATCGACTTTGCCTGTTCCAAACAGACAGCTACACACATGCAATTTCTGTATTATTTTAGGAGATAAAGTGCAATACACAATTTTGTGGTACATAGTATCAGTTTTTGTGAGCTATTAGCCATTGTGGTTGCCACATTTTGCTGGGGTGAAAGTTGGGGTAACAAGGAAGTTGTTTTACGTACAGATAATGAAGTGATTGTTCACATCTGGCAAAAAGGGTCGTGTAAATGCAAGTACATCATGTCATTGATTAGAAAATTGTTTTTCTTTACTGCCCAGCGGAATATCAATCTCCTGTTGTGTCACATAGCTGGCAGTTCCAACACTTACGCTGATCTCCTTTTTTCGATTACAGGTTCCAAAGTTCAAAGCCATATGCTCAGAGGCAGAAGTTTCTCCTACAATTGTCCCCAAGTTGATCTCGGAGTTCTTGGACGCGTTATGAATCGCTACTTGATTTCAGCACTTTCACCTAATACTAGGTCTACATACCTATCTGGAATTCGCAGCTTTCAACGGTTTTGCAACCAAATTTCTGCACCAATGTTTCCACTTAAAGAGCTTACTCTGCAACTTTTTGTTACGTTTCTTGCTGGACGAGTCAAATTTTCCACAATCAAAGTGCATTTGTGCGGTATCCAATACCAAAGCAATATTTGTGGTTACAATGAAAAACTAGTCTCCATGCACAAATTGTTCTGTCTCACGAGGTATTAGACGTTGTCACCCTCAAGTAGTCAGTCGTCGGTTACCCATCACTCCTGCTCATCTACATGAAATGTTGACATTTATTGACCACACCCAGTTTTCTCCTCATGACAAAGCCTTGTGGAAATGTATTATTCTTGTTGCCTTTTTGGGGTTTTTACGTGTTTCGGAATATGTTTGTCCCTCCAATTCCTCGTTTGACCCAGCCATCAATCTGGCACCTTCTGATTTTACTTTTTCTCCCTGTGGCAAAGTTATATTTTTACATATTAAAGCATCCAAAACAGATCCCTTTAGGCAAGGAATCAAAATCCGCCTGGCCAACATTGGAGGAAAATTATGTCCCGTTAATGCAATTAGACAATACCTACTGTTTCGGGGTGGCACACATGGTCCTTTGTTCATCCTTTCCAGTGGCGATTTTGTGACAAGGAAATATGTTTCAGCCTTTTTAAGTATTAGCCTTAAAAACAATTTAGACCTGAATACACATAGTTTTCGGATCGGTGGTGCCTCTGCAGCGGCCTCTTGTGGTTTATCAGAATCCATCATTAAAATTCTTGGTAGGTGGTCTAGTGACTGTTAATCGGCGATACGTGCATGTTTCGAACAACGCTTTGCTAGAATGGAGCAGTAGTATGGCATGCCTTAGTGGTGTTACTAAATTATGGGACACACAATTCCTGTAACATTGGGATATATATTTGTTTTTGTGTGGCATTTCCCTGATGCTGTTGTAGTTATATTTAGACGTTATGGGTGTCATTGTTATGATAATGTACCTGTAAGGAAGTTGTACATATATTTAGGACAGGGTTCTATTTGTGCCCTGGTTGATGTTTGTGAAAACTGTTATCTTCACTCCCATATACGAATTTTTATTTTTTATTTCACTATAAATAATGTTCTTTAGAACATTGTAAACATAAGCAATGTCATGTGGTAGGACTTAAGAATTTGGGGAAATTTGGGGATGCTGGGCTGCCTTCGTCAGCCTTCGTTTTGTGGTGTGTGCATACTCATGAGATAAGGGCAATTTTACACGAGTAGTTTTAAAAAAAAGAGAGAAAGGAAACAAGTACAAGTTGTAAAAAAGAGAGAAAGGAACCAACAAGAAGTTGTAAAAAAGAGAGAAATGAAACAATGAGAAGTTGTAAAAAAGAGAGAGAAAGGAAAATACAAAAGTTGCAAAAAAGAGAGATAAAGGAAACAACAAAAGTTGTAATAAAAAAAAGAGAAAGGAAACAAAAGAGAGAGAAAAGAAAACAACGAAGGACTGTTGTAAAAAAGAGAGAGAAAAGAAAACAACGAAGGAATGTTGTAAAAAAATTGTGAGAAGGGAACAACAGGTAGTTGTTGAACATAAATACGCTTTATGAGATTAGGATAGGTGTCTCGGAGAGTGTTATTAAATTGGGTACACGCGCAGGAGAGTTTTGTGTAATTTTGCTTGCCCAGCATCCTCACCCCTTTCGCCAAATATCGCTTTATATTAACATCACAAAGTCGTTAAATGAAATACATTTGTCTTTCTAACATTGTGTTTTTTCTGGAAACATTAGAAATTAATAGCCGCTTTTAATGAAAATTGTATAGAAAATGTAATCGACTTTGCCTGTTCCAAACAGACAGCTACACCATGCAATTTCTGTATTATTATAGGAGATAAAGTGCAATACACAATTTTGTGGTACAAAGAGGATTTCTCTAGGCTGGCAAATAAAACGAGCCTGATAATCTTATTTAAAAGATAAAAGAAGGTGAGCAGAAAAGAGCTCTCACGGGGTTCGGATTAGCAGTTCGCATTTCGCAATTTGCAAATTGAAATGCTGTCTTTGCGTATTATTCTAAAAAGAATAAGTTAAAATTTAAAATCCCAGTTTTTCATTAATCATTTGTATCAGCTATTTCTATGATGGTTGTTGCAACAAAATAGTTGCTCACACCCAGTGGTCTCAGACCAAAACTGCAATGAGCTTTTCTGCTCTGCAGTCAGCAAACATTTGCCAAATGACTGAAATGATTCAAACCCTGCTAAGCATGTCAAATTAAACTTTAGCAAGTTTGTTTACCTTGATCGCAACTTGCTCTATTAATTTCTCTTCTTTTGTTGGACCATTACCCATTTTTTCATTGTATAAATAGGACCAACATAATGGAATGTTTAATAGTAGACCTAAAAAAAACAGAAGCAAGAAGACTAAGCAATCCTCAAGTTTACATAACTACATATAGGCCTTCTCATATTCAAACTCTCTAAAACAAATGAGTCTCACACTAACTCTACTCATGAAGCATCACAGGTCATACACCAACTTATCTAATAAGGCTACATAAAGCCTTCGCTAATTTTTCACATCAAGTGTTATGAGTGTGACTTGGGTAAGGAAATTATATGTTTATCGTTCAAAGAAATTTCTGTTTGCTTAGGTCAGATGCCAAGCAGACACCCGTTTAGTGGCCTGGCTAACTTTGAGGATATAAAAATGGATAAACAAATGTACCATATGCCTACTATCAAAGCTAAGCAATCCATTTTCAAGTTTTTTAACGGACCTTGTCCATTAAGACGAATTGGTAGTAGCATAGCTGCTAAGAAAAAATGAAAACTTACAATATAAACAAGATTGAATGTTCCATTTGTTTTGTAATTCTACTCCCAGCTGCGTGCAAGTAAAATGTGCAGCAGGGAGGTAAGGAAGTCATTTTTTATGTTATTTTCAATTTTAATGATAACTAGCAATGTTTTTAGTTATTCTCTGTTATGAAAAGTTTAAAAAAATTGTTTTTTAGTTCAACCTAATGAGGATGGACTTGTAAAAAATGCATCAGTTCCCCAGGTGTTCTATTGTGTTCAAGGGCTTCCAGTTAATTCATGAAAGGTTTATAGAAGTAAAAGAAGTAAAAAACAGAAACATGTGTTCACCAACCAGACAGCTGGATATTTGGTCAAGCGTTGTCGCCAAAGTGATGATTGATTTTTGACTGAGTTGCTGTTGTTGAAAGATCACTAGCAGTGCACATGCCCAAAAACAGGGCAGTGAATAAAATTGTGGATACTGCTCTATGTGCCGTATACTTTTAATATAAAACAACACTGCAATACTCCATTTTTATTAGTATCCCCGGTTTTGTGTATTTAATAAGAAACCAGCTACACATAGAGGTAACAGCTATATCATGAATGCTTTTTATGTCTGTTACTTCCAGAACCTCAAAACTATTTGTTTTGCAGTTGGGACGTTTTGCAGTTTGAGAAAGAAACGTCAAATTGATATTTCTCGTGACATTTCTATTTCTTTTTTTTTAAAGTTGCATCCTGTTTATCTCTATAATAATACGGAGCTTCTGTCTGTGACTTTTGCAAAGTGGATAAAATTTCTTTGATAAAGTCTATAAAACATCGCCTATAAATTTGTTCTGTAAATTAGCAAACTTTGACGTTAGAGCAATATTGACATCAAAGGAAAGTATATTAAGATTAGTGAAGCCAATGCATTGCACTTTTAAATTTAAGGCTAAATAACTTGGAAACGGGTGGAAATAACTGACGTCATCTCCTGCGTGGGTAACTAGGGACTACCTTGGACCAATTTGGGTAAGTTTTCCAAACCTGGGTCACCGAATCCGTTTCGGAATGGACGGGTTAATGACGTCATAAAAAACCTTTAAACCCTAATATCTCTGCATCCGTTTGTCACAAGTCCACGATCCTATACATTTTCTTGATCAGCGTTTCAAGATCTATACGATGAAGGCAACAGGTATACATATTTCTGAAAAAAAAATTTTGTGTTCTGACAGGTCTCTGCTGACGTCAGCAAAATTTAAATGACGGTTGTTTTTCTCTGTTATCCTGCCCAAGTGGATTTTTCCACGGGCCTTATCGACTAGTTCATTATAAAATTCATGTTTCTGTCTGTCAAAACTTATTAGAAAAAAAATCATTTGAAGTTGGCAATTGTAAACAGATTCAATAAACTCAGTAAACAACAACAACAACAACAACAACAACAACAAAAGTGCCTTCTGATGCCTTTGAATAGCCAACTATGTATTCCTTTTTTATGTGTGCATAATTCATACTTTTTCTCTAGATGTTAGCCAAAGTTTGTCTGCTCCGTATTCACCCAATTACCACAATTAATTTTGGAATGTGATTAGTGGAGTATGTGAAGAATTCGACCCCCCTATAAAAATATTGCAATACAATTTTATACTTCTTAATAAAAACCTATGCCTTTTTTTTTCTTTCAAGTTTTGCAACTATAAGTTGTTTGTTCTGTTCCAAATTCTCATCATTTAAGTCAGGGTAAAACACCTAATTAGGCTATGTTAATTGAGGTAACAAATTGTAGAGTAGGTAATTTGTAACCTATCATTTAATATTCTGCATGCCGACCTCCATTATTTGATACAAAAAAGCTAACAGGGAGGTTGTTAAAGTAATCAATACATGGCTTAAATACAACAACATTTGGTCAGGCGTTTCTAGGTCCATGTTAAATCCGTTCTGCAATTTAAAATAATTTAAGCAAAATTGTAAGTTCTTAATCATCTAGTTAAGCCACAAGTCAAGTGGCTATGGTAAAAAAGTCAAGTCACTATGGTAGCCTAATTAGGCTACCATAGCCTAATCACGTGTTTAACCTGTCTGTCATTGGCACTACAATTGGCATTACCTTACTTATGAAACTCATATATTTTGCAAGCTAATATGGTAGTAGATTGGGATACTCAATTTGACAACTTTTAGGGAGCTTATCTTGCAAAGTAGGAAGAAAACAGTGACAACTGAGGTTTGCCACGCTTAATTCGTTTTCTGTTACTTAAACTTTCACACTTTTGTTTGTTATTGGTCTCCCTGTGTAGCCATCTATATAGGTCCACATAATGTTCTGCTATCTTGATAATTTTTTTGTTTTTAGTTTTTTAGCAGGCATAAAGCAATTCAATTGGCTAATAATTCTTTTTAGAAGATCTGATTGGTTAAAAAACTATTTGCCTGCCGAAAAAAATGTAAACAAAGTTTATAGCAAGTCATCTATAAAAATCAAAACAAGAACAAGAAACAATTGTGCAAGAAAGATATTAATTTTACCGTTTAATTAGCTGTACATGAGTAGCTAATTAGCTGTATATATGTCGTATTATTAAAAACTATTCTGAGTTTAAGAAAAAATCTGGAAAAGACGTAGTAAGTTTTGAAGAACATGAGGAAGCTTTTGATTACAATCAATATCAAAAAAATTGTGAAAATTTGTGTAAAAGAGATCTCTACGGTATAATTAGCCATATGAGCAGCTAATTGTACTGTACATATATACCGTATAATTATCCTGCATCAGCTAACTAGCTAACTATCCTGTTACAGGCTAGCTAATTATCAGTTCACCCTGACTTCCTAAGTTTGGGACAAAAATAAGTATTTTTTAGATAAACTTTTTGGGCTATGGGAGGTGAGCTTTAACAGCAATGAGTACTTAAATCACTTATATGACCTGGAGAAGATAGATAGATAGATGTGCATATTTTACATGGCTAGCCTCACAAATATCGAGGGATATACCCTGTCTATTATTTCCCAGGAGGGGCCATGGCTTAGATGGAGAGTCCTAGAGTATTTAATGCTCATTTTGAGCTACGCAGACCCAATTAGTAGGGCCCACGCTCTACTAGACAACTCCCGGCAACATCCAACGGCCCACACAGTGTGCCATCTCCCCAATTTCCCTCACATGGCTTGGGTTAACCCGGGGCTATGGTAACATTCACTCGCCCATGTTGAATCGCCGTCAAGAGGTCTCCGCTCCCGCACAGAGTACGAAAGCTATAACCACTAATCTACGGCGTCACAGAAAAGCTTTATAGCTAGCTATCTAGTTGGTTACCTTTCCTCTATTTTCTGAAGAGAATCCAGTTACCTGTGGAAATTGAAAATCTAGTAGGAGCCAGTTCGCCTAAGAGTGCTAAGAGCTATCCATACTAAACCATTTAATCTTACTTTTGTACTGTAGCTAGGTAAAAAGTATACAGTAATCCAGAAAACACAAGGGAGAAGTAAAGAGACAACACTGCAGTGCAATTCTAGGAATATTTCTTCGACGTTGAGCTGCCATTATGGAAATATTTTTGTTGCCAAGGTGTAAGAAATACTTTTGACCCTCGGCGGGGAACCCGATGCGAAGTGGGTTTTTGGTATAACTTATCAGAAAAAACAAAGTCGGACATAATTTTAGCCACATCTAAAAATGGTTATATTTGTCCGACTAACATTTTGCCGATTAATAATATTTTCCGTTTTTAAAATTTTGTGACTAATTTAATCTCAAGTATATGGGAGACAACCACCATTATTTTTTATTTTTGTGAGGTAATTTAATAGTCATCAAATATGCAAGAATCTCTCTTCACTTGTGCCAATTCCACTATTGCCTTCTTCTCGCTTCCTGCTTGTTTTGAGATTTCATTATCGCCCTGACTCTGATTCTCTGATGCTTCCAGGATTGTTCTTTTCCCTTTCTTTTCCGAGGTCGTGTTACGATTTCGCTCTTGCTCTCCACTGATGTTTCACCTATGGAGGTCAATCTCGCCCCCAGGGTCTTGTGGCCCTTGAGCGGTTATTACGGAGTGGTGGCCAACTTCATCAACAAGGCAAAATGCCCTGGGAACAAGGTTGCTATGGAGGTGACTTTCTTTCTTTTTCTTACTTATGTTAATTTTTGAAATTGTAGCTTCACGCCTGTCGTGGACGACCGACGTCAGTCACTTTTTCCTCTTCTTCTACTCCATCTCTAAAGAGAGGAGGATGAGGGATAAGATCGAACTACAGAGACTATACTGTTTTCTGAGGCTTCATTTGTCCCGGGGATCGGAGGTTCATCTGGGAGAGTTTTTAGAAACTTGTCGAGGGCTGTTTTAAACTTTAAAACTGGACATGAAGTGATGCTTCTTAGAGACTTGGGCAGGGCGTTGAAGGTTCTTGGAGCTTGTGTAGTTTAGCGAAGCTTGTGGAATTGTTCAGCACCGGTGGTAGTTGAAGGAGACGCCCTTTTCTTTGTGTTGCATGGGTTTGCATGGGTGGGTGAAGGTTTGGGACAATGCCTTCAGCTATTTTACAACTGTATATGGCTTGATAGCGTTCACGTCGTCGTTGTAACGAGTACAATTTGAGCTGTTTAAGTGCGTTGTTGTAAGTCATTCTGTGTACACAGTTGATATTTTTCAGGTAGCTCCATTGCAGAGCTTCTAGTACCTTGATTTGTCCTTTACTAGCAGGAGACCACAGTTGAGAGGAGTACTCGAGTCTAGGGATGACAAGGGATTTCCATAGTGGTAGGAGAACTTCTGGTGATCGCGATCGAAAGACTCGAAGAATCCAGCTTGTAAGTTGTTTTGTATTTTCTACAATTTTATTTATATGCGATTTGAAGGTAGCATCATCTGTCATTATTATTCCAAGATCTTTGGTTTGTGTTTTTGGTTGGATTTGTGTTGATGCTGTTGTTTTGTACTTTGACTTTGACTTCAGATCTAGGTCTTTTCCGTACTGCAGGAGTTCAAACTTTGTATTGTTGAACATCATGTTGTTTTGTTTACTCCATTCGTAGACTGAGTTTAGGTCCGCTTGCATTTTTTCAATGTCACTTTCAGAGCTAACCTTCATTGTAAGTCTTGTATCATCTGCAAAGCTTGAGAGTGATGCGTCCTTTACAGAAAGATCAATATCCCCAATAAGGATAAGGAAGATGAGCGGTCCAAGCACACTTCCTTGTGGTACGCCAGAGATGACTTTTGTGGTGCGTGAGTGGTGACCGTTTACTGAGACGCACTGGGTTCTGTTTTTTAGGAAGGACTTCAGCCATTTGAGTAGTTTGCCTTTGATACCTAAGTTTTCTATCTTTTTAAGGGCTATGTCTATATCGACTTTGTCAAACGCTTTTGCGAAATCCAAGTATACAACATCAGCGTTTGAGTTGTTGCAGAGTATTTGTAGAATGTTGTCGAAATGGTCAAGAAGCTGGCTCAGACATGACCGTCCACCACGAAAACCATGTTGGGAGCTGTTGAACAGGTTATTTTCTTCCATGAATGACACAATTTGATTTCGGACAACCTTTTCAAAGACCTTTATGATGTGAGAAGTTAGGGCAATTGGGCGGTATTTTTTAGCTTTAGTTTTGCTTCCACTCTTGTGTTTTGGTGTTATTATAGCACTGTGTCTTGAATGGTTCCTTCTTCAAATAATTTCGTCCAAATCAGCTTCCTGATTGTTTTCCACTTCCCTATCTCATCTGACGATTCGAGGATTAGCAGATTGATTTATTCGTCTAATGACGATTCTTTTTCTTCTTTTGTTTTTAGTAATTGTAGTGTAATATAGTGCAGAAAGGAACTTCTTTATTTTTGAATAAGTAATGTAGCGGGAACTTTTGTCGGTAACCTAAGGGGTTAGGGTGTGAATAAATCGGGATAGGTGGGTTTTCATGAGGTCTGAAATGGGGGGAGTTAAATGCCTTTGACTTGCCCCTGTCTCAAAATATTTTTAACTGTTATACTTTGTGTTGTCCCCCTACAGAATTGGATTATTGTTACTTATATGCGTATTATTTTTGTTACTTACACTGTTTGGAAGAATCTTTTTGAAGAATTCACATTTCAGTTTCTTAGTTTCCCAAATGTACTAAACACTTATTCCAATCTGAAATTTTGTGCTGTCCCCTCCTCCTCCAATAATTACGTTACAAAGAGTTACAGAGTGTCCTTGCAGGTTATGCAAAGTTTATGTACAGAACTTAGGATTTGTAACTATTTTTGGAGATCATTAAGCTCGTTTATGCATTCGGTGTAAATAGACCCAATTAATACTGTGGCTGCATTTTTTATATTTTAGTATTTTATTTTAATATCATTGTATTTTTCATACTTTTCTTAACCGAATCGAAATAAAGTAATAATAATAATAATAATAAACAATGTAAATGCCCTCCCTCACTTGACTCTTCACAAACGCATTTCTGCATCTATTTTCTCCCTCAATTGGTATTTTAAAAACGCTTTGAATTATCATAGAATTATATATTTAAAATATGATAAATAAATACAACCTAAAAATAACAAAAATACATCTTAAAACGCTTTCTAAAAATATCATATGCTTCTTCAAGATGAAAATGTAGCAATAACTCGTCTCATGGATCTCTGAGAAGCAGGGTAGGCGGCACAAAACAAGGCAATACTTTGTAATACTTTTTAAAGCCATGCAACAAATAAAAATAGATGAAATATTGTCAGAATGTTTAATATCAGTTAATATATCATCATATGTAAAAAAACAAAAATTTGTAATATTAGATATACTTGAGGCTAGGTATTGGCATCAACATAACAAGCTTGGATTTTTTCCCTCACTCGTGTTTTCCAAACAACTATAAAACCAAAATTGCAAGAATTAACGTTACAAAAAACATCAATCATTCATCACCGCCGTTTTCTTTGTCCTCCACCGACATCATTCGAATTTCTCTTCTCAGGCGAATGTAAAACTTTAACACCTCAGTATGAGCCTTTACACAGTTCGGAGTGATGTCAAGTACACGCAGTCCGTCCAAACTCTTCGCTCGGGAGAGAGCCACGTAGGCTTGACCGTGTTCAAACACACGAGACAATGAAACTTCACAACAGTCCAATGTTAGGCCCTGTAAATGAAGATATAACGAAAGGACGTAAGTGAATTACATGACACAAATACGTTGTATTGTTACATCATTAAACTCTGCTCTCCACTAGACGGAAAATTCCGCGCACATAAGAGAATCTTACGGCAATCAATTAACATTTGATCGACATAAAATTCAATCAGTCATTTAAAGGCATAAAATACAATGGAAGACCAGCTTAAGAGAGAAGACAAATTGTCAACTACTCCTATTTACTGCACCAACCTGAACTTTACTCTGAACTTTAACTTTTGGAAATTAATAAACTCTTAATTCGAGAATCTGGAATACTACTCGACTCAAGTATTTTAATCAATAATACGCATGCATACATGAAATATATATTATTAAACATATTATCCGCGCAAGTTAAAATTCCACCAAAAATAACAAAGAGAGAAACGTCTTGTATTTGCATATTTTTTAGACGTATTAATTTTCATGCAAAAACGTACAGAACGGATTAGCAGTTATGTTTAGAAATAGAAAAAGGGAGAACAGCCTACACCCTAAAAAATAAAGTGGTTAAATAAGACGCTCTATTGCAGTCACATGGGCAGTGGACCCCATATATAGGTAATACTCTCCATTGCAGTCACATGGGTTGTGGTCCCCCAAATATAGGTCCCCTTATTATGCTTATTCGTTCAACCTTTTTCAAATCCAATGATCGAGCTACAACGACAAATTCGGTTTCTCAGCTTAGTTTCCAATAGCATAGTTAAGTAAGAACGAACAGACCGATTTTAATGAAACTCATATTTACATGGATTACAAATGTTATCGGTAACCAAGTTGTACCCCTTAGAAATTAAAAAAAGGTCTTACAGATTGCCAGCGAATTTCATAAATGAATTCCAGGTGAATTCAAGAGGATTAAAGAAAAATCTAATAATATGAGTTTTGAAATGTACAACACAATTACGTACCTGGCTTTTATGAATTGAGATAGCCCAAGCTAACTTTAGTGGTATTTGAGATCGTGTCACCACGCCACTATTTGTTTTAAATGGAAACCTTTCCCTTTTCATAAGCAGTTCGGAACCTTCAGAAAACTTTACAAACGGCATCCCTGTGAAAAGATGAAAATAAGTGTCTAATAGGTTAACAAGCTGCCGTGTGTTTGACCACACAGGAAATTTTACCGTGTGCTTGACCACACATGAAATTTTTCCGTGTTTGATCACACAGGAAATTTTACCGTGTGTTTGACCGTACAGGAAATTTTGCCGTGTGTTAGACCACACGTTACGTTCTCCATGGAAAGAACGCTTGTATGTCAGACGTTTTCTTTCACAGGCTCAGTTGCTTTGCGTTTAGTTTTACTTGGACAAGAAGTTTGCTAGCAAAGCAAAAAATTTGCCCTTAACTTTTGCGACTTCAGAATTTTATCTACCCTAGCTTTCACCTTATTAAAAAATAAATGAAAATTACAACAGTATGGAAACAAATTTTGGATCTGCGTTTGATTACAGAGCCAGGTAACGTTTGACACACTAAACAAAATTGATAATCACAATTTTTTCCCTTAAAAGTCGTAGTAATAAAAAATTATAAGATAAGTTGTAAGTTACCATCTTTGTCGGATGCGAACTTAGTTACCACTCCTCTTGCACCATTCACTAGACCAATAGCCACGTTCAAGTTTCTAGTCAGCATAACCTAAGTTGTAAAATATGTTGGAATAATTACATGGGATATTTTATATAAACCATAATATGTGGATGTTTGTTTGTTTGTTTCTCAAATATATATTCCTTCCGTTACGCTTGAGTTTTTGGTTAGATCATTATGGAAAACTAAGTACGATTTCAAGGTCTAAGTCAACCAATCAGAAAGTTTTGAATAGGTCTTTGATTTCTATTTTTCTCACTGTAGAACAACATAAAGCTTTAAAAGTTTATGTTTGTCAAAAAAAGTCGATCTTGATCAATACGACCAATCAACAAATACATTCTTCCACCATAAATACAATGCAAGGTAAGCACATATCTGGTAAAACAAGACAAAAAAAAACTAGAAACATGCATTACCTGTGCACCTTCTTTCAATTCAAGTTTATAAGGAACTTGTAGACTCTTGTCCATTTGTGTGGTGTATGCTGTCTCACTGTCGGTGGCATAAAAAACTCTTTTCTCACCCTTCAGATTGGTCATTTTTATGTTGTTGATTTCTTCCACACTGTCTTTATGAGTACACAGTCTTGTCGGTTGGATTCCACATTTCTCGATTTGGTGGTGACGTGTCTCTAACAACTTTTTGTAGATGTGTTCTGGACATCTAAATTTAAAAATTGACGTTTACATGAACGATTTTATTGATCGTTTAATATTAAAAAACAACACCCTAAATTATCAAAAAGGGCGTTCTCAATATCACACCCTTTTTTAGAAAAGAATTGATAAGATTTGAGGTTTTTTTCTAAAAAAAATTAAGGGAAATCGAGGTTTGCTTTTTTATCAAAAATGGATGGAAGCAAGGTAACGTTGCTGGAAGGTGAAAACACAACATATAGGCACATAGACTTTTTCCTAAAGACTAGCCGGGGTAAGCGCCAGAAGTAAAAGTGTTACCCAGCATTGAAAAGCCTGTGGACCAATTAATAAGAACCGTAAACTGTGCCACACATTCAGTTGGAGCACTCTAGTACAGGTATGCAGTATGTCGTTAATCTGGTGAAGCGCACAGAGCATTATGGTGTTTCAGGTCTAATATCGATATTTGTGAGGCTAGCCATGTAAAATATACACATCTATCTATCTATCTATCTATATATTTTCAAAAAAAAACTTTCCTGCACAATTAGGTTAGTCTACAACGTTACCCCGTCATATTAAAAACACCTTACCAAACTTTGTTATTGTTCAGAAAATGTTTGCGGTGAAAGTTTAAAAAATGAATTTTACTCTGGGCTGCGCACTTAGTATATACAGTTAAACAATGTTGCACATTTATGTAGGTACAATACCTTTTTATAAAAAACTTTATCCCAACTTCGGTTAAACAGAAACACAGGAAACAGCCCGTCATTAACACTAGACTGAGCGCTTAGTACAGGCAAACTGTGTTGCACATCAAGCTCAAATCAAGGAGAAATCGATTCCCTTAAAAGATTTTGTATGGAAACAACCACAATGGTCGAAATTACGAACTACTTCCATATTTACCTTCAAATATGTATCGAAAATATCGATCGAAAAAGAACTGAAAAAATTAAAGAGAAGTAAAGCCACAGGTGTAGACGATCTTCCACCTGGACTGCTCAAAGATTGTTCCAGTCAAATCGCTGCTCCACTTTGTCACATAATAAACTTATCTATACAAACGGCTATGATACCTGGAGAATGGAAGCATGCTGTAGTTAAGCCAATTTTTAAAAAAGGTTCGACTGACGATAACAATAACTATAGACCTATATCTATATTGCCGGTCATCTCAAAAATTCTCGAAAGGGCAGTATATGACCAAGTTATCGAATATCTTGAGAAGAACAACTTACTATCTCAGTATCAATTTGGGTATCGTCGTCTCAGATCAACAGATTTGGCTGCTAATCTATTGTTAGATGACATTAGAAAGGAAGTTGATAAGAAAAAATACGTTGCTGCAGTTTTCATGGACTTGTCAAAAGCCTTCGACACGGTTGGTCATAGTATTTTAATTGAGAAATTATCAGCTTATGGTATACGTGGTAACGAACTAGAATGGTTTTCTGATTATTTGTTTGGGAGAAAGCAGGAAGTAGTGGTAAATAACATCAAATCTGACCCACAACCAGTGAATTGTGGTGTTCCGCAAGGGTCCATACTCGGGCCATTATTATTTTTAATTTTCTTTAATGACTTTGATAATGTCCTACTTAAAGCTAGCGTTATTAAATTTGCAGATGACACTGTTATCTACTTCTCAAGTGAAAGCTTTCTCGTCCTTGAAAATGTATTAAATGAAGAACTTCTTGCTGTTGAGACATATCTACGAGAAAATGATCTTGTTATTAATTTAAACAAAGGGAAAACAGAATGGATGATATTCGGGACGAGTAAAATGTTGAAAAGTGCTGAAGGAAAAATATCATTGTCATGTAATTTTGTGGAGATTAATGAGACGAAAAGCTACAAGTATTTGGGATCAATTATTGATCCTAAGTTGTCTCTAAATAACAACTTCGACTCTACATACAAAAAAGCATCTGGAAGACTCCGTTTACTGACGAGACTACGATCCGAAGTTGACGATACAACTGCTAAAAAGATTTACGAAACAATGATAACTCCAATCATTACATTCAATAGTATCATCAATTTGAACCTGAATAACACCCAGTTGAACAAACTGCAGTCCTTGGATAGACGTGCCAGAGTAGTAACTAACAACAACAGTTTACAACCCATTTACGACAAAATTCAACGAAATGCTTGTAATGTTGTCAGAAAATGTATTGATCGTAAAACATGCTCAAATTATTGGAACCACTTTCAGCTGCTAAACCATCAAAGACTGACTCGAAACAATTTTTATTCGCTAAAGTTACCAGCAGTACGTTTGGATATGGCAAGAAATGGTTTTTACTATATGGGTGCCAGTATATATAATTCTTTACCAATAGATATACGAAGGGAGCCTAGTTATATGAAATTTAAAAATAAATTGGATAACCATATTTTTTAATCGTTTGGCCTACTTACACACTTTATTTGGACTTTGGACCCTAACACAATATGAAGCTCTAATACCTTGTCTAGTCTTCCTTATTTATATGTTTTCACCTCTGTTTCTCACCCTTTCTACTTGATGTTTTTAGATACTGTAAGCTTATGACATACGCGGTTTTGAATTAAAATGTTTTTTGCCGATTATTCATGGACACCTATAATCTTATCTTTAGTGTATTTTCACCATTTCATCTATGTGCTTAGCGTTTTTCTTTTTGTTTTGCCTATTCCTTTTCATTTTATTTGATTTTAATTTTAGCAGGACACATTTGAAAAGCAGAAATTTATTCTGAAATGTATATCCTGGGTAAATATTGATGATAAATAAATAAATAAAATAAAGTTTATGCTTAATACCCCTTTACCACAGTTTATTCATGGTGTTAACTCTGTCATAGCAAAAAAATTAGTCAATATTATTTTATTTTGCAGAATAAGTTTCAGTAAACGTTAACAAATTAATCATGACACTGGAATGAGCACTTATTACAGGTAAACTGTGTCACACATTTCTATAGGCGTAATACCCTTTTTCCCAAAATAACTTATCACAACTTCAATTTAAATAAAAACACACAAAACAGCACGTTGTTAACATCAGGTTGAACATTTATTACAGGTAAACCGTGTCATACATGAGTTATAGGCATAATACCATTTTTCCAAAAAAACACAACGGTTTGAATAAAAACACAGGAAACAGCCCATGGTTACTCTGTCCAGCTAAAAAAAATTACTTTGCGGATTAAGTTTTCATGACAGTAATAAAATGTGTAGTTACTATATTTAGCATCATAAAAATTATTGAATAAGAAATTTGTTGTAGCTAGCTAAAAACTGCATTTGGCCACTTTCACTTTTTAGCCAGAGGTAGGTCAAGAGCTATATAGCTAGCTAATAGCCACAACCCCTACATAAAAATAAATATTGATATACCAAACTGAATAAAAACTTTAAAAGAATGGAATAAATACGTTCAGCAGAATGCTACCTCGAAATCTACGTTCCTAGCTAAGATCTTAAAATTGGTTTGTTTAAGATTTATACATGGCTAGAGAACGTGGTAATATATTTATCATATTCCTATAGAGTTATGTGATGAGCAGCTATCCTGAGAAATCTAAAGGGGTGAAACGTTAAGGTGTAGCTAAGTGCTTCAAAGAAAATGGGAAAAGATTGAGAAAATATAGTGTAAAAGCAATGTAAAACCAATCTGTCCTCGTGGCCTCATGGTTGCGATATTCTGGTGAACTATGGAAGCCCCGGCCTAAAATTAAACGCCAGGTTGCGCAAACACGTGAAACGGATAAGGTTTCTGATTGGTTAATGAAATTAAAGTCTGGTGCAAAAGGGTTGACAGGCTTAATACTTCGGATTTTGGGTTTTGGTAGAAATTGCTGTGAGTACATTAAATGGAAAATTTTGCGGTAGAAATTGCTGCAAATACAAGAATTGGAAAATTTTGTGGTTAAAATAAGTGTGGATACAAGAAGTGGAACATTTTGCAGTAAAAAATTGTTGCGCCTAAAAGAAATGCAAAGATTTTGTGGTAGAAATTGTTGTGGGTACAATAAATGGGAAAAATGTTGCATTAGAAATTGTTGTGGATAGAAGAAATGGAAAAATGCGAATCACATGTTAAACAAGGTCAACATAATTTGAACAAAATCGCCAAGAAAATCACTTATAACAAATGCAAAATGTGTAAAAAGCCAGCCATAAAAAAAGCTCAATTTTCACATAAATTAACATAACTCAATGAAGAAAAAAGATTGGTACTTGAAACTTCACATGATGATAGAATGACCTTTTGGCTTTTCAAAAAGTAAAAAATTGACTTGACATGTCATGCCAATGTGACAATAGGGTGATGACAATAGAAACAATAGATTTTGGTCAAGAAAAGATTTCTTAAGTTATATCTACATATATACTAAGTGTTTAATATCTATCGATAGGAAATCAAAAGTTCTCTGTTCTGAATGAGGGAAAAATTTTCCTTAGCAACGGTTGCTAGGCAACAGCAAAAAAACAGTTTTTTCATAGCAACCATACCTTAAAGTGATCAAAATGAAATTTCCTTCATTTAGAACAATCTAAACATTGATCTGAACCTCTCCTGAAAATTTCAGCTCAAAAGGATGACTACAACAGTCACAATCTTTTCTCAAAGCTCAAAAACCTCATTTCCGGGAAATCGCCAAAAAAGATAATTTTCACGTCAAAATAGTAGAATTTTTGCATTTGAGGGCAATCTTTAAGTAATTCTGGTGAAAAATCATCCTAACCTATTTATATCATAAGATAAATATATACAACATAATAACTTGCTCAAAATCCAAAAAATATAGATAAACAGTTATCTGATATACTCCCTGACGTCACTGTCCGAAACAAATAAAATTTCAGGTTCCCTCCATTCATCGCTTGTCACCGTCTTTGGTGAAGAACAACTAGCACCCTTTGATGAAGAGCAACTAGCAGTATTCAGTTTATCTACAATGATATCTTTGTCAGGCAGTTTGTTAACTGTGAAACCACCAGATTGATAAGATTTAGCAGAGCTTTTGCCTTTCTTTCTCAAGAATCTCAGTCTCTGACGACGTCTCCGGTAATAAGATGCGACCTTTCGGCTTGCATGATAAATGCGTTTCTTGTTTTCTTGTTGGTAACCAATCAGAGTATTAGTACCAATGTCAGTTATGCCTACTCTCTCTAGAATTGCTCCTTGTCCTGCAGCCCCCACATTCCAAGCAATAATGGTTTGGGCTGCTGCAGCCTCAAGTTTTGCCTTACCACAGAAAACCCGCTTTGGGCATTTAGCCCAGAGGATGTTATTGATAGATTCGTTCTGGTTCTGAGTAAATCCCTTCAAACACCTTTCTAGAAGGGTAGAGCAGGACAATCTATCAAAGATGGGTTTTAACTCAGCACGAAAAATGTTTGGCAAGTAACGGTCTTGGTTGTACTCTGATGTTCCATTTATTTTGTCCTTTTGGTAACGACACCACGACGTTGACGACCTTGGGCAGTACTTATGCTGTTCATCCAATGATTCCTTTTTCCCACCCAGAATGGTGTGATAAAAGATAGCCCAAACAGCATCAGTCATGGTTTTTAAGCTTCCTTGGTTATTCCGGATTGCTGCACCATAATAGTTTTGTAAACTGTCAATAACCGCATCTGTCAACCGACCCTTTCCGCCAACTCCTTGTCCGTCATCTAGTACTTGACCTCTCTTGAATTTCTTCTTGTAATTTCTCAGATTTTTACCCATTCTCTTTTGTATATGTCCTACACAGTCTTCTTTTTCAGTTGGGTATTTGTCACCAAATTCTTTTACCAATGCCTCACGGACTTCCCCAAAGGATCACGAGTCACCGTCACCAACATAATGGTATACCGAAGGTTGTGTTTCTTGATTGACCGGACGAACATTTCAACTGCTGCTGACTTTTCCATTTCCCCTGCTGAGTCTGTATGATTGATTTCACAATGTGGTTTATGCTTTTCAAACCAGGTTTTATACCTTTGACTGTCTTTGTTCCAGTGGGCACGAGATTTACATTCAAAACATATTTTAG
The DNA here is from genome assembly GCA_030067915.1 of Hydractinia echinata. Taxonomy (NCBI): domain Eukaryota; kingdom Metazoa; phylum Cnidaria; class Hydrozoa; order Anthoathecata; family Hydractiniidae; genus Hydractinia; species Hydractinia echinata. The sequence continues at coordinate 359,158 of JASGCC010000060.1, forward strand.
ACTTGACGACATAATCTAGGGCTTCTCCGGTGTCCATGGAGATAATGTATACAACACCAAGCAATGACGAAAACCCATATCTTTTCTGCCAAGTACCATCTACTGAGACACTGCAATCAAAAATATCTGAATCAATATCTTTCCCTTTATCATTTTCATTGTTATTGATTAAAAATTTCTTTATGTTTTCAGCACTTTTTCGTAATGTCTCTGTTACCACGGCTTTGCTCGCTTCTGAAAGACGCTTCACATTTTGATTGTAGCTAGCTGGGGTTGGTGGTTGGGGTAAATTTAAGGTAGAGCATAACTTTTGGAGAGCAGTGAGTCCAAATCCACTGGAAAAGCTGGATTGTGTTGCCCTTAAATTTATCTTGGACGTGTGAGAAATTGATTTGCTAGTTTCGAAATCGGTGCAGGCGTTGCATACCGTACATTTCAATGACAATTGTTCCTTCAAGCCATGCCTTCTAGAATCATCCTGCAACAAAATCAAGCTGCTTTTAGGATTCTTACAGCTCTTACAGATTGCTGAGAGTTCAAATCCTTTTTGTAGAAGAGAACTGTCAATAATTTTGTTTCCAAAGCACGGCCGTTTGGATGCTTTGGATGGTTGGCTATCGGGCGACGACAGTCCCAGTTCGGTTAATGCCCGCTTTCGAGTAAACACACCTTCACGCTCCTTAGCTCTCAAAGGACAATTTCTTTCTATTTTGTCAAAAGATCTGTTGAATTTATCAGGTGAAAAGTTTTTAAGTGGTGAAGAAGTTGTTGTGACATTGTTATTTTCTTTCGATGCGCCTTTATAACCTTTACGTTTTTTCTTGTATTTGCTTCGTTTTTTAATTCCAACCATTTTATTTACTTAGTTCTAAATAAACAGAAAGATTATCTCGGACGTGTGAGAAATTGATTTGCTAGTTTCGAAATCGGTGCAGGCGTTGCATACCGTACATTTCAATGACAATTGTTCCTTCAAGCCATGCCTTCTAGAATCATCCTGCAACAAAATCAAGCTGCTTTTAGGATTCTTACAGCTCTTACAGATTGCTGAGAGTTCAAATCCTTTTTGTAGAAGAGAACTGTCAATAATTTTGTTTCCAAAGCACGGCCGTTTGGATGCTTTGGATGGTTGGCTATCGGGCGACGACAGTCCCAGTTCGGTTAATGCCCGCTTTCGAGTAAACACACCTTCACGCTCCTTAGCTCTCAAAGGACAATTTCTTTCTATTTTGTCAAAAGATCTGTTGAATTTATCAGGTGAAAAGTTTTTAAGTGGTGAAGATGTTGTTGTGACATTGTTATTTTCTTTCGGTGCGCCTTTATAACCTTTACGTTTTTTCTTGTATTTGCTTCGTTTTTTAATTCCAACCATTTTATTTACTTAGTTCTAAATAAACAGAAAGATATAAAGTGAATAAGGAATAGCAAGAAATAGAAGTATTGTTCTATTTTATCTCCAGATATTGATCAAAACAGCACACAAGTCAAAACAAGGTTTCATAGACTTCAAGATGCTTCACTGCCAATTTCTCCGCCACCCTATTGAGTCCGTATACATTATACATGAAAATATGAGGCGCCATTTAGTTCGATATTACCCGTGGATCATTCGAGCGCAATTTCAACAAAGACTGATTACTGGTTGGAGGCAGAGAGCCCCTAGCAACGGAACCCTTCCCAGTTGCTAAGGGAAAATTCAAAATTCCAGGATTCACCACCCCTCCTAATTATGCAAAATTTTGTACTTTCCACTTCGATTTTCAAAAAATCCTTTTAGGGGGTGATTCTATATAGATATAAGATGACTTTAAGCAAAAAAACTCAAAATCCAAAAAAAAATTTGGAGCTTCAAAAAAATGTATAGAGCCACCAGAAAATGGGAAAAGATTGAGAAAATATAGTGTAAAAGCAATGTAAAACCAATCTGTCCTCGTGGCCTCATGGTTGCGATATTCTGGTGAACTATGGAAGCCCCGGCCTAAAATTAAACGCCAGGTTGCGCAAACACGTGAAACGGATAAGGTTTCTGATTGGTTAATGAAATTAAAGTCTGTGAGTACATTAAATGGAAAATTTTGCGGTAGAAATTGCTGCAAATACAAGAATTGGAAAATTTTGTGGTTAAAATAAGTGTGGATACAAGAAGTGGAACATTTTGCAGTAAAAAATTGTTACGCCTACAAGAAATGCAAAGATTTTGTGGTAGAAATTGTTGTGGGTACAATAAATGGGAAAAATGTTGCATTAGAAATTGTTGTGGATAGAAGAAATGGAAAAATGCGAATCACATGTTAAACAAGGTCAACATAATTTGAACAAAATCGCCAAGAAAATCACTTATAACAAATGCAAAATGGGTAAAAAGCCAGCCATAAAAAATCTTGTGCTAGAAATAGGACTTAATGAACTTACTTTCCAACACGAATATACTGCAGAATATTGACAAATTCTTGATCACTTTGTCGTTTCACGTCTGTTAGCTCAAACTTCATCTGAACGCAGGCTGACCAGCACTTCGACTGAATATAAAAAACAACAAACATAAAAAAATGGAACTAGGAACGTAAGCGATATGCAGAACTATGTAGCATTTTTTTATCGGTTGAAAAAACAGCAACTAGAGATTCCATTTCTAAGTAGAATTTGTATTAAATAGTGTAAAAAATCTTTAGAAAAGCTAGATCTTCTTGAAAACAACAACAACAAACAAACTATACAGTACTTCATTGTAATATTATTTTTAAAAATAAATGAAATATTTATCTGCCTGCATGTTTCGTTCCTACACGATAGTTCATTTTGCAGTTTAACATTACTATAATGGCACAAATTTACCATGGTTTGTCAAAAAAAATTTATACACAATACAAAATCCTAATAAAATAGTTTTTTCATAAAAGAAGTTTAAAAATAAAGTAAAAAGGTGCAAAAAATTCCAGCCTTTTTTCATTTCATATGACGCAGGGTTGTCACATTTTTTTATTCAAGGAGCATTGAGGACTTTTTAAGAAATTTTTTTAGAATTAATTTTTGAGGTTATGATATTTTCTCAAAAGGGTCTACAAAATAAGTTGTTTTTTGATATTTTAGTGGCTTGCACGAAAGTTGAGCTAATGACAGGGGGAGTTTTTTAAGCAACTAGGACACAAACAACATCTTAAATCATCTTGGATCTCATATTGAAAGCTAAATAAACTGAAAATGAGGGAAAAGTACCTATCTAATTTATCTCCATAATTTTAATCAATTTAAACCTTGTTTTTTCTGTTAAAAGAAACTTAACTTTTTGACCTATAGCTAGTAATTTTTTTTTTTAAATTATTGCGTTTAGCCAGTTGAAGCAATAACAAATGGTGGTAAACAAAAATATATACCTGGAAACAAAAACTTTTTTCTTGGACCGGTGGCAGTTGCAAGAAATCGCCACACAGAACCAGTTGAATTCCACCAAAAGGACGATCATCCTTGCGGATCATTCTCGCAATCTATAACACAGATCACAATTTCTAGCCAATAATGGGGTATAGCAGATCATTTTGCAGTAATATACAGATTACTGCACAACTAAAGTTAAAAAATTAAAACTAAAGTCAAAATAAAAATATGAAAAACGAGAAAATACAAAAAGAACAGGACAGGACAGAACAGAATGAGAAAATAAGATTAAAAGGGAAATAAATATAAAAGAATAAAAGTTTTATTATCTTAAAAAATTATTTTTTTCTGCTTTCCAAATACTTGGCTGATTATTGAACCAATAACTGGTAAACTACTAATCAAAGTTATTATTTTGTAGTGAAAGCAAAGCCATATAAAAATAGCAATCAAACTGATAAGTAAATAAAAATAATGAAAACAACAGACAATGCACATTAAGTTGTCACCATATTTATTTATCTATTATCTATTTACGCTGATGTTTTTTAAGTTGGTGAAAATTGCACCGATGTTCACTGTGACTGTTATGAAGCGCTTAGCTTTAAGAACAATGAGCCATCTTAAAGAAAAGCTACCGATGCTATATGAAGATCAAACTTTTCCAGAGATACTGAAATTAGGATGTCCTAACATGCCCAAACCAGCTTAATACAGTAAAGTCCCAGAGAGACAAAAAAAAAGTAAAAAAATAATATTTTTTTTATCTGACATAATCTGCTGTCATTGTTTGGAGTTTTTGGAAAATTCGCAAAAGTTTATTCCTGCGAAATGTTCTGCTTTCTCCGAACTGCAGAAGTTTTATTTCTGTACAATTAGAATTGGTCTTTCCTGCAAAATGGAAAGATTTTGTTGTAAAGTACTTTGTTCCCTGATAAAATAGCAGGCCAGTGAAAACGAAAACACTTTGCTGTACTGTTTTTTTAATGTATCAAAGCCAATACAAATGGAAGATGAGGAAAATAAGGTAACACACTCATTTTATTTGCAAAATATCCACCCACGTTTCTAAGTACAACAAAAACACTAAAAAAGAGAAAAATCACTCCGTTTTGTGGATATTTTAATTAACAAATAATAAAGTTTTTCTATATACTGGCCAATCACTTTTTTAAAGCATGGCAATAAGAAATAATTACTAAAAAGACAAAAGAATAAATTTTAGGAGCTAAATAATATTTTGTAAAAATTTTACGTTATTTAAGAAATTTAGATGTGACCACATATAAATTATTATTTATAACAAACTGTTGCTGAAGATTTTAAACACATATTTTGGTGGACTTTCTGCAGCACAGTGTGGGTAGGTAAGTACAACCACATGTTAATCTGGCCAGATATCTATTCAATCTGTCTTTATTAAAAGAAAAGTTTAAATACGACAACTTGAAAAAAAACCTATAACTGATGCATCAAATATATTAAAATCAAGCTAAGCCAACAGAAAGCCAAATTCACAAATACAATTTTTTTGCTTTTGTTATCATGCTAAGTTTTATCTGCTAAAAGGTTTTGTTTAACAAGTCATAGAGCTTTAAATTTCAAGGATTTTTAAAGACACTAACAAAGAAAGATTGAAAATTTGTGAGAAGAAGTTTTTTGAATGTAAAACTTTTTACGTTAGTAAAATATCGTTGCTTGTATCAAAAAGCTTTAAACATATTGATATTTTAAGGTTGAGAGCATCACACAAAAAAAGAACTTCAGAGATTATATCATACATCCGCAATGCAAAGCAAGGGGTCAGAGTAAAAGTCTACAGGGTTGTGGGTGGGCGGGGTCCAAAAATGAGCAATTTGACGTGTACGTACTTTATGGATGTCCCATAACTATCAACATTAGAAATATTACGAAAAGCAACATTAGGGAACAAAGAAAGGTAATACATAACAAAAATAACCTTCTCTAGTTTCTCAAAAAAAGATGAGTCCACCATTGATATTTCATCTATGATCAACGTGCTACATCGTTTCCAGTTGCGAATGACTGATGACCTGGATGCAAGTTTTATGCATTGCTCAATTGATGCCTCTCCGGAACCAATACCTATGAAAAAGCCAAATACAATGACAAAACAACATAATTTAAATAAACCTAAGATTTTTTCCTAATCTCAACCCCTGCTCACCCTACTCAGCTTCATCCTAGAAGGTACAGTACTGGAAAAAGGTTGTTTAACATATCGAGCGCGCAACGTGCGCGGACTCCCTCGATACGCGATTTACCGCGTTTATAATAATAAGAAACAATTAAAATAAATTGTTGCGATCTATCGAGAATCTAGTATCGTGACAAAATCCGTCTCGATGTGTCACGATGGTAGGTGTTAATGAGAATAAAGAGAAAGTTTTTTTAATGAGAATAAAGAGAAAGTTTTTTTTATTTCAAATAAGTGTATATTATCAGAGAATTTTTAACTTTCGTATTTATTAAAGTAATTTTAGCGCATTACTTTTTTAACGTATTTTTTTTTCTATCGCTGCTTTTCGTTCTTAAACTTTTAAAATGCGATCTAAAAAACTTTTCTATCGCCGTTCTTCGTTCTTAAACTTTTAAAATGCGATCTAAAAAAGCATTTCTATCGCCGCATTTCGTTCTTAAACTTTTAAAATGCGATCTAAAAAAACTTTTCTATCGCCGTTCTTCGTTTTTAAGGTTTTAAAACGCGATCTAAAAAAGCATTTCTATCACTGCTTTTCGTCCTTAAACTTTTAAAATGCGATCTAAAAAAACTTTTCTATCGCCGTTCTTCGTTTTTAAGTTTTTCAACGCGATGTAAAAAAGCATTTCTATCGCCGCTTTTCGTTCCTAAACTTTTAAAATGCGATCAAAACAACTTTTCTATCGCCGTTCTTCGTTCTTAAACTTTTAAAATGCGATCTCAAAAAACTTTTCTATCGCCGCTTTTTGTTCTTAAATTTTTAAAATGCGATCTAACGAAGCTTTTCTATCGCCGTTCTTAGTTCTTAAATTTTTAAAATGTGATCTAAAAAAGAAAGAATAACGCTAGCTGTATACCCTAGATTGGTATGCATAAGTTAAAAAAATATAACACAAAGGAAGTATAATTACATTTAAACATCCGCGATCATTATTGAATACACTCTTATTTTTAAAATAGTTCTATTATAAGAAAGTGTAAATGGCCTCGATAGCTTCGAGAATGATATCGAGACGGATGCATCGCGAAGCCCTTCTTGATACAATTTGAAAGTAAAAAAACGTCTATCGCGGATCGAGAATACCGTCGTGATACGCGAAGCGCGATGTTAAACAACATTTTTCCAGTACTGTAGGCTTCAAATGAGTGATAGAAAAACAGCTTGCCAAAACTTGCCGTCTGTGGCAAAGAAAACCGCCTTGCAGTTGTAGTAAGAGAGCGCTGTAGGTCACTTTAATGGTAGTTTTATTGTAATAATCATGATAAAACCATGATATAACATTTTCTTTAATTTTAGCATTCGTCGATTCTTAAATTGCAACCTGCAAGTCGTAAAAAGCCTTTGCAAACATTTTTTTCACAATAAAACCAAATATATTTTTTGTTACATAAATATGATCACTAAGAAAGTAACGATCCTGGTATGGTTGTCTTTTGAAGAAAAATAAGTAAAAGATTAAGTGATGATTTTCATGATCCATCGTTATTAGCCATTAGTTCAACTTTCCGTAACAATTTAATTTTTACATATAAATATTAATATCAATAATATCATAAATAATATAAATGTTAGTTTAAAAGTAATTAAAAAGTTTAATTTCTTCTTCATGTATGGGTTGAAATTTCCAGCCGTGAACATGAAACTTGTACCGTAAATGATCGATTAAGCCCCATATTCATGAATAACTCACCCTGCCGAATAAGCCCCCTCCCCAAAAACCATTTTGACAAAAAAGCTCCCATTCATGAATAAGCCCCCTTCAAATTCACAGTAATTTCAATGGAGTTGATAGGGACTGAGAAAATGATTTATTTTGCAGGTTGAGGTAACCTAACATTGTGGTTAAAAAATCCAATTCAAAGTTGTTGTTTTTTACAACTGCTAAAGATAACCCATTTATCCCAGATGTAGAGGAAATGATTGTAGCTCCCTTAGAGACGATCGTAGATGAGGACGCAGAAGACGATAGTGATATTGAGATCAATTAGTGTTTGTTTTTATTACTTGTAGAAAGATATGTTGTGATTATTGATATCGTTGTTTTTGTTTTTTGCACATTAAATTATTGCATAATTTTATAAGCCCCCCTGTCATTCACCCCCTCCTCCTCCTCCCGAATAAGCCCCCTCCCCTAAAACTCATTTTGACAAATGTTCCGCATGCAAAACAGCAACCCCTGTGCGGTATACAGGTCAAAAGAATTTTGTTTTAATTTTTCCGAATTTTATAAAAATTTTATATATTAGGATTGCTTCTTGCAATCAAAATTATTGAAGCCTTGGGCACGTGATTTATCCCTGGGTGCTTATTTCTTATTGATAGGCCTGAGTAGTTTCTCATGAAGTTTTATAACAGTGTTCATAAACAATTAATTCAACATACCAGGAGCTTGAGAGAGAATTCCAAGATAATTCATATCCTGGATTATCCTTGTTTTTAGACTTTAATTAAGACTTAGGTTGTTCTTGGTCTTGGACTGTTCTTACTTGTTTTTAAGCGCATATGACAACTTTTACAAAAGGTGTATAACCATACCTGCAAAGGAATGCAACGTCACACCACCAATTTGGCAAGCTGCCACGCCTGTGCTTGCTGATGCTACTGTACCTTCTGGTGGTAAAGAACCAATAATTTTTTTCAACAAATACGACTTTCCAGTGCCTGCACTTCCCGTAAAAAATACATTGTACCCCTGCCTGACAGCTTTTAATATTTGAATTTGTTCCCTGGTTAGCTTTCCAGATAAGTTGACTCTTTTTTTAACCATTATTGAACTGTCAAGTTGCGAGGAAGTTATTATTTCTTTTTGCGTCTGACCTGTGTTTCGTCCAAGTTTCACAAGTTGTAAAGGCTCAGAGTGTAGTTTCTTCCGTGCATTACCCTCAACACATTCCAGTCCTCGTTTGGTAACTCTTACTGGCGTAATGTCAGTTGATTTTCTTTTCAAAGGTAAAGACTGTTGGATTGGACTTTTCAAATTAGTACGGTTCTGAAATTTCTTTACGTCATGTACTGTTAATGGGCTGATGTCTTCAAAGGCTTTTGCAGATGAAGAATATAGTCTCATTCTATCTGTAGCGTTAGTTGACTGAATTCCAGTTTTAATTCTAAGCAGTTTTAAAAATACCAATAATTTTTCTGGAGGAGCATTAGAAAATAAGATGTTTTTATTCAATTTGGTAAATAGGAGAGTTGCTTTGCCTTCCTTGGCAAACCGTTGTAAAATTTTAAAATCTTTGAGAATAAACGATTCTGAATTGACTTTTAATACGATGTCACGTAGTTCATCTCTTCCAATTTTAACATATGACTTGGCTATGTTTTTCCTGTTGCATAGTTGACCCTGTTTATTCAGAGATTCAATGATTGTTGTACAATCAAGTTCGCCATAGCATTCCATACCTATACATTTTGTCAAAATAAAAAATATATATATAACTCTACTCTTCATTTCACATTTTATACGAATTGAAACGATTATGATCGTTTCGAGATCGTATCATTATTTTTTTAAATCGTTTACGGATCGTTTCATGAAATGAAGTTGAAACGATTTGAACGATTGAATTTTATTTTAAACTGCAAGCTTAAAAATGATACGAAGTGGAAGCGAATGGGATACGAATGGGAAACGATTACAAAACCAGGCCTTTTCATGAGAGGCGTGCGATAGCACGCGCACACGCCCACACACACCTGAAATGATTCAGGCGTGCTGTCGATAGCACGCTTAAAATCTTATATTCTATGAGAAATTGACCAGAATAGCACGCCTAAAGCACACGCAAATGCATTTTGGGCGTGTTATTCATCACACACCTACTCAAAATCTCCTGAAAAGGCCTGCAAAACTATTTTAAAACGAATGCAGAAAAAACTTTGAAACGAATTCTGAAGGGAATTGTTCTCCCAAAACAATTAAAAAACAATCAAAAACGTGATAAATTAATTGCTTGAAACTATTTTTAGACATTCCTTTCTCACTTTGACAACCGTCACAAAAATATGCACAAGACTTGTCATTGAATGGGGTGGTAAAACTACGTAGTTTCAAAACCAACTATGACTATATATTTGATCCCATTTTTAAAAAAACTACAGCAACTTTTATTTCTCAAGCGAATTACGTCAACGTTTTTTATGAGTTTTAAAACGATCTACAGCGATGTTTTAGCTTCTTATGATGGCGTTTTGATAATTTTTAAACGATCTGCAGCGAGGTTTTAGTTTCTTAGGGATCGTCTCAAAATGTTCGTACGTAGTTCGTATAATTTGTATCAAAAACTTCGTATCGATTTATTAAATCTTTCGTATCATTTTATTTTTAATACAAACTTTTTCGTATCATCAAAATTACAAGTTCGTATAAAGTTTGTATCATTTAAAATAAAGTTTGTATGTAGTTCGTATCATTTCAAAGAAGTTCGTATAAAAATTTGCTTATACGAAGTTCGTTTATTAGCTATAATTGGACTATTATCTGTAGTCTTTATATTGAAATTTTTTCAACAATTATAAAGTTCGTTTCGTTATACGAACTTCGTTTATTTTAATTGGACTTATTATCTAAGGTCTTTAGGGATCGTCTCCACAGCACCGTAGAAAGCGAAAATATCGCCGTAGATCGTTTAAAAATCATGAAAACGGCATCATAGAAGCTAAGAGATCGTCATAGATCGTTTAAAAATCATGAAAATGGCATCGTAGAAGCTAAGAGATCGCCGTATATCATTAAAAATCATGAAAATGGCATCGTAGAAGCTAAGAGATCGCCATAGATCGTTTAAAAATCATGAAAATGGCATCGTGGAAGCTACGAGATTGCCGTAGATCGTTTAAAAATCATGAAAACGGGATTGTATAAAGCGAAAAGATCGCCGTAGATTGTGTAGATTGAACCTATGAATACGCAATTTTGCTAGTCTTTTCAAAGAAGTCAACCTTGTATCATCATCATCATTCTCGGCTTAACGTCCGTTTTCCATGCTAGCATGGGTTGGACGGGGTATATTAATGACCCTCTTCCAATCTGATCTAGACTGTGTTAGATCTAAACTCAACTTCCGCTGTATCAAGTCTCTCCTTATAACCTCCTGCCAAGTCTTTCTCGGTCTGCCTCTGGGCTTTGCCCCAGGAACTATTAAGTCTCTACACTTTCTTACCCAATTATCCTCCTCCATTCTTTCCAAGTGCCCCAGCCAATTCAATCTTCTTATCTGGATAACATCTTTAATTCTACGGATACTTAGCCTGCTTCTTAGCTCATCTGAACTCTTTCTGTCTCTCAGACTGGCGTTACACATCCACCTAACCATTCTCATATCATTCCTTTCTAAACGGTCAAGATCTTCCTGCTTCACTGCCCATGTCTCACTACCGAACAACATAACACTTCTTACACAGGCCTCATACAACCTACCTTTTACCTCAATTGACAAGACTCTGCTAGTCAACAAAGGAAGTAACTCTCTGAACTTTTTCCAAGCAGAACCTATCCTGCAAGTAACACTTCTTCCAACACCCCCTTCACTGCCCAACATATCACCTAAGTAACAGAAGTTCTCAATTATCTCTAACGAGCCACTGTTGTACATCATTAAAGCTGGAAATACTTCATTCTCTATAATCTCACCTTTGCAACGCTTGCATACAAACTGAATGTCAGCTCTTAACCTTCCACCAATACTACTGCACTTCTTATGTACCCAATGCTTGCAAGTCTGACAAAAGATTGAGTTACTACCAACCCCTTTCCTGCAAACTCCACAAGGCCACTTTCCAACTGCAAGGTCACACTTGGCTGCAATGCTACTAATCATGACTTTAGACTTTGCTGTGTTCACCCTTAGCTCTTTCTCTTCTAGTCCTTTCTTCCACTTCTCAAACTTTTCAACTAATTCTTCCATCGACTCTGCTATGAAAACCAAATCATCTGCATACAATAACTCCCATGGACAACCTGTTCTGAACTCCATCGACAGCGCTTCTAAGACTAGAACAAACAACAAAGGACTAAGTACAGAACCCTGATGTACACCAACATTTACACTAAATTCATCACTAAGTGAATCGTTAATCCTGACACGACTTCTAGCATTGCTGTACATAGACTGTACCATCGTAACTAGCCACTCATCCACACCTAATTTTCTCATAGCCCACCAAATAACTTTACGTGGCACTCTATCAAAAGCTTTCTCTAAATCTAGAAAGGCAAAATAGAGATTCTTTCTCTTTCCTAAATACTTTTCCTGAAGCTGTCTGAGTAAAAATATTGCATCTGTAGTGCCACGCCCTGGAACAAAACCAAATTGCATCTTATCTATATTAATTCTTTCTCTAAGTATATTTTACTTATTTTATTTCTGGTTTCGTATTGAAATAATTATGCGCAATTATGCCGGTACTTTTGAAGTTCGTTTCAAGATCGTATAGCAATTTACTTCGTTCAAAGTTCGTATCATTTCATTTTGTATGATAAAAAAACTTTGTTTAAGTTCGTATCATGGATTAAAAAAGTTCGTATAAACTTCGTTTATATTTTTTATTTTAAACGAAGCACTTCGTATGACATTCGTTTAACGAAACGAAGTACTTCGTAGCGTTCGTATAATTATACGAAAAAAACATACGGACATTTTGAGACGATCCCTTACCATCTTGTTTTTATGGTTTTTAAACGATCTACGGCGATGTTTTAGCTTCTTACGATCGCGTATTGATAAATGTTAAACGATCTACAACGATGTTTTCACTTCTTACAATCACATTTTGATAATTTTTAAATGATCTACGGCGATTTTTTTGCTTCTTACGATCACGTTTTGATAATTTTTGAACGGTCTACGGTGATGTTTTAGCTTCTTACAATCTTGTTCATCACGAAAACATCGCCATAGATCGTTTAAAAAACACAAAAACGGGATCATAGGAAGCTAAAACATCGCCATAGATCGTTTAGAAATTATCAAAACACGATGAGGGGGCAAGTTCCAAAACAGGATTGGGCAGAACACAAAACAAACATTGTGGAAGTGCATGCATTGCAGCCAGTGTATTTTGAATGTTAGCTACTATACTGCAGAACACTGGCCTTTGCAAAAATATTATGCCCAAAATTGTATAGCTAGGTACAATATTTACCAAAATTAGTTATGACAAACGCAAACTGCTGAAATCAACATTTTCTGGTTCTTATTCTCTGACTGGAAAAAGCTATTAATGGCTTTGGCTATAAAACTTTTAAAAGTAAACGATTACTGCTAGAATACACAGGTATAACTGAACACTTATCACAAAAGCTATCCTTTAGGTAGACTCTCAAATTCTGAAGAAACTTAAATATTTGCGACACCATCAATTGTAGCAGCCATATTTGTTTTTCGAATTTCGCGGCTTTCTAAGTCTATGAGAAGAAGGGCTGTGTATCCCTCCTACTCAGATAATATATTTTGCTTCGCCGCTGACACGTATGGCAAACCTTCAACCTCGTTCCCAGGGCATTTTGTCTTATTGATGAAGTTGATAGCGGCGTTGTTGGTCACTCCGTAATATCGGGTCAGGGGCCCACAAGACCCTGGGGCGTCCGTAAAGCTATTAATATGTTCTTTTGGCGGCGTGATAACGCCTCTTATATATGTCAAATGTTTTCCACGTGTCTCATAATTTGTAACTAGGAAGTCTCCCGCAGCTGGTGTTAAATCTTCACGAGGGTTCAAAATTTGTTCGAATTACATGAGTTTTTGAATTATAGGAGTTTGAGCTTTATAAATAAATTGTGAAAAAATATTGGTAAATATTGGTGCCTTGTATTATGCATGCAGTGCAAGATCCTACACAGACTGCGAGACAGAAGATACGAGATGTTTGTAGAATCATTTATACATGTCTTTTTACAAAAAATATTTACAGACAATCGTTTTTTTGAAAAAAAAAGTTAGTAATTGTTTCATTTGTTCCTGCATTCTTTTACTGATTTGGTTAGACAATTTCAACAACAACAGATTAAGCTTCAAATCAGCTGTGAACAAGCAGCCTCGTCCCAAGGGGCTTTTCCCTTTTTGACAACAAGGCCGGCGCTTGTTTAGCTGTCAAATAAGCGCTAGCGGCTTTGACATAGGCAACAAACCCTGTTGACGAAGATGGTGAACAAGGTTAACTTGTTCAGAATTTTAATTGCGTCGTTGTGATTTCATTTTGTGATGGCTGTGATACAGGATTGCATTGATTAAAGCTTTATTCAACTCACATCTTCCTGTTTTTGACCCGTTGGCGCATTCTCGACACCAGGAGCTCTTTGAGATAAACTCGAAAGTACTTTCGAGGTTTTAATCTCAAAGAGCTCTGGGGACGAAAATGCCGTTGGCGTTTTAAAGAGGAATTTTCGAACGCATCGAATATCTTTTATTTGTTTTTCTTCCAATTAGCATGGAATTTTTAATTGACTTGCCACACCTTTATTTGATTCCCCCCTTTTCTAGCTCCTTTTTTTAGAGCATTGTACTTTACTTTCAAATTACCTTCAGTGTGGTTTCGAATAAAATTCGACTAGGGCGACCTAGTCGAATTTAATTCGACTAGGTCCCCCTAGTTCGATTTCTGTTCAATTTACATGATTATGGAATTATGGGAGTTCGAGTTAAAGGAGTTTTCTTATATGGGTATACTAGTAAATTTTGAAGGAACGGGAGAATCTATTCGATCTAAATAAGTTTTCGAATTATAGGAGTTCGAATTACATGAGTTCAACTGTATCGCATAAAAGAGCCAAATATAAAGATTCGTGCCACAAGCAAACCTTGTTTCTCTAAACACATATAAACTTTTCACAGTTCAGTTCTCCCTCTCTTTCGACTTTTCAGACCATAGTTGATCGTCGTGAAGATTATTCTTTTGTTTTCTTTTCTCGCTGTTAAAGAATTTACAATTTTTCGTAAAAATAAATACAAAACTATAGCTATAACAGCTATAGTTTTGTAGAATCTAGAATGTGACTGCATATCCTTGTGCAGCTAGAACAGTTAAAAATGGCAGGAGAAAGAAGAAGACTGCAGTAGTCTTATCACGAAGCCCCTAAACCTTTTATAAAAGGTTAGCATGGAAAATACGGAAGCCGTTCGATTTAAATGTTTTTTTTTTATCTAAAACAGATGTAGTTCATTGTCAGTAGTTAATAGAAAAAGTGCTAGTAGATCATTTCGAAGTTGTTTACCCGGCCTACACATCTGAAAAGGCAAAGTTTTCGCAGTTGCTAACTGCAGAGTTTTAGCAAGGAGATTCTGTTCAACCACTTCCAAGGCAAAAACAGGCAAAAAATATATTTCCCAGGGTTAACTTTCATTTATTAAAAAATAATAGTAAGGAAAAGCTAACACCGCTAGTGGAATACAAAAGGTAACACTAACAAAACGCTTAAATTGCGGTATGGTAAAATTTCAAAATAGCAAAGGTACCGAACAAGTTAATTCAATCTTTAGATGTCGTTCACCTGGGTTTTCAACTAGTCTCTTGTTTTACGTTTACTCATAAACATCGTTAACCATTCTCGTCCCCGGAGCTCTTTGACATTAAGACCTCGTGTTTATCTCAAAGAGCTTTGGGGGTCGAATGATCGTTAACAAACATTTGACTCCTGATGGTTACACAACAAGTTTTTTAAAAAAACTACTGTTTTTGTTATTACTACTTGACATATATTTTTACAATCAATAAATCTATAATCATTTATATATAGATTAACTAAATCAGAAATTTAATGTAGCAGTCCGAACCACCAAAAACGGCTGAAACAGCGATAAACAACCATATCGAAATATATTCCCACAAATCGAACTATAAACCTCCATGATAAGCGTAAATTAACCCTATTCGGTCCGGGGGACGGAACGTGATTAATCCGATTACCCGATTTTTTCGGATTCGGATACCCGATATTTGAGCGAACTATGTGGAAAACGGAAAGCGATGATTTCCGATTTCCAGTTTCTTTTCGGATTCTGCACTGCAATCAGTGCGTAAATTACGCGCATGCGCTGTTAGAAGAGCGTATAATATATATTCAACAGTTCAATACTGTTCTTTCTCTCTCGCAACGAGCTGTTATCGTAACTTTATAAATAAGACGTACTCAACAATTGTTTTCTTTCTTTTTATGTCGACCTCGAAAAAAGCAAGACGGCAACCTAATCAATTCAATAGCATGAAACTCTCCCGAGATAAACCTTGAAGATAAAGAATGACGCAACAATCAACGATACTTCAATATTTGTCATTATTTACATTTGTAAATAGGGGATTATGTTAGTAATTGCTTTCGTCGTCATTGAGTAGCAATCTTAAATGTTTTCCCAGCCGAAAAAAGCATAAGAACCTCTAGTTCGGCCATTACAGAGTACGGTGTTTTTTATCCTGGAGTAGGAGGCGATTACAATAAAAGTAATCGTCTTCGTGCAATGATCTCACGTCGACGTTCTCGTTGTAAACTTTACTTGTATTACTCGTACTTGTACATTATTTACGACGGAGTCAACAATTACAGCCAGCGCTCGGATTTCAGCCAGCGCGAAATACCAATGTTCACCAAAGAAGTAGTTGTTTTTTGTGTTTGTCAGGAAGATGTGAAAAGGAATATGTTAAATAACTTTTATTAAGCTGTCTGTAAATATTCGCTCTAGAACGTAAGTAATTGAATTTTAAGTAGATAGTGGTTAATTAGAAAAATTTCAAGCTCTCAATGTCGTCACAGAAAAATAAGCAAAAAATTTTTTGCTGCCATTTTGTTTCTTTCATGACATATTATAAGTGTGGCAAGTTTGATTCAGTTTGGACAAGCCTGTCCGGTACGGGATTTAGTATACCTCTCGGTACATAAATCATGTTTTTGCATTTCTTGCAGTCAGTTAGAAATTATTCTTCATACTAGCAAATCCTAACTTTTCTGCGATTTCTTAGGTTAGATGCGAGCATGAGAAAAGACTAGAGAGTGACAGGTATGAGTTTATATCAAGTTAATCATCAATAACTTTATAATCCTAGAGACTTCGATATCTTTAATCTTTCTTTTGTCAGGTCTTGTATGTAACGGTGTTTTTTTCTTTTTCTGAAGGCCATTTTCCGTGCTTGTCAATGAGTCGTCCTTATACAATTTTTGAAAATCGCTGCAGCGTAAACAGTGCAGTTCAAAGTTCGTCTTTTTGAAACTTTATATCCCTTCTTTGTGCTAAATAACCGTGTTGAAAAGCACGAGATGTCAGTTTTGATGTCTAAATGGCAAATAGAGAGAAAGGATTCAAGTATCTTGACAGGACAGGTATTCAGATTTTAATCGGGAAACGTGAACAACGTTCCCCTTTCTATGTTGGTAGCACTTTGACTTTCTAATACTGATTTTTAGATAAGAAGCCTTAAAGGCAATATCTCCTAAGCGTACAGCTAAAGGTTATTGAATTTTAAAAAAGCCAGCAAAATGATAATGACTAAAAAACGCATATCAAAAATATTTGGCGAATATTTTAGAGCAATAGTATCCTTTGGTATCTTTCCTTCCTTCACAGATGCAGCAAGTCTTAACCATCCTTCAAAACTCTACTAAGAAATTAAGAAGTTGCTTTTGAAACTTACAATCTTTATTATTATTATTATTATTATTATTATTATTAAAATTATTAGTACTGCTTTCAATGAGGGTTCTGCGAAAAGGGTTGTAGTGCATTTAAAGCTCCCACTTGAGCTACGAAAGTCGTGCAAGACAACAATCGCTCAACTAGACAACCGCCTTAGATATCAATACTATTCTCATGCTGAGTGCTAAGCAGAAAGGATAGATTTACACTTTTATAGTTTCTGACATGATTTGAAAAACGCTCTACCACAAGGCTACCAGTCAGTTCATAAGGTTACCAATCGGTTCAAAATATTTTTTGAACCGATGAATTTTTTTGAAAGCAGAATGTAAAAAGCTTCAGCAGACGAGTAATAACACACAGTTAGCTTTACCGTTTTAGACAATAACATTCCTTCGCCAACGCTTTTAAATGGTATAAAATAGAAAAGACATACTGCTTTGTGAAGATCGTTATAGTGATTGCCATAATTAAGTAAACAGATTAGCTGTCAGCAGGTTTAATAATAATTTCAAAGGTTCCTAGCAATTGGAGATTAGCTTTCAGCAAATTTAATAATAATTTCAAAGTTCCCTAGCAATTGGAGATTAGCTTTCAGCAGATTTAATATTAAAGCTGGCACTGAGATGCATGGGAAAGAAAATCAACATGAATTATATACAATGTCCTACCACGTGATAAAAACGTAAAAGTTGAACAATCTAAAACTCTTATAACTTGTAATTATCGCTGCATTTAATAAAATAGAACATCGAAGGGGTTATTTTTTTATTTTATTAATATTCTTCCGAAGGTAACTCTTTCCTTTTTGATATAAGCTTGGAGGAAGTCCACCACCGCATGAGAGTCCAATACGATACGGTAACACTCCGGTAACTGGACAGCAACTCGAGGAAAGTTCTTTTTTACATAATTTTTTAAATATTATAGATATAGAAAAAATGGACGAAGTGTAGTGAAATATATTTATAAATCATTAAAAAACTTCATTTTGAAAAAGGGTATTAAATTCTTTACAATATCAGACAATAGCATTCCGACACCAACGCTTCAAGTGATCTAATTTGGACGACATACTACGTCTTTACGAAAACGTAGAATAAACTCGCTTGTTCATGACATGATAACTATTATTATTCAATAACATACTGCGTCTTTACAAATGACTATGATTGTCATATTTTTATTCTTTATTTTGGACTAACTGTATTTATTAAAACGATATGCAGGTATATCGGTAACTCTGTTTCATTAATCACTTCATTAATCACATATTTTTTGGAGAGGAATGAAATAAATTTTACAAGCCTTGTTCTCATATACCGTAATGATCCGATTAAGCGCCCAGCATTTTTTAAGCGCCCCCCTCGAATAAGCGCCCAGGTAATTTCCTCGAAGTTCAATAAGCGCCCAGCACTTATTAAGCGCCCCCCTCGAATAAGCGCCCACCTGATAAAAGGGGGCGCTTAATCGAAAACTACCTTGAGAAACTGGGCGCTTATATGAAAATTTTACTTTCTTATATTGAGAACCCTAGAAAGACTAAACTTCATTTTGTTACATCTTTTGTTCAGTTTTATTTTTCAGGAAAAAAAAACAAAGTTGAAAATTACTGTTGTCTTTAAATTGTACAAAATTAGGAAAAATTTATAAGCGCCCAGCATTTTTTTAAGCGCCCCCCTCGATTAAGCGCCCATGCAAAAAATACAAAAATTTAATAAGCACCCAGGGCACTTGTTCGGATCATTACGGTAATTATAATTCTTTATGTAAGACGAATGAGATTAAAAAGTTTTAAAAATTAGACGCAGTTGATTCATCCTATGTCGTCGATAAATTGATTTTTAAATTTAGTGACTTACACGAAAGTCGAGATAATGACAATAAGGAAAGGATTAACCTCGTTCCCAGCGCCTGTTGTTCTTCTTCTAAAACCAGGACGGCGATACGTCCTGAATTCAGAAAAGATACAAGATGCCCTGGGGACGAGGTTGGGGAAATAAATCTTTAAATCTTCTACAATATTACCTTGGACATCACCATAAATATGTTTATATATGTATTGTATCCTCAATAATTTAGTTGAAAAAGGGATTTAACTCTCGTTTAAATCAATGTTTTATATAAAAAGAAGATCCAACTATTTTTACTGGTGCGTCAACAATGAGCTTTCATATTTAACATAGATGCAAACAAGGATATTGCAAGTAAAGCAAAATAGTCAACCTCGTCCCCAGGCGCTTTTGCCTTTTTGACATTGTTTAGCCGTCAAATAAGCGCTAGCGGCTTTGACATAGGCAACAAACCCTGGGGACGACAATGCAACATAGTGACAATTAGTTTACAACCTCTTTTGATTATTTCTCATTACCTTCTTAAAAAGATAAAGAATTTTATAACAAATAAATTCCCTCGTATCGTCTTTGATTCCTGGTAAAATCAAGCACTGGATTATATTGATATCAACCTCGTCCCCAGGGCATCTATTGTATCTTTTCTGACTTCTAGAAGGCAATGTCGTCCTGAGATAGAAAAAAGCGGGGACGAGGTTGTATCGATATGTTTATATTTTGCAGAATATCAGGGACGATCTAGATTTTTGAAGAGTTAGTTAAATTTTTAACTAAAGCTTGATTAAAACAGCTGGTGGTTTTGCGGACGCTTCAAACACCCAGGTGGGATTTGCAGGTTTTAAGCCCCGCAACTTCGAGATTTGTGGGTACAAAAGTTAACAGAAACCGCCTTCGAATTCCTCGTATTATATAGTTAACATATTTCTGTACTATATGTGATATCTATTTTAATATTATTTTAACTCTCTTTCTTTTTGCCTAAAAACGGGTTTGGTGATAAGGCAACTCGTGCCTTCTTTTTGCTCCAGCCATTTTTGTAAATATTTAAAGAAATTAAAACCTGTAACATTCCTATCTTTTCAACTATATAGAGCAAGTAGTAGAACTTAAAAACCTGTTTTTATGAATCAAAAAAAATATATATATAGTATACTCTCGATAAGTGATACACCGGATAACTAGGACGCCCGCTATGTAGTACACTTTTTCTCGGTCCCTTGAACTTGCTTACCCTATTCAAGCAAAAAAACTTCGCATAACTGGGACCCCGGATAACTAGGACGCCCGCTATGTAGTACACTTTTTCTCGGTCCCTTGAGGCAAAAACTTCGGATAAGTGGGACATGCAATGGAATGACTTCATATTTAAATGAAGTAATAGCTGGTTCCAGGCAAAGCAAATTGACAGAATTTTTTTTCGTTTAATGTAGTGTAATCTTATGTTATATTGAATGGAATAGAAAAGTAAATGCAATTATCACCATTTCTTATTTATGAATTTAGCCTCAAAGTCCTCTTGTTCGCTAAGTTTTACAAAAAATCTCTCGATAACTAGGACAAATTAAGCCTTTGTATGAAAACCCTACTTACAAGGAAATTCGGATAAGTAGGACGCCCGCTAAGT
This sequence comes from Hydractinia echinata, assembly GCA_030067915.1. Taxonomy (NCBI): domain Eukaryota; kingdom Metazoa; phylum Cnidaria; class Hydrozoa; order Anthoathecata; family Hydractiniidae; genus Hydractinia; species Hydractinia echinata. The sequence goes on from JASGCC010000060.1 coordinate 379,853, forward strand.
AGTACACTTTTGTTCGGTCCCTTGAGTGTCCCACTTATCGAGAGTATACTGTACCAACATCATGCTCAAATCAAGACTTAGGATACTATAGCAACAAGGACACAATTGTGAGTATGTTTATAGCTATACGAGTGTGTTTGTTCAACTACTCTTACTGTGTCTAATCTATATAAGTCCCCATCAAATCTTTAGGTTGAAATGGGCGCAATGATTACATCTTTGATGATGAATTCTCTCCAATTAACGGACACTCTAAAAGGCGGACACCTCTGATTAGCGGACACTTTGTCCATGTACCCGCCGTTTTCTGGTTAAAGTCTCATAAAAAACTTTCTAATTAGCGGACACTCCAATTAGCGGACACTCTGATTAGCGGACAAATTTTGTTGCACGAAATGGCAACTATAGGCTTTTTTTTCTCTCCAATTAGCGGGACAGTCCAAAAAATTAGGGAGCAGCATACAAAAATAATGAAAAATTGAATAATTTTAAAATATTTATTTTAAACACTTTGAAACTTGACAAGAAATGTCGGTTTTTACAACCTCAATTTTCTTCGCAAACCAGTCAATCATCTTTTGTTGTCCATAAAACCAAGGAGGTAAAACTTATATATAACTGTTATTTCTTTTAAGTTATATTAAGTTCAATTTAGTTGTTTTCTTCTTTTTTCGCGTCTCAGTCCAGCACGGTACCCGCTAATTTTTTAAGTTACACATTTTGTATACAAAATCGCATTTTCTTCAAATTTTGAGCTTACATTGCAAAACTTTCCAAAAGGCGGACACCTCTAATTAGCGGACACTTTGTTCATGCACCAACGGTGTCCGCTAATTAGAGAGAATATAGTATTATTATAATAGATAGTTATGGAACATAGTTATTTATTTGTTGTTATAGTAACTATTTTAGCAGATTCTAGGATTTAATATTTTTATTATATTATATTAGATAAAATCGTAGTGAGAGATCTAATACTGAGATAATGTTTAATCAGCTGTTTGTTCCGCTTTGCAATCAACAAAGTGAAAAGAGGGTAGGTTGCGAACTCACTCTTAGTTGAGCGAGTCAAGGAGATTTTATCAAATAAAATCGTAATAATATTTAACAGCTAATTATAATAATACAAAAACTGTGTCCGTCTGTGTGTAACAAGCAAAGTGGATATGTTCATTTTCTTTTGATGTCGCCGAAAAAAGTTATATCTTATTTATTAACTTCTTGACATAACGGCACGATGTGAATACTTTTTAGACTGACGTAAAAAACATTAACTTTTAAGTTTAGGAAGGCTAAATAACTTGAAAAAGGTTGGAAATAATTGACTTCATCTCCTGCGTGTGTAGCTAGAGACTTCCTGGGACCAATTTTCTATAGCTTTTTTTTTTTAAAACAGACGAGTAAGTTACGAAATCGAAAAACCTTTAAATCCCCGAACTTATACAAACTAATCTTTAAAAACCAATAATCCTATACTTTTCTTTTCATTTTAGTTTAGATTTGAAAAACACACAGTCAAGACGTGTCGAAATATTATCATAAATGAAAAAGTTATGAACTAACTTCCATAAAAAGAAGAACTCAAAAAATTCATTCTGCACGTTCATTCGAGATGACATTTAAAGAATAATCTTATACATTTTCTTGATTAGTAATTCAAGCTCTACACACAAAGAGGGAACAGGAAAACAAATTTTTAAAAAAAAATTCTGTGTATCAACAGGTCACTGCTGATGTTATCAAATGGCACTTTCCATGACAGCTGTTCTTTGACAAGATCTAAAGCCTTTACCAATTAAGGATACTGTAATGGTTTATTAAACTCATATTTGGGATATCCATTATTTGTCAAAACTTCTGTGTTTTTTTTAAAAATCAAATTTCCTGCCTCTTTGATTGGTTCTTTGTATAATTATTCTTATAAAGTGTTTACCTTTTTAGGTAAAGTGCGTTAATGCTGTTGTGTTTGAAGTTATCGAGACATCAATTTCAGTTGAAAATATATAAAGTAGCATACACACCAACCTATAACCCAGGGCTAATTTTTTACATGACAATGGTGTTTAACTTTTTTATTGTGAAGGATGCATTGTTAAGTAAAACATGCTGACTTGTCAGTACTACTGAAGTCATATGACAAAATATGGGAGTTGCTGTCTTAAAATGTATCGTACGATAAAAGTTTAGCACAAAGAAGAAAACATCTTCCGCTAAAGAAGTTGATAAACAACGATAAACAAAGGTAGGAAAATTATTGTGCACGATTCTTTATGAGTTGCAGGGTGACGTAGCTGTTTTGATTTTCCCTCTTAAACAATGGACATGCGCACACATGTATGGTTGATTATTTGCAGTAAAATTCAAGAAACATATATTCCTTTAACTCATAGTTGATAGTTCAACTTCAACAAAAAGTTTGTTCAACTTCACCGTAAAAAAAACACATTCAAGTTAAAGAAAAATATTTTTCAACTTCAACAAATATTTATATTCAACTTCAACGAAAAAAAAATGCCTTCAACTTCAAGAAAAATATCGTTAAACTTTAACAAAATAAATCTTAAAAATTTCTATGCAAAAAAATATATTATCTGCGAAATGAGCGAAGTTTGGATAAGCGAGACAATATCTACAGCGGGAAAAACCATTTTGCGCAATTAAAATGGCAGCCTCTAACGAAAACGAGAGTCAACAAGATTGCTGATCTCAATACTTTGAACAATAGAGATGATGTGCATATTTTACATGGAAAACATTAGTTACCAGAGTCGATTGGTAGGTTCAACATTTCGCAAAAAAATAATAATCCAAGGTCAGCCAGTATACTGCAAAGCAATAACTTTTATCCAAATCAGCCAAAAATACTCGAAAATACGTTCACACTTCATCCCCTAGGCTTTCTTTGTTTACCACGCCCCCCCCCCCCCCCCCCCCGCACGTCATGGGATCATGGGATTTAGAAAAAAATTAAATTAATTACTTTTGTTTTTTTTTCTTAACAGAATTTAGTTAGTTTTTAAAATTAAAAATAACAAAATAATAACAATTCGTTTACTTAATGTGAAGCTGAAGTCAATTGCAAGTGGAACAAAACCATTTTTTGCGATAACTTCTTTCAAAAACATTTCTGTGGAACCATTCCAGACATTTGTTGCATTCCACCATATCCTTGTCTTCATTTTTATCACTTCTGCAGTATGGCATTCTACAGGAGCAAAATAATTCAACCGTTGTAGATTTTCTTCGGCAACGCAACATTTTACCTTTAACGGTTGGAAAAGGTTCCATTTTGTTTTGTTCGAAGCATTTCACTAAATGGCTACGTAGCGATGCGCCTTCGTAATTCTGTTTCCTAGGATCTTTGCCGAAAGCAATACTTGTCGCAAATGCTATGGCAAAAAGCCCACAATCGACGTAATTGAGCTGCTGCTGAACCTGTTCGATCTCAACATTTAACACACTCTCTTTGCAGTTGCTCAAGTCCGCCATTTGGGATGCTACAAAGGCATTAAATGCACCCGAATATAGACTAGCGTAGAGATACACACACCTGTTTGTTTCACGGGGGTGTTTCACATTAGCTATGCATATCCAGTGCAGGGATCCTGTGTGCAATATTTGAATAAATGGCTCATATGTTTTGATTTTTTCAAAACCATTAGCCAGCGCAAGCGTTGTATCATGGAATCCATCAAATATTGGGAACTGTTTACGCAGTAGATTTTGTGCCATGTTGATGGATTCATCGGTGAGCATTTCGTTTTCCAATATGACGTCTTTCTCCTCAGGTGAAAAACAAAGTTTCCTCTATGTTCTTTTCGGTCCTTCCATGGGACCTTTTTCGCTTATGATTCGTACTTCGTCATTTTCCGAACATTCTACATGTACATCTCAATTCCCGAATTTATCAATGTAGTAGAAATATTCGCGCCACGCGTTTAGCAGAAAATAAGTTACTTACCTTCATCATGTTTCATTTCATTAATTAATTCATTTGCAATAACTTTATCAAATTCTTCATCACTTGATGAATCTAAAAAAAAGAAGTTTTATAGGATCATTTTTTTTCTAATGTAACATAAGAACAAGCAAAAGGCTGACGAAGGCAGCCCAGCATATTCACTCTTTCCGTTGTACTTTTCCTTTCCTTTAACCGTCTCATTGTTTATTTCAGCCCTTAAAATTAGAATTTTTTTACGTCGGCAATAAAACTGCCGACGTGAGATACATTTCAACTGATTTGCGTCGGCAATTTTTTTTTTATAGTAAACTTTTCGGCTGGCAAAAACTTTCGTCATTCACCTTGTATTGGGGCTAGACCGCACATAAATTCGATGTATTGATCTCCTAAGACGATGACAAATGGAAACGGAGTACAAGTCCCATTGACCTACCTTCCCGATAGTCTTCGTTAAGTTAATAGTTCACTGCTAACTGGCTTTCTATGTTTCGAGATGAACTCATTAGGAAGTACGCTGTGCACGTGCTATTTACGAACTGAAGGTCAGGGCATCAATAAGTTGTATATCGCAGAAGTCGCCGGTGACATGCTTCGAAAATGCTTGTCACCGGCACAGTTCACCATGAAGCAGAACTGTACAGGAGACTCAATTTATAGAGTCTTCACGGAACACCTCTCCTCACAAAACCGAGGGCAGGGCTGACTTATTGCCTGCTGTGTCTTGTGGGAGAGACAACTTTCGGACTTCTTTGTAATACGATATACAATTTTTCGATTATTATTGCGAATCGATTATTATTGCACCACGGTATTTCTGTAACTTGAATAATTTTAGCGATAATGACCTAACTTACTGATTTCGTTGATGTTGAAAACGAGTTTTTTTTTTTTTTTAATTTCACAACAAAATCACGTCGGCAATTTTTTTGCCGACGCAACTACGGTATTTTCGTATTTTACGTCGGCAATTACGTCGGCAGTGCCGAATGCCGACGCTAATTTTAAGGGCTGTTATTTACGCTATGTTCTAACATACACCTGAGCTTAACACACCGTATCCTTACTGGGGTACACGCACAGTGACACACCATAAGCAGTAGACTCACAAATGCTGTCCAACATAAACACCAAAAAAATAAAATTCAAAAAATTCAAAATAAAAATTGATTGAGGTAGGCCAATTGCTTCCACCACTGGACAAAAATCTTGTTGATTCATAAAGCCAAATCGAATCAATGCAAGGAAACCATGTAGCTAAAGCAATTGGACAGTATGTCAGGTGAAGATTCATGTCCATGCTGACCCACTCGATGAAGTTACCATTATACCAACGGACGTCAACGATCCAGCAGTGATAAGGTCGAACATAAAAAAAAGAAAGAAAAAGAAATATAGTGTTAAAAATGCAATGGGTGGGTGGGTGGGGAAATCTTCAGTTGGATTTTGAAGACAATCTTGTCAGCTTAGGTCAGAGGGCAATGTGATGGAAATTCTTAATTTATATGCCATTACAGAGGCTAGACTCAGTGCCCTGGCTAATTGAGGCAATACCCAATGTGGGTAAACAAAACAACATGCACCAATTTTGAAGCTCAATATAGTGTTTTTATATTTTAGTTCACCCAACCAGCTAGCAACCCAACTTGAAACTGCAATTAACATGAGCTAAACTATGTTTAGCTCCATTTATCTCTAAATTGTGGACCAATATCCGTTATGAGCTCCAACTTTGTGGTTTTCGTAGTAATCATCTGAGTAGACGCTTCACGTAGTATCTCTACCTTGAAGTAACGGCTATAATAATCAACACAGACTAGTAGGTGCTCTCCAGTTGGGAACGGCCCACACTGATCACATTCTACTATTATCCACGTTGCATCAGGTATTTTGCTTGTCTTAACAGGATCAGAGTTGGGCATTTTTTTAACAACTTGGCAACTTGTCATTTCTCGGCATATTGTTCAGCAGCTTTGTTCATTTTCGGCCACCAAACTTTGTTCCCGTAATTGTTGTTTCGTTCCAACTAATCCTTGAATACCCTTAGGAGCTAAGGCCAAAGTAAGGTGAAGTGAAATGAAGTAACAAACCATGTAAACCAAAACAATGACTTTATTCAACTAAAAGAACGTATGTATACCAGTGACGTATCCAGAGTTTTTTGGGGACTACCGTTTTTTTATACTCAACTTTTACTTAGGTTAGTATCTCCGTGAGGCACCACCACGGTTGTTGCCGAAGGGGAAATTTTGGGTTTTGAGGTCCCTAGATCGCTGAAAAATGGCACTCAAAACAGCAAAATTTTGTACAATTATTACTTGCATTTTCTTACATAATTGTCCCAACTGGCTCTCTATGTTTTAAGAGAAACTGATTAGGAAGTATAAGTTGTACACGTGCTATTTACGAACTGAAGGTCAGGGCATCATTAAGTTGAATATCGCAGAAGTCGCGGGTGACATGCTTCGAAAATGCTTGTCACAGGCACAGTTCAATGCAAAGCAAAACTGTACAGGAGACTCAATTGTTAGAGTCTTCGCAGAACATCTCTTCTCGCAAAACCGAGGGCAGGACTGACTTATTGCCTGCTGTGTCGTGTGGGAGACAGAACTTCTGGACTTCTTTTTAATACGATATACAATTTTTTCGATTATTATTACTAAACATATTGTCTTTCCCCTTTTAAAAAGATTTTTTAAACTTTATTGAACATGTTTTTTCTTTGGTATTACATCATGAGAACATTTGTCCGAAAGCTGTATTAAGGTACAGGACACCTAACCTCTCCCATGTTCTGGTTATATTTAACTTGCATGGGTGCGCACTCTTCTCGCAGTATTCTCTGTGTCGATGAAGGTCGGACTGACTTGTGGCATGGTTCCAAATGGTCTTCCGTCTTTCGTTCGAGTCTCAGTGTAATGCACCAGCCGAGCATAAGAGTGTCAGCATGAAGGAGAGGGGCCGACTTTAATGTTCTCTATACCTTACGTTCTTCATAATACACCATTCATTTAAGTTTCACAACAAAATTACGTCGGCAATTTTTTTGCCGACGCAACTACGGTATCTTTGTATTTTACGTCGGCAGTGCCGAATGCCGACGCTAATTTTAAGGGCTGATGAATCATTGATACGAAGTTTTGATACGAATTACCAACCAATAAAATTGTGATTACCAACCTTGTCCCCAGCGGTGTATTGATTTCGACGGGAAACCGTTCACTAGCCTACGTTCACAGACGTAGAGTTGGGTCTATAACGTAGGCCGAAGCTATCGTTCACTCGATTTATTTTGAAATGGCCGAGTGGGTAAAGATGGTGGTAGGCTCGTGAATTCAAAACATTTAAATGTTACGAATGTGATCGCATGTACGTTAAACCCAAGCAGTTTAATCGTTTTGAAGGATCGCAAATTTGCTGAAGAAAAACATACTACTTAGAGCTTATATTTACTTAATTTACTAGTCTTTTTTTCTTTGCATTTTATATTTTTTTGGGATAAGAATTTGGGATCCCATACCGGTAAACTGGTAGCAAAACCTCTCTGGATACGTCGGTGTATACCCTAAAGATAAAACAGAACAAATATAGGTAAACATAATATCATGACAATCTCCATCGGTAAGGAGTTCATGCGTCATCCTCAAAACCGCACATCTACGGCTTGTTCCTGATTCTTGTTGAACGACGCAAAGTTGAAAAATGTTCATCGGCTATTGAACTGATATCTCCCGACTCGGTGGCTTCCTCAACAACTTCAGCGTCAACAGTGTTAAATAAGAACTCTCAGTTTGGTTAGTAGTACTCTCTCGGTCATTATCTCGAGGACAAGGTGCAAGATCGGAGAGCGAAACTGTTGACTCTCGACCGTCATCATGTTTCACGCAAGCATACGTTGGGTTGACATGGGTCAACTCAACCTCCTACACCAGATCGTCATTTTTGGTTGCTCGAACAAATTTTTGTAAGAAAACTGTGCCTGGAGTCAACCAAGAAGGTAATGACTTTCGTTGACTTGATTTCCGTTGAAAATTGAAGAAACGTTTGTGTGGTGTAGTATTAGTGGCGGTTGATAAGAGAGATCGAATCGAATGTAAAACATCTGGCAATACCCTTTCCCACTGAGAAACAGGTATAACTTGTTAGAAGCAAGTGCAAGTCGTACTGATTTCCAAACAATCCCATTGTAACGTTCAACTTGGCCATTGCCAATTGGGTGGTATAGTGTACTGTGACTAGATGTGATACCTCTTTCAGTTAGGTATTTAACAAGCTCCGCTGACATGAATGATTTTCCTCTATCAGAATGAATATACTCCGGCATTCCACAAAGCGAGAAGATAGAATCTAAACATCTTATGACAATGGTTGTCGATACGTCTGGAGTAGGGATTACGAAGGGAAAGCGAGAGTACTCGCCGATCACTGTCAGGAAATACTTGTTGTGCGATGCTGGCGGCAATGGACCCTTGAAATCAATGTTCAATCGCTCCATTGGTCGTGTGGCTTTGATCAATCGGCCATTGACACCCTTGTAATATTGGGGTTTTAGTTCTGCGCATTCTTTACAATTTGCACATGTACGTTTGACATCCTCGGTTGAAAATGGTAAGTTCTTGGTTTTAACAAAATGCAGTAGGCGCGTGACACCAGGGTGTCAAAGTTGTGCATGGATATCTTCAAGGTTACTTGAAATGGCCAGACAGTGAGCTCGAGTGAAGGAATCAGCTACAACATTACTTTTTCCTTCTCTGTATTTGATAATGTACGAAAATTCTGCGAGTTCCATTCGCCATATTTGTATCCTACTGTTCTTAATCTGGATACGCTTTCGATTGTCAAACATATAAGCCACAGAACGCTGATCGGTTACAAGAGTAAAGGTTTGGCGAGATAGTAAATGGTTCCGCTTTCGTACAGACTCAATTATGGCAAGAGCCTCCTTTTCAACGACAGGGTACTATTTCTCACTTTTCGATAATGTTTTTGACATAAAAGCAACTGGGCGACCGTTTTGATTGAGGGAAGCAGAAATGGCAACATCAGAAGCATCACATTCAACAACGAATGGCACATCCTCATCAATTGGAGCGAGCACAGCTTTTCCAAGTTCGGTTTTAAGAGCATTGAACGATTCAATTGCAACACCTTTTAAGGGGAAAGAGTCAGCATCTGCGAGAGGTCGAACTTTGTCAGAAAACTCAAGTATCCATTTCGCATAGTATGCAAACATGCCCAATGCATGCCTGAGGGAAGCTGCATCTGACGGAGGTGGAAACTCCAGTAATGGAAGCAATCTTTCTGGGTCAGGTTTAGTGCATTTATGACTTATTTGATAACCCAGAATATTGATCGATGTTGCACACTTTATAGTTTTCGTTTCATTGAGAGTGATGTTTCTTCTTTTAATCATTTCTCGGAAAACTTTGTCATTTCGTTCAAGATGATCTTCATCTTAACATTATCCAGGTAGGGGAATGTGTTATCTAGGTTCTCCTCTTCAACAAGATTTTCCGTTGAAAGCATGGAACACCATTAGTCACACTGAAAGGCATGCGAACAAATTCAAATAAATCTCCAAGACCTTCGAATGCGGTATATTGCCTCTCGTGTTTTTGAGGTCGTACGTAGAGAAGAATTTATACTTTGAGAGTTTGTTGACCATTTCGTCAATCCGAGGAAGTGGATATGCATCAAGATTTGTAAACAAGTTGATAGTTTGTGAATAATCCACACACAATCTTTTTCGGTGTGTATTGAATTCATCCTTTGCAACAAGAAGCTGGGCCCTGGATAAATTCTCGATCATCTTTGTTGAAAGATCTTGATTTTGTTGCAATCGGTTTAATATCATCTGGCAAATTTTTAAAAAGCGATGGTGGTGAAACATTTGCAAACCTTTGCATTGTAGCTAACTCCAGCGGTTCAACAGGTTGTTGCAAATTGCTTTTGGCTGTATAGATTCTTGGTTCAAGCTTGAATTAGATTGTGGCGATACTTCAGGTTGGTCAGATAGTGCACTTATGTTAGAAGATATTGGCAGTGTGATAATGAGGTCTGGCTGGACTCCTCCAAATTGGAATGTTAAGTTCTTATGCTGTTTTTGGAAATCATGACCAAGAATAATATCACTGCAAAGATTGGGAAGAATATCCACTTTTACATTCTCATATACTAAATCGTTCAAAGAGAAAGTTAATAGACAGCTTCCTTTAACAGTGGATTCCATCGATGTTAACACTAAGGAAACCTTCTTGTCCGAGGGACTGTCACTGATAAAACTGCAAGAGTCAATAAGAGCATTCATAGTGAGTCCATTTATGGTAACCGGCACAAAGGCATGACAAAGGTTTGAGGGACAGGCAGCAGTTACAGCACATAGTGTTGGTGAATACAAAGCAGAAAAGTTAGAATTTTTCTTGTCAGATTGACACACCTTTGCAAAATGACCCTTTTTGGAGCAATAATGACAGGTGGACTCACGAGCAGGGCATAAAGATCGACTAGCATGCATAGGCCCACCACAAAAATAACATTTCTTACGTTGGTTTGGCGCTTTATTAACATTTCGCATTCCCATAGCAGCAAGAGATGGCAAATCCTCTGAAGGGTCATGTTCAGGGAGAGCTGCAGCTGCGGCTACTACGGCTGGTTGAACTGTCTGCGAATAAGCTTCCCAATTCCGTTGAGCATGATCAAGCATTCGAGCTGTTTCGTGAGCCTGATCTAATGTAAGCGTCGAGTTTTCAAGGAGACGTTGTCGTATATAATTCGAAGAAAGTCCATTAATGAAAGAGTCTCTAATCATTTCTGCCCGACACTTCTGCGGTAACTGTAACAAATTCACAATGTTTACTCAGCTTCTTCAATTCCTCTAAGTACTCGTCAAGAGATTCACCAGCTTTTTGCTTTCGCGTAGCTAATTGATGCCATGCAAATATTGTATTTGGCATTTTAACATATAACTTAGTCAATGTCTCAACTACTTCACTATAAGTCATGCACTCTTTGATGTATTCAAAGACATCCAATGAGACGAAGTTCACAATGGATCGAAACTTATCAGGTGCTTGGGTTCCACATTCAGTAATGAAGTTATCGAATGTTCTCTTCCATTGTTTGCTGCTTTGGTAGAATTTGGGTCGACTTCCAATCTCGAAGGCTTCAGTGCCTTACTCATTTTTTTTTAGTTGAATAAATTGAAGTGAAATGAAGTAACAAACCATGTAAATCAAAACAATGGCTTTATTCAACTAAAAGAACGTATGTATACTGTATACCCTAAAGATAAAACAGAACAAATATAGGTAAACATAATATCATGACATAAGGTTACGCAAATATTTTGTTATAAGGATTCTTTGCTTGTAGAGTAGGACATCCTGGTATAGGGTTATCATGACGCATACAGTAAAAGTAGAGTAAATCCTTTTCATAACGTGTTTCTCACAGTTCATTCATGTTTTTCCTTTTGTCACTTCACACTTGTTTACCAAGTGATTCTTGCTACCACATCAATAAACATATGATTGTTCTGATTCTGTGCTGCAATTCCATTTCTGTGAATTTACAGGTTTGGGCCAACTAGCAGATGTTTAAATTAAAGTTTATGTCAACAACCAGCAAACAAGTGCCTTTTTGGCACTTGTTTTTATGTTTATAAATTCACCTTTATAATATCTATGCATTAACCAAGTTTGAATTCACATCCCTTAACAGGTTTAAAATTACTTATGTCAGAAAATGTCAAAATTTGCTATTAAAAATGACATCATAATATATGCAACAAAACATAATTAAATCTGAAATTCTTTAAATGTGAAATCTTGAGAACGAAAAGAGCTTTTTAAAAAATTTAAAAAGACTTTTGAGCTCTATAATATAAGTCCAACATCATTTTACACCCTTTAATGATTAATTGCGGGAGACACTCTTTCATCAAAATTTTAAAATCATTGCTTTCAAAACAAAAACGAAGTAGGACAATTTAAAACATTTTTTTTTTTCATTCTCATTTACGAAAATACACATGAAGAAAAATGACATCTGATGTAAGTTGCATTGTTTCTGGTTGGAACGTTAATTGTGCATTGCATGCTTTCTTTTTCAAGCATAGACATCAGTTTTCCTTGATTCAACGTCGTTTTTTTTAATCCAACATCTGTCCTCTTGGACATATAGTAATAACCATAGAGCACCTGCAACTATTAACCTATAATTATTTTATTAAGACTATCGATTCATGAAATAAAAATCTAAAAATTTGCAAAAAAAATTTTGATTCATAAAATATCAAAAAAAATAATTTTTGGGCTCTATTCCCTTGTATTTGTTATTAAAAAAGAGAATAATTACATGTCTTTTCTTCAAGTTTCCTTGTCCATCCTTATTGTAAAAAACAACTTTAAAGCTGGAGAATGTATTTTAAAAAAAGGAGCTTATGAAAGTGATAGAACTATCAAAGAATAAACTTTTGTGGTTGAAAAATTGATGGAAGGTAGAAATAATACGGCTCCCTACTGGGAATATGAATTTATAGGAAACAGAATATTTAAAAAATAAAATTGTAGGAAACAAAATAAATTCCAGAAAAAAAAGTTAGCATCAAAGGCAAATCAGGACATAGTGAACACAAGGAAGATACTAGAAATACATGTAAGTGGATAAATAACAAAATGAAATCAGAAGGAGCTAAAGTAAGGGAGAAGGGACAAAAGGGAAAAGGTGGAAAAGCCACAAAAGCCACAGTATCAGAAAAGCAGGAAACAAAAGGCTACTGCTACAAAGCTTGTACCTGCGGTGGTCAGTTGCTAATAGCTTTAATGAACCCAAATCATAATACATGGCTTGGTGATGACAACAATGCTGAGCTCTTGTATGGTAATGAAAGACCATACAAATAAAAAAGCGAAGGATCTTGATTTCTTATTGTGCAGGAGAGGCCTACAAAAAACTTTAGCAGTGAGTATGACACATTCTGCTATAACCTATCTCAACAAACAGGTTGTATTATGACTGCAGATGGAGAAATGATAACAAGATAAGATTTACTTCTATTAATACTTGTGACATTTTCAACCTAACCTCGTTCTTAAGTTGTTCTTATTTTTTCACTCATTGGCAATCAAGTTCCAATTAAACTCTATAATTTAGAACATTTTTGACTTTTAAGTATTTGTTTTTTTGTTTGTTAGTTTCTTTGTTTATTAGCAAAGTATATAGTATGGTTATTTGAAATCAAATTATAGATTTAGTTAACTTAACCCTATATTAAAAATATCTTGCCAAGCTTGGTGACGTCTTTGATGTGGTTTTTTAGGGGACCATTATCACTCAAAGTAACACGATCATTAGATCATCAGTTTCAGATTATGTTATAAAATTTCCAAACAAAGGTAACTAGTGAATAACCTCAGGGAGTTTTCTTTTTGTTACAATCAATTTAAGTTTTATATATGTGTTGAGATGTATTCTCAATTGTAGATTGTGTCTCGGCTTGTTTGTATTAATAATCTTTTATTATCAATTTCAAGAGTTACCTTGCATTTATAATAAACACACTGTCCTCATCAGAAGACATCTCTGTCTACGATAAAACCTTATTAAGTAATGATCTGTTTCCCAGAAAATTTAATCTAGCTTTTGTTTACATGTAATACTTATGCTGTCATGGTTCTCAGTTCTATGTGCTTTAATGAAATATCTTTGCTTAAAGTTGTTTTTCTTTACATAGAAAGTGTACAATCTATAGATAGAGATTGTAAAAGATGGCACCAAAAAATATCATTAAACTTTGTGAGTTCTGGTTGAAGTTATGCTTATATATTGAAAACTTTATTAAACCAGCATTGTTGAATTTATTGCACAATGTGAACAACCGTGGGTCATACCAAGGTTTACCGTCTGATCCAAACAGATTATATAACGACTTGCGAAACCATCTCGCCAAATTAACTAAGTTAAAAGATAAAAAGATTATAAACAGCGATCAATGGTTGCTTTTATTTCCTGTTAATCAGCAAACTGAATCTTTAAAATTTGATACAACATTAATTATATTGTTAATTATCAATTGTACAACTTTTCCTCCTCCAAGTGGAGGTTGGAAACAAAAATGTCCAGCAGCAACTGACACGACAATTGGTGCTTTTATTTTACATGCAAGGGAATTTAGAAACTTGATTATTCATTATGCCAACCCTGATACTTTAGAAGAGTCAGAATTTAATAACATCTGGTCGCAGGGTGACAAGATTTTAAATGGACTTGGATATACTGAAGATACAAGTGGATTGAAGCATGATTCACTTGATCCAACAAAGGTACATTATTTTCGAGTGTTTCTGAATCATCTACAATGTTGTCAACAACAATTGCAACGTAAAGTTGATGAAAATACAACTGATATCTCCAATCTTCAAGGTTTAGCTAGAGAAGTAATTGAAATTAAAGAGAATACATCCAGCATTAAAGATTGTATATCCAACCTTAAAGAAGATGTAAATAAGGGTAAAAAAGAGCTAGAAGCCGAAATTGCCAACAAAATAAACAATGCGCTTGCAAGAATTCATCATTTAAATGAAACATATGAAAAAGAAATTGCAGAATTAAATAACCGAGTCGTATCCGTGGAAGAAAAACAGAAAAAGGATAGCAGGGAAATTAAAACGAACACAAATATCTTAGATGATCATGAAGAAAGATTAGGAGCGAACACAAATATCATAAATGATCATGAAGAAAGATTAGGAGTGAGCACAAATATCTTAGATGATCATGAAGAAAGATTAGGAGCGAACACAAATATCTTAGATGATCATGAAGAAAGATTAGGAGCGAACACAAATATCTTAGATGATCATGAAGAAAGATTAGGAGCGAACACAAATATCTTAGATGATCATGAAGAAAGATTAGGAGCGAACACAAGTATCTTAGATGATCATGAAGAAAGATTAGGAGCGAACACAAATATCTTGGATGATCATGAAGAAAAATTAGGAGCGAACACAAATATCTTAGATGATTATGAAGAAAGATTAAGCAAGCTTGAAAAAGGTATGTTATATGATTTTTTCTGATTACTGCTGCAATAACTAAAGATTTAACCCTATTATACCTGAGCTTTTTTGGCCTTTGTAACCCTGGGGGGGGGGCACAAAGTGCCCGCGGGCCATAAATCCTGAACCACTTGTGCTTAAGTGATGAAACTTGGCTAAATTAGAGAATGTCTTAATACAAACTCAATACAGGTAAAAAAAATAATTTGATGACGTCATAGGGATTATAAATGACAACGTCATTTTCCCAATTTTTCCGTACGCTTTAATTTCTTGCGTGTTACTAATGATACGCCCTTGATTCTAGGTAGATTTGTGGAATGAATACCAAAATATGTGTTTCACTTGAAAAAAGTAATTTTAATGACGTCATTGGGATAAAAAATGACGTCATTTTGGCAAGAAAATTTCTTATTTTAACGATAAAGATAAAAAGACCCGCTCTACCAGAAATATTGATGCTCATGTCATTAAACTGGGCATATATGTAGAACAGGGCATTTAAAGATAATTGAGGTAAGGAAAACATTATAATGACGTCATTGGGATCCGAAATGACGTCAATTTGCTGGATCGATATTTCCTTCAAATCTGGTCTGCTTTTTGACCCTAGTAACCATATATCACCTTAGCAACACCTTGGTTACCACTTAGTAACCAACATACATGTACTAAATAATTATATACCCAATACAACATCTTATAACATTCTTACATGAATGTCAACGGTTTTCAAAATTCCAAAAAATTTACCCCCGTCCAAAAAATACAATACCTCCAGCAAAGTACAAAATTTTTCCAAAAATTTTTTTTTTCATCAGAAGCCCTAATGAAAGTTAGGAATAGTCACAAAATTTTAGCACTAAAGTTATGCCTAGTCAAAAAGGCCGCAGGCACTTTGTGCCCCCCCCCAGGTATAATAGGGTTAAGAAGGTATTGCTGTTGAATAAAAAATATCTAGTACTTTAATGGGATAAATTTTCGCGGGGATTAAATTTCGCGATTGAGCTCTTCCGCGGATGAGGTCATAATAGCAATTTTTGAAAAAATAAGTTGTCAAAAGGGTTCGGGGCCGAATGGCACTGTCTCATCGACCCTTGTTACACCATTTGTTACGTCATTTCTACACCCCCACCAAGACAAAATGTAGTTTTGCATTTTAGTTCAAAGCTCTTTCAACACAACTATAACGTCAGGTAGAACATATCAACCATGGGTAGAATAAACACAACTAGATAAAAAACGAAACGATTGAATTCAACAAAAGCTGATTGTTCATCCGTTACATCCACTACTATTATTTCACTTCATGGGGGATGTAGGGAACTTTCAATTGTTCATCCGTAAGGCTGGAAAGAGAACTCAAATTCGGTTGATCATCTGCATTAGAAGTTGGGAGCAAAGGATCGATATCCTTGAAAGGGTCAAATGATTCGAAAACCTTGTCAGTTTTCTCTTATCTTTTCATCTTCAGTACTTGGTTGAAAAATTAGGCCTACAAAAAAATTAAAATTTCGCGGATCGAGCAATTTTTCAAAATTTTCGCGGGGACAAATTTTCGCGGATGGCCTGTTTCCAAATTTTCAAAGGGACATATTTTCGCGAAATGCTCAAAATTTAATCCCCGCGAAAATTTATCCCATTAAAGTAACACCCGTTAGACTTTGATAATTTAACTTAAATAATTCTATTCACAAAGGAATGGGTAAGCAACTGGCTGGGGTAAAAATTTAAAGGGTTAAGCAACCATGTCTTAATCCTATTATATTATTTGGATAATGTTTAAACTAAAAATTTTTATTTTTATTTTGCTAATGTTTATTTGTTCTGCTGTCTTCTTTATGAACTATCCTGATTTGTTTAAATAACAGGGCTCTTCCATCCAATATATGCACTCACAGTTTGTGTGAAATTTAATAAAAAAAACAGTGCTTCAAAAATTGGCATTTGGAGAAAAAAGTTGACAGTCATCATTTTAAATATAATTTTTAACTGTCTTGTTACAAATTTAAATACAGAATTGTAACACAAGTAGGGTTATTTTTGCAGGAGTATTTATGCCGTAAATATCAGTGACAATCCAACAAAATATTTTTATTTTAGAAGGCTGCCATAGTTCTTTCTTGGAAAAAGCTGCTACAGACATACCAAGGTAGAGTTGAATTTCTTTTTAATTTTATGACAATAACTTGTGGCGTACAATTTAACGATATATGTAACATATTCAAGTTTCAGCAATACATAGCTAGCCCTGACTAATTAGATCCGAAATGTTAACTGTTTTGTTCTTTTATCTATTCCATCTGATAAACTTTAAAAAATATTTTGTCTTAAATAACTATCTGGTAGAGTGCTTATGTACAATAAGTTTCATTATCCTATCTTCAGTTTGTGAGAAATAATAGGCCTCATAGCAGAGGTCTTTTTATAGATGCGTAACATGAGCAGTCCTCAGAATGCATCTCTCTGCTCTTTTCTCACCCCAGTTTGCTATATATCTTCTTAATCATAATATAGTAATAATCTAATTACTTGGAATACCAAGCATAGACGTTAAAAAATCTAAAGATTAAAATATGAGAGAAGCTTTTCGTAAAAACTATTTACATCATCAGTCTCCATGTACAACTAAATACTTACAATAAAATCAAACTTTTTTTAAACTTTGACTTCTAGAGCTATTTTTTACCGTCTATGCTTGGTATTTTACTTTAAAAAATAATAATCTAAGATACTTGAGTTAAATTAGAAATACATTGGATTCTGTAGCACGACGTTTTTCTTGTGTACAGAGAGACAAAATACTCATATTACTAATATGGAAATTAACATGGGTTAAATGATGAATACAGTAGATTAATCCACAGACATACAACTAGTCTCTTTATATTTTAATTTTTGTTTTAGTTATACGCTTTTCAAAAATCAGCAAAGTAATCTTGTCGTACAGTTTGATGAAAACTTATCTATACAGCATATACAGGCCACTATTACTAACAATTCACTGAAATATTCAAAACAGCTGGGCATAGATACCGATTATGTTGTGGAAAGAAAGAATGGAAAGTTGCTTCTGATGATTTACACCAGCAATGTGCATCATATGAGTGACTTGTCAATCACTTTGAAGGACAATAATAACAAATTTACATGCGTTTTAATTAAAGGTTGGTTATTTAGCTACGACTGATACAAGAATTTATGTCTATTTATATATGGGTTTTTTTTCACATTTCTCACAACCCAACTGGTCGGTCCCACGTTATATGATTTCCATGTTATGAAATTTTTTTTAGCTATGGTTCGCAATCTCATTTTTGTCTGTGTCACAACAATAATTTTTACTGTAATACAATGGAATCTTTTTATCACTTCTCTCCATACAGTTACATTGTTTTTTCTAACGCTAAAAGTGATTAATCGGTGAGAAACGGCAGTAAATATTTTAAAAAAGAGAAAAACAATGTTTTAGTAAGTTAAAATGAGAAAAATGTTCTATATTTTTAAATGAGTGTTATGAAAAAAATAAAACAAAGCGATGGAGATCGGAATAAGTTGAGGATGAATTTTTCAGTTTAGACTTCATTGATAGATCCTGCCCAATATAATCTACAAAAAAAGGCATTTCGTTGAAATATTTAGGACCAAAATATTTTTATTGGAGCGCTAGTTATTAAAGCGCTAGTTTCTACTTCAGGTGAGTGTTGAAACCTCAAGTGTTTTTTCGTTTAGATATTGAACTAGCAACTATACATGAATGTGTAGCAACCAAACATGTGAATGTTATAACACACAACAGTAGTGTAATATCTAAACATATAGAGTCTATTTTAAAGAAGGAAACAAAAGAAGCAGATGTTGAATTTATATGTGGTGGAAGCCTTCAAAGAATGTCAGCCAAAGCATACGAAGAGTATGAAAAAGATTACTCTTGTCGTTATTTCACCATCAATGGCAAGTGCATGGAGGAACCACTTCAATTTCCACCTCCAATCTGTAATCAAACCTCTTCTGTATTCGCACAGAAAATAAAAGATGTTATATTAAAGTTAAAATACCAGTTTTTTACAATATTTACACATTATGATACCAAGGATCATATCCAATTTTTGAAACTGAATGAAGAATTTCCCTTAAACAACACTGTGTCTAATGATAACCGAATACTACTAGTGTTTTTCAATACAATCATAAACATTAGGTACACTGATACAACCAACGCAGTTGATATACAAGACGAGTTCAAAGCAGGCGAGACAGACCTTAAGGAATTATCCATCATCAATAGAAAATGTTTTAAACATGGTAATTGGACAGTTATTAATGTTGTAGCTGCACCTAATTTCGAAATCACCCAAGATGCTGAAGTATGTATTAACTGCAACTTACTCTGTAAGAAAACATTGTCTAAGGAGAGAAATATTCGGGACTTTTTTTCAAATATTTTAAAGAAAGCACAAAAGAGAAAAAACTATAATAATTCCAAAGAACAATATATAACCACAGTCAGCAAAATCATGTGTTTTATGGCCACACGTAAAGCACTTTATTCTGTCCCTTCACTCAGTGATAATATTCACGACCAAATAAGTTCATTAATACTAACTATACAGCAGCTGCGAATTTTGTATAGCAGTTATAGGAAAAAAATTATAACAGGTCCGTTAGGTAGTGGCAAAACAGTTTTAGCTCTCTCACACATGGAACTGGCTTATGAACATTCTGAAAATAACTCGGCCATTTATTATGTAGTATGGGATGACAAAACATTGTTAAAACAAGATGTCATCAATCATGCTAAAAGATTCAATTACAAGAAAAATGTTGAAGTCCTTGTTACAGATATTGTTGAGTTAGCAAAGGATTTGGAAATGCAAAAGGTTCCAACACCTTTTCAATTATTCAAGTCGTTAGTGAAGAAACACGTTGGCAAAAAGCTGCATTTTATTATTGACGAATTTAATGGTGAGATGCTTGGAATTGAAGAAGCCTTATTGCTAAAGCAATACTTCAAAATGGAAGCTAGGTTGGCAGACTCTTACATCGTTTTCTTGCCACAATCCATTGAAAAGCACAGGTCCTTTGTTTCACATGAAACAATCACAAAACATGAAAAGTATAAATATCAGGAAACAGGACTAGAGTTTTTCAAGCTTGAAAGAGCAATGAGAACATCTGCATCAATCTTTCAATTTTTAAAAGCTTTCGAAATAAAAGCAAGTGAAGAAAATACCGTAATTAAACTTCCTGTGCAAGAATCGTCCCAAAAGAATAATACAGCTGTAGTTTGGCAAAAAGAAACATCACCTTTAAAGCAACAAGAGCAAGAACAACTGCCAATACGCCAAGAACCGTCACAAGACGTTACCAATGGTAACGTATTGTTGGACAAAGGTATAGACAATAATTTTGAGGATCCAATTGATATTGATCGTGTTGCAGCGACAATCCAAGATGAACATCTTTCAGAAGATGTAAGAACAGAGATAAATTTCCAATTTAACTCCGCAGCTTTCATTGGTCATAATATCAAAGGTACCAAACCATTGCTGATACATCCGGAAACAGATGAACTGAAAGAAGAAGAACTCATTGCAATGATCACTTTAGTTCTGCAACACCTTTTATTGCATTACGATACTAAGCGTTTGTTTATTTATAACACATTTCATCAAATGACTATATTTTACAGATTGCTGACGCTATTGGAATTAGATTTCTTTCAATACGATGAGTACACTGGCTGGAAAATTTTCAAAGAAAATGAAGAAATCTCCAATCTTTTGCAATATTCAAGCTACAACATACTCACTACACCTGAGGGTAGTCGTGGCGTGGAAGCAAGTGAATCCATCTGCTTAATTGAAAACAACGACCGCGCATTGAAACATTTAACATTGGAATCGATGTCTAGAGCTACACAAAACCTAATCATTGTTTCAACGTCTAACATTAACCAATCTAAGTTAGATTTTTCAACTGGTCACATTATCAAAGAACTTTTGCCTGTATATTTAATTGAAAATCTTGTAACACATTCCAAGGATCTAGACACAGAGAGACCATACACAAATTCTAATGAAAACAATGTCAATAAAGTAGTTTTTGACATAAATACACAATCCTGGCAGTTTAAGGAGCTGATGAAGAATATTAAACATATTAATTATCCACAAGCAGCACCTGTAATTACAAATGTGCGAAAAATTATATTTAAAAAGTAAGTCACTCATTATGTTTTCCTACGTTGATGTTGCTGTGAAAAATGCTTTGTTTATTTAAAATCAAGGAACTTTAAACAAAATATAATAATAAAATAGCCAATGATATGGTTAACCTAATAAAGGTGGTAATTTAACCACCTTTCTCAAAAGTGGAGATCTATGTCAAAAATATATTTGTGTGTAATTAGAAAAGGTGATAATGTACTTTTTACTTTAGTCTTCATCTTCCTGGAAAGGTTGACAACGTAGCCTGCTCATATTTGTCAGATAAATCATGTGAGTTAAGTTGGCAACATAATGCTGATAAATATACAGTAAAAAAGAGAAGCAACAACGCTTCGGATTGGAAAGTTTTAGCAAGTGGTATTACGTCTAACACTTGCATAGTGAATGACATCAGTATTGGAGAAATTTGCACATTTTCAGTGGTTGCAAGAAACCGAGTTGGTCAATCTGACGACAGCATCTTCTCATATCATCATAAGACGTAAGATTAAGTCTAGGCCTGCAAAGGTTGAAGATGTCACATATACATTTGATGGTAAGAAGAATATATATTATTTTATTACATCGTAGAGAGAGTTGATATGAAAATTAGGATACATCTATAACACAAAACACTAACATAAAATTTCAGATATTCAATATTGAACAAAACTCTACGTAAGAAAAATTGGTGCTAAGAACAATTAAATAGTCTCCTGGCTATTCTCATCGCAGCGATTTATTTTATCATACATCTAAGAATGAGTAACAATAACAAATCAAAAAAGAAACATTTTGTAATGCGTTATGAGCTTTATAATACACTTTTCCCGAATTACATATCCTTTATAATTCTATAATTTTGATTATTAAATTAAATTGGTGTGTATAAATTTTTAACTTAATCCGGAATTTTCCAACACCCTTTACTCAGTTCTCCAAAATTCCTCGCCTAAAAACATCCATTTTTATTTTTCGCTCCCAACTTTGCGGTTAAAAGTCACCCAAAATAAGGGTCATTAAGCCAAAATATCATAGGCGTAGAAGAGTCCTGGGTACACGAGGCTCAGGTGCGATAGGTATATAAAAAACGCCGAGCGATACGGGTTTCACAGTCGCTATACCCCTGTTTATATTTATTTCCTGATGGAGCAACAAATCCAACGTCTAAACGCGAAATTTGTTTGAATATTCAAAAAATTTATGAGTCCCCTATTAGAGTTTCGATCATTTTGACAACGAGCAACGTAATGACGTCATAATTATTTTAATGTTTGCCGCCTTAGGCGGGAGCATTTATTCAAAATGGCGATCGGATTATCATAGAAGTAGCTTGTTTAACCTTGTTTGTTTTACCTCTGTATTCTCTTATAAATGCAAATCAGGCAAAAAGAGATATTTTTCTTAAATACTAACGTTATACGAGTGTTTTAAGATTAGTTGCTTTAAAGTGGAAGGTTGCTGTACGTAACATACAACAAAGCGCTATACGTTAGTCCCAACATTGCTTTATCGTGGTATAATCATATGACTTAAAACGTACATTTATCAAGAAATTCTTACACAACACCTACAGTACTGTGAAAAGGTTTGTTAACATCGTGGTTCGTGTTTATTTCGTGTTACGCACGAACCACGATAGCCCACGATGCGTATTTTTTAACAATCGTGGACCTCACGATCATGTTTCGTGGACTACACGAACAAAAATTAAACATTACGCCGTGGCGTCCACGATAGATAACTTCTATTGTAAATCAACAAAGACCGTATTAGTTTATCAATTAAATCAAAAAACTGACGGCAAAAAAATAAATTAACACTTGTTGTTTTAATTCGTTGTCATAAAGCTAGCTATATAATAGATTTTTATCGTTCGTGAATCAAAATGCGATGTAAAAAAACATTTCTATTGCCGCTTTTCGTTTTTAAACTTTTAAAATGCGATCTAAAAAAACATTTCTATCGCCGATTTTCGTTTTTAAACTTTTAAAATGCAACACCTATTCAACTCGTTGAGATGCCATGATCCGCCTTGTTGTTTTCATAAAATTGTTCTAATAAACAAAATTTAGCTTCTATTTTCTTAATGTAACCCATCGCGTGTCAGAATAACATCTTTAAAATGTTCGTGCAGACGAAATCGAATATGTACAGTCGTTCTTATCACCATATCATTTCCAACCGAAATGAATATGTTTCATTAAATAAAAGTTCTCGTATTTTCATCGATCGTCAAAAAATTTGAAAATTATTTTATCCAGTCAGCTAAAACAGGTCGGCCCAACATAGGTTGATTCTACTCGACGGTGAAAACCTCAAGGGTTACCTAGAGTCAAGACTGCTTAACACAGGTCAGGTCAACATACAACCATCCACATAATCTTTGAGACAAACTAGAAATTCTATCAAAAAACCAGAAATGGCCGTTGACGCAAATGTCCATTTTTCCAACTGAGACGGTTTAAACATGTAAAAAGCTATAATTAGCCTATAGCAGCACTGAACATAGGTTGATTCAAATCCCGTTATGAGACATGATATTGATATTGTCAATAACGAAAAGTAGCGAAAACAAGTCAGAATTTCGACAGAATTCGATTTTTATTCTCGGGATTTTTTTACTAGGTCGCGTGACAGGGTTAACCTAGTCTAAATCCGCGCCTGACCGTAGTTCAAGTTCTTGATTCTTTACAACAAATTTCACAATAGGAACGAAATAATTCAATAAATCGTATAAATATAAAGAAAAATGAGTGTTTTGTTGCTGACGAAGCTTAATAATTGCGTTCATGTATAATCGCGCCATATTTCGCAGTTTTAGTAGGTGAGGAAATAGCAAGAAAAAAAGAATTGTCGGTAGCTTGAGAAAGAATTGTAAGAGAATTCATAACCTAGATTGTTCTTATTTTGTAAGAAAATTAAGAATTAGGGTGTTGTTCTGAAACAAATGATTGAGTCGAGGCTATGCTTGTTCTGTCTCTATTTTTCGGCAAAATCCGAGGCTTGTGTCCTTATAAAATTGTTCTTATAAAACTTGCGCACCAAAAGTCAAAAATTAAAAAAACAGAAGTGGTTCCGGAAGCGGGAAATATATTTTTGTCGATATACAGACAATTAGCGTGAAAATAAAAAATTGAGATCGCGTGTTAAAAAATTTCGTCGAGGCGCACGGTCGTCTCAGAGGAATATGCATGCAGACACAATCGAATATTTTGTATACAATTATTCTATTTTTAAAAGCATAACTTTTGTGGCAAAGCTAAAAGTTTTCATTTGACCGAACATTCTCCGATAAACAAGACGTGCGAGGTGAGAATTGTTTTTTTTACTGAGAAAATCATTTCAGTAGAAAGTTTAAATAATTTTCAAATTTGTTAAAATATTTTTCTCAAAATTTTCTGTTAAAACTATCGTGTAGATTCGTATATTGAAACCGCGAAGTATTTTATTTACTTTATTTTAAAAACAAAACCTTTTTAAATATATCAATTTTTTAAACTAACATGCTTATGTCAGCATGAAATAGGCAAAACAAATATTTTGAAAAATTGTCTCCAAATGCGAATTATCCTATACATGATGACGTCATCATATTAATATTTTAAATTTTGTGTTCCGTCCATCTGTATTTTTGTTTTGTTTTACTTGTCTGAATATGAAATATATTAACAATTTCTTATTTATATTTTGAAGTTGACAAAGTATTCTTATTTCAGACAATAATTGTTTTACGCTTTAATTTGCATGTGATGACGTCATAATAATATTATTACCCTAAATTTGTTTGTTTTTAAATTCTTAAGTTTTTATAATTAATACTGAATATTTAGCATGGTATTAATATCCTTTTTTTACTATTTTTATGTTTATAAATTGTTTTAGTCTCTCACAATAAACAAATCCATCTTAATATTGTTATCATGAGTTATGTTTTTATAAATTTATATTTTCATTCATTTATTATTTTATATTTAGATATCGAGAAACTCATTGAGACTAACCGTATCCACAAACTGAAACAATTACTATCCATCCAACCAAACATCGTTCACATGAGAGATGAAGATGAATTCACACCATTGATGTGGACAGTATTGAACACCAACAATACATCAATGGTGAAAATACTCATCTCACATGGAAGTGATGTTTGGGCGAAAGATAGATTGAAACTAAACAGTTATCATATCGCTGCATGGAAAGATCGTCACACAATATTAGGTATTTTATGTCGACATGATGTAACAAACATCAACCGTGTAGATGTTGACAACCGCACACCATTACATTATGCTGCAAGGTTTGGTCGCATCTCATGTGTTGATGTTTTGTTGCGTCATGAAAATATTGATGTGACGATCAAAGATAAAAATGGAAGAACAGCTTATGATGATGTTGGAGAATGGAATAAAGAAAACCGGGAAACAATAAGACGAAAAATAAAAGAATACGAAGTAAGTTATTAAGTTTAGTTGATTTAATAAATTAGAAAGAAGAATAAATTAGTTTTTATTTGAAAATAAAAAGGGATAAATATTTTTTTTAAAAGTTTTAGGTTAGGAATGTTATTTTTTTAATTTCCGTTCGGGTGTAAAAATTAAAAAGTTTATTTTTGAAATAATAATATATTATGAATAATAGAAATTAAAGACAATGTAGAAATCTTTAATGTAATATAAGAAATATAATAAAAATAGTTAATAATTAGTTGTTAATGATTATTTTCTTTAATTAATAACAATTTAAAAACGAATAATGAAAAAATACAATTTCGTTCCCAGACCGTTTTATACTCTTGTGCAGAAGAAGAGCTAGCAATAATGAATAAAATTATTCTGAATGAATTGTAAAAAACTGGATAATATAAATTCGATGAAATCATTAATTGAAAAGTTAAATATCGAGTGCGTTGCATGATGGGAATTATATAAAACGTAATGTATTTTCTGCGTATCTTGTGTGTAATGAAAATATTCTTTTTTTTAGGCTCGCAAGAAGTAAATATCTAACGAAAGGAATTTGTTTCGACTTGAAAAACGACAATCAATTTCGCAGGTAAGGTACTTCGAAATTTCTTTGCAAACATGGTCATTTTTATTTTTTGTTTGTTTTTAAACAAAATGTATTTATCCAGTTTACCTTTTTTTTTTAGACACGAAAAGAATTTGTGTTACATCACGTTCTGTTATTTTCTGTAATATATTTCTTTTTTTTTAATGTGCATAATTTTTTATATAATTCCATGAAATAATTAACGATCACGGAAATAACGCGAATTTGTATTGCGATTGCTGGAAAAAAATTGATTCTTAAACTTTAATTACTAGTTTTAAATGAACTGTTAAACGTCCTGGATATAAACAAATTTTCAGAATTAGCGTTAATTTTGCACCTCGTTAATTCTTTGGAATAGAGTATATGAATATAGATTGTAAAAATTAATTCGATTACATATCACATGAGAAAAACTAGCTCGGTGAAACGGATCTTATCTTTATTAACAACTGGGATCTCACTTTGTCAAACAAGGACCCGGTAAATTGGGCTGAAAAAATTCCATGTGATAGCTCCAGCCCATCAAACCGGACTGACTTTCTATTTTTGTGCATGATAAGGTTATTTCAATTTGAGAAATCACATGTTTTCTGTACGTTAATAACATAAATATTAAAGAACTAACTTTTGTCAACATATATATTTTATTATATAAACTTTTTAATGAAAATAATAGTTTTATACACTAAGAATAATAAATATATATACAAAACTTATATTGAAAAGTACACCCGATCCAGCCTTTTTCTTGGAACTAATTTTCAGCGCGGCTAACCGAACTCATGTGATAAGGTCCTTGGTGTATGTACGTCTGACAATCGCGTAAAACTCTAAGTTATATACTTTTAAATTTTTAACATGCATATATGAAAAATGAATCTATATACGCTCGACTATTTATTTGTATTTATTTGTATTGAGCACTG
Source organism: Hydractinia echinata (assembly GCA_030067915.1). NCBI lineage: Eukaryota > Metazoa > Cnidaria > Hydrozoa > Anthoathecata > Hydractiniidae > Hydractinia > Hydractinia echinata. The sequence continues at coordinate 407,064 of JASGCC010000060.1, forward strand.
TTTTAATATCGTTTCTTTACAATATCTGTTTTTATATTTTATAATTTCTTATTTACAATGTACATAATTTTATATATGTATAAAAATATTTTTAACAATTTTTATTCGATTTATTTTCGTCATGTTCGATTGTGTCGTGTTTCATTTAATTTTTCATTCACAAAAAGATGCATGGTCAAGTCACGTGGTTTTACTGCGTTCACAGTGTCTCGTTTCTCGTTAACGCTATCTTTCTGAAAGATTTTTTGTTTGTTATACTATATTTACTCTATTATAATGCCGCGAAATAAGTTTTTCAACCTACGAATAAAGGCAGGTATGACAAGGATAAGGTTATTTTCGAAAAAAAAAGCACGAAGTAATAAGATCTTTGAATTGTGAAGCGTAAAAACAAATAGGTTTAGCACGAAAATGCAACTTTTTCAACTCTTGTTATTTTAATATGATGTGTTCGGAATTGTAAGGCAGGGTATCTACTGTCAGGAATTCTGAAAATATAGGCAAAATGTCAAGTAAAAGTAGAGGAGAAAATTGAAAAATGTCACGAATTTTAGCTAAAAAATGTCAGAAAAATGGAATTCGAGTTTTGAGTGGACCTCCATTAAGTAAGGGCCTATTTACACCTCTATTCGTTGGAATTATTGGAGAACGAAGGTACGGTCCAAACTCCATGCATTATTATTAGAAAGGCGGGATATACTAAGAATGAGAAAATTGCAGAACGGAAGTGCTAGAGCAGTGTTGCAAATGTCAAAATTCTCTGACATTTCAAAATAGTGATGATACAAGTGAACGCGATCGGTTTGAAATTACTCGTACAACGAAACATTTTAGTATACGTATTCTGGCGTATACACTAAAACAGTAAATCGCCAGACTCGCGGAATTAGCGCCGAACAACCATTTTACTACAGTCGACGCTCATTATCTCGAACTTTCTCTATCTCGAACTTTTTCTTCGGTCCCTTGAGTTCGAACTTTTCATGAAATACGCTCGTTATCTCGAACTTTCGCTATCTCGAACTTTTCTTTCGGTCCCTTGGGAGTTCGAGATAACGAGCGTCGACTGTAGTTTCTTATTTTGCGTATACCATAGGACTTGGTTTGTGAAACAGTTTTTGAATTTTTTATATTCTGATACGACTATCCTGTGCAAATATATTCGAAAATAATGATTACAATGATCCCCCGTAACCATTGAGATACCGCAAAATGCCGAAATCAAGCGCACCCGATTATAAGCGCATAGGGAAAAGAGATATGTATATGTAATCGCACGTTTACGAGTGCAATTAGGAAATAATCGAACGAGTATTTTTTTTGCTTTTAATTTTCCGAGTCCGTTAGGACGAGGATAAATTTAAAAAGCAAAAAAATTACGAGTTCGATTACTTCCAATTGCACTCGTAAACGTTCGATTACGAGCTAATCACACAATGAACTATTTTTGTAAGAGTAGCACAGGATGTCAATTTCAATGTTTTGATTTTTTTATTACCCGATTTATAATTAGTTCGATTCATTGTAAAGATATCTTTTTTTGACTTATCATAAAACGCGAGAAAATAAATATTTAAATTATCGGCGCTCCTTAAAGAGTGCAGTTAAGATTCTAGAGTGCAATTAAGAAATAATTGCACTCCGCAGAGTGCAATTACGATATAATTTGCACTGTAGAGAAGAAGCGCCAAACAAGAAAAAATAGGTCATCGTGTGATTAAGAATACAATGTTCGTTTCACTTAAAATGCGAGATTTTTTTCTGCTTCTTTAATTTTGTTACGGATATAGTTTTTATGAGGTTTAGAAGACTACATTATGCAAAAACCAGAAAGCGAATTCCACTTAATGAGTGACGATGATGATTCAGAATCCTCTGACACAGGTGGTGTTGAGTACGAACAAAGTGATGTTCGTTCTGATATTTATTCTGACGATTCAACAACTGATGAAGATTAAGAAATATAAAATGTACAAAATGATACACAAAAAAGAATATACATCATCGAAAAAAAATTATTAATTTTTCTTTCTTGTTTTTTTCTTGCACTTTTTTTTTACTCGTTTATAAGCGCACCCTCAGATAAGCGCATCAAAATCTTGCTATCGCCACTAATAAGCGCTGCGCTTGATTTCGGCATTTTACGGTATTGTTACAAGTCGTGACCCCTCTAGTTTACCGTTATTTAAAGATGGCGTAATAGCACAAGTGATTTATTTTGCTGGAGATTATTATGTTATATTTGAATTCTCCTTTATATTGCGACCAGTACAACCTCATCCCCAGGGCTCTTCTTTATATCCCAATATCAAAAAGTAAAAAAGAGCTCTGGGGATGAAGTCTGCGACAAGTATACTTTAATCGAAGTTTTCAGTTCAGAGTACATGAGCTGATGTGTATATTCGACTGCTTCTTCGCCAGTTACTGCCGGGTCGCTGCTCTGGTTGTGAGAAAATCTGGTGGTTTTCTGTTTAAGTATGTGTTTCGTCAAAGAGAGCAATGTTGATATAATACCGATCCAATTTTTAATGGTGAAAATAATACGCAACATTTCCAGTTGCATCGTTTACGTTCGTAAAGTATGTTACTGGGGCATATTTAGGAACTTATATAGGAAAAAAATACACGTTTTTCTTAAGCTTTCTTCAAAGTTAACAACACGAGATTCGATCAGTACAAAAATGAACGACTTGACACAGTAGCTCAACCTGAAATGTAAGGTAACACTGTTCTAATTGTCCTAAAAATTATGTAATTTTTATACGAAAATTGAGATTAGAAATGTTATTTTGATTGGCGCATTAGCTTAACTAAAGAAACAAACACGTGATGTTGGCCTTCCTAGTAGTCCGCGAGTAAGGACAAGAGTGAGAGTCAGGACTGTATGGGAAAATCGAAGCAACTTTGAGATTTAAAAAAATTAAAAAAAAGAAGCGTTGTAATTTAGCCCAAATTTTTCATCAGATTAAAACAGGGTGTTGAAACTGCTAAGGGGGCTGAAGGGTGTTAAGGGTGCAAAACAAGGCAAAATAAAAGAAGCCCTCTGAAAAAGCAGGATTTGGACTGAATTTTTTCATTCTGTTATAGTCTATAGACTATGATTCTGTTAAGATTTTTAGATCCCTGCGTGTGAGGTTGTCAAAACTCTCTGTACTCTTTACAATCTCCTTTACATACAACAAGAGCGAAAACGGTTCAATATTGGCAAGAGCAAAAGCTTATATCGAACCGTACGAACTTTTTGCGCATTACATTATTACAAACTTCGAATAGTCATTCCATTGCACTTTCACATTCCAGTCCTAATAACAGGTGGAAATAACTGACGTCAACTGCCACATAACTGGTTAGACAAGGCCACCTAAAATCCAAATTAGGTAAATTTCCCAAAGCTGGACTAACACACCCGTTTTGGGGTCGACAGGTTGATGACCTCATCAAAAAAAATTAAAATCCTATCACCTTCTGTTCTCTTAAGTCATTTCGTGCCAACTTTTACACAATAGAAGCAATGGTTATACGAATTTCGGGAGAAAAAAAATCTTTTAGCATATGGGCGGGTCATTCCTAACGTCAACTCACAGAACATTTTAAAATTCACTATTTCTCCCAATGTCTGAGTGGATTTTTTACATGAGTTCTGACTTGTCTCTTATAACAATACGCTAAGTCTGTGTGTAACGCGTACAACAGCATTTTATTCCCACTTTACGACTAAAATTACCAAGTTGATGATAAAAACGAAATTTTGTAAACATTTTCATAACACAACCGAAATGTTAAACGTTAAATAGTCTTTTTCATTACGCGATAGCCAAAGCAGAATTAGCCAAAGCAGAATTTTCCACGAGCTGTACAACTAGTTATGAAAAACTCCCGTGAAACTTCCACGATGATCGCCTCAAAAACATAAAATAACACTTCTTTATTGTAATTCTATCTAATCATACTACCTAACTACACGTGCATATAAATATACTGAAGCTAAAACAATAAAAAACAGACCACGGTCCCGTTTAACATGTCCAATTTCTGCGATGTGTAATACTTAAAACACCTGCTTCGATTTACAATTCGTGTTGTTTTACACCAGATTATTTTGAATCATTAACCACCAATACCGACTGTAACATGCAGCTCACACCCCCATTATTGTTAATGCAGTTTTGTTTTCACAATATTCTTCTTTCACGCATGCGTGGTATTGTCATAATGCTTTTATTATGCTTTTAACGCTTTCATAAACCTAAAGAAATAAAGAAATCAATGAAGTTTTTTTCAAGTTTGTGTTGTAGAATCCTGAGATTACCGTTTTTAAAAAAAACATACAGAAAAAGTAAAAATACCTTGCCACGCAACATTGACAACATTCACTCTTACAAGTCCCTACGCCTCCGCTCCTCCCCGCCCACCCGCCCCTTAATACTGTAACAGCTAAACCTACCTCATCGGGTTCAGGTATTGCATTAATCACTTTCACAAGATCTCTTTCTTTAAAATAATCAATAACCGGCATTGTTTCATTGTAGAAAGTTTGAAATCTAAAGTAATAACACATGAAAATATACAATACACTTAATACATGGGTTAAGTGAGACAAGTCTTGTCTACTGAAACCTTGAATACACCAGACTCTCAGTTACAGAATCTTGTTAAGATCTTGAAAAATTGTAAAATATTAGCAATTGTTTCTAAATATGATTTTGTACTGACGCCTGGCGATACTGAAGACGAGGCAAATATACAAATAGACGAGTAAATTCGAGAATAGGCGAGTAAGTTCGAGAATAGGCGAGTAAGTTCGAGAATAGGCCAGTAAGTTCGAGAATAGGCCAATAAGTTCGAGAATAGGCCAGTAAGTTCGAGAATAGGCCAGTAAGTTCGAGAATAGGCCAGTAAGTTCGAGAATAGGCCAGTAAGTTTGAGAATAGGGCAGTAAGTTCGAGAATACTCAACTAAGTTCGAGAATAGACAAGAACCTTGACTAGTAGTTTCCACACCAAACACCCTTTTTTATATAAACAATGTCAAATTTAAATAATCGCCTCATAAATAGCTAAAACTTTAAACAATTGCTCAACAATTTGGCTTGGGCGTATGAACACTTAAAAAAATACACAATTCGCCCCATTTGAACTTATTCTTAACAATTATAGGGTAACAATAATTAAACAATTTTGGGGGGGGGGTCAATTTTACGAAAAAAAAACCCCGTAAGCTAACGATGTCTGGGCCAAAGTTTAAAAAACAGATGTCCACATTGATTGTCTTTATAGGCCGAAACAGCAAAAAGGTTTAAACAAATTGGTCTCACCTTTTCTTAAGACTGTTCTCGTTATCATCCACACGACCACTTGTCTTCGCTCGCTCCAAAATCCTTTTCACACACACCTATTAAACATACAGATTTCTGCAGATTTACAAACAATTAACGCGTCTCTGAGAAAAAATATTGTATATTAACTCCCTTTACCTTGTACTTTTTCTCCATTAAACGGAGAGAAAATTTTTTCATCACTCACCAAAGTAAACCCACAGCAAATTTAATAAACTTTTTAATTCAATAAAATAAATTCACGCCAAAAATTTTTTCTTAAAGTATCTCTAACTCCTTCCTATTTTCATTTCACATTGGGCCCCTGGTGTTTTCTATTTAATATATCACATAAATTTCTCAGTGAGTTCACTATAATTGCGCCTACGAAAAATTAGAAAAGACAAAATCAACTTACTTCTTCAGGGCAAGAGAAAAACAAAACCGCAAGTACATTAGCTTTGTGTTCCATTTCTTTATTCCAACCGCATAGGTTGTTTTCATTTCTTGGAAAGCCATCAACTAGGAATTTGCAATTTGGATTATCATTCATAGCCTAAAGTTGTAATTGAACATTTATCAATAAAAGAATAAAAAACAGTAACTAAAATTTTTAAAAAAAATACATTGTGCAATCTTAGCACAGTATCTCTCTCACCGCCATTCCTCCCCTTCCTCTCTAAAAGATGAGTGATGTATTTAGCCTAGGTTATCTGACTTTTCAATTTAGCCTAGGTTATCTGACTTTTCAATTTAGCCTAGGTTATCTGACTTTTCAAAACATCTTTTCGAGGATTTACTTTCTTTTAAGTTAATCAACGTCTTCAAAACAAGTAGTGTGTGAAATTAAATTTAGAATAATTCCCTCAAAATTGTGTTGTTTTTATGTCTTCCCACAGCGATATTATTTTTCTACGAGTTTTTAAAACATGCATGTAGGAACAATACCGCTGAATATTGAAAAGTTTTGCTCTAAACCTCAGCTGCTTTTTAGAGGTTGTTGAGATTCACGCTGTAAAATTTTTTTGTTTACACCTAAGATGCCTAATGACGTGAGATGATGTTCATGCTGGCGTGAAGCTACTTGCCAACATTTAGCACTTTTTACTTTTTTTTCCGTATAACCTATGCAGTATTTTTATGAATTTACTTTAGGTAGATTTTGTGCAGGAGTGAAATAATTATGTTAAAAAACATCTTTAATCAAGTTTTAGTTTGGTACTGAAGATTCAACCCTCCATCTTGAAATCAGTGTCATGGTGCCTTGAAAGGGATTTGTAAGTTTTTACTTGTACTCTAAAACCTTCTTTTAGTACTTTGTATTTTAGTTTCGAAGTAAACTACATAGTTCTTCATTCCCACAGCAGCCTTTCTAATTCACGTTGACAATTGCCGCTTACTGACACAAATAACGATGTGTTTACAATACAGGCAGGCAAATATCAAGTCATACAATGTTTTGCTGACTCAAAAAATGCATAAAATTATGCTGCCTGGTCAAGTTGTTTTTTGATCAATCTTAATCCAATCTTCAAGTCTCTTACCCAAACATCAGAATACTTGACCAACCAACTTGAAAACACCACCAAAACCACATATGTAACAATCGGTTAGATTTTCAACAGACTAATTTTTTTCAAAATATAAGTTTACAAGGAAACATTTATACGTCTTTTTCCAAACCAGACTTTGATTGTGTTGCTCAATCTAAACTTCTCATGATCTCAATGACTTATGTGTAAAGTTATACATTGGCTAGAGTTAATAGAAAAACAAACCTTTTCAATTAAACGAACAGTAATTTCTACAGGAACAATTTTTCCTTCTTTAATGTAATGTTGAATTAGTTCACCATCTTTTGAACCGCTATTTCTTTCTGCTCTAAGCAAGTCTCCTGCAGACAAATGTATGAACCCATAATCCTATAAAAGAAACACTTTGTTGAGATAGAACATATAACAAGTCATGTCTTAAATGTTTTAAGACACTGTTTTTCTACTTCTTTTCTTGAGGTTACAACAATATGAGCCCTACCTTACTGGCCCTTTTAAACATCTGATGGTTTTTATCTGACTAGACTTCTATTCTATTCTCATTGTCGTCAACCACAAGTCATTAAATCTCAAACTATTTATGTTTAAGTGACAAACCTTCGTAAGAAACTCATTCCAAGTAAACAACCAGATCACAAATGACGTCACGCATTTTCTTATCTCACAATATACTTTTTATTACAGATGTTAGTGACATCACTTGGCTAATAAATGATGGTCATATGCAAGAAAGTTTTATTGTGACCATAAAGGTAAAGGTAAAAAGATCCATATTTACAGAAATATTACATTTTTTGTCATTAAGGTGACGGTATACCTTTATTGTATCAACAAATCGATTTTTTTATTAGCTATGTATTTATACTAAAGAAACGACGATCTTTTCAATGGTGAAACTATTTATTTATTTTTCGAAAGGAAACGTTGACTTTATCCAAATAACTAAATTGCATTAAATATTAAAAACTAAAGTTTGAGTTAAAAATGGCTTTTTTGTAAAAAGTAAAATAAATCAAAAAGACTTTGTGGAAAATAACTAAAAAATTGTTTTTACATACATATCACGATTTTAAAGAACATCGAATGAGAGTTGGAAACAAAGTAGTTTTGTAAATGAAGTCACTTTTTTGAAGGCAGGGTGTGTGTCTCTGTACTTTTTAAAATTGAATTTCAAGCTTGTCCTGGAACTTATGGACCATGTTTTTCATTTTCTTCTTCTGCCACTACAAACGATATTGTCATCCCTGTCCTGACTTATTTTCTGTACTCTCAAACACAGATATATACAACAGATAGGAAAAACCATTAATTAACCTGCGGTAATTTAAGTTCGTTTTTACTTAAAACTTTCACATATTCATTCAATATGGATCTTCTCATAGCCATGTACCTGCTTCGATAAAAATTAACACAAAGATATTAACTATGGCTCAGAAACTCAACCATATTAGCCAGCTAGATGATCAGGTTTACTGTGTTCAAAGATCAGCCTTGCCAATCTTTAGACAGTATTTGCAAATACACCTTTCCGGAATTTCATAAATTATAATAATTATGACGTCATCCAAAATTTTATAATGGTTCTGTGCTCTTCAAATAAGGATATTCAGAAAGAATATTAAATTATCATGAAAAAAATGAAGTTTTTAGAGCATTATAATATTCTGGTTGGATTTTATTCAGATTTGAAGAAAATAATTATTTTGAAAACAAGGCTATTCTTGGAAAGCTGGGCTATATAAAGGGTTTGGCCGTAACTTTCGGCTCGGAATTGAGGCAGACACGAACAGAAATATTTACGAAATTAGGTAATTTGTTCTACCTTTTGCTAAGGAACTTAGGGATAAGAATCATTTTTAGTATTGATCGCTTAAATTGAGTTTGGCATAATTAGGAAAGTCGGGAAAGGTCTATTTGCTTTCGTTTATATACCAGTGCATCCCTTTCTAAAGGCTTTCGAAGATGGGCCTAACCTGGCAAGATATATCAGCGATGTATCCAGGAATTTTTAGGGGGATACCGGACTGCCAAAACAAAACAGCAGGGGGTCAAGGGCTACCCCTGGTGAGGGTCCAGGGGTCAAAGCCCCCGTAAGCTGTGTGATTTTAGCAATTTTCAGTGCCTTAAACAGCTAAAAATAGTGTAAAAATGCTGCCATTATGCTCAAAAAAGGGACATTTCAAAATAAATCGAGTGAACGATAGCTTCAGCCTATGTTATAGACCCAACGCTACGTCTGTGAACGTAGGCTAGTGAACGGTTTCCCGTCAAAATCAATACAGCCCTGGGTACAAGGTTGGTAATCGCTCGATCGAATTCTCCGCATTGCTCTAGTTGGTCCTGATAAGTTAGAAGATGATACCTACGAAGTACTTATTAACAACTATAGAGAAAAGCCACGTCGTATTGTACTATTTATATTCCTTATCAAAGCAGTTTTAAGCCTTCGTTAGTGTGGTAAAATGAAAATGTGATTGGTCTATTTTCTATTTGCGATTTTTATTTTCTATTAGGTGCACGATGTTCAAAATTGGTCAAATAAAATTTTTGCAGCTTCGTTCTTAGGGCTTCTTTCTTGACATTTGCGTCTCCTTTCTTTCCCAGTTAAACATTAAGAGAGAAAAGTCCTGGAAACAAGTTTGGCAAATTTAGCAGATTTAATAACACTTTATATTGACCACCATTTTGAGGCCTTGTACACATTTCGAATTGCGTCCAAATTTTCTCTTTCCCTTCGCAAGTTTGCTGAACCCCTTACAGGTTATGAAACATGTGCAAGTTTTCTTTTTTCCCTTCGCGAGTTTAATAAACCATCACTACTGTAAAACAGTGAAGAAAAATATGGAAATGACTTTGAACAGGTTCTCAAATACATCTACAACGAACAGACTTCGTGTCGCCATTATATAAAAAACAGGAAACTAACAGGTGGCCTATATATTTATATTGTAAGTATTAATTCTGTGAAGAAAGTTTTAACAGGTATTTATCAGCAACAAAGACTAAAAACGAAAAATATATAAAATTATGTAATAAAATGCAAGTAATAATTGTACAAAATTTTGCTGTTTTGAGTGCCGCAAAGCCATTTTCCGGCGATCTAGGGACCTCAAAACCCAAAATTTCTCCTTCGGCACCAACCATCGTGCTGCCTCATGGAGATACTAACCTAAGCAAAAGTTGGGTATAAGAAAACGGTAAAACGAAAAAAATTCTGGATACGTCACTGGACAGCGTTAAGTGGAAAATTAAGACTGGTATGCTATTTACCTACAAAATAATCCATAGTATCATAACAGGAGCAATAAAAATCATTTTGAGAGAAATTTCATGTTGAAAATTCAAGTGAAATTCATTTTTTGGGCGTCTAAGTTTGGTGCGCCCATACCGGTCTACCGGTATCGAATTCCTACTGGATATGTCAAAGAAAGTTAACCTTGATCTAAAACTCTTACTACAATGGCTGAATGCTAATAAGATAGCTCTTAACGTGACCAAAACAGAAGTTATCCTTTTCAGAAATATCAGGAAAAATATTAACTATGACATCAAGTTGAAACTAGGTGGTAAACGTCTCTCACTCTCATCATCAGTCAAATACCTGGGGGTTTACTTGAATGAAAATTTAAGCTGGTTCTATCATTATAACACTCTTGCTCTTAAACTTCGTAGAGCCAATGGTATTCTCTCAAAATTACGTTATTACTTATCTCGGAAAACCCTACGCACTGTATATTTTGCCCTTTTTCACTCTCATCTATCATATGCAACTCAAGTCTGGGGTCAAAATCTTCCACTCAACTCTCGTATTTTTAAACTACAAAAATCTGCAGTTCGCCTCATAACTTTTTCTGATTACTATGCCCACTCTCAACCACTCTTTGATACTCTAAATATACCTCCCCTTGCTGATATAATTTTCACATTAAACGTTTTCTTAGTGTATAAAACTCTTAACAACTTATCTCCTTCGTATATACAAAATTCTTTCAATCTGACTTATCTGCCAAATACTCATGTAACTAGAGGATGCTCCTACAAACTTCTTTCTATACCATCTATTAGGACTTTAACATGTGGTACGGATTCTATTCACTATCAAGCAATAAAAAACTGGAACTCTCTCCAAAAGCATTTCAATTCTATTGATCTTACCTCACTTAGTCTTTCTAGACTTAAATTATTTACCTGTACATTTCTCCAAAAAATTTGCATATTGCACATAAACAAAAATAGTTTTGAAACTATACCTAAAGGTGGCCTCCTTAGATTAGCTTTTGCTAGTGGTCAGTCTCCTGACTGCTATAGCTTGTATTGTATTATTTTTTTATTCTTTAACATACAACTTTATATACATTTATACATTTATATATTATATACTGTACAATCTATATAGCAGCAAATAAATACTACTACTACTACTACTACTACTACTACTGTTATATATAGTCAGATGGCAAGATATAGTCAGATGTGAGGAACATGCCTTTAGCTAACAGTCAATATTAAAGGAGTGGTCCCACGAAATTTTTTTTATTTGTTCTTTGGATTTTCCACTATTGAATTAGTATAAAGTTTTTATTCTTTTTTCGAAAAATTGTTTATTGATCTTTTAATCAATGCGCAAAGATCGTCTTTTTATTAAGAACCTTTTGCTGTGACGTCATAATTGGTGATGTTAGTTTCGAGAGAGAGAGAGAGAGAGAGAAAGAAAAGCTTGATACTCAGATCACATATATGAACACAGACACAGCGAAGAAGAATTAGTGTATGATATTATTGAAGAAGAAAACAATTTTGGAGAAGATGAGGACGGTGATAATGAGATGGAAACCTTTGATGAGCTTTTTACAGGCACATGGCTGCAACTTTTTCAATTCGAGACCACTAAATAAGATGATAATAAAAACATTGAATCTGAGAGAGAAACGATATTTTTAGTAAAACATTGGGAAAGTTTTCGTGTTGGGAGAAACGAATGGTGCAAGTGCGATAACTGCAAGACTGAAACTAGGGAGATTGATTGTCTTTGTTACACGGAAGTGGATGCATTAACAGACAAACAATTCCAAGGTATATATATATGCTTAAACATATTTGTTTTAAATATGATTAAGCTACATAAAAATTATTGTTAAAATATCAAATAATAATGATATGTATGTTTTTTAGGAATAAAATGTATAACTGAGAATGAGGATTTCAAGCAACTTTGTCTCGTAAAAGTTATCTTACAGAACATTTTAATATGCTTACACGAGACAAGAGGGGAATTTTTGCAAGCCACGCCTACAAACAAATCTTTTCGGTTTGCTGCTTACAAGCAATTCATTTGGTTCGTTTTATAACGACTTGGAAAAGGCAATCGACGAGTTATACCGTCACGTGTTGTGTGGAAAATAAGACAAGTTTTCCCTGAAGAGGATGTTGTCATGTCCTTTACTCGGAAGAATAAACAAAAAATATATAATATATAATGTGATTATAATTATAGAAAATAAAATAAAAAAATATTTCTAATTATGAAATTGCGATCTTGGATTCTCTAGAATATCATTCTATTTGCTGAATTGTCTTAGCACACAAAATATTCATTCGCCAACTATGACGTCACGGCTATTTAAACAGGATTGTAAAAAATCATATAATTATCATGTACAGGCTATTTATCCTGTTGCAGGCTAGTTTTCGATCTCTCTCTGACTGTTGAACATTGGCAACCCCCAACAACCACATACAAAGTCTTTGAAGACAAAACAAAAGGAAAACAAAAGGAAGACAGAGAAAAAAAGCAACAAAACCTTGACTAAATTAGCACACTGTGTCCCTTTTCCTGCCCCAGGACCACCAAGCACAAACAAGACTTTGGGAAGCTCGTCCTTATTTTCATTCGACATTGTTTTTGAAGACAGTGTGGTGACTGAAGCAGGTTTCACAAGGGATCTTGAAATGATGTTAAACAAGGCACCGGACAACGTAAGCATTTCACATGCGTATTTTAAAGCAATGGACAGTTATCAAGCGGTATTCGCGTTGTCAACAATAGCATTCTTTTCTTCAGTTCAGTGTCCAAATTCCTGGTGCCAGCACATTGACAAAATGGAGCCAAGGTGACGTCAATGGATCAAAACCCGCGGTCTCCCAGCAGCCACTTTTAAACCTTTGACCCTAGATATTCCCCGCCCCTCTTCCCGTCTCCAACGAACACAAACACCTTCCTATTCTCGTCCCCAGAGCTTCTTTTTCCCTTTCTGCAGCCGCATATTAGAAAGCGAAAAAGAAGCCCTGGGAACGAGATTGCTCGTCCCCAGAACTCTTTGAGATTAAAACCTCGAAAGTAGCTCTGGACCTGTCTGGTCACGTGATAAAAACACCCCATTATATGTGGGTATTTTTCTTGACCTGATGTTGTGCTTGTAAAGTAGCCGTTTTAAATTTAACTTTGTGTGTGGGACCTAATTGGATTAGTGATTTAACACAACGAGTAAGCGGTTCTGACAGTACGGTGGAAGATCCTGAAAAGAACCAAATTTGATAATGACTCAGGACTTATTTAAATTTTTGAACAATTTTTTAATGTTTAAGGTGGCAGTAACCCTTTTTTAGCTGTCCAAATAGCTGAATTATTTACTCAGTGTTTTATTCATATCATTTTTTTTTTATTTTTCCTAAAAATATAGGCCTTAATACATAATAAAATGATTTTAACTAAAAACACCAAAATTTTTATTTAAAGACAGTAAATCGATATGGGCATGCGCAGTTATTTAAACCAGTGACTGCATCATTCCACAGCGTGCGATCGGTCCCCCCAAAAAAGTAGAAACAGATCCTACTTGTTCGATAGCAAAAATGCTGTTATTAAAAATGAGCTAATCATAATCCTAAGAACATGTAAACAAGACGCCATCATGCTAAAGCAGAAAACTAGGGCTTTGTTTTTAAAAAAAAGGGAAAAATTAGGTGGTTCTTGTACGGCTAAAAATTATTTTTTCTTGAATGAAAATCCGCCTGAACTTTCACTCATGATCGGAGAGATATCGCAACTTCGTGATAACGAGATTCAAGAGGAAATTCAAAATAGCGGGGTTTTAATTTTTATGACGAGTTGCAGTATAACTCAGAACAAAAAGATGTCAAAAGAAATCTGTTGAAAGCGATTGATTTAAAATCATTTTGCCTATTATTTGGCCGCCGAAAAGAACGTTAGCAATCAAACAAGACTAAATTGGATTCATTTGAAAATTTTTGAAATGGTCGGTCAGAGACTACTAAAAAAAAGTTCGAAGTCCGTTGTCTGTGTATGAAAAATGACAGGTTTTTCTCAGACTGTTTCTAGTGTGGTCATAATAAGGCAGGGAGGGGTAAAGAAAACAAACAAACATCTATAGTATTGCAAAATAACTCCTGCGTCTCTTATTTAATGCGCTTGGTATATGAAAAGAAACAGACTGAAAGTAGTCATATATACAACATCCACATCGACGGGTTTGTTTTAAAGTGCAAGCTTTAATTCTCTCGATTATTCAGACATCTTTCTCTCGTATTGATGATTTTATAGAGGGCTATACATTCCGATGACGTGTGCACGCATCATAAGCAGGCAATTTGAAAATATCAAAGCAAAACAGTAATCCAGAAGTAACGAATCCAGTGTACATAGCCGGCGGCTAGAGTGTTTCCTAAAGTGAAGGGAATTCTTCAGTGTTTTCCAACTGAATTTGTTTTCCGCCTCCAAATCCCATGGACTCATCTCTGCGTCCGCTACGACCACCGCGTCCACGACCTCTTCCACCACGTCGCCCTTTGTCTGTGTCCATATGCCTGTTGTCCCCAGATGTATATTGAAATGCCAAATTCAAGTGCTCCTTTACTCGGCCAGATGTTTTCAATTTCTCTTCAAAGTACTAAAACGAAGAGTGGAAAACATAAAATCACAAATTTTACGAATCCCTTTTTTATATGTGGCTTTAGTTTGTTATAGTTGTTGCAGATTAAGTGATTAAGTTCTTGGAAAAAATCGCATTTGTGGTCCTGCAAAATACACCTACCCTTTTTGGGAAAAATAGAGATCCGTCAGCTTCGTTTTCTTCTTCAGTCGGTTTTTTCAATTGTTTCAAGCCCTTAATCTTCTCACCCTCGTTCGCTTTTCGAATGTTGTACTGTGGTTTTGATCGCGACTGTTCCAATTGCTGCTTGTACTCGTCAAAAGAAATCTGTGGTGCTTCAACATTTTCCTTGTTTTCTTCGTTTCCTGATACGTTGCTGGTAAAAAGATGTGAAATATTGATTTTAGTGTTTAATTCCCAGTCCTTAGTATTGCATATAGCACGGTTCCTATGCAGCTTATATGATTTTCGACTATGTATTATGCTAAAAATACTCTTAGCCTTAAATAAATAAAAAGAATTAGCTTATTTGGTACTATCGACAAAATCCAATGCGCAATAAATTATGATACAAATAACAGTGTTATTATTCTGCTTTTTCAAGAACTTTCCAATACACCAAACTATTTCACAATACACCAAACTATTTCACAATAAACCAAATTGAATTTATCTTTTAATTTATTCTTTCAATTTCACATTTTTTTCTTACAAAAGATAGTTTATCAATAAAAGTTGAAAAAAGTAGCTTTAAAAAGGACATACTTTTTTCTACTTTAGGTAGTGTAAATTCCTCATTTACAGAAAGGATCCAAAAGATACCAATTTTGATTTTTTAATTGGTTGTTTTTTTAAAAGCAAGTTTCAGCGTTTCAAAATGGTACTGCTTTTTTTCGAAATGGTACCGACCTTGAAGTTTTAGATGATCATCTCTAGCTAGCAATTTTGCATAGGAGACAAATTAAGAGAATGAAAAATAATTATTGTTTGAAACGAATAATTAAAGGGGAATTTCGATTTTTAGAGCACACCTGATTGACACCCATAATTTTTATGAAAAAAAGCATGAAATAAATAAATCCCTTCAAGGATAACACCCGTTATGCTTTAAATTGTCTTATTCGTGTTTATAAAATTTGATAGGTTACATGATTAAACTGTGTGGCTTCGTAATTTTAGTGGAATTTGCGTTTTTGAGCAAAATTTTAGCAGAAAAAATTAAAAAACGTGTTTCGGAGTTGTGGCCACCCCGTCAAACTTAGTTGTTAACAATCCTATTTTGTCTATTTTGCAAGAAATAAAAAATCACAAAAGTTTGCTCATAGGCACTTGTGTAATTCTTCTTGTCCCAGATTTCCCTAACCCCTGCTGCCTATCTTGTATTCAAATTCTTAATAATACTATGACATTGTACAGAGTAAAACTCTACTAAGGAAAATTTGAAAACAGTTTTAAACATACCCAGTTTCTGTGGTTTCCTCTGTATTTTCTGCAGGGACATCTTCAGCTTCTTTTGGAGTTCCAAAACCACTTTGTTGCTCCTCACTACATAAAGAATAGACAAACAACAGTCAAAGAAAAGTCACAAAAAAAATTTAAAAATTTAATTTGAAGCAACTTCATTTTTATAAACTATAAATGAAGCAACTTTGATTACATGCTAGTGGTTTTAACCAGTTCAGTCCTGACAGCTTGTTTTCCAGAGCAAAAATTGGTCTTTCCACCTAATAGATATACTTAGCCTTTGTTTTAAGTTTTATACTATTATATAAAAAAATAACGTTACAGCCGTCCAAATTAAAAACTGCACAAAGTCAGAAATGCTTTTTTGTGAGATTCAAAATACAAAAAAAATGTACAAAGGAAAAAGTTCATTTAATTTTTTTTAGATTAAAAGGTAACCGCAACAACACAGCGAGCATTTCAATTTTTTAAACTATATAGTGGGCAAAACATAACACTACCAAGCACTCACAAGGTTACAAGCGGTAGTCAGGGCTGAAAGAGGCTAAATTTTGAAACACCAACTTTTCCATTTAAAAATAACACAATTCAGCCACTGAAGGCAGCTTGTATACATACCTTGCTGCCAATTCATCTTGTGCAGTTCCCCAGTTATATTGTCCAGATCCATCACGTTTATCAAATGCCTTCACAGAACTACTTAGGATGAAAATATATGTTAATTATAAGATAAGAACACTCAAAAAATAAAAAGGAAAAGTGAAAACATTTCTTATATTAATATCTGTTCCTTTTCAGAGTCAAATTAGAGGAGATTTAAGGACTTCTGTCTGTTCAAAATGGCTAAGTAAAGCATTTTTATGGTGCCCCTTAGAGTAAATAAATTTGCTGACAGGCAAACCTGTGCGCTTTTGCATGCCTTTACTAGTTTTAATTTCATACTCTGAAAGCAGTTATTGGAGTGGTCTATTTTTTAATCAAATTTATTGCTTTAGAAAACTAAAGTTTCTTTCTACAAGATTTACGGTATTACAAATTTACAAATACAATCAGTATATTCTTTTTGCACATAGATTACCACTAGATCATCGACATCCCCTAATTTTCAGGAAGAAATGAAAAAAGTGTAAAATGCGCAAATCAACGTGATGAAAATGTGTTTTCAAGTTTAAAGTTGGGTAAATAACATTTTGGGTAAATAACATTGTCGGTAAATAGACTTTGATTGTGTTCTACCTAAAGGGAATTAATTTTCGCAATAAACTTTTTGAAAACAAAATTTTCACGAAAATTTATTTCGCCAAGTTAACAAGTCCTAATTTTTTGCGAGAATTAAATCTTGCGACATTTTGGTTATAATTTATACTGTTTTTTAAGCAAAAATTAATTCCGTTAAGGTAGTTCACAAAATCTAATTATTGGCTTTACTTATTTGTATGTTTTGAAATATTTTTTGAATAACAAATGAAAAAATTAGACCTATTGCAGCCCCGTGTTGTACAATTTCAAATAAAAGGATTACAAATATTTGAGAGTAGAATACTGTAAATATAAATTCACCTCTTATCACTTCCACTGCGTCTATCAAATTCCCGTCCACCACGACCGCCTCTTCCTCGTCCACCACGACCACCTCGCCCCCCTCGGAAACCACCTCTTCCTCCTCTCCTCTCATCCTCATTGTCGTTACTGCTACCAAATCCAGAAGGTGCACCAAATCCAAATCCAGTGTTACTGGGTGCTCCAAAGCCATCAGAAGCAGGTGGGCCTCCAGGTGAAGCAGCTTGTGGACAATTTCTTACAAAGTGACCCTCTTCTCCACAGCGGTGACAAGCACCTCTAGGACCTCTTGGACCACCTCCAGTGCTAGGGTTGCTATCCCCAAAACCACCGGTGTTTTCATCCTGTGGGGAATTTACTGAACCAAATCCACCACCACGACCTCTTCCTCTTCCTCTATCACCACCACGGCCACGACCTCTACCTCGACCTCTAGGTCTGTCAGATGTCTCCGATCTCCTAGCTAAAAATGAATTATGAATATATCAAGTAGCAGTAACTTTTTGTTAAAAATACCTCATCTTTTAACAATCACATTTTAATAAGCAAACTTATTTATATTATGTAATCATTGTCACAAATGCAATCAATGTATTTTGTTGTTGCATCATTTATTTACTTAGTGGTGAAAGGTAATCTGTATCAACAGGCAACTTCCTAACGTAATTTAAAAGATGCTAAACATGTATAATAACTTTGGTATAATAACTTTGTTATTATACATGTTATTTCCATGTTTATATTACTAATAAAGTTGCATAAATAATATTTTGTAACTTTGAAACTTAGTTTATCATAAATATAATCTGCACGCAAATATAATCTGACAATGCAATGATCACTGTTTTTAGTGAAATGGCAATATAAACAAACTTTGTCAAAAGTACAGTTTGCTTACTAATTATATAGTCAAGTCACAAACTCATATTACTTTTACAGTTGTCTTTCTTTCATGGTCAAGAGATATCGGAATTAAAGTACCGTTTTGCAATAATGGAATAATTCAGGTGATTTCAGAAAGTTTGGAATAAAATTGCAGTTCTTATAAAAAAAATTGACTAAACATGCTCTCTATGCGATGCAATGTTTGCCACCTTCGTTTTGTGTGCAGGGCAAGTGTCTGCCATATAATATTTTATTATCCTGTATTTATGTTATGCATTATGTAGCCACTGCATCCTCTTGTGACTGTCTAAGTCAGCAAGTTCCAGTTGGATGGAGTACTCTGCCACTATTGAAAATATCTGTACTAGCTACCTACATGGAAATTTTGAACAATATAAAAGAAATACTAACTTTCAGATGATTCAGTAGGTGGAGCATCTATTTTTGATGGCTTGTCTTTAGTTCCCTTTGTCGGTTTGGCATCCTTCTTTACCTTGGGCTTGACTTCCTTTACCTTTTTTGGTTTCTCTTGGGCAGATCTAATCAGCTCTAAGGGGTCATCAGTCATATCACTATCGATACCAATAAAGCGATTATTAATGCCTACAGAATATTCTGAATCCATATCACCAGCCGGCATGGTACCTGGATTCGATTACTTCGGATTACTTTCTGAATAAAAAACTGTAAATTCAACGCAGAATGCGTCTTCTTCGACAGCGTTTGGTAATGGAAGCTGGCTTGTGAGCAGGCAAACAAGGCAGGGAGATGCAATAATCAAAAGGGTTTATTTCCCAGACCCCGAACTAGCAAAACGCTTGGGCCGGTTTCCTGAAGGTATCGACACTAGGATGAAAAGCCGTCGCCAAGACGCTTTGTTCTTTCAACCAAATCGGCTAAGTACCATTTGTTATACTGAAAAATGTTTAAAGTTATGATCAAGCGCGTGAAGTCCGCACCCTAAATATTTCCCGCGTCTTTAAACCCGCAAAAACTCGCTTACTCAGATTAATATATTAATTTGTGTTTTGCTGCTCCCCCCCCCTGGTTGGTGGTAAACGCCATCCCGTCGCCACACCCGGATTTTAAACATAAACAGTTTTGTTCTTAGCCCGATTAAAAAGCGGTCATGTTTGCAAACAGGACATCCCTGTTTAAACGCTTTTTTCGTGTACAGAACACTCGCCAAATATGATGGCTTTTAGACGAAGGAAACTGTACCACAACCTCGACCCCAGGGCCTGTAGCGTTTTTTGATATGAGGATGAAACGCTACAGGCCCTGGGTTCGAGGTTGAACTGAACCAGTGAATTCGCCAGCCAGGGAAATGTATCTGAGCATACGCAGTTTTGTTTGCTTGATTCCGCTTTAAAAGTCAGAGCTAAAAAATATGCCTAATTTTCATTATAGTAAAGATGAAAGCATTTTCTGAATTTATTTTCATTACTAAAAAAGTCTGCCTGTGTAACATTTTAAAATTGATTCCAAAGCAAAGCTGCGAAGATAAAATATAATGCGCATGCGCAGATGTTAAACGCTAGAATCGGCCGCGAAGAAGAAGTACGCCTTAAATGGAAGGCGACCCTTCCATTAAAGTTATTAAAGCTATTGAAGTTATCTCAAGAAAAAGGTGGGATCAAGTAACCGCTCAACCCTCTGTTTCGACGCACCTGCTACACCCACTTGCAGACAAAGAACACTGTCTTATCTTGAATGGAAACATTTTATGTACTTTATATTTCATTATTCTGAAAATGCATATAATGTTCCTAATTTGACTTTAAGTTTTTTGGTTCGTTGAACTACAGTTCAATTTAGTTTACGTTCTTACAGATTTAACACCAGCAAAACGCGTTTTCAACACGTGTGATGTATGATTCACATGGATTCAGAGACCTTCTTCCACGTTCCAAATCTAGTACCCGCTGGTATACTGAGCGTGTACAGTGTCTATTTTTTAATGGAGATCGTGCTGACGACAAGATCGTAAGTCCCGTTCTTAAATCAGAAGAGAAAATTTTGTTAAACAAGTCAATTTTTGTCGCTTTATTTATTGTGTAACAAAATAGTACGGAAGAAGTTACCTATTTTTAAACCCAGACTTTTTTAGGCTCAGTTAACAACCATTATGATTCTCACTCTTTTTCAAAACACAAGACTTAGAACGTAAAACTTGTCCGGTATCCTCGTCCCCAGGATTTGTTGTCTATGTCTATATCGCTTATTTGACCGCTAAACTTTCATTCACCGCAGGCCCCGATGTCAAAGAGGCAAAAACCCCTGTGGACGAAATTGACTTGTCCGGTAGTTACGTGCATTTTACTCTAATTTGACGTCATAGATGCGATAACTGAAAACTATAACCTGTGAATTGAAATCCTTATAATAGTTAATTTAGTCAAAATATGTACCAAATATAGTAAACTGTTAGCTCCACTAAACAAAATAAAGTTTAACCCTATTCGGTCCGGGGTTTTTCGAACAAATTATGACCGGGTGGTTAACCCTAACTTTTCATAGGTTTGTTCAAATTGAATGAAACTTGGTATACTTTATAGTACGTCACAAAAGGAACAAAATGGCGGCAATAAATTTTGATTGCGTAATCACAATCTCTGTGACGTCATCTGAAAGCTACATAATATTTATTTAACATAATTTCCGGTTTTTACATAGATCGCAAATTGCCCGAAAATCCGTTTTTTTTCATTTTCGGGTAAAATCCGAAAAACCGGGAAATCGGATTAATCACGTGCCTAAAACATGGAAAATGATTTTTCTTGATGAAACAAAGTTGTGAAGTTTCAAGTTCTAAGGATAATCCTGACAAGAGTTATTATATTTTCCCCATTATAAGGGTTTCATAGAGATTTTTAGGGGTAGTTTCGAGTAATAGCCAATATCAAAGCCTCTGAAAGGCATGGGAGCTAAAAATTTGGTATACAGGTGTCTAATAAATAAATATTAAAACTCAGTAAGTATCATAGCCATGTAGCGTAGCGTTAAGGAGTTATTAAAAAAACCCGTCAGGGGGGCGGAATCCCCCCCCCGGACCGAATAGGGTTAAGATCATATCCTCGTCCTCAAGATCTTTTGGCCCCAGAGTCATTATTACGAAGCGCCGCTAGGAAATTTATCAAATAGGTAAAACACCCCAGAAGAGAGGTAGGCATTGCTCACAGCGCAGACAGACGACCAAAAATTTGGAAAGGACGCGTTGACGTATTAGCCATATAAGGAAGAGATTCCATTTGCAGTTCCATTAATACATCAATGACCATTAATTACAAATCAAATTCACCGTTCAACTTGAACAAACGGACAGTATCGCTTCCCTTGACACGTTGATCAGGTGTATTATTTAAGTTTAAGTGTATCGATAACCCACTTACACTGGCCACTACCTTAACTATGAACGGAATCTCTTCATTATTGTAATGGAACCTGTATGAGACGGCTATTTCAGGGTGGTTGTCATATATATATCTTGTCTGACAAATGAAAAATAGTTGTCGCTGGTTGCGTTAGACAGATGAGTCATCTAATAGAGTAGCAAATGACTGTAAAACACACTGACCAAATGAACTAACAAGAGCGGAGACTGAGCAAGCGAAGCAGGATAATAGACCAAGTTCGGAAATCAAAAATAATCACGTGACTTTTTATCAACCAGAAGATAATATTAGTATGTGCGCAGTCTCTATGCCACCCTCGTCCCCAGAGTTTTTTGACTTCTCGATATAAAATATGACGTCGAAAAATATTTTTTGTCGTCTTCTCCCATATCAAAAAGACAAAAAACCCTGGGGACGAGGGTATCCCTATCCTAAATCAATATGTAAACGTGAACAAACACGTGTTTGACATATGCTTGACTTGACAGTTTTAAAACGAAATTTTTATTAACACTTCTTTGACAAGAACAATTTTAATTGGCCAATGGATTAGAGGTAAGAGGCAGAACCAGTAACAATGAGAAGACAGAAAACCGCCGAAAACAAGTTACAGGTTATAGGTTCAGGCATGCGTTCTGGAACATAAAAAGGAAAATAGCTGAAGCAACAGCCGTAACATGATTAGCCTGCATAGTATTCTACTATATACTAACTGTCAGCCTCGTTCCCAGCGCCTGTTGTCTCTTTTCGCTGTCCGATGTTAAAAAAGATACAAGATGCCCTGTGGACAAGGTTGACTAACTGTAAAAATATATTTTTTTACTTGTGTATATGTAGAACTTCGTAACCAGGACTTGTTAGTCTTTTTATATTTGGACGGCCTAAACAACGTCCTGGCCCTGGCTGGTCACATGATGAAAAAATAGCCACGTATTTTGAAAATAATTATTTGTCTCGCCTTTCCAACGCCACGTTAAAAATATACACAGACGTAGTCGAGAACATCAATAAAATTATTATTAGACGTTTTGAACTCGGCGATTTCTTTTCTTATTCAAAAATGGCAAAGAACTACTCCTCTGTTGGAATCACAGAGATGAAAGCAAACCTCGTTTCCAGGGCTTTTTGTCTCTCATCGTCTCGCCGTACGATATTCAAAAAGAGACAGCAGATCCTGGGATCGAGGTTGAGATGAAAGGTTTAACTGGTGATGCTGCTAAAAATTAATTATTTGGGATGGACGCTACTAATTATATAATTGAAAGAAAAATTAAAATAATACGAGGTTAAGTTGAAGCATGTCGTGATAAAAAAAAAGAAAAATAATAATGCAGTTGTCACAGTCTCTACGCTTACTTCAATGATTTGCTTGAGAATATTGTGATTAATAACTGATGTACTAGAACTTTTCTAATTTCGAAAAAGAAAAATTTCCAACCAATAAATAAGTAAAAAAATACAATTATATTTGCAATCTATGGTCGCAAATATTTCCAATCCACCAAACACCTGTTATATTGCCAACCTGGTGCATACCATATTGGGATAGAGAAGATTACGCGCTGAATACAAAACTGGCGATGAGTATTCAAGAAGTATAATTTACATTGTGGCAGTTGCTAATCTAACTATTCCTAGTTTTCCACAATTTGATACCAACGACGTTACCACAATCGCAACAAGATGGCTAAAATAATAAAAAAAAAATTCAAGAATTTATGTGTAGCACTCAATGTTGAGGATGATAAGCAAAAACTGGCTATGTTATTAAATTACGTCAGGGAAGAAGTATACGATATTTACGACAGTTAATTAGTTCCTGGCACCGATGAAACACTAGATAACGCATTTGAATTATTTGACACACATTTCAACACAAAAACAAACATTAGTTACGAAATTTATATATAGATCAATGACACAGCGTGAAGAAGAAACCATCCAACAATATTTTATCAGACTGAAGCAACAAGCCCAAAAATGTGAATTTGGAGCAGCACTCGATACCGAGCTAAAACGTCAACTCGAACTCTCAACGACAAGTAACAAACTGAGAAGATACTCATTCAGAAACCCTACCTGAACTCTAGCACAGTTCCCAGTTTACGCAAAAACATTGGAAGACACAAACACTATTTAAGTGGAAAAAAGCAACCAAAAGGATATCACATAAATCAAACAAGAAGAACTCAACCGCATCGACCGATCAAAGGGAACCAACACCCATACCCCCCACCCTTGGCATACCGTACACGTGGACTTTCTAGGCCCACTTCCCAACGGATACTACATTTTAGTCTTGATGGACTGGAAATCGAAATTCCCAGAAATCGGGTTTCTAAAAAGCACCAATTCTGCAACCGTTATTAAACTGTTCGAAAGAACATTTAACCTATTTGGTTACCCGAACAAAGTAGTTAGTGACAACGGACCACCATTCAAATCTTTCGAAATCCGTAAATACATGAAAGAAAAAGGTCTCAAGCCAATGGTCAGGTCGAACGCCTTATGGGACCACTGCCAAACAGTCTCAGAAAAGCCTCCAATGAAAACCGAGACTGGCAAATCGCATGCTACAACTTCCTGCTATATTATCGTACTACACCTCACAGTACAACCAATGTCGTTCCGGCGGACCTGATGTTCAATCGTAAAATCAATACGACTTTACCTGACTGGACAAATCACGTTGACGTAAACACTGTGGATTTAGCTACTGACCACATCCATAAATCGCAACGCATGTTTAACGAAGGTACACCAACAAGGCGGGAAAACACCTTCAAATTCGGCGACCAGGTACTAGTACGACTGCCCTACCGAGACAAATTTAGCACAAAATTCGATTCGCATCCATACATCATCACACAAAAAAACCACTCTACGACAACTCTCATACTATCACACGAAATAGCACACACTTTAAACCATTGCCCAAATCGGCACCACTACCACATTTCCAACAAAGAGGAGCCGATATCGAGGAAGAAGACGAAAACAATGAAGAAGAACAACCGAGCGGAAGCAGCCACACAAACGAACCCGCCGTCTTCCCACGCCCTCGAAAACAATACCCTAAGAGACGCGTGAGACCAATAGAACAATGGAGAAAATACTAGCAATAGATTTTAGTTCACAGAACTGCACATGACATATAAATGAAGAAAGGGGGAGATGTCATATTGCCAACCTGGTGCATACCAAGTGGCCAACTTGGTATGCACACCATGAACAATAAGAACACACTTTTGTAAATATTGGGATATAGAAGATTACGCACTGAATACAAAAACATCATCCATATGACTTACACGCATTATACACGCCGTCAAAGTTTTTACAACGGATAGCTAGCTAGTCTAGAGATGGAGCATACCCACACTTTTTCAAAAAACACGGTCAAACTCTCATAAAAAATATCATACACAATTTTGCTTGTGACGTCACAACTTTTCGTCACGCTCCATTGCACAAAAATCTATTGATATGCATGAAAAATCCCCATCATGCGGTGCTTAGCCATGCATATCAAGGTTAAGTCCCTAACATACAAAAATGAGTAGAAAGGGGGAATTCCTTAAAAAATCAACGCATGCGCAATAAAGACACGCTAGGTCGAGCAATATTACAAGTCTCTGTCCTTTAACAGATTGTACAGGATGAACGAAGAAATAGGGCGAATGAAATTAAAACAATTGAAGCAGGCTGCGAACAAGAGGGGCCTTCAAAATTATAAATATTTAAATAGGACTGACTTACTACATATGATACTTCTGGATATGGAATACCATTATCAGTTCAATAATTTAGTTCTTAAAAACCCCCGCCTACTTGTATGTACACCGAGCCGTTTTTTAACTCAATACATGTGCAATGAAACCCTTGCATGCTCGAGTATGTGCCGGATCAATTCAAGACACATGCCATGTGCAATAGGGCCGTTTGGAAGAAACCCCATCTGTTAAAATATATCCCAGATCATGTAAATACGAATGACATATGTGAAAAGGTTGTTATGGCGGATATTAACATGTTCAGGTATGTCCCGGATCAATTCAAGACCCGGAGAATACTCGATATCTGGGACAATTATCAAAACCCTTGGACGACCATATACTACAGGAGAGGTAAAGTATGCCAGTGCCGGAATTGGGGGTAGCCTGGCATCCAGATCTTGAAAAGTTGTGGGTTTGAATGGAGGAAAAATATATTCAGCAGGTTATAAAATCTTCTGAATATATTTGAATTTTTCAATAAATGAGCAGGTTCGAGACGCAGGACATGTGTAACAAGGCTGTTGAGGAGGACCCCCGCATGTTGGGGTATGTGCCGGATAGGTTCAAGACACAGGACATGTGTAACAAGGCCGTTGAGGAGTACCCCCGGATGCTTTTGGATGTGCCGGATCATATCATGACGCAGGACATGTGCAACGAGGCCGTTGAAAAGAATCCCGGGACACTCGAATATATGCCGGATCAGTTTAGGACACAGGACATGTGCAACGAGGCCGTTGAAAAGAATCCCTGGATGCTCAAGTATGTGCCAGATCATATCATGACGCAAGACATGTGCAACGAGGCTGTTGAAAAAAATCCCTCGGTGCTCAGTGATGTACCAGATCAATTCAAGACGCAGGACATGTGCAACAAGGCTGTTGAAAAATATCCCTATGTGCTCAGGTATGTGCCGGATTGGTTCAAAACGCAGGACATATGCAGCAAGGCCGTTGAGGAATGTACATGCCGTGCCAGCTCAAGACGCGAGACATATGCAACAAGGCTATCGAGTAGAAAGTCCCTGAAAGGTTCAATATGTAGGTGAAATTCAAAATACCCTTACTAATAAATGAATTGTCAAGTAAAATTCGATATTTTTGGAAATGCAGTAGTCATGACCTTCATGGCCGGCATCGTTCTCTCTCTACCGCTAATGGCCCTGGCCTTAGTACAAGAATCAGAGAAGGAGAAGGAGAATGAACGGAGGATTAAAGATCTGGAGGATCGTATTGATGACTTGGAAATAAATGGATGAACAACAATGTAAGGACTGTGAACGTATGCTGGATGAATATGATAGATGTACATGCGGCCGAAGGTTTGAGGTAAAAAGTAAAATGCTATGCTGGTACTGCTACCAGGAATATATCACCTATAACGGGGGTGGCTGCGTATGTACAATGACATGCAATCCTCCGAGGTCGTTTAAATTACAATAAAGCAATATGATATTTGAGAATGAAATTGTAAACCCTAAGCTATTCTACAACTTTGCGACTACCTTTGCAGACATCAACGATATCAATGTGAACTGCCTGACAGTGTCAGATCCAATACCTGCTAATGGAGGTAAGGATCAACGGTATGTAGTAGGGTACCATACACAAGACCTTGTGGTAGCCTTGAGAATAAAAACACCTAAAATCTGGTCCCCACATGGGGTGACCCGGCACAACACCAATGCAGTACCAGCAATGAGTCTTGATTTCGAAGAGTACCCAGATTGGGTCGTTAAATATCGTCAAATTTGGGACAAAATATCAGAGCTGATCTCCGAGCAATTGACGACGGAGCCGGTCAAAAAAGAATGCTACGTGAACGCGAAACTAAAATACTACAAGGATGCAATCACTACTAAATTCCATGGTATGCCGGTGCCGTATGATGAGCCATGCCAAGCCAGTGGCATTCTGACTATTTCATCGGTGTACGTGCAGAGGAAAAACCACTACCCACAGGTACATGTCGTGGAATGTCGGTACAAGGACTTCAAAAAAGAATGGCTGCTGGGTGAGGATTAAAATATTTTATAACCTTTATATGGGTTATAAGATATATAAAATTAATTATGGCCTATACTCCGGTGGAGGGTCTACATAGCGCTTGCATACTGCGCAGATTGTACGTTTTTTAAAAGCTCTTCCCTACCCTCTTGCCTCCCCCTGGCAACTAGTTTGGCACGCTCCTGTTCATTGATGGAGTCAACAATGCGATTGAACCTCTGTCGCATCTGTTCCTTCAAAACCATATATTTTTGTTTCTCCTGCATAATGAGGCTAAACTCATACTTATCAATCTCCCCATTTTCAATGGCCTTTGATATCATGTCAACGATCGAGTTCAGCTTTGCTTCGGCGATCAGCCTTATATTCTGATGTTTTTTCGATTTAACATCCAATCTTTTTCCGGCAGTCTTAAGGCCAGCCTGCCCCATCCCAACAACCAGAGATAGGCCGCACATCGCAACGGCCAACGGCACACCAATTCCGGATAGCAGGGTACCAATACCGATCCCTGAGGTGATGACGGAAACCCCTAATAATCCATGATCACAGTATCGTACCCAGGTCCCATGCATCTTAAACTTTTTTGCGAGTTTGTCCCGCTCCTTTATCTCACTTCGCAGATACTTCTCAATTTCACCAATCTCATCACGCCTATACTTTTGGCTTTCCTCCTGCATGTCAGCGCTTTGTGCAGGTGCACTTGGTAGGTTTGGGTACAGCTTCGTTATATCAGCCATTTATTCTACCAGCAAATGCATCGTTAGCCCTGTGAAGGCTACATTTTTGTCATGGTGAAATTTGTCTGTCAGCATAAACTCCAAACGATCTGTAGAGCCTTTCAAAGGCATGTAAATTGGTGTATCAAAACTCCATGTCAGCATATCCGCCCAAGCGTTTAATTCCTTGATAGGCAACAGGGCGAGAATTTTAGACTTTTTACCATCTAGTAGACAGTCGTCTTCATCCAACTGAGGGCAAACGAGGCGTAGTCAAATATAGACGTCAGTCTTATAAGTTGCAGTATAGTCACCCTTTTGATAATACTTTTTCGAGGGATCGTATGCAAATCCAAGGAGTTCATGTAATTGCCGGTTAAATACAACGGTGTACCCATCATTGACGCGAAGGGTACATAGACCATTTTTCAGTATAAAGAGGCTTATTTTCCCCTCTGCCTGGCTGTTCACAATTGAAACTATATCCTCAATGCGGTATAGGCCAGCCATAATCCGTATCCTGGTCTCCCTTTGATTTTTTCTAATTGTAAAGTCATTATTGTTGTATATGTTGAGCCATTCACATCTTATACTTATAGACTTCAAAGCTATCTTGCAGTTTTGACCCAAATAATCATCAAATATCGTGGGGTTCCCAATATAAGTGATGTAGAGTTGCTTCATCTTTTGTTTTAAAACAAAAGATGAATATCTACTCGTATAACCCCAAGGCAAAGTACAAGTCTAACAGGGGTGAATGGCCCATTGCCGTAACCAACTTGGAAAACCAAGACCTGTACGTGTCTACAGAATCACATATTTCTGTGGCATTCCCCGAGTTTACCAAATACCCAATCAAGCCTTCAACTAATCTTCTTAATGACCCTGTCATTGTGGGTTGGAAGGGGCAAGCGTTGGACTACTGGAACGTGCAGGTTAATTTTGCCACCCACTGTGCGAGTACTGCATTAGGCATATCTACTAAGCACCTAAAGGGTTCGGTGCCCCTTGTCAAAGCCATCTTTAAATTCCACGTGTACTATCACATGCGTCGCATCCTAGCAAGGATGAAAGTACCCATGCCATATGATGATGGTTTTTCACGCTATAAGAACCCTTATTCAACCTCCGGGTATGCGCAAGTATGTAGAGAATATGGCGCAGATGCCGGCAATCTGTACAAATTCAAAGCAGTAGGTGCCTCGCTCACCAATGGTAGATGGTGGCCCCTGATCGATGGGGATTGGGCCAAATTCATCATCCCTACAAGTCAGGGCCTGACATCGGAGGGCCTGACCAAGCTAAGTGAGAGCATAAGGGTTTACGTGGTCTTGTTACTTGGATCGCAGGCAGGTGCCAAAGCATCACTACTAAGCTCGGGTGCAGACAACTACACAGCAAGGCAGATTTTAATGCAGAAGTTTGAAGCCATGGTGCAACGTCAGGAGAATGTGGGGCATGATATCACTGAGTTTCAAAAGGTGTTGCAATATGCCAGAACACCGGTGAATTTTGCCGTCATGCCAAGCGTGTACATGTTGCCATCAGACAAGAACCTGCGCATAGGCAGGATTGTAGGGTACAACAACAACATTTTAATAGCACCCGCCAATGTCAATGTGGGAGTACAGGTTGATGTGAATAACAGGCCTATTGTGAGGCATACCACACCTCCCATACGTACTACAAAGCATGGCACACCTCATATACCTCCCAAGCATGCCACAGCTCCTATACCTACGAAGCATACCACATCTATTACACCTCCCATACATACTCCCGATCGTACCATGCATGCCACACCTCCTATACATGCCACTGAACAACCCCCACAAAACCAGCACGAGGATACGAAGGCAACACTGATCACGGCTGGGGTAGGAATCATTATTGCTTACATTTGTCTTAGGAAAACATAACACATCTCTCAAGCAGAGATGTGTTATCTTCTGAGATTTTAAGCAGCGTATCCTTGATATGTCTCAGTTGACTGTAAATATCACGCTTGAGCTCCTTCACCCTCTCCTGTAAGACCTTCTTTTCATCCACCATATTTTTTATATTTTTCTCAATCTTTTCTATTATTTTTTTATCGATATCTGACATCTCACCATCGTATACCCCATCTTTCTGATCCTGACGTTGTTCCAGCATGGTTTTTGCATCATTAATATTTCGATCATACAAAAGTATCTTATTTGTCAGGCTTTTAATATTACCCTGATAGGTTTGAAGTTCAAGGTTAAGCCCTTTCAATTCACGTTCGGTGAATTGACTTAACGAGGCTTCTTCTGTATTGGTTCCTACATCATGTAAAACTCTACTTACATATATTATTCAGACTTTCCATAGGGATGATATCACCCGAATCATCCTCTTCACCCTCATTAACAATCTCATCAACCTCTAGCGCAAGTGCTTGGATCGCTGCCCTTCTGTTTGGCGTAGTGACATAATTTGTAAAACCCATGTCCCGCACATCCTGGACAGTCAAACCATTTTTTTGCAATGTACTTTATGCTAGGAACCCTACCCCATATTCTTTTGTAACCCTTATACCTTTGAAAAAACGTTTTTTCCCTTCACGTTCGAAGTTGCCATTAATTACATTTTTTTCTATCTGGGTTTCATTCAGAGATCCCAGGTTCAAATTATTATTAATAATATGCCTATAAAAATCGCTTACCTCTTTTTTTAGTTTATTTTTCGAAAGTTCATCAAGCGCACCTCCCAACGTTGAGGGCCCCGGAGTTGATGGACGTTGCTGCGTTCCAGGAAGTTGATGCGTTGATGGGAGCTGTTGTGTACCATCATCATCATGCCCATCATCACCCCCACCTCCCTTATCCTCCTCAATATCGTGCTCATATCCCTTATTCATTTATTTTAAATTCCGAATCCATATACAATAAATGAGTCAACAGTACGGAGCTACATTAGACCCATACGCAGAGACCAAGCAGCTCCTAGGTATGAAAGGACGTCGTCAACGCGTTCAAATCTCGCATATCCCCTCAACGATCAACCAGAACGAGGATCTGTACGTCGATATCCCCAACATGCCTCAGAATGATGCATCTTTCCAGGGAGTTTGAGACTACTATTTGATCTGGAGCTGACAGGTACAAACACGAAGCGTACCCTTGTCAGCAACAAAAGGAAGAGCCTAGTGCGAGATTTGCGTATCACCCTGAATGGCAACGAGGTACAGAATATCAGCGATTTCAGCACGCTCGCGGTCTACAGAGACGTGTGGCTACTTAAGTTTGATCGTGACAATAACCTGATTTTAGAGGGGATCAACCCTAATGACGGTACCATCAGGGCCCTGCAGGTAAAAGCCAGCGATCACGTGGGTACCGACGAAGAGAAGGCGATAGTCTCGGCATTCGGGAATACATTTTGCATACCACTCGGCAAACTATTTGAACTCACCAGAGACTTACCGTTTTACCCTGCAGAGCTACATGACAGGCTACAATTTGTCCTACATTTTGCCCCACATAGCGACGTGATCAAAGATGGAGGTACAGCCGCCGTGGGATCTACGGCGGCAAAGGCTGCCGATGCCGCGTACAAAATAATCAACATTAAGCTTGAGTTTGACAAGATTACTCACGAAGGCCTGGCGAGTGCCATGATGTCAAGGTATAGGATTCTCGCCCTGCCCTATGAGCGGATCCTGAGAAGTAAGGTGGTGACCATGAAAAAAGCCGATACCTCATATAACCTTCAGATCGATACGCCTGCGAAGAGTCTCAAGGGTGTCTTGCTACTGTTTGTGGACCCCTCAAAAGTGAAAGCTTATTCAGGCATCAACGAAGTCTTTTACAACCCCAAGCTTGAGAAAATTAGCGTTACGGTTGAGGGAGAACCGAATGAGCTCTATAGCCATGGTATTTTACCCAAGGACCACCTCGAGCAGGTCGTCAATCTCTTCGGGGGCCATGACTCGAATGTGACGATTGGCCAATTTTTCAACGAGAGATACGCCCTATTCATCGACTTCAGAGCCTCTCCTGATAATACCCTACATGGCTCTGGAAGGCCTTTGCAAAGGCTTAGTGATGGCATAACCCTCCACATGACAAAAAAGGCCGACGGCACCGGGGACATCCGTTGTTACGTGTACCTGCTAATGGACGCCCAATTAAATATTATAGACGGTAGGTTCCACTCCGTTACTTATTAGATAAAGATGGCTACTATCGCTGTCCTTGTTTCAGGTGCTGCGATAAATGCATTAGCCTTCAGTGGCACCAACTATCTATTTAGCAAACTTTCAGGGCATGGTGAAGCTGAACGGAAGAGGCACGATCAAGCCGTTGAAGAATTGAACGAGGCACAGGCGGAATGGATACGAAAAAGGCAGGCTAAATTGGATTGGTTTGTCGAGCAACGTGAAATACAAATAAAGGCCGGCAAGAGCCTTCGTGAACTCGATGATGATATGTACAAATATTACATTGCCTCAAGTGAGAAGGCCCCACAATTATCTGACTATTATACACCCTTCAAAAAACAACAAGACGGCGAGCTCACATTCATCCTTGGCTCCTTATCTCTGCTAGGCTTTGTAGCTTACAAGTATTTGTAAAACGTTTTTTGACATATATAATAAAACATGTTAAAAGTATCACATATTGTTACCGATGAGGAGGCGGAGAAATTAAGTCAAATTTACTGCACCCCAGAGCATCTCTGGGTCGGACGCAAAGCTATCAGACTGCTTGCGAAAGAGAGCGGTTTCTCCAAAAATAAGGTTACCCACTGGCTATCCAAGCAGCTGCTCTGGCTCCGACACATCAACGGCCCTAAACGTATTGATTACCCCCATTTTACTGTTACGAGGCCCAATGAAATGCATCAATTTGATCTATTGTACATGCCACATGATCGGCTGTATGGCAATACGTACAAGTATATTCTGACAGGTATTGACGTTGCCTCGAGATATAAGGTAGCTAGACCTCTACGGACTAAAAAGGCTAGCGAGGTCGCGGAGATGATCAAGGATATCTACAAGGCAGGACCCCTTCATTACCCCAACACCTTCCAGTGTGACAACGGTAGCGAGTTTAAATCTGATGTAACGAAGCTGCTGCTGGAGGGTAAAGGTGTGAGGATCAAGCGGGCTACCACCAAATACCACCATACGTTTACAGCCTTTGTAGAGTCCTACAATAAGGTACTCGCGGAAAGGCTCTTTAAGCCCCAGGATGCCCAAGAGTTGGCTTCTGATGAGACTAGCAGTATTTGGGTCAAGAATCTATATACAATCGTGAAGGGTCTCAACAATACCAAGACTGCCATGAACGATATGAAACCTAACAAGGCGATCAAGCTTGAGGAGGTACCGCTCGCAAAAAGTCAGCAATATCCCGAAGAGAAACCCTTGCCTGACGACGGGTTGTACCTGTACCTATTACAACCGGGGGAAGAACATGGAGATTCGAAAAGACGCGCCACCGACGCGTTTTGGAGCAGGAAAATATATAGGCTGGATCGTATTGTGGCGGGTAGTCGCGTGCTGTACTATTTACAAGACGGTCCCGATCGCAGCTTCGTGTCAGAAGAGTTGATGCTGGTACCGGAGGACGTTCAGGTACCTCCAGGGGATGTTAAGGATTGGTAATAGCCCTCAATTTTTGCTACCCACAAGGATAGTAAAAATTATCGTCTGCCTAGTCCTCCAGTGCCGGAACACCCAAATCGTACAGGTCATCCCGAGTAAGGTCGATAAGCCTGAAATGGTTCCTGAAACGTTCTACATGCCCCTCCTCCTCAAAACCTTAAAGGCGAGTATGCCGTTGGGGTTGTCGATGACAACAATCTCCTCCGCCCCCCGGGTAGTTGTCACTGAACCATAACCTCTTCTTGCTAATATTACGCCTCTGGACACGCGTGCAATAATAGGGAAGATGATGGTATTCGTCATCATCCTGTGCGCTATGCTTACGGTGGATGATGATTACGTTGTCTTTTCCAGGGTCCTGGGCATTGGGTACATGTCTTTCTCTAAGCCTTGCATTTTCCCGGGCCTGTGCCTC
Source organism: Hydractinia echinata (assembly GCA_030067915.1). Classification (NCBI taxonomy): domain Eukaryota; kingdom Metazoa; phylum Cnidaria; class Hydrozoa; order Anthoathecata; family Hydractiniidae; genus Hydractinia; species Hydractinia echinata. The sequence goes on from JASGCC010000060.1 coordinate 441,675, forward strand.
GAGTTCATCGAGTATAGCGACGGCAATATCTCTGTCCTCGATGGCCTGGCGCTGCTTCTCAAGCTCGTCTTGTAGTTTTTTCACACCTGCCCTGGCTAGCCACTTGATTAGCCCCATGGCCTTGGGCTTTTTTGACCTACGAACAATCTCTAATGCGGCGTCCAGTGTGACAAACACATCATGTGGATTTTTACCTCTTCCAAAGGAGAGGGTACCACCCTCCCCTCCCTTCAACTCTGCAATTTCTTGCCTTGTTATAGTTCCCTCAACATATTTAAAACTGCTCTTTATATCAGCAATACCCAAAAACCTACCAATGTCGGCACGTTTAAACATAGGTTGATTCTGATTGTTGGACAGTGTCTCGATGGCTACTGCGTTGAACATAACTTGCGACGACATCTTTCTATATACCAATGCTTGGCCAGAGGTTTTCATTCGAGTATTTTCCAAGCCCTGGGATGTTGCAACCTCACATACAGGCATGCATGCTTTGACTTTTTCAACCCGGCCTTGATATGATCCCAATCGGAGATCATGTTGGTCTCTTCGTTGATTAGCCTCATGCCACTCGTCTCATGAGGGTACCAGGCAAACAACTGCTTCTTCTGCCTCCTCAAATTTTTAGGGAGAGCAGTGTACGACTGCGTGAGTAGCCATAAACTATGTTTGCGATGTCTACCACTGATAGCCAATTCAAGTAATGGTTGTCGACGTTTATGGATGCTTTCATCTGCAATTACATCATCGATGACAAACAACGTCTCCTCGCCCGCCAGTAATGAGGATAATTTTCGAATCCATTCGAGGAGTTGATCTTTTGGGTCTATCAGGAACACGTAAGGGTCCTTCCAGAGCGAACCCCTCTCTAAATAGGTGGTATTCCACCTTATGGTAGGACACAGTATCGCAATATTGTGATAGTGTCCCCTATATTCATTTTCAATTAGGTTCAGGACACGTTGCGTCTTGCCACAGCTTGTCGGACCTCTAAAGATTGCTGTATGCGCCTCTTTAATAACGTCCACCATTTACTAATAGTTGCCCCACTTTCGATCATGAATTTTTGGGTATAGCGCGACACATGAAGAACATATTAACACACCGCAATGTTTATTCTCCAAAAGACCCCTACAGGCAGGGCATAGCTTGGTATTTCGAGTATGGTATTCGAGGGGTAGAGGAGAATATATTAATTTTCCCCCTAGGTACCGCAATATCTTGGGGTACCTCTCGATGAGCAGTGCCTTTTCCTGGCTCTCAGGGGGTGCTTCGATGAGTTCGATGTACCGGGGTATGATGTTGTAGGTAAATAGGGTATACAAAAGTAAGTAATCTTTATCCTGTTGAAGCCCCCGAATCTCCCTGTCAATATCAAGAGGGTCTACCTTGTGTTCGATAACAGAGCCCTTATATTTTGTACGCCGCCTCTCCCTCGCCTTAGCAAGGCAACCCATACAACTCTTCGTCCTACCATTCCCTCTAATCTTGAACATGTCCAGGGTTAACACTTTTTTGCACTTGGAGCAACATTTGACCTCCATTTATTACCCTGGATCTTCATGCATACCATAGCAACATCAGCAAGCGACGGATATCTCCCGGTCTCGACATATTTATAGGGTACCTTATGATCAATATGAACATACTCGTAGTGTTCCCAGGTCATTCCTTCGGAAAACTGGGCTTCAATATGAGCCCTACAGCTATCTATGACCTCCTTGTTTTCATGTAGGGGCTATGGGCGGCACCTTGCGCGATCCTTTGACGCCTTGCTGGAAGCGAGGCAGGCAATGCATTGCCTTAACATTGAACCATTACGTTTCACCCTGAAATGGTTCAATGGGAGATAGTGCTTGCAAGCGGTACATATTTTACCCTCATCCATTTCTATTTGCCTCTTAGGGCAAATAGAAACATTACCATGTAGTCTATTTTGGAGGTATCAGAGACTTCTTGTACCATCCCTGTTTATAGCGTATATTCGTCTAATAAGATCGCTGCCGTCATATACCCGGCAAGTTTAAGGCCGTCTTCCAAGTCCATCTTAGCGCCAGGCCTGGAAACCCCCAAAGCTTTTTTTGCCCCCACAGCGATCAGGATAGTGTACGACACCAATCTGACTGATTCCCATAAGGAGTCAATGACCATCGTCTCCTTCGGACCCATATTGCTATCATCATGCTTGCTTGTCATTTATTAAGTGTCATTTTTGGAAAAAATCATTGCATCTTGAAAATATCGATATTTGGTTTAGATTTGCCCTGTTTTCCCTGCTGAGGCTCTGGATTAGTCGCTGGCTTGTTAGATTCATTTTCACCCCTGCCAAACCTGTACCAGACACCGACCCCTATCGCTAGCACGGCCAAGGCCCCTGCGCTATACATGTAGACATCCGTTGACCTGCTAGAACCTGGCACAGGTTCTTGATCATCTTGCGAAGGTTCTTTGACCAAGTTCTTCTGCAGGTTGGCCTTGTTCCTTTTGTTCCATTCGGCAAGTCTCTTGCCAGCAGCAACACGACCCTCATTTTTCTTGGTTATGACCCTCTCTTCTTGTTTCTGAACATCTTCACTCATTTTATTATACAGTCCGATTCTCTTCCTTGGCCCCCACCTCCACCTCCACCTCCACCAGTTTCTTTTTACCCATATGTCCTGCGGTATGTCCTGCTACCAGGAGGGGTGCCAGACACCTCCCAATGGTACAGTACACTAGAATACCAAGATCTGTCATAGAGTCCCGGATAATTGGATCATCCTCAATGTCCCGACGCAATTCATCTACATTGTCGATATCCACGAAGTTCCCAATCATGCTAGCGTACAGGCTTATAACATGGGTAGACAGTGCCCTAGCTGTTTTCTCACCCTTTTCATGGAGTTCTCGTTGTACGTAGTCGGTATGGACCTTGTCGATGGCCTCATCAGGGGCCTTGTCGACAAAGCACTCTGTACATTTTTTGGGCAGGAGATGCCCCTTGCCTTTGCGTAGGGCCTCCTTCAAAGCCTGGCGTTTATCGATAGGCTTCTCTATATTTTCATATTCTGCAGAGGCATTGTCAAAGACTTGTGCGATATCAGACATCTTTATTAATAGTCGTTTATAACGAAAAAGAATGTAGGCGATCATGGCATACGGTAGAAGTATAGCTATATACAAACATACTTCCATTTATACCAGACGCCAACGGATATCGCTAATATAGCCAGCATACCTACACCATAAAGATATACACCCGTTGACTGTACGGAACTGGTTCCAGAAGAGGTTTTGGCTGCAGGCTCTGCTGTGCCCTCTATTTCTTCCTTTCTTTTCTTCATCGGTGCTGCCAGCTTGTGACCCTGGGCCACAAGTGGGGATGTATGTACCCCATCGTCATGTACAACCCTCTTGTCATAAAACGCCGAGAGGCCGAGCTTGTTTTGTTCGTACGTGATCATACCCTGCTCATGTACCCGAAAACCTACGTTTTTGGCCATGTCCAAACCACCCTTCAGCGCGCTCAGGTATCTACCCCAGGTCACAGCATTTTGCCTCTTTGACATGCCCTAACATGAAAATTTTGTACTAGCCTTACCCTCCACAAAATAGCACTTGGCTGTCAGGGCAATCATCCGAAACCCAATGAATTCCGCTTTTAATAACCCCCCCGTCCGACTTGAGTACTTATCGGTGACGAGCCAATTTTTCACGTCCTCATCATACTCGTCAACCAGTTCGGGGCGAACAACATCCCTCAACTCTTCTCCCGATATGGCAAAGTAGGCGCTGTCGGTGTCCATATATATATACTCAAAGTGACGGCGATCCACATACTTGTCCAGAAAATCGTAGTAATATTCCAACATGCGAAGTTTGGCCAATTGATATACCGCGATACCACATTGGTAAGCTCTATCGATAGTACACTTGTGTTTGCCTTTTCTAAGCTCGTATACCTCTCCAATCTCTTCAAGATCCTCTAGGTACTGGCTTCGCAGGGCTGCATCAACCTCCTTTTCATTACTCGTAAATATAGTATTTGCGTGCCTCGCTAGGTCTTCAATCATTTTGCCGTAGAAGCTGTTCCCTTTCAATTTTGCCGTATCCCCCGCAATACGCTTGTCGGGGTCTTTATCAGCCTGTCGTCGTGCATCGGCAATCTCTTCCGGGAACCATTCAAAGGGCCTACTTCTGACATACTTGAGAAACTGGTAAAAGGCAGTCACTTTCAGCCCATGGTCATGGTACCATTTTAGCACAGTAGGGTTTTTTCAGCCTTTAGCAACCCCAGAAGCTTACGCGTACCCTGAAAACGCTTGCGACCCGATTTGCTCGTCAGGTATCTCCTTGACGACAAACAGGGGAGTCATTTCGCTGAATTTGTCACGCAGATACTCGGGTACCTCGATATCAATCTGGGCAAACCAAAACAACGATCCATCCATCACACCCCGCCCAAGTAGCTCTAAGTTATGTGCCGATGTCGGAGTGGCCACCTTGATCAACTGTTCCTTCCCACAAGGAAAGTCTTGCATTAGGGTACTCGGGTAGAGCATATTTGCGTCATACCCTAGAATAGTCTTACATTCGTGTGGTTCCTTGTACATGTGAGACCTGATACCTGTCACGTCTCGTTCATGGTACCTACAGAATACGATCGCAGGACCGCCCACCATCCCCGTCGCAAAAGGTCGTTGGCTTCATTCCTCGTGCATTTTTCACATGCTTTCCGTACCTCCTTGCAAGCCTTACAGGTCTTGGTGTAGCAAGAGTCCTTACACCTATGCCTACATGGGTCCCCTGGGGCGTATAGTTTTAACTTTGGGTTCAGCCGTAGGGACTTGTTCAACACGTACCGCATTGATACACCCGGAATACTGACCGCATCCTTCAAAATGTCTATCTCGTCGGTGTAATACTGCAGCCTCGTCTTATCCACGGCCTCAAGAAACGGTTACACGTCGGCCATATTGTACTCACGTAGCCAATCCATCATGGTGACACAGCCTCGTTTGTAAAACTCGGCGCAGAATGTCTCGTACTCTTCGGAAGATAGTGTGTTTTCCCCATTAGACAACTATAAAAATCTTCGTGCGCCACAGGCCCCACATGGTTCAGCTTGTCGTGGCTAACAAGCCATTCATACGGAAACACAAGCTTTTCGAGCTTACATTCCAACGACCTGCACCAACCGTCATAGCTTAGACCGGGAGCAAGGAAATTTTTTATGTCTAGAAATTTAAACTTCGAGGCAGTGAGGAACATGTAATCATTATATTTTTCGCCACCTTGATTTTATTGCCTTGCGCAATTTCTTCTACAAAATACCGCTTGATCAGGTTGATGTCGTACTTGCCGGAATTAAACCCTATTACAGCTACTTGATTTACCCACTCATCCCACAACTCCTGGTTCTTTTTGGAGAGCATGTCGAAATCGTCAGGCTTGGGGTACATTCTCTCTACTTCTTCCACAATGAGGGCATGCCTCTTTTCCAACTGCTCCACAAACTGTTTAACCAAGACCTTGGGATTCTCGTGCTCAATGAACGTCGGGTGGTTATTCAAGCTATCGGCAATACCAACACTTACAGGAACATGTCTCGAAAGATATGTTAAATCAGATGTTTGCTGATAGTTTAAAGGTGCTAGGAGGGCCTCGAAATCAAGCACGATGTAGTGAGGATATGGCCTGAATTCTTTCGTAAAGTACCTCTTGATTTTGGGTGGTTTCTCCCATTCCCAAGCTGTGACGAGGTCGTAACCCTGTTCCCGTATCATCCTTTCTTTAGACAGGGTTGCACCGTACCGAGTCTTGTCCGCTTTGGTTCTCTCAGGCTGACAGGGACACCCGTGCCATTTAGAGCCGTTGTATTCATAGACGGTCTTTGTGATAGGCTCGTAGCCATCAACTTTCCACTCCTTTTTACCCTCACGTATAACGCGCTCACCGCCATGACCACATAAGGCATGATGAATATGCCTTCCGGCTTGCTTTGCCATGTATTCCACCCATTTTGATGCATCGTAGCTAAAGCCCTCATCGTAAAAATCCTTCTCGGCCCTGCTAGGAATACGTTTGACCTCCCCACCCCTGCAAATGATTGTCGTCTTGACACCCTCGCATTCATTCTTCTTATGCCGCGTGAGGGAAAAGGCGAAATTAAACTTCTGTTTACATACTTCGCATTCCCAGTGTTGAGTCAGCACGTCTAAATCCTTGATGTAGAAACAGTGCCCGTCCATCATACCAAGATTAATGCCATCCAAACCTTTTTTGTGTTGCCTTTGACCATAGACGAGTCGCCATGGTGCTTTATCGGAGTTTGTCTTGGGCTCAAATACCCTAATGTTGACCTTGAATTGCTTGGCAACCCCCCTCCAAATCCACCAGCCTCGTAGGCCTGACGTCCTTACGCTTAAGCTTGGGGTCCCCGTAGTACTCTCGAGCTAAGGTGAGAGCTGTTTTTGTTAGACGTTCTGTTCCCCGTACTACATCTGCCCTCTCCTTTACCGCAAGACATCTCCAGAAGCATAGGTTGTCCGCTCTGGCATCTTCACCATCCATGGCGTAAATGCACCTCTTGTTTCGCAACCAACCCGGGAGAGGGCCGTATCCCAGAAGAGGTTCATGTGTGCTTATCACCTTGATCTGTACGTGACCAAAGATAATTTTGCCTTCATACGCTCCCGGGGTCTCGGTGGTCCTAACAGGTGGTAAATAAGCCCTGGTCCAGAACTCGTGATCCTCCAGATCGAGGCGCTTCATCTCACATTCTTCTACGAACGCTTCGATTTCGGCGATGCTTGATAGTGACCTGGAGCTCTTAGTTTTGTGGTAATCAGACACATCGCCCCCACCCTTGTAAATATCACAGCTGAAGCTGTACACAACCTTAACGCGCATTTCTATATGTGACGTAATTTTTTGCACAATCGCGTCCTTCAGGGGTTGATTCAAATGCTTGTTGAACCGCCATGTTTTGATCCTATTTCCATCCTCTAACATCTGGATATCGTCTTCAATACCCTGATATTCAATATCCTCCGCGTAGTCCTCCCTTGCCTCCTGTTCAGACCCGTCGTGAAGCGTTGTCGCTCCCGAAATTTGTTCCCTTGCCTTTTTGTAGTAGAAGGCAACGGTATTCCGCACACTCTGTAGTCGATCGGCAAGAGTGTCGCGAGTTGCTGCCACTGGTGCCGACACGGTGCTATATAGTTTACTGATGGCTTTCCTGAACCAACTCATCTTTATTATATACACGGTTTTTTTAAAAAATGGGTGCTCTGGCATTTGCTCAATTTTTTACCGAGCAAGCTGGGAATTTCCCTCTACTCCACTTGCTCATTTGATAGGGACTTAACCTTGATCTAAGCACCGCATGATGGGGATTTTTCATGCATATCAATAGATTTTTGTGCAATGGAGCGTGACGAAAAGTTGTGACGTTACAGGCAAAATTGTGTATGATATTTTTTATGAGAGTTTGACCGTGTTTTTTGAAAAAGTGTGGGTATGCTCCATCTCTAGACTAGCTCGGATTGCATTCGATGATGTGACATGGATTGTTTTCGACCCACTTGCCGCCTCCGTGCCGCAACCTCGTTCCCAGGGTTTTTTGCCTTTTTGACATCGAGGGGGGCGGCGAAATTACTTGTTTAAGGCGGGTTTCCACTCAAACGAATGTGGTCGAATCGATCGACGTCGATCGCATCGATGTTACTAATAATAGAACATTGCATAATCTTCGTCGATCGACGTCGACCTGGCGATCGAATTCAAAAGTAGGAATGCTTTTTACTTTTTCGTCGATCGATTGAAATTTATCCAATGAGATTGATTTATACCAACGTGATGTAAACAAATTGACGAAGAAATAAACATTCACTGAGAAGCGGGAAAAAGAGAAAAATAGCTGAAAACATTATAAACAAACGAAAATTTAATTGCATATTCGATGCAGCAACAGCAAACACTATTTAACACGAGCAACCGTTAAAAGATGGAAATGCATCACCGATAAGTTATTATTCGCAGATGAATGTTGAGGGATTTATAACATTTGTAGAATAAGTTCGCGGATTTCAGAGTCTTGGGACAATTTCTTGAAATGTTTTAAAGACAGTCTCACTAAACAAAAGTTTGTAGAGAATAGCTAAGAAATTTTAGAAGAATATTTAAAAATATTTTTGTTTATCGTATTTATATGTCATGAAATTCTAAGTACATGCTCAATATCATTATTTCTTATCAGATTCGTGTTATTGCTTTGAAATAAATTTGAATAAAACGCCATCGATCGATTCGATTGACGTCGATCGATTCGACCTCATTCGTTTGAGTGGAAAGCCGCCTTAAGCCCGTCCAAAAGTACCGTAATGCATCGATTAAACGCCCCCCTTCTTATAAACGCCCTCCTCGATTAAACGCCCCCCCTAAATATCAAAATATTTAATAAACGCCCCCCTCTTATAAACGCCCCCCCTCGAATAAACGCCCCCCCCCCCCCTATCAAAAGGGGCGTTTAATCGAAACAGCAGCAATGCTCATGTTATAGTCCTCTCCCTGGCCTATGTATGGCATGGCAGTGTACTACGAATAAAAACAAAGTTTAATTGTTTCAAAATTTTATTATTTCTTATAAACAGGAAACTTTCTGTACACTCTTTTCGTCTTAAAATAAGTTTTATTGTTGGAAACAGTTCCTTCCTCTTCAACAGTTCCCTTTCGAGCGTCTCTGCATCTTTTTTGCGAATTGTCTCAAAACTAAACTTTGCAGGAACAACCAAACCAACCTCTCTTTGCCTTTTCCCTGTCACTACCACACGTATCATATTGTCTTCACTTTGGTTGAGAAAATGATAGCAAAGGCTAGAAATCTCAACAGCTTGGGATGAGTTTTCGAGCAGTATGATATCATCATCTATAAGGTGCTGTGCGTTAGGCTTGTCAGTAGATGGCTCTCAAGATCATCTGATTTCATGTTTCAAGGAAGGGAAGAAAACTGAAGCAGGATCGAATCTTTTAAAAAACCAGACGCTGCTGCTCCAAAATAAGGAACTTGACTTGAACCCGTTCGAAATTTCCGAAAATGATATCGCTGACGCTGCACCAACACTAAACATAATTGATGAAGATGATATAGATGAAGAAATCGACATACTTAACTGTTGAATATTTATTGTTGTATCATATTTTTTGTTTGTATTTCGTTTATTTGACTAACTACAAATATAATAACAATTTGCAATTTTAACATTTTTTAATAAACGCCCCCCTCTTATAAACGCCCCCCTCTTATAAACGCCCCCCCCCTAAATATCAAAATATTTAATAAACGCCCCCGGCGTTTAATCGATGCATTACGGTATGCGCTAAGAGCGGCCCTGACATAGGCAACCCTGGGGACGAGGATGCTCCGTGCCGCAGCAGCTCAGGAGGAGTCAAGTAGTTTCGGGCGAGAAAACGGGCACCGGAATCCCGATAAAAATACCGTTTCTTTTTACGGAAAAAAGAATGCTGAAGGAACAAATTCACAAAAATAAAAACAAACACAACAGACATAGATTAGAAAAACAAAGTTTTATTATTAACCATGTCTTTGGTGTCGGGTGAGTTAACAATAACCTTTGCTTTATTGTCTTCTTAACTGAAGATTCAATTTTGTAACTCAAGGTAATTGCAACGCACAGGCAGGGAGAAAATTCTGCGATTTTCCCCTTCTACCAGTACCAGTCTGGTATTAAGGTACAGATGTAGAAACAGTTTTCGTATAATGAAACTCTCTCAAAAAAAAAATAAATAAATAAACTTCTCGAATTCATAAACCAGATTTTAGGTTTTTTTTGTAAAACAGAAATTGTTTCCAACTTTGGAAACTGTTTTTCGGTTTGGCTGGGATAAAATAGCTTAGGATGTAGAGGAGGGGGGTAAATTTGATTAGAACTCTAAGTAGTAAAAAAAAAACCTAAAGTATATATACCTCAGTTCCAAATAATATTTCTAAGTTTATTGGTAGGGCTTTCTATTGGCTAAAAGATTATATATAATGCAGAAACCCAAAGTAGCTTGAGGAAAATGGAAAACTGAAATTGGTTTTCGTATTCAGAAACTATTTCTTATTTTTCCATAGAAATATGGAAACTATTTCTCAACAAGGAAACTGTTCCCAAATCTGTACCTTATCCCGAACTGTCTACCTTATTGGAAAAAATGAGTTTTCTTCAAAAAGTCTTTCAATATTAACTATGATGTACAAGTGTTTCATCCCTAATTTTCTTGTATAAGCATTGCCAAATAAATATATTACAGTGTGTCATCTAACTAGGAGTCATTAATTTCTATAGCTACAGTGCCGATCGCGAGTAAAGCTACACATCTTTGAGAGTACGAGTGCAAATAAATGCGAGTATAGTATAGTTCAGAGTGAGAGTACAATGCGAGTGCGAGTAAAATAAATGAGAGTAATCTTTTTAATAACGCGAGTACGCAATAATCAAACATAAATAAGTAAATCTTTAAAAAAATATATCATGTTACTCGCGAGTTATATTAAAGAAAAACATATATATAAGACATTAATTTTAATTCACCATTTAATTTTTTTTTAATTTAATTTATAATTAAAAAATAAATTTTTAAGTTCAACTTTTCCGTCTCTTCTTTAAATGCTTTCGCTACTTTTGTTATGTGAAATCACTTCCAGCATGTTCTTTCGCAAGCACAGAGTCAGAATGATATCTAATTATAGTTATTGTGATCAATTGCCACATGCAGACTTTGCTTTCTGAATATTTTTCAACAAACATTGCTTTATAACTCAGACAACAATCTGTATAATTTTAAAATTATTTTTTAAAACTATTTTATGTAATAAAACTGAACATTCAAACTGAACGGTAAAAGTTATTTGTATATATACTTTCATTTTAACAACTAATACATTTTTTACTACACTTTTGTTGTTGTTTGTTTTGTCTCTTTTTATCCTCAATGTTCTTGATGATATTGAAACGTAGATCAGGGCACAGACTTTTTATTAATAGGCAAAATTTTTTTTTTAAAAACACATGTAATCTCTTACTCTCTCTCAGTTTTTTTTATGCCACAATAAATTTGTTTTACTTTCTAAGTAACACAGTCTTTTTCACTATTTAAAAAAAAGTTTAATTTTTTCAACTTAATTTTTTTAAAGTTTACAATTTATTATCTCTCGCAAAAAAGTTTAATTTTTTTAACTTAATTTTTTTAAAGTTTACAATTTAATATCTTTTGCAAAAAAATTAAATGTGTTCACGCGCGTATTACGTTGACTTTAAAAACTGTACTTACGTGAGTACACTCGCGAGTAAAAATATAATTAATCATTGAGAGTATGATTAACAAAAATGCGAGTAATATCATTTTAGTTGTACTCGCGTTGTACTCGGGAGTGAATTACTCGCACTCTCACTGTTTAATTTTTGTACTCTTACTCTCGAAAATGTGTAGCTTTACTCGCGATCGGCACTGTAGCTAGTAGCTCTAAACTATAACATTAGGTTATAGCTATAGTGACAATAGTCATACATAAAAAACAAGAAAAATTCTGAAAAGCTTTAAAATCGCTGTATTTTGTTCTGAAATTGCAAGAAAACAACCCTACGAAGCTTAAAGCCACCTGTATTTCGTTCTGAAATGACAAGAAAACTTTCTGTCAAAGCTTTAAAAATCGCTGTATTTTGTTATAAAATATATATATATATATAGCAAATAAAACTATTATTTTTATTTGTGGTAAAAAAAAATATTGAAAGCAGTTAGTGTCTGTTCATTTAAAAATATAAATTTCAATAATTTGTGATCATTATCGCATTTGAATAATAGCTTACATGTTACATGCGAGATCAAAAGACTTCATCATATCTTATTGTTATGGCTCACGCACAATGATAACAATAGAAATCAATTAAGTTTAGGTGTAAACAAAAGATATGTGAAGCTTTTTTATCTAGACCTGAAGTCGTTATGTAAGGTCGTAAAATGTGGTACATGTAAAGTTAGATTCAAGAGATACTGTATATACTGTTATTAAAACCCTGCATCAATATTTTATCTAAAAATATGTAGCTATGATAATTCTGTGTTGACTTTTTAATGCTTTTATTTCCAAGATAATTAAATTTCAACTTTTATCATGTACCTAAAAGTTAGTAAACTAGAATCTTGAAAGTAAGAAAGTGACAGAAATGCACAACGACACATGAGTCAAACCCGGTTTTATGCTTTTAAGGCAACAATGCTAACCTTTACCAATGCTGATTAAGGGATAGTCCCCACGATCGTTTCAAAAATAATTGTTTCAAAAATAATCGTTTCAATTCGTATATATAATTCTTTGAAACGATCTCAACTAATTTAAAACGAATGAAAAATATTTTTTTGCCAAAAAAATTATTTCAAATTTGTTTCAAATCGTTTCCAAATAGTTTAAACTCATTGAAACGAAAATTGTTTTTGCAATCGTTTCGCAATCGTTTCGTATTCGTTTCTTAATCGTCTCACAATATCAAAATCAATTCGTTTCAACAGTTTGTTAAATTTGTTCAGTTCAAATCGTTTCAAAATCGCTTCAGATTTAACACCATTATCATTTTATTTTTAAAAATATTAGCACTTATTATGTTCAGTCATTGTCATTGAATAATATAAATATTATCATGTCATGAACAAGCGAGTTTATTCTAGGCTACGTTTCGACAGCTACAGCTGTCATCGACGGCGCTTGTTCATGACATGATAATATTTATATTATTCAATACCATTATCATTATTATGCTTATCACACACACCGATTTCTAAAGAAATATTATTATCAAATTATTTAAAACTAGTCGGTTACCCGTGGATAAATCCACGGGTTCGCCTGTCCTTTATTAACCGCATTTCGTGTTTCTCGCTACTGCGGTTACCATTTTGCGTGACAGACAGACGCATACGGGTATTATAATATAGATATCTATTACATCGATCTACGGCGATGTTTTAGCTTCCTACAATCGTGTTTTGATAAATTTTAAACGATCTACCGTGATGTTTTAGCTTCCTATGATCATGTTTTGATAATTTTTAAAGAACCTTGGAATTTTTTTTTTTTTCAAACACATTTTGAAATTATTAGTAAAAATAAAATGACAGTCACCAGAAAATGTATTGCCAGTAGCGATCTAAAAAAACATTTCTATCGCCGCTTTTCGTTTTTAAACTTTCAAAATGCGATCTTAAAAAACATTTCTATCGCCGCTTTTCGTTTTAAAAACTTTTAAAATGCGATCTAAAAAAACATTTCTATCGCCGCTTTTCGTTTTTAAACTTTTAAAATGCGATCTAAAAAATATTTCTATCGTCGCTTTTCGTTTATAAACTTTTAAAATGCGATCTTAAAAAACATTTCTATCGCCGCAGACAAATTTAAAGGGATCCCGAGGTACTTTTACAAGTTGGACTCACCTGAAAGATTTGCATGAGCAATGCTAAATGATATATTCACTTTTTGTTAAAACTTCATGTAACTCCAGATATAGCTTTTTAAATATTTATTTTTCTTGCCGCCTTAATGGCCGCTTCGATCTTCTTGTTCGTTGAAAATTTCAGACTAGCTCCAGTCTTTTTTAGTGGCACGTGACTCTGTTACGTAGTATTTGAGTAGCGCTTTAAACATTACTGACTCTCACTCGCTATTATTAATGACTTTCATAGCCAAAAACAATTAAAATACTGTTGCAACAAAGTTAAAAAAATTCAACGTACTTTCCACATCGATCTCTGTACGAATGATTTGTTTTTGTTTTAAAAAAATAATTCAACATGATATTCTAGCCGTCTAAGCAATAAAACAAAAAAATAAGATATTAGCAGCAGGTGTGTGCATGATTTCTTTTATTTCAAACTTAAAAGAATTTATTTCAACAAACAGGTTGTAAAAATTACTGATCTATAACCTGTCGACCTAAGCGGGGTATGATGCTCAAGTGAGTATTGCCAACCTTGTTCTCAACAATCCTTGGGGACGAGGTTGCCTAAGTTACTCAGTAGATGGATATATTTTTTATTAAAAAATATTAAAAAATCAATAGAAAAGAATACTACTTTAATTTATCCCACGATACAGAGAGAGGCAGAATTTACTGTCTAATTAAAGTTTGTTTTTATGATATTCTTCCAATATGTAGCGCAAACATCAACGTAGTCTAGTAAATTAAACTCATCATTTTTCCCTTTTGCGATAGCGCGCTAAAATAAGCAGGGTTACAAAAGCAGGACAGACATCGAAGCGCGAAAGCAGAAAAGAGAGACAGGTATCCTGTCTAACATCAACGCTGCTCTGTACCTCCATGATTAGACCTTTTAAAAGCATACTCAGTCTTGGTCATGATAAACTGATTAGGAAGTAAGTTGTACACGTGCTATTTACGAACTGAAGGTCAGGGCATCATTAAGTTGAATATCGCAGAAGTCGCCGGTGACATGCTTCGAAAATGCTTGTCACAGGCACAGTTCAATGCAAAGCAAAACTGTACAGGAGACTCAATTGTTAGAGTCTTCGCAGAACATCTCCTCTCACAAAACCGAGGGCAGGGCTGACTTATTGCCTGCTGTGTCGTGTGGGAGACAGAACTTCTGGACTTCTTTTTAATACGATATACATTTTTTTCGATTATTATTACTAAACATATTTGATTTCTCTTTCCCCTTTTAAAAAGATTTTTTACACTTTATGGAACATGTTTTTTCTTTGGTATTATTACATCACGAGAACATTCGTCCGAAAGCTGTATTAAGGTACAGGACACCTAACCTCTCCCATGTTCTGGTTATATTTAACTTGCATGGGTGCGCACTCTTCTCGCAGTATTCTCTGTGACGATGAAGGTCGGACTGACTTGTGGCATGGTTCCAAATGGTCTTCCGTCTTTCGTTCGAGTCTCAGTGTAATGCACCAACCGAGCATAAGAGTGTCAGCATGAAGGAAAGGGGCCGACTTTAATGTTCTCTATACCTTACGTTCTTCATAATAACACCATTCATTTAAATTTCACACCAAAATTACGTCGGCAAAAACTCCGCGCTGCCGCTCTCCTGAATGTAATAATTGCAGTTTGTTGTTCGTGCATTGCCGTACGAGGCAACTGAACTATGCTGTGGAAAAACAAATACTTTTTTCCGTTGTTATATCTTCGGCTATTTTTTACACGTCTGATCCCACAAGGCCTAGGGACTTTTTATGTGCGATTTTACCACGTCAAATAATTGCCGACGCGAATGTACATGTTTTGAAAATATGTCGGTAATTACCTCTGCAAATGCGAGTGCCGTCTCAAATTACAAAGGTTGTAACCGCCCTTAATCCTATTCGTGCTGGAGGGGGAGGGGTGATGCAGCCCCCTCTCCCTTCCCCCTTTAACTTTTTCTATAAATATTTATGGGCTTACAGTCACACCTTGATATTTTGTTACTTATATTTGCCTTCCAAAATATATCCTTTTCAAATAAAAACCATACACAAATGTGTGACATGTTGAATGATCAGTAACTTTCACAACCTGCGTCTCAAATAACAGTCCTTTGAAATAAAAATCATGCACATTTTATTTTTCGTTTGATTGCTCAGCTATGTGAGAACATATGCAGAATTATTTCTATTTTTTTAAAAAAAATAATCGTTCGTAAAGAACTTTATGCAGAATTATTTCAATTTTTTTTAAGAAAAATAATTGTTCGTAGAGAGCTTTCGTTTCACTTTGTCGCGCGAAGGTATATGTTCTGGCTATGCAGTCAGTAATAATTAAAGCGCTACCGAAATAATACGTAATAGGGTCACGTGCCACTAAAAAAGACTGGAGCTAGAATGAAAATTTTTAACGAAGAAGAAGGTTGAAAATAACCAAGATGGCGGTCGAGCGACAAGAAAAATAAATATTTAAAAAGCTATATCTGGAGTTACATGAAGTTTTAACAAAAAGTGAATATGTCATTTAGCATTTCTCATGCAAATCTTTCAGATGAGTCCAACTTGTAAAAGTACCTCGGGATCCCTTTAACTTTTTTAGACAAATGACATTTCGTAAAAATACAATCGCGTCCATGACGTAAAAGTATACACCAAACAAATCATAAACATCTTAAACAAAGCAGAAAATATTTTTTTAAGAAACTTTTCAGGCTCAATGAAGGAAAATTAAGAAACATTTCAGGCTTAAATTATTGAACTTTTAAGAAACTCCAGGCTCAACCAAATGCTTAGGTTTCTTATAAAAAACCCGAATATAACAAATACCTGATAAAAAATAGTGTGTTAGAGTTATTTTCTTCATTGGATAGTGATATTGTTTGCTGCTGCATCGAGTCAATTAAAATTGCAATTTTTTGCTAACTTGTTTTTTGTAATATTTTTTAGATACTAATCGTGCCATCGAGATATTGGAGCAGTTCAGGGATAGCTTGAAAGCTGAGGGAGATTATGGGCACGAACATGAGTTGGCCGACATGATTCAAATGCTGGATAGTCCATTGTTTAAACAAATTGTAAATGTTCAGGACTCTTTACAAGAACTTGGCGACAAAATTAACAAGACTACAAGTAATGTATATAGAGATGATTTTGATTTCACAGCAACTGGTGAACTAACATGGTGTCCAGATGATAGTCAAGGTGGTAACCTACATTTCTGTTTTTGTAATATTACCATGTTGTATAACTTCTAAAGTCAGAGCTACAAAAACTAGAGTCACATATAGGGGGTCTTCTATTAATTTGATATATGTCATTTTACCATCTGAAATAAAAACAAAAAACGGACGATATGTTAAGTAACTTTTATTCAGTTCTCAGGAACTCTAAACAGAATATTCAAATTCATCCTAGAACTACTGAATTGGACTTTAGGCAGACATGGTATTTGGAACAAATTTCTGCTGATGTCACAAAAAAGTGCTGACATAGTTATTTTCTTTCTCTGTTGACATACTACAACCTTTCCAAGTTTTATTTTATTTAAGAAAGCCTATTAGACGTAATAGAAGATTTAGAAGCCTCAAAAAAAAGGCCAGTATATTTAGGAATAAGTTTGTTTGTTAATTAATTTAACCTAAATAAAAAGGTATTGATGGTGTATAGAGCATGTACGGTTTCTGCCTTTTCCTTAAAAAAATGAATGTGTTTATTTTTTTAACAAAATCTTACCATTGAAATTGAACAACACCATTGCTTTCCTTAGACCCAGTCATTTTAGATGGACATGGGAGAGAAATTCAAACTATTAAACTACAAAAACCTGCTACTGGTGGTCTAGGATTTAGTGTTGTGGGGTTGAAAAGTGAAAATCGAGGAGAGCTTGGTATATTTGTGCAAGATTTGCAGCCAGGAGGTGTTGCTGACAGGTTAGACGATTTATATCAACGAGATTTCAATATTGCGTGCTGATTAGCTTTGTAGAGAATACTCTAGCCTGGATATACTTGTTTAATTTTTTTTCTGTGAGAATTCTTTGGGGATTGTTGTGTATAATATTGCATTGTATTGCAGGCGGTGTTTTATTGACAGCTGTTTGTGGTTCATGATTTCCTTTCGGAATAAATTTGTGGAATTTTTTACTAGTAAGTCTTTGCTAGTAGTAAGGATTTGATTATAAAATTAAAGTGCTATATGGAATCCAAACCCTAACCCTGGGATTATTCTTAAAAGAAACAAAAAGCCCCTTGTACGAGGTTAAAATAAAATATTTAATGTTACTGCCACACCATATAATAAAAAATATCACCTAACATTTGTATTTAGTGTTTATAGCTGGTAGTTTTTAACTGTTTACATCAAGAGTAAATTACAAACTACAAAAAAAAAGAAGAAGATTTTTAAAGATTTCCTTTAGACCATTAACAAACAGGAAGCCGGCCTGGTCGGTAGTAAATTCACCTACGTGGGGCACATCAACTGCAGATTAGCGATGGTGTGCAATGATGATTCCACGCTCAAGCTATGTTAAGGCTACAAAAGAGCATAATAGACGTGCAGTTACAAAAATTCCACTATTTATCCACTATTTCTTTCTCTTTTCATTGATGTAGCATATTAACTACTTAGAATAATTGCAACAACGGAAGTTTGAATTTAAAAGCATGTCGCTGTGGTGCCATCTTCATTTTTATTGGCTTGACATTCTAAAGCGTAGCCTTTGTAATAATTTGTTTTAAGTATTTTTAAATTAGATAAGCTTGTGTCTGCAAATATTTGCTGACAGAAAAATAACACAAAGGAATCTGTAAGACTTATGCGATTGCAAGCACAAAAAAAATTGAAAATATAACAACGAAAAATAAATTGTTTTTTTTAGAACGTGGCTATTTTGCCTTCTACTGCGATGTGTGAAACTTTGTAACCATTAAAAGCTCTAATCGAAAATTCATTTGACAAATTTTTTGAGCTTCAACAACATCATTGAAAAGAGTTTATAACCACTTGTGGTTGATATAAGCCATTCTTCTAAAGGCTTAAATTGATTTATTTAAATGCCTTTTGTTTTGCGTTGAATGAACAATTTTTTTATTGCATATTATTTTATAGTTTTTATTTATTATAAATATGTTTTCTCTGGTAAATAAGAAAATCATTGAAAGCTATTTCAAGAGGTAACAGTAGCAAAAAATAACAAGTCATTCCTAACTAGGTCTGTGAATTTTTTGTTGTTGCAGGGAACATTGAACATTTTTAAACTTTTGTATTCTGTATTCTGTATTCTGTATTTTGTATTTATGAAAAATGTTAATTTGTGGTAGGGACGGACGATTGCAAGAATCGGATCAAATATTAGCTATTAATGGAGACAGTGTTGTGTCACACCAAGAAGCCATATCTTTTCTGCAACAAACGAGAGGCACAGTAGAAATTGTCATTGCGCGAGGAGGTGTCCCACAAAAGGAAAGACAGAGATCACGCAATGACTCCATCATATCTACATCTAGCATTGCAACAGATGTATCAAATTCACAGGTATGTGGTGGAAAATGCATTATTTGATCATTGTACTCACGCAAATTCCCCGTAAACATTTTTGTAGATGTCAGCAAATAATGCTAAAGAAACTCGATTAAATTTAAGCTCCTAATAAAATATAATAAGGCTTCAACCAATTAAGATTGTTTTAAAGGGATCCTGAGGTACTTTTACAAGTTGGACTTACCTGAAAGATTTACATTAAAAATTCCCAATGACATATCCACTTTTTGTTAAAAGTTCATATTACTCCAGATATAGCTTTTTAAATATTTATTTTTCTTGACTGCTATCTTTAATCTTTTTCTTCGTTAAAATTTTTTAAACTAGCTCCAGTTTTTTTTGTGGCATGCATGTGACCCTTTTACAAAACAATAGCAACATCATCATCATCATTCTCGGCTTAACGTCCGTTTTCCATGCTAGCATGGGTTGGACGGGGTATATTAATGACCCTCTTCCAATCTGATTTAGACTGTGTTAGATCTAAACTCAACTTCCTTGGTATCAAGTCTGTCCTTATAACCTCCTGCCAAGTCTTTCTCGGTCTGCCTCTGGGCTTTGCCCCAGGAACTATCAAGTCTCTACACTTTCTTACCCAATTATCCCCCTCCATTCTTTCCAAGTGCCCCAGCCAATTCAATCTTCTTATCTGGATAACATCTTTAATTCTACGGATACTTAGCCTGCTTCTTAGCTCATCTGAACTCTTTCTGTCTCTCAGACTGGCGTTACACATCCACCTAACCATTCTCATATCATTCCTTTCTAAACGGTCAAGATCTTCCTGCTTCACTGCCCATGTCTCACTACCGTACAACATAACACTTCTTACACAGGCCTCATACAACCTACCTTTTACCTCAATTGACAAGACTCTGCTAGTCAACAAAGGAAGTAACTCTCTGAACTTTTTCCAAGCAGAACCTATCCTGCAAGTAACACTTCTTCCAACACCCCCTTCACTGCCCAACATATCACCTAAGTAACAGAAGTTCTCAACTATCTCTAACGAGCCACTGTTGTACATCATTAAAGCTGGAAATACTTCATTCTCTATAATCTCACCTTTGCAACGCTTGCATACAAACTGAATGTCAGCTCTTAACCTTCCACCAATACTACTGCACTTCTTATGTACCCAATGCTTGCAAGTCTGACAAAAAATTGAGTTACTACCAACCCCTTTCCTGCAAACTCCACAAGGCCACTTTCCAACTACAAGGTCACACTTGGCTGCAATGCTACTAATCATGACTTTAGACTTTGCTGTGTTCACCCTTAGCTCTTTCTCTTCTAGTCCTTTCTTCCACTTCTCAAACTTTTCAACTAATTCTTCCATCGACTCTGCCTGCATACAATAACTCCCATGGACAACTTGTTCTGAACTCCATCGACAGCGCTTCTAAGACTAGAACAAACAACAAAGGACTAAGTACAGAACCCTGATGTACACCAACATTTACACTAAATTCATCACTAAGTGAATCGTTAATCCTGACACAACTTCTAGCATTGCTGTACATAGACTGTACCATCGTAAATAGCCACTCATCCACACCTAATTTTCTCATAGCCCACCAAATAACTTTACGTGGCACTCTATCAAAAGCTTTCTCTAAATCTACAAAGGCAAAATAGAGATTCTTTCTCTTTCCTAAATACTTTTCCTGAAGCTGTCTGAGTAAAAATATTGCATCTGTAGTGCCACGCCCTGGAACAAAACCAAATTGCATCTTATCTATATCAATTCTTTCTCTAAGTAACTTATCAATCACTCTTTCAATAACTTTCATTACTTGATCAACCAACTTCAAACCTCTATAGTTACCTCTTTCTAATGCATCACCCTTGCCCTTGAAACAATTCACTATTACACTCGACTGCCACTCACTCGGAATAGCACCATCCTTTATAATCTGATTAGCAAGACTTGTAATAAGCTCAACTCCAATATATCCAGATGCTTTTACCATCTCTACAACAATATCTGATACTCCTGCAGCCTTGCCAATCTTCAATTTCCTAATAGCCTCCACTACCCATTCTGTCTTGATCTGCATAGCTGGTCCTTCTACAACATCATCATCAGACAAATTATTCTCATCCCAATCAAACTCAGTGTTAAGCAACCTCTGATAATAATTCTTCCAAGCTACCCTTTTCTCCTCCACTGTGCTAGCCAAAACACCTTCATCATTACGTATGCACTTCTCACCTACAACATCTTGATTAGTCTTCTTCATTTGCTTTGCTATCTTGAATACCTCATTGCGCTGGTCTTCCCTTCTTAACACATCTTAACAAATCTGTTTCTCTCTGCTTCTGATTTTGCCTTATACACTGCTGTACGAGCACGACGCTTAGCTTCTAAGTAAATATTTTTACTACCACCTGACTTCCACTCTTTCCAAAGTTTCCTCTTTTCCTTTATACACTGGTCAACCTCATTATTCCACCACCAGGTCTGTCTATGTCTAGCTGGTCCTTTCGTCCACCCACAGGTATGATCAGAAGCTTCTAGAAGACAATTCTTCAAAGTAGTCCGAATACTTTCAACATTGTCACTATCACATTTCGTCCACCCACAGGTATGATCTAGAAGCTTCAATTGTGGGCTAACTGCTGAACCTTTGCACTAAATTGTCTTGCTACAATCTCTTCCTTCAGCTTCCAGACTTTACGACGGGGCCTGTACTTTCCCTTGGCTTCTTTAACACTCTTCAAGATAATATCATAAACCAGCAACCTATGCTGGGAAACACACTCTTCCCCCGATATAACTTTCACGTCCTTCACCACTTTCTTGTCTGACTTTCTAACCAGGAAGTAATCTATCTGTGTCTTACAACCACCTGACTCATATGTTATCAGCCTACTCTGTCTCTTACTGAATGATGTGTTGCAAACCACCATGTCCGTTGCCATTCCAAACTCAAGCAATCTCTCCCCTTCCTTATTTCTGATCCCAAATCCATAGCCTCCATGCACACCTCTATAACCTTCAGATGACTTCCCAACATGACCATTAAAGTCGCCGCCCACCATGACAAGTTCAGTGTCTCCAAACTTTGATGTGACTGCTATTAACTCATCATAAAACTTATCTTTATCTTCCTCACTGAGTCCACACTGTGGAGCATAAACTGACAGAAAAGTGACAATCCTATTACCTATCAAAAACTTTATCACTATAATACGACTATTAACACGCATAACATCTATTACTTTTTCTACCCACTTCTCTGCAACGAATATGCCAACTCCTCCATATCCATCACTATTACCAATCCAAAAAAGCTTATACCTTGCCCTCCTACCTTCCACAAATCTCACTGAAGCTCCTCTCCACCTGACTTCCTGAACACAACACATATCAACAGATCTACGTTCTAACATTTCAACTACTTCACCTGCTCTACCTCTCAGAGTACCAACATTTACACTAGCCATCCTCAACCTAGTGTTATCTACCTTGTGATGTGATAGCTGGGTAACGGTCTGACGATGCTCACACCTGACATCTGTCCTACCGTGCGCGACACCTTCACTCCTTAGAGTTCCAGTCCCGTTTAAGCAGTTTGTCTGATCAACTGTTCTTACTGCCATTAATAAAGAGTTTTGGCATTGTTTTACAGCTGGATGCCCTTCCTAGCGCCAACCGTTCACAGACCGGACTGGGTGTTTTTTAAAGTGACACCATCACTATGTGGCATTTCATGGGACTTCCACAATCGCCCCTTTAAACTAAGGTATGGTGGAGGACGTTCAACTCCTCTCTTGTCTCTTAAAGAGACCCTTCACCTTCAATTTATGACTCATTCACTAGAATTAACGACTTTCATAGCCAAAAACAATTAATATGCCTTCGCAACGAATTATTATTTTTTTTTAATATGCGATGTACAATGTACAATGAAAAACATAATTAAATGCATAAATATTAAAGTTCAACACAGAAAAAATGGCATTTAAGGTGGCAGTAACCCTTTTTTAGCCGTTCAAACAGATGGATTTTTCAGTCAGTGTATTATCAATACGAATTTTCCTTATTACTTCCAGAAAATTCAGGCACATTAATTTTTTAATTTGCTGAGTCAGCAGATATACTCCTTTATAAATATGCAATAAAGAAGAAAATAAGTAGCTTTCACAAGCTCTAACTTTTTACAAACTTATGATTTTTCATTGACTTCTGTTTTAAAACGAACCTTGGTTTGCTTGTAT
Source organism: Hydractinia echinata (assembly GCA_030067915.1). Classification (NCBI taxonomy): domain Eukaryota; kingdom Metazoa; phylum Cnidaria; class Hydrozoa; order Anthoathecata; family Hydractiniidae; genus Hydractinia; species Hydractinia echinata. The sequence goes on from JASGCC010000060.1 coordinate 464,914, forward strand.
CAAAAGGGTGTACGGAAAACTTTTGTTTTTGTACAATTTCGCAAGCGCGTAAGGCAAAGCTATTTTCGACAGAACTAATTAATTATTTATAAATTTTACTTTAAAGAGGAATTGTTGAGGCTGAATATTTTTGGTGAAAGATAATAATAGTATAGCTATAAAATCGTGAGTGTGGTATAACAGAAAAAATATGGATATATATTTTAAAAATAATCTTTCGTAACTAATTATGTAAAAAAAAAATTCCGATTTTTAAAAGATTTGGTGCAGCGTTTTCTGCAATAATTCAATTAAACCACAAGAAAAGCCAAACTGTTTTTAATGATACAGTTGAAGCGCAAAAAGTTAAATTTTCGTTAAGAGTTTATTGTTCGTGCTGTACTCTAGAAAAAACAATTACTTTTTTCTGTTGTTATATTGTTATATCTTTGGCTTTGCTGACATCAGCATACTGAGACCTTCATCACTATATATCCCATAAGTTTTTTTTTGTTGGTACTCCTTTTAAATTCAACAGTACCAATCTGTGTTTACAAATTTCAGGTTGAAGGTGCAAATTGGCGACAAGTAGAAACAGTTCATCTTTTCAATGATGGTTCAGGTCTTGGCTTTGGTATCGTTGGCGGGAAAAACTCTGGGGTAATGGTACGAAGTATAGTCCCTGGTGGTGTTGCAGATCGAGATGGTCGTCTTAAAAGTGGTGATCATATTTTGCAAATTAACGAAGAAAAACTAGCTGGCATGGGCAGCGATCAAGTGGCGAATATTATTCGAAAATCTGGAAATAATGTCAAGTTAGTGATATCTAGAGAAATGGTTGACAGTGAACATGTTCCTGTGGAGCAAAACAAAGTATGTTGTTTTTATATCACAGGTTTTTATAAAGTTGTGTTGTCACAACTTCAACAGACAAATCATTTGAAGAGAATCTGCAGGTTTTCTAAATTATTTAAAAATTGGGTAAATATTCCACATGTGTGCGTACGTGTTGTTTAACACCGAGCAGAAAACATAAATACATGAAGTACTGCCACAAATATATACACAAAATTGCCTTTTGGTTCACTTACTTGTCTCAAGGAAAGGCCATATATAAACATTAAAAACAAGCACATGTTTGTGTGTAATTTCATGTGTTATTTGTTTGTAAACTTTAGGATGGTTTTGAGGTAGATACATTTGAAGTAAAACTAAAGAAAAATGAGAAGGGCTTGGGCATAACGATTGCTGGATACGTAGGAGATCAAGCTGCCGGTGAGTGATGTGATGTTTTTAAACGCCTTCTCATAGAGCCAGTACTATAATAATAATGAGTGTGTTCTACATAGAATTTTGTTTTTATTCGAAAATACTTCAACTAATTTCCATGCAAAGTATATAATAAATTGTGTGCTTTACATTTTAGAAAATCTGTCTGGAATATTTATTCAAAAAATACCAGAGGGTAGTGCTGCTGCTCAAGATGGCCGGCTTCAGCCGAATGATCAGATTATTGAGGTAGCTATGCTTTAACTTATCACTTTTGATATTGTCTTGGAATACCTTTATTAGTATTTTATTCCGTGGTAGAAACGTTGAGAATATAAGGACAATGTATAGGATTGCGAGCTTTTAATAAACGATTAAGCTTGTATTTTAATATCAGTTAACGTAGATTATTGTGAGTTAATTTTTTAACTCAATTTGTGGGTTGATTTAAATATAATCAAATATTAAGGGTTCACATTTATAATTAAATTAACTCATGTTGTGTTAGTTTTTTCTCAAACAAACATCAAAATGGAAAGTGATTGAATTAGGGAATGTGTTTTAACACTTTTACTTTGTAAGCATAAGAGAAACAAAAAGTCACCAAAGTTTTAAAAAATGACATGCTTACGAAAAAAAGATTTTAGGTCAGTAGTATTTTTATTAATATACACCAAGTGAGTACCAGTGTTCTTTGAAGTCGTTTCAACTCACAGTAACATATGACAGGGTGGCCTAAAATCCTCTAAAATCCTCTTTTTGAAAACCTAAAGTCCTCTATATTGTCTTCTAAAAAGTTGAAAATGTGACCAAATATCCTCTTTGACTCCTCTATTTTTTTCAGGTACGCTGATAATAGTTTGATAGTTTCAATATTATGTCACAGAGATTTTACATTTGTTATAGTGATATAAACTGTTAATTCTAACCTTCATGTTAGCAATTTCAAATCATTTATCCTAAAAGTAATTTCTTTTCTAAACATATTTGTTCTTGACATCAGAAATTAATAGACCTAAAGTAACCTAAGAAATAAAAAAAAGTTGATCCTCTAAAATCCTCTATTTTTCTTTAAATTTTTTGGGGAAAAAAACCTTTAAAATCCTTTAGGATTTTGATTAGTGTTTCAGGCTAATGGATAAAAAGGGAAAATTTATAAATAGATATTTGCTGACATCAACAAAAAATATAACCCTAACTTCGACCTTCCTTATTGGAATTTTTCTATAAGCGATTTAACTAATGCTTCAATAATTGCGCTGTGCTTACTTTAACATAATTTTGCATGGGCACACTGTAGAAAGAACATTCAATACTTAGTAATTTCTTTTTTTACAAATTTAAACATATAATGCTGCAATTTTGAATTATTCATTAATATTCAAAAAACGTTTTGTTGTTTTTAAACATTTCTCCATGAATCTTCCAAATACATTTGTAAGAGTTTGTTCCGTTTATATGAAAGATTAAAAATGAGGAAAAAAAAGGATATACCAGGAAGGGCAGACCAGACAGTGGCTACAGATATTAACTGTATATAAAGGACATTGACCAAGCCCTGTTTTCTTTTAGGTTGATGGTCAAAGTTTACATGGAATGAACAACATGGAGGCTATTGAGATGCTTCGAAACACAGGTCAAATAGTGTCGCTAGTAATAGCTAGAGTAAACGAACGCACACTAACTGGGTCGCCCAATGAAAGTGGCCTGGTTAGAGGTTTGTCGCAAGATGATTTGATTGTGGCGTATTCTAACAGTGAACATTACGGTAAAGTAAAGGTTTATGCTTATAACCTATAAAAATGTTTGTTTGTGTTTATTTCTGTTGTGTTGTTTTGTTTGTTACAATATTTGTTTCAATATGTTGCTATGGGCTTTTAGAGTTTTGAAAGTATTGCTAACAGTCAAAGACATTGTATTTATAGCATAGAGCGTTTGCTTTGATTTTATTGAGTGAAGAATTAGCAAAAAAGAAATGATGATAGCAATTTCCTTTAGTTGCGTAGCCAAATGCTCCAATTTTAACCTTTTTCTTTATTGTGATTTGATGTAATTGTATACTGTATAATTAAGTTGATTATGCTATTTTTTTCAGAATTACCTCTTTTGCCAGAGGTGGAAGAAGATTTGATATCGAAATATTCAACAATACTTGGCGATCACTTGGAGATTCATGTGAGTAAATGGTGTTGTGTGACGTGAAAAAAAAATTAAAAAGTCTATGTCAATACTTTGTCCTTTCTTGTGTTGACTGCTGACTCTAGTTAACTACAGATTGATTACATTTACACCTCTTCTTTGAACCATTATTATTATTGTTATTGACCGAATCAGCTGTTATTTTAACTCGCTTGCAACACTTTTTGACCACTATTCTTTAAAATTTGCGAAAATAGACCATGAATTAATTGTTTAATTCGAAAATTGTTGGTTACCTTGTAAGTATTTTTTTACACCTGATTAATCATGTTTACTTGTTTTCATCACATTCCACATTTTCTTTAGCCAATGTTTTGCTTGTAGGTTGCACAATTTTCAAAATTTGCTGATAACGGTAGTTTAGGAATCAGTGTTGAAGGATCTACTGAACGCCAAGGTAAGTTTTGTATCAACATTTTTTATGGGAAACCTGATACCATTTCATCAAGATGAGTTTAAGCTGGCTTTGTTTTCATATGTCTAAGTTTGTTAGTTACCTTATATGCCATCTGTGTAAAGATGCATATGTTGTTAAAATATTGCCATATGTTGAGATTGTAGTTCTGAAGACCTTTATTAAATCTTGCTCACTGTGATGCAATTTTTTAACAATGCACAAATTTTCTATTTCACCTTTGATTGCAAAAATGATAATTTCTTTAATTATTAGTCTTAACAGACAAAATTTGCATCTACATAATGCTGGCTGGTGGTCAGCTATTTTTGCTCATTAGTTTCTTAGAAATTCTTTAATCTTTTCAGTAGGTTTTTTATCAATTTTGAAAACGTTAATTGCGAAAATATTTAAACGAGTGTTAATTAATGTTAATTAATTTTAAGAAAATGCTAAAGTTACGTGGAAAATCAATTACTTGAGATGTTGCCAAGAAAAGAAAAAAATAGTGGCTAATAGAACTGCCACGTTATACTGGAAGAACTTCTTCGTCTCAGACATCTTTCTAATTAATCCTCTTTGGTGTTTCACATCAGAAGACACTAGATTGTTTATTTTTATTGTGTTTACTGATATGTCTTCTAAATCCTGGAACAACATACAAAATAATCGTTTTGTTAGTGTTTGAATTGAACAGCGCTTTTTGAATATTTTTTAACTTATCAAAAAAATTCTAACGTGGTTGTTTTATGATTTTCTCATATTCTACAGGCACTATTATTTGCATGTTTTGAAACATGCTATGATTAAATTATTTGAGAAGTTACGAAAAAACTTTTGTCTTATGAATTTTGTCTTTGTAAATTCAAAGACCCTACAGGTCTATGAAAGAAAGAAAAAAGAAAATTAATAATCGAGCATAACTGTAGGTTCTATTTGTTAATGCTGACTAAACCATTGTTTTACATGTGAGAATAACATTTATTATAGCATGCACTATAAAGTTCTGCAAATTATTAACCCAGGATGAGTTCTGCAGGTTCCTGCAAAGATGGTCTAGTGATTTTAAGGATCTATTTGCAAGCTCAACAACTGCTCAACGAGACAACCACTTAACGTGTCAATCCTATTTTCATGCTGAACTTTAAGTAGAAAGGGCCTGTTCACACTTTTATAGTTTCCAGCATAAATCAGCCGAGAACTGGGCCCATTTGTTAAAAGAAAATGCTCTGCAAAAGGCCAGTGAGTATGATATGTCTTCTTCTGCTTTGAAATTTGATATGTCTTTTTTTATCTTGTAGATGACATTTGCTTATCCCACAGAATACATTCAGTACACCCAGAAGGTCCAGTGGGGCAGACTGGACGTGTCATTCCTGGCGATTTTTTAATTGAAGTGAATGGAGTTTACATCTTAGATCTAACCCATCCAGAAGTTGTTCGTTTAATTCAAAGTTTACCTACACACATACGATTAATCATAGCTCGTCACAAAGAAGGATATGGTTTGTGAAATTTGTCTTCTTTCTGCGCTCTTCAGATTTAAAAACTGTTGATTTTTTACTCTGCAATGTTGTCATATTGCAACCATGAGGGGTTGTTAGGGGGAAAGCTTTCCTTCATGTTGTCATATAGAGGAAATACAGCCTGTGTACAGTGAATAAAAAGGGAGGAAAGTTTCTGTTCAATTATTCATTACCTATTTTGTCCTACTGGGAAAAAAAATTAAATTTAAAAAAAAAATCTTTTTTTTAAACTGCTGCAAACCGGAAATGTTGTAAAATAGTCTTGTTTCATACTTTTAGCATATACATTGTATTTACTAGTGTTTTTTCAAATATTTTTGTCTTCATATATTTAGGACCAGAAATACCTGTCCCAGAAGAAATTACGTATCTCGAACTAGAGAAGCAAGATCAAGGTTTAGGTTTTAGCATACTAGATTGTCAGGTAAGAAGGATTGTTAACCATCTTGTTTATTAAATTATTTTGATCTCATTATGATAAATAACTAGATATTATGAATAGTTAGGATGTTCGTGACTTTAAGTTTGTCACTGTTGTTGAGCTTTCTTATTTCCACCGTTGTTTAGCTGTCTTGGCCTTGCTGCATTTTTAGTCACATAAACATTGACTTTTTTTTTGAACTTAGGATGTGAGTCCGTGTAACTTTTTTTATGCGCATGTGAACTGCTGCACGAATCCCATGCATAACCCTTTAAATGCTTTTAAATTATTCTTTTTCAGTGCAAGTTTAGTTTTTCGTACTCTGTTATAATAATAGGATGATAAATCGAAATTGAGAATTTGTTTAAAGTGATTATTTTCTTATTTCCCTTCATTTCAGGATCCACGAGAGCCAGATAAAACAGTAATTGTCATAAAAAGTTTGGTTGCTGGAGGTGCGGCTAAACTTAATGGTGGCATGCAATCAGGAGATGAACTTGTCTCTGTCAATGATGTGAGATTTGACAATGTTACTTTAGAAATGGCTGTACAGACACTGAAAGCAATCCCGAAAGGTGTGTAACTGATGAGTTGTTGGGGAGGGGGTTACATCAGAGTTTGTAGGTTAAAACATAACTGATGGAGGTGTTGGGGAGGGGGTTATATCAGAGTTTATCGTTAAAATATAACCGATGGATGTGTTGTGGAGGGGGTTATATCAGAGTTTGTAGGTTAAAACATAACCGATGGAGGTGTTGCAGAAGGGGTTATATCAGAGTTTATAGGTTAAAACATAACTGATGGATGTGTTGTGGAGGGGGTTATATCAGAGTTTATAGGTTAAAACATAACTGATGGAGGTGTTGGGGAGGGGGTTATATCACAGTTTGTAGGTTGAAACATAACTGATGAGTTGTTGGGGAGGGGGTTATATCAGAGTTTATAGGTTAAAACATAACTGATGGAGGTGTTGGGGAGGGGGTTATATCAGAGTTTATAGGTTAAAACATAACTGATGGAGGTGTTGGGGAGGGGGTTATATCACAGTTTGTAGGTTGAAACATAACTGATGAGTTGTTGGGGAGGGGGTTATATCAGAGTTTGTAGGTTGAAACATAACTGATGGAGGTGTTGGGGAGGGGGTTATATCACAGTTTGTAGGTTGAAACATAACTGATGGAGGTGTTGGGGAGGGGGTTATATCACAGTTTGTAGGTTGAAACATAACTGATGAGTTGTTGGGGAGGGGGTTATATCAGAGTTTGTAGGTTAAAACATAACTACTTTATTGTTAGAAATTTTTGCGGGATGAAAATTCCACGATTCAAAGAAACCCACAAAATCTTCACATTTTTGTAGAATTTATTTTCACGATTGAAATATTTTCGTATATTTTTTGCGTTTGATTAAGTTTAATGGATTTTATGGGCTTTTATTTTTGCAGATAATAAAAAAAAATAACTTTTTGTAAAATTTTAGAGTGAGGATTTATTCTTGAAGACTTTTGGAACTTTTCAATACTACTTGCGCACTTTTTAGTAATTTCAGCAGGAAAAGATAAAAAAAGCTGAAAAATTTCGTTCAATTCATTTCCGTAGTTAAAACCGACATTGAACCGACGTTGAGCAATTTTAATTTTTTGACAATATATTTCGATCTATTATTTTGATCATCTTTAGTGTTAGAGCTTAAGTTTGAAACATATCTGACTGGTGAACATTATATGGATGATTTTTTCTCTGAAGTTAAGATCCTCAATAATGGATTGAGTTTGAAACAGAATAGATGAATGAACATTATATAAATCTGTCTTTTTTTAAGATGATGATCTGTCTATAAAGCATTGCTTACGAACTTGCTCTGATATAAGGTGTGACTAAAATGTGAATAGTGAAATAATGGTGTACAGATAATAACAAGGCAATCCAGACAAAACATCCTTGCTTCATTGAAGATTTTGTTTGATTGATTGATGTAAATGTGGCACGAACGAACTATCACATCATGTGTTTGTTTTGTGTTCTTACAATAATCTGTCATACGCCTTGTCAGATGTATTACAGCAGTGTCTCTTTAACTAACAAAAATCATTCAAATCTGAAACTCCTCTTGTTATTCAACTGAAATTGATAAATTCTGTATGAGACCTTTTTTTAAAAGCAAAATTCAAAAATTTAGAAAAATAAAATTAACAAGACCTTGGCTTGCTTTTGTGAATTTTGTTTTTGTTTAGGTCCAGTCATAATAGGTGTGCGCAAGCAAAACCCAACAGCTATTACTGCAGAGGAGCCAGATGCTACTACATCACCTGATGATATCGATCATCTTGACGCCGCTTCACTCGGTGGTTTTATTGGTTACACAACAATCCATGGTACTGATGTCAGTACTACTGACGAACACAGTCCAGGTAATTAGTTTGTGATGTTTACCTGAACCCATTGTTAAGTAGTTTACCTCCCGCTAGTTAATCTCATATGAAAGAACTTGGTAAATTATCTAGGAATTTGTGTATTTTTTTTCAAAAATTCTTGACTGGTTTTAAAGATTTTAGACTCAGAAGTCTCTTTAATATAATAGCCGTATTTTGTCTTTCTCTGCGCGGACCCCCCGCTGAGTTAGAAAATCATGCTAAGGAAACACGAATATCAAATGCGATATATTTTTATCCACTTTGTTGCGACGGGTAAATTTAAAGGACGGGCGAACCCGTGGATTTTTCCACTGGTTAACGACTAGTTCTACTAATTATGCATGACATCATGAACTAAGCTTTCAGTGAGGTGGTTTAAAAATCTTTTTTAGTCATTCAGTTTTGACATTTTGAACATTTCACATAGATTTTAATATTTAGTTACTATAGTCTTAGAGCTAGTTGATGATGTCATAATTTCGCATAATTAGTGGAACTTTTAGACCTATATCTCGAAGCAGTAAGGATTTTTCAAAAAAGATTCCTAGACTACTTTCAAATGTCTTTCATATGAGCTTAACTTGTTTTTTTTTCAGGAGGTAAGCTTTCAGTACTCACGTTGAAAGTCTGTGTTGTGAGAAAAAAATATGGAGAATGTTGAGGGTATCTAGAGGTGGCTTACCAAGGCCGGTTCCCTCACGCCGTGCCTGTTCTATGAATATTTCGTGCGTATACATGGAGCAGGCCAATCAGGCCTCTTTTTTAAAGGGCGGGTCCATCAGATTTCGTCTCAAAGCGATGTTTTTAAAGTACATTAGGAGTTTTCTTGTTTGTTGTTGTTTTTTTTAATTGATGGTTAATTTAAAACTTATGACTGCGACAACATGTTGTGATATTATGATTGATAAATTATTAAAATTATATTTCTTTTTTCAAAAATTCTCTTTTTCGCTTTTCTTTTTTTCTTTTTTCTTCAATTTACAAAAAAAGAAAAGCCCTATATATAGTGTCTTTGCATTTTTCTTTTATATTTCGCCTTTCCAATATTTTTGTAAGCAAAAGAAGAACTTGATAAAAAGATTAGGAACAGCAATAGCTTTTTGAAGCTATCAACATGAGTTACAACACCGGGAGCCATCCTTGTCCCTCAAGTGATTCTTCTAAAACAGTTTTTTAAAAAACATCTTGTTCGCCACCTATTAAAGCAATCTTTGAATTTCATTGCAACTTAACCTCTGTCTCTCTTTTTTTTTTCATTTACAAGTAAAAAAAGAAAATAACAGCCATTTAACTTTTTCGAGATTTTAAATTATTTATTTTGCTTAACTTTGAAAGGTTGAACTTTAGTGAAATTGTTACGTGGATGCGAAGATTTTTGTTTTGACACGTTAAGCTAGAAGATGGAATTTTTGTTTATAGATTATAAAGATTATAATAGATATATATAGTAGATTATAAACGCAGGAATGTCTTAAGCTATTTCAGTGGATGTGTATCTCTTTATTAGCTGAGCATGCGCAGGAAAGTTATAGAATTTTTTTTCTCATGACACGCGTTGTAAAGCTCGTTTTACTTTGCGTGGCTATTACTAACACTCAAATAACTCTGGTGGTATTGTTTTTTAATTTTCAGTTAGTGAAGGCGGGGCTTTAACTTAATCTTCGCCAAAATTATATAATTAAACTTTGAAATCCACCTTGCTGTTTATTTTTAAAGTCCACTTTGCTTCGTTGTTTATGTTTTTACCTCTATCGAATTAGATCGGAGAAAGAAAAAATATAACAGCTGCTATTTTCGTGCGTTTTTACATCGAAACTTTGGGTGAACTTTTTTTTTTGAAAACTAAAAATCATTTTACCCTATGCTGAGTTATGTATGAACTTGGTCTAACGCACTCATGAAGTTTTGGTGTATTCCGTATTGTAAGCCTGATAAAGGGTTTAGGGCGAGTAAAAGCAACAAAGGTAATACGCCAGTAACCCCACTGTTTTTCACGGCTACATTTCTTCTTTTGCTAACTGATTCAGTTAACCTTCTCTTTTAGACGTTACGCCAGCAGTTTCAGTCGTTTCCGGCGAAAATAATGTATCTAAAGATGGTACCCTAACTGTGTGTATTTTAAAGGATGTAGTTGGCTTAGGTGTGTTATGATGTTTCATTTTTGTGTTTTCGAGGTGTCTTTTTGTTCTTTAGACTCTCTTAATTTTATTTTTCTATTTCGTATGGTTTCAGGTATCAGCCTGGGCAACGATCCGGACGGCCAGGGTTGTCCAGTAAAAGGTATCATCGAATCTGGCACGATTAAAAAAGACGGCCGCATTCAGATCAACGATCGCATCGTGAGTATTGGCGACGAGAATTTACGCAACGGGACTATCCAACAAGCGCGAACAGTATTGCGCAAAGCAGCCATGCAAGACGAAGTGTAGTAAGTAATGCTTATTCTGATGCGCTTATTGTTATTTGTTGTAAAGTATGAGAAGTTTTGTTGCGTTGTTGAGTCTGCTATAAAGTCATTTTGAGAAGGCAGATATGTTGGAAAACAGCAATTACTGACTTTTATACTACAACAGGCGGTTTCATCTACACAGAGCATTTCACTCTAGCGGGATGTATATATTTTTCAGCAGGAGAGTTTTAAAGGATTTGATTTTTATATTACTCCGCTAAAACGAGGTTTGCGCTTGCGCAGTGCACGATCTACAAATCACCTTCAGGCTAGCTCACCTTAAAAGAGATGGAAAATTCTACATTTCTTGTAACGTGACAATGTTTTCTTTGTGTAGCATCACCTACCTACCGGCAACCGAGGTTGAGCAACGATTAAAAGAAACTGCGGCTGCGTCCCTACCTGCAGCAGGACTGAGCCTGGAAGAAGTATCGAAACCGAACACCTTAGATGTCACTCCTCGCAGAGATAGCAGTGACATGACACGGAGCAGGCTGTCAGTAACCGCCGAACCTAGGGTAGTAGATATCACGAGACACCCAGAGTTTGGGTTAGGTATCAGTATCGTAGGAGGTCGTCAAGATGAGAACGATCAAAACAGCTTGAATGGGATATTCATCAAGCATGTTCTGGAGTCAAGCCCTGCTGGACAGAGTGGTTTGTTGAAAACTGGCGATCAGATATTAGAGGTAAGATATGTTCAAAAGGGTTGCTTTGCGAGAAGAGGAGAGGATACTGCGAATATGATAGCTTTGTTTTACCATTTATATAGGTCAGGGTTCGAATTAGTAGTTCGCAATCCGCAATTTGCGAATCGAAATGACATATTTGCGAATCACTTTGCGAAGAAAATGATAAAATAGCGAATCGAACATTTTTAAGCGGCGAAGCATTAAGAAATGCTTTTTTAGATCGCGTTTTAAAAATTTAAGAACGAAGAACGACGATAGAAAAGCTTTTTTAGATCGCGTTTTAAAAGTTTAAGAACGAAGAACGGCGATAGAAAAGCTTTTTTAGATCGCGTTTTAAAAGTTTAAGAACGAAAATCGGCAATAGAAAAGCTTTTTTAGACCGCGGTTTAAAAATTTAACACGAAGCAATCATTTTCGCGTGATTTGAAAGGAACTCGCTATCCTATTGTTTTTTTTAATGAAAGCAATTATTTTTGCAAGTTGAGCGTACGCGCACGCTTTAATCTGGACAGTACTGTAAACAGCATTTTACTAAAAGACTCATGTTTGAAACAAACATATTTTTTGTGAAAACAACTTTAATCCGTATACTGTATTTAACTTGCGTTGTAATGTTCACAAAAACTGGTTAAGAACCTCTGAAACATTAATTACATTTTGAATATTTTCTTACAGCATGCTATAAAAATAAACTTATTTCATTTTTGCAACATTATTTCGGCTATCGGAGACAAGAAAGTTAAAACTGAGAGAGTCGCTAGTTCAGACGCTCAGTTCTCGTGTTTGGGGTTCACGAGTTTAAACGTCCCCCACTTGTCTCCAACAAAAAAATAATAACGCAGGAAAAAGTAAAGCTCGCAATACAAATTCTCGTCGAAAAACAAGTAGCTACTAATGAACAAGCCAATGGTAATTGATCTACGGTGTTCCCAGGCCACATCTAGATGGTGGTTTACTTCGTTACAGAGTGCCGAAATTTTTGCGAACCGACTTTACTTTTCTAATTCGAACCCTGTAGGTGTTTTATACGTGTCGAGTAAGGCTTCAACTAAAAAAGAGTATAAGTGAAATTTTATGAATGAATTTGTGAGTGAATATTAATAACAATTGAACCAACAGGTGAATGGAAATAAAATAAACGATTGAGTATGTGTAAAAGTGAATGAAAATGATTCTTAAGCCTGTCCCTAGTTTTCAATGTCGATTCGTTGCTGTTTTTTTATTGAAGAGATTTTTGTTACGTCATAGGTTGGAGGAGCTGATTTATCAAACGCCAGTCACGAGGAACGGTGATAGCCATACGCCAAGCCGTCGGCCCCGTTCGATTTGTAGTGCGTAGTTGCCGTTACGAGAGCTGTCGTCACTGGCGACATCGTGCCTCTTGCTGGCGGAGAGGACGTGTCTAACATTGTACGTAGGTTACTTTAAATGGGCACCTGTAGCAGTACGTGGTTTATGTTTTGATGCTTTGCTTTTGTCAAACTGGCTTTTTAAAATTTATTTTTCCAGAAACTAAAAGCCGCAACCCAACTATCCGGCCCGTCGTCAGCTATTGACATCGCAACCATTGATCCGTCAGGTACTGCTCTCTCCCTTACGTGTTTTTACTTGTTGCTTAAATAATGTGTTGCTTATTCGTAAACGAGAAATGTGTAATCGCTCAGGCAAGCAAGTTAGAGCAATGCTATACGTATCTCTAGCGGTAGTGTAACATAGTTCCAGTCGAAGGGGAGGAAGAGCCAGCCGTTAGGAGGGAATCTCTAAGGACGTTAAAACTTCCTGTTACCTACTTACTAATCGTAATTATTGCGAAGTACGAAACTGACTTTGTCACACATTACATTACGAAAAGTCAATCCCAGCATCAATTTTTTGTAGTCACCATTCATTCATCTTTGATTTATTCCGAGTGTTAAAAATCAAATGTTGAACCCCAAAACTCCTCAGCCCTCCTCAACCCTCTTTAATTTCGAAGAATTTTAAATTATAGCCTCTGGACTCCTTAATCTCCTCATTTTTTTTAATGAATATATATATCGTCTTTGTTGAGTCTTCAAATCACCTGGAATTTGACACTCAAACACTCTTTTTTATATTGTAGTTCTAACAACCCTTTTTCTATTTGACGAAAAAAGTATTTATTTTTAATTGTGTTTATAATATCTCTTTATACGGTTGTATAAAACTGAAGCTATTTTCTTTCGCTTTTTTTTAAAGTTTTAGTACGTTGAAACAATATGGCGATTTCGATGGAAACGTGTTCGAGGTATTGCTTGCGAAGGGAGATTCGGGAATTGGGCTGAGCATTGCAGGTGGGAAGGGGCTGACTCGAATCACATCTTTGTCATCGGAGTCAAACCCGGCGGACCAGCCCATATAGATGGACAAATAAAGTCTGGTGATGAAATATTAGAGGTATTTTTTTTCTTTCAGATCTTCTAGTTAGGAAAGTTGTTAGGGTTATATTACAGTATAAGAGACAATTTTCATCATAAAAATGTTTGAAGAGATAACTAATAACAACGGTCCATCCGTAGTACAACCATCTTTATAAGACTTTATAGGACCATTTTAAGTTCTTTTTTTTTGACATTTTACTGACCAAGTTTAAGGAGGATGTCATTGCAGACTCTTTTGTCGCATCTCAAACAAATTATCTTCCTCCAATTTGGTCTTTTTTCAGTAGGCCATCACCCGCAAAAGGTTAAACGCACTTAAGGTCTATTTGTTGCACTTACATCCGCTTATAAAATGATTTTTTTCCAATCAGATACATTCATAACATCTAACCTGGATTTTTCTTAGGTTGATACTGAAGAATATATTCAAAACAAAGTTTTAATCCCTTCTACATTTTTTGATGGTTTTTCTGTTTTTATTTTCTATTTTTTTTTACTTCAAAGTAATCTAGAGTCAGCAAAATTCAGGTTGAGGCTTCAAGTTTCAGTCAACACATTGTGAACGATCTATTTTTGAACGATGCTTCATTGCGCTCAGGTTGAGAATTCAAATTTCTTTGTGCAACATAGCCAAAACTTTCTGGACGATCCACATGCTTCATCCGCTTTTACAAAGATGGCTACGAAATGCTGTATTTTTACTTTGGGGAAGATTATCCAATCTCATTTAATTACTTTTTTAGGTCAATAATGTAAAAGTCCAAGGTTTATCACATCAAGATGCATCCGCCATTCTTCGCAAGGCGGAAAAAACCGCCAAGTTGGTGCTTGGCCGCCCGAATGATACGTCACAGTTTCGCGAAATCTTTAAACAGCCGGTTGTTCGAATGAAAACTGTGACGCAGGAGGACGAAATCACGTTAAATAAGGTAAGTTGTACCATATACGTTCTCTCCTCCTTGTCGTTTTCAGTTGTTTGTGCTAGTGTAGTGACTTTAATGAATATTATATTAAAAAAGAATACAAGGGGGAGAGAAATTTATTTAATTGTTGTTTTGTGTCCGTGTATAATCATTTAACTAAGTTGGAGCAAGCTTGATTGTTGTATTCGTTTGTTCATTACTTTTCCTCACGGCGGTTACAGGTCGAATCGTTGTTCCAACGTTTTATCATCATAACTTTGTGTAATGTTAACTTCTCCATATTTCGTCGCAGGGTCATGCTGGACTCGGCTTTGCGATAGGTGAGGGACTTAGACCTGAAGACGGCGCAACAGGCATTTTCATACGCAACGTTACTGAGGGTGGAACAGCGTTCAAGGTTAGTTTTGCTGACGTAGCAGTTTTCCTGAGAATCTACTCGTTTACCGCTTAGTTTTGTGCAGGCTAATTTATCTCGTGTAGCACGAACACAAATATTTTCGTGTTACTCTAGCACGAAGTAATGATTTTGTGTGTGCGTATTATTTCGTGTCATGATGCGTAGATTGTCATTTTTTCGTATTTGTGCAATGTTAGCATGGATTCAGTAATACAAAATTATGTCAGGAAAGCACACGTGTTTTTAAATCCTGTAGAAAATGTTGAACCAACTCGTATTTAAATTGAATAAAAGGATTTTTTGTTTTTGAATACATCAATTATCCAAACAGTACTCTCTGTTGTGTTAATTGACTGTGGTTACCAGGGAATTAAGTTCGATCATATCAGTTGTTAGACTAAAAAGTTTTGTTGTTGTTGTTTATATAATTTGTTGAGTTTATTAAGGATGGAAGACTGCGCGTTGGAGATCAACTCCTTTCCATCAACAATAATCTGTTGCTTGGAAAATCACAAACTGAAGTAAGTAACAGGGGTTTGTCGTTGAATCGGGAGAAATCGGGGAGAATCGGGAGAAATCGGGATACATAAGTATAAACAATACTACACCAAGTTTGGTCGAGTTCAACGTTTGTAATTTTACCTAAGTTATCACTTTTTTTTCGTGAATCAAAAGCAATGTGATCAACGTTTAAGAAGATGTGGTATGTATTGTGAAGCACAAACCCGCTATTTCGTATACGCAAGGGATCGGGAAATACGTTCGAGCTAACTAAACCAGATGTAAAATAGAGGCAAAGAAATTTGTTCCGTATAGCGGATGTTCGAGTTAATGGCGTTCGAATCGGTGGATGCACTGTAGTACGATATATTGGTTATATATTGAACGGAAATAATTGATTTTTATTTTTCAAAGTGAATTTCGTAAAAATTTCGCGAATGATGCCTGTTATCATTTTTCGCGAAAACTTGATTTCGAGAAATTTATTTGTTAAAGTAAAAGGACTTGGGAAACTTTATTTTTATTTGTAATCATATATTTCGTTATTAGGCTGTAAGTATTATTCGTTCATCCGAAGGCCACGTCGTCCTCAAGGTCACGCGAGAAATCGAAGTGCCACTCTCAGAGAACGAAGCAGAAGCAGAAACCTCTTCTGCGAGTAACGTGCAACGTAATACGGCAGTCGATAGCATTCGTAAGTTGCACGAAGCTTCTTAGCTAATTTTTTCTTCTTTTTATGAAGAGGTCTGACTGCATGCTGCTAGGTTCATGTGTGGCGGGTGCAGAGCAATGTTTTTAACTGATATTTTTGTGTTGATGTGATCTCCTGCTGTATTTTGTGGTACACGATAAAAATTATTTGTGTGCGTCGGTAAGGCGCGGTCCCTCTTGTGTTCCAACTTTTGAATAAATCGTATACATAGAGGTTGTTCAGTGTAAATTTTGACAAGTGAAAGAATTGTACACGAGTTTGAGATCAAGAGAAATGTTAATCGCTTAATATTACTCTGCAACGAACTATCGTGTGCTGACTGATTTGACATATTGAACGTGTGGATATATTCACCATTTTGTAGATTCGATATCTCCACCAATTTTATCGCCAATTCGTGTTCTCGACCCAGTTAATGAATTGGAAGAGGTATCAGTGAAGAATCCCATTATCATGGGCAACCCTACCAGCATTCAAATCAACAAAGGAGACAAAGGCTTAGGAATATCTGTGATGGGTGGTGTGGACACGCCAATGGTTGGTTATATTGCTGTTCTGTTGTATTTCTCTGAAGAGTTTTAAATTAGCTTGTTCTCCTATACTTTATAATAAAACAGGCGTAAAAGTCCCAGCTTCTGGCGTAATGCAACAGTGGAGAAGGCCCAGCTTCTGACGTAATGCAACGGTGTAGAAGGCCCAGCTTCTGGCGTAATACAACGGTGCAGAACGCCCAGCTTCTAGTGTGAACAATCCTTACTAACGCATTGAGTTATTTTGTATTTTTTAGCTTAATGTTTTTATTGATGAAGTTTAGCTAATTGACGCATAAAATGTTATTATTCGCAATGATTTTAAATATTTTTATCTTTTCGTTGTGAACATTTTGTAAAAGTTAGTTAATCTTTCTTTCACTTTTCGTGCTTTTCAATCTTGTAAGTTGCCTGTGTTTAGGTAAATGATTACGATATGAGAGCAGCTACACACGAGATGGCTGTGAAAGCTCTGCAAAGTGGTGGGCCTGTCGTGCGATTGGTTCTTCTAAGAAGTGATTTGAATTATCAAGACCAAGGTAAGAACATTTTCCTTTGCGTGAAGCTTCTTTGATGCGTGATTTTTCAGTCTTGTTTCTCAGCGGGATTTGCTGGAATTGTAAAGGAGTTTTCTCTGACGTAAGGTTTTTATATTTTCCGGTAATTTAATTTCACGTATCGAGTTTCACCTCTCTTTGCAGTCATGTTTTACCAGCTGAGAGTATTGTTGTTAGTGTAAAGAACAAATTTTTAGTGTTTTTTCACGCAAGCCTCTAAGCACGATTCTCCTTCGCACACGTAAATAGAAATGCTCACCTACAGGTTGATGGATGCAGGCGTAATTTTACATTTGCTTATTCAGTTTTCTTCTTTTGTTTTAGACGCATTCGATTATTTTAATGTACAACTTGAAAAACCGACGTCTGGAGGCCTGGGACTTAGTATCGTTGGCAGGTATGTATTTTATCTCTTTTTTCAACGAATGAAGCAGATGAACTACCGCTTACTTATAGCTATGTCTTTTTGAACACACCACGGAATACAGTTATTATTATAGAAATTGTTGTACTCCCAGGGGAGAATCCACGGCGTTCGTATTTCCCGCACCCCTATTCAATGAACCCTCAATACAACTGAATTACTCAGCAGCAGAGCGCATAATGCTTTGACCAGCTATTCTGAACACACAAAATACGGCATATTATTATAGACACAAGCTGTTATAACCTGCAGTTCGCCAGTCCTCAGATTTTTGCCCGTTTGATTTACTACGGATATTATCGATAAAAAGAGGAGATTGATAGAGATTGATGTGTCCCTCGTACCTAATGATGACATACAAAAATAATTTATTTGCTGTGGATCTTGTGACTGCTTTGATTGTAGGAACGACACGGGAGTATTCATCTCAGATGTGGTGAAGGGAAGCGTAGCCGACTCGTGTGGTATGCTCGCGCATGGCGATCAAATCTTAGCCGTGAATGGAGAAGACCTGAAAACTGCTTCGCAAGAAAAAGGAGCGTTAACTTTAAAGGTACTAATTATTACATTGTTATACTTACTTATGACTTTTATTGTCTTGGTAATAACTTTTAGTAACCGTTCGGAAAGTTTTTTTTGACTCGGTAACTTTCCGGAAAGTTTTTCTCCTTTTGGTACTATTCGGGAAGTTCTTCTTGTTTCGGTATGTCTTAACTCGGTAACTGTTGGAAGGTTTTTCTTCACCCGGTAACTATTCAGAAAGTTTTTTTTTTTTTTTAACAGCAAAGATAACTGTAATCGTAAAAAACATCATGCAATTTTTGGCCTAAATCGGAAAAGTTAGGCTCCCGCACCTCTCTGGAACTTCTCTCGTAACAACCATGGTAAGCTACTACCTTACCATCGATAGTTGATAGGGCCCTCTCTTTACACGTATTTCAAAGGAATAAACAATCTCAAAACATAAGCCTTTATTTGAAGGTAAAGTATGATTATAGCTTTAAAGTAAGGGGACACGAGGGACATTTTCATGCGGGTGCTATGCAACATGTCCCATAGCATGCGCATGAAAATGTTTCTCGTGACGCCCCTTCTCATTTGCTGCAGAATAGTGTTATGAAAAACTTTGATTTGAAAAATAGGCTTCATTCAACTCTTCTGTTTCCTCGGACGTAAATTGTGATTTTTTCTTTTCTTTTGTAAGATCAGTTATGATAAGCTCCATCTGCTCATAAAACTTCCATTTCCTTAATGGAACTTCGCTTCCGGCACTTCGTTTTACCTCCTGAAGCATAAATGATTGGAGAGAATGGAAAGTTGTTGAGGTTGTCAGAGCTATATGCATTGTTGATTTTATTAACAAGGTCTTGCTTTATAGCTTTTTTTTTGTTTTTATTTTTGTAATAAACATCACTGCTATCCCATAACGCAGGATTTGCTTTATAAAAATTGATCAAAATTGTCTTTTCCTCATCACACAGCTTTTTCTTTTCCTCCGACTTTCTCTCCTATCATCTCTCTTCACTTGATTTTCGACCTCTCAAGAAAAACAAAGTTTACGGTTTCTTGCATTTTCATTGGTCAATTACACTATGCCTCAAATGATTTTGCAACATATTTGTTGCATGATATGGGGACACGAGGCACAAATGTGCTGCAACAATAATTTTTTGTCCCGGGACATGTTGCAGAAGGTGGGGACACGAGCAACATTTGCAATGCAACAAAATATTCATCAAATTTTGTCCCTGGAGCACTGGCACAAAATAGATTCAGATCTATTTTGTCCCCGAAGTTGTGGAGCAAAATTTTTGCTCCATGCAACATTTTTTTGCTCCATTGCAGTAAAAAGCAGATATGGGACACGAGCAATTATTTTCATGCGCGTGCAATGGAGCAGTGTTGCATAGCACGCGCATGAAAATGTTCCTCGTGCCCCCTTAGGGCCTTTTTATATGAGAACCGGGAAACTGGCACATTTTCCCTAAGGTAATAAACTTTTTCCGTACTTTGCAATTTCTGTTTACATGGAAAAATTATTGTGACGGATGGCTATTGCATCTGGTTCCATCCCGAACGAGATGAATATGCACCATATAAACACGATTTCAATTTTCAGCGTTCTTCCGCAAATATCCGAGATCTCGGTCATGCGGGATATCTCGGTGGACCGAGTTTCCCGGTCTCATATAAAATGGCCCTAAGCTTCATTTCTGGCTTCTCCAAACATTTTTTATGCTCGCCTATTCAAAATATCTTTCAGCTCGCTTTTTTAAAAAACATTTTAGATCCAAATTTTGCAGTTCAGATTAAACAAAAAAAACTTGCTTCATTATTTCTTCTACTGATAAGAAGTCATTTTCCTAATTAGCGATTAAACCTTGTCGTTAATAGACTAATTAAAATGTTAATAACTTTAATGAGAAGAAAATTGTCGACAAATTGCTATATAGAGTTGTTGTAAGAAAGGACTGTCTCGGGAAGCTGCTTTCTTCGAAGAAATCATTCCAGTGGATAAATTTAAATTTTGTTGACTTTCAAAGGTATAATAAAACAAAGAGAAGTTTATATTAAAAGAAACACGAAAAGATTTATTAGTCGTATATAAAGAAATATTAATAAAATATAGTTAAAATGCTTTAAAAACACAGTAAGCAAATTTTGTTGTTGTTATTGTTGAGGTTTTTAATGATTTGATAGTTTTGCAAAAAAGATAAACATCGCATGCGTCACAGGCTATTTCCGCCATATTTACACGTCATCTAATGCCTGGTATTTATTTGCACGTCATCTCATGTTTGTTATTTGTTAATACGCTGAGTAATTATTTCGAGATGGAAACAAAAAAAGTAAAATACATTTGTGGTTTCGATGTAACTGATGGTCATCAAAAAACAAATCGATATTTAAGAAGAAAAACAATAAAGAAAATAGTTATTAAGCTGTATTTAGAAATAAAACAAGCTTTGAAGATATATTCTTGGGTTGCTTGTGGAAGATAAGCTTGATTTGTATCGCTTCAGAAATTCTTTCAGATTGTTTCAAAAGATTTGTGCACTTCCCAGCTATAACTTTAGATGGGTGATCGAGTAGTATTTGTAGAAAAAGCCCCGGAAGTGTTTTTTTTTTTTTTTTTTTTTTTTATGTGAAGTGAAAACTTCCTGTTTTAGATGAGCTTCTGATAAGTGCTTCCATTTTCTAACGATTTCTGGTTGATATTGTTTTTGTTGCGAAATGTTTTGAAAATCTTTGTCATCATGAGGAATTAAATGATTCGTTATATCATCATTATTGGCGCGTGAGATGTTACATTGACGAGAAGGGAAATATATAGAATATAACGTCGAGATTATCACATTTTTGATCGTCATAAAAAATCTATTGTATATATATTTTTTGTTTGCTTGGGTTTCATTATTGATTTATTTGTTTAAATTTTGAATAAATCACACACTTTTGATTTGTTGAATGTGTTTTTGTTTTTTAATTTCTTTAGTAGCTATATTTTTCTTTTTGATTTGTTTTGAAAAGAAATCGTCTGGACGTTTATATTTCATAAATTTGTCTCGCCTTAATTATTCTCATCGCTATGTAGCTATATACGTTTTTAATTTCTCCACATGTATATAATGCTGTTTTAACGCCTTGGTTAGGATTCTGTGGTTGTCTCATATCTTCTACAACTTTCCCTTAGAGAGTTCAAGGTTTGACATCATTAGATATATCCCGTTTGAAGGGAGCATCAACGCGAGGGAGAGCGAAAACAAAAGCCACTGAAGGAGAAACGGATGAGTCGATGATTTCTCTTGTACCGTCTATTAAAGGTTCAACCAAGTTAACAGGTGAGTTGCTTTCGTTTGTTTCCGCACATGGGAAGTAATCTTCCCCACATTAAGTAGGGTTTTATCCGTACTAAGTGGACTCCCCCGCATAACAGGGCTCTTATCTGGCTCAACTTCTTCATCCGTCTAAAGGTCAGTTTCAGTAATTATCGTACAACTGTTGTAAAGACTACAACATCTCTTGTGTCTCCTAACGACCCCTTTTTTACTGCAAGAAGTGTTTAATATTCCAAGGGTGGAGATCATTCTAAACTCTGCCTTGTATTTTACCGAATAGCTACAGGAGCACCTTCAATATAAGGTCGGTTCCATTTTAGTCAGTAAATGTCGAGATTTATACAAAATAGTTTCTCCACAAAATTTTTTGTACAACATCACTTGTGTCATGTACAACTGTTGTGTGAATGTTGTAACTGTTCCTCAACACTTCTCATGTTAAGAGAAACCGAGCTTAAACAACTGAATTAGAACGAGCCGCAATAAGCAATATTAAAAACGCTGAGAGCTCGTGTTGTAACCTCGGGATGATTTATAAATCAAATAATATGCGTTTAACGTCAATCCGGCGTCGTCGAAGAAAGGACGTTAAATCCTATGACGTTTAAATTTTTTAGCATTTTATATCATCAAGTATTAATTTTTTGGAGAATGGAAAGTATTGTGAATTGATTTTTCATCTATTTTGGGAATCGATGACACTTAAACATTATTTGACGTTTAGAGTAGGGAGAAAGGGAGGTTGAACTCATCTGTACCTTCCTGTATCTCATGTTATCTCTAAGTCAAATCTATTGTGTTTTCTTTGTAGGCGAACCTGGAGGCAGGCTCGTTGAATTTTACAAGTCAACAAAAGAAGCGCTTGGTTTGAGCCTCACTGCTGGTCCAGCAGGAAGCCTTTCTATATCCTACATCCAACCCGGCTCGGCCGCTGGTAAAGCGCCGCTAAGGATAGGAGATCGTGTTCTAACAGTTAATGGAACTGCGCTCCAAGATTTAGCTGAAGCTCAGGTAGTATTGTACTGTTGTTACGCATGCGTTGTTTTGTGCTGACGATGCAAGTATTTGACACATTTTCCTTCTGTACATAGGCGTTCCTATCACAATGCAAGGGGCGTGTGGTGTTGTTCATTAACCGCCCTATTGTTGAGGAGGGCCACCCTGCAGCTGTCTCTCCACGTTCTAAAGTAAAATCGCCCATACCTAATCTTCTTTCAAACCAAAAAATCGTACTCTCTCAACAATCATCAGGCGCAGGGTCGGATGACAGCATTCCTTTCAAGTAAGTATGCTTTCCGTAAAAGGAGCTATGTATTATATGGACATGTTTTTTTCTTAGGTATTTAGTATTTAGTCCTTACGCATAAAAATGTATCGTGTTTCTTGCGGTAGCCATTTGTAATTGCATCTTTATTTAATGATTTACTTTAGTTCTTTGCGCGAAAATTTATAGATCAGTAATTTCGAGTTTAGCACCCATTCTTTCACTGTGATATTTCGTTTAGGTAACGTTTATAATTACGTATTGCTGGGAGGGGTAGTTCTTCCCGTTTTTCGTGATGCAGCGTGACGGTAAATAAAGGGGTTGGATAGTACTCGATTTCGCTGCGTTACGTCACGGTTTAAAAAAATTCGATAAATAGTTTTTGTATAATTATTTGCGATAGAAACGTTTTAGTTTCATTTTCCCCGTATTTTTCCGTAATGTAGATGATACTTTAGTGTTACATTTGAACGACTAAGTAATCGTATTGCAAGTTTGTTTTGATTTCGTATTTACAAAATAAAAAGCGTCTTCAATAGAAAGTGGCAAGAGGATTTGGAAGTAGTTGTTGTGACGTAACAATTAGGGGTCTTAAATAAAAACGTGAAGGGAGGGGGTGGATGGTTCTAAAAGGTAAATTTAGCATTCCGTAATTATTGAATATCCCCTTACAATTCTTTGTTATGCAGGCGTACACATTTAACTTCTGTACTTATTACTACCTGGAAAAACTTTCTGCTACTTTTCTAATTTTCCACTATGCACAGGTCTGACTGTACATATGGAAATATTACCACGTTCTGCTTTTGTTTCTCTTTAGAGCTCAAGTAAAAATTATCCACTTGGAGCGTGGCACAGAAGGACTTGGTTTTAGTATAGTTGGCGGATATGGTTCACCTCATGGCGACTTACCTATTTACGTAAAAACCGTGTTCGAAAAAGGAGCGGCCGCGAAAGACAAAAGACTAAAGCGAGGCGATCAAATATTAGCAGTAAATGACCAAACGCTGGAGGGTGTATCCCATGATGCAGCTGTGAACATTCTAAAGAAAAGCAAGTGTTATAAACTGACGGTTTTATCTTCAACCTGATGCGAACTGCCGCGAAATCGAATGTTTAAATTTTAATAGATTTTATATTTTTTATTTATCTTAAAATCGAGAAGTTCTTTACTTTAGCTTTTCAAATGACGTCACACGATTCGATATTTGCTTTCAGCTTTATTGCTTTTGCTTATAATAATCCTGATATGTCGCAACCACCTGAAGGTATTGTGGTGTAATATTTAAACTGTTTTGTATATACTGAAGAAATAATCTTTTGAACATTTTATACACGCAGCGTGCGTTTAATTTTGGGACGTCTACGGTGAAGTTCTCAAAACCCTACGCATAACCAGCACAAGTGACAACTTCGCTTGTGAAAGACGCACTAAGTTAGCACTTATATTGAGTCCTTTACAAGCTAAGTTGATGCTAACGCAACAATGACATTTGAGTTGAAATTAAGTATAGCTTAAGAAGCTATCTTCGATATTCGAATTTGAAGATTTTCAAATTTAATTATTAGCCTTATTTATATCGCGGTGGGATTAATAACAAGTAAGGCGGCGTTTTCATGAAGCCCGAAGTGAAATTTACCCGAAGTGAATTTCACGCTGCAGTGAATTTAACGCCGCAGTGGAAAACGTTAGTGTTACATGGCATTTCACTTCGGGTAGTAGTAGATTATTCACTTCAGGGGTGGTCCGTGTTAAAGGGCCGTATTTTCGCTAAAAAGATTTGTTGACATTTAATTGCGTATACTCAATGTTTATTTGAACATGCGCATTGCCTTTTTTTTTCACTACGGTCTGTTTACGTGGTGAATTGTCGAGCGAAGTGAAAATCAGGCCGAAGTGAAACTCACTTCGCCTTGTTCATGTAAACAGTACCAGTGTTTTCATAGCGCATAGAAGTATCGAACTTTTGACTTCGGGCGAAGTGAAACCTTCATGTAAGCGCCGCCTAAGACACTTGTTGGGGAAAAATAAGTGACTATTTAGGAAAATAGGTAAAAATAATACAGTTTAGCTGTAGTTTCTGACTTTATTTGTGTAACATAACAAGTAAACACATGAAACGATGGTTAAATGGCTGGGTTTTTTGGTCAAAATATGTTGAGACAGGACAGCTAATTTCGAAGTTCACCACCACATGTAATTGCGTAGGCTATTTCTGTATTAGATTCACACATCTTGAACTTGTCAATGTTCAGAGACTTATGGTATTGATAAAGTTCAATTCAAACTCTTAAAATGTGCTAATTGTTTGCTGACGTCAGCATGGCCATTTTTTCACGAATTTCGGATCCATCGCGCGGGCCCCGACGTGGATTATTTTGGTAAAGTGGTGGGCGTGCTAGAGAATGTTACTTGAACGCTGTCTACCTGGCCTACCTGTGTGCAAAAGAAGCGATTTTGCAGCGTGTCGGCTCCAGCGCATTTGACTGTGACACTTTTTTCCATATTTGAAAAACGAGGAAAACAACAGCCTCTGTCTCAATATTTTTGTCCAGATTGTAGTGTTTGAATAACTTTGACACTAAAGATTCACTGATACAAATAATTACTGTTTGCTTTGTTGGTGGAAAACTTGAGCAACTAGTTCCAAGAACAAATATTTTAGGCTGTGCCTTTATTTGAAGGTATTCAACTACCAACCGCTAACATACTAAGGATGGAGAGAACAACTTTGGCAAATAGTTGTTTGTCTTTGGTCACATGAAGATCAGTGGTCACATGAAGATCACAAAGTGGCCAGCAACAACAAAGAAAGTCTGATCGCGCTACATAATTTTGCTAATGCTGTAAAAGTCAAATAGCAAATTTTGACATTTTCGACATTCATAATTTTGAAAATCCAAAGCCATGCTTTAAGGCTAGTTTCCACCTAAGAATATTTTGTTGCGAATATATTCTCGTCGTGTGTCCATTAGAAAAAGAACTTTACTCGTGAAAACTATTCACTTTCCTTTTTAATCGAGAAGAGGAAGAGTTGATGCACTCAGGATGAGTTCAATTCTACTAGAACCCTTTCTCTTGGTAAACAATTTTCAACAACATTCTTCTTCGTTTTACTTTATAAACACTGCTGGCCTTGTTATACAAACAAAGTTATTCTTTTACTTCTGCTAAA
Source organism: Hydractinia echinata (assembly GCA_030067915.1). Lineage (NCBI taxonomy): Eukaryota > Metazoa > Cnidaria > Hydrozoa > Anthoathecata > Hydractiniidae > Hydractinia > Hydractinia echinata. Next base: position 490,978 of record JASGCC010000060.1, read on the forward strand.
CTTTCTTTCCCAGCAAGATCCGTTGAATGTTGACGCCTTTTCGACCCTTATGTTTCTCTTCGTTTTATATTTTTAAAGATGGCGTTTTCATCGTCAACAGAAAGTCACTTGTTCGTTATTTATATCTTTTAACATCTAAATAACATAAAGTCCTCATCCTACAAGGTTGTTCCTGCTTCACCCTATGATTTTATTTTGACTATTCTCGTGAACTTTATGAATTGTTGAGAAGATCCTTTTATAAGCAGAAATAAGTAAATTCATTGTTTTTTAAAACTTAGCTGATAGTTAAAAAGGAGTTAATTTGGCGCATGTTTGTCAAATCCACCAATTTCGCCAGATCGCCAGACCGCCAATTTATTCCGTAGAAAAGTTCACTGCTTTATCCGCCATAAATATTCGGGTCCTCAAATTATCACCCATCGTACATGCAAGTCTAACACAAAATAGCAATCCGGCTATTGTTTTGAACAAGGACGGCGGGTATTATCAATGAGTGGGTTTTCTTTACAAGAATCAACAGTTAGGTATCAGGAATTCTAACTACACCTATATAACATGACAGGCGGGCTGCGTGCAAGCGCGATGAATGAATCACAAAGATCACACAATAAAAAACATTGACGTAAAAACCTCACAAGAGTTAATAAATATGTTAATCACAAAATATACAAAAAGTAATAAATTACGGAATCAATATATACAAAAGTTATTCGAGTTTAGAAATGCTCTGTCTCCATGGTAACGACAGAACGATTGGACAAATATTTATTCACAAAAACAACAAGTTCGTTCACGTTGATCGTACCTGATATATGCGCATGCGCGATTTTATTCCGCCCCTACCGTCTTCTTCTATGGTGGGATAAAATGCCGCGTGTCGAATGATCGTCGATATCAATCAAACAAAAGCGAGGGTACCGATGCAACTTAAAGTCATCGTTTGAAGCTGAAAACAAACAAGATTTATGCACATTAAAAGTGGAAAAACTAGGCATATTCTTAACATATTTCCACCCAATTTAAACATTGAGAAAGCTACATAGATAATAGAGTGGTCGTTTCTTACAAAACTTTGGCAGAAGTGCAGGCGAGTTAAACAATGTCGAAAATGCGTCAGTTGCACTTTCCACATAGAACAATCCTCGCCACTGCCCGGAGGGTCTGGGGGTCGGAAGAAAAAGGCCTGTAAACGTCCATCAAAATTCATATTATTTAAAAAATATGGACCTAACCAAATGACCTAAGATCTTTACTCCGTTGTGGACTTTAAAAACTACGTGCGAGTTAGATAGAAACGGCGTTCTCTATTGGTTGTCGTTATAATCCTCTAAATTCAGTTTTTTCACTATGCTATCTGGAGTTCAAGCAGCAAAAGCCATATACTTTAAAAAACGTATCCCCGCATGGCGGGAAAGCTGAAAAAAACAAAACATGAGCACTCACCATATGATTGGCTATAGTATCCACGTGGTACAAATAAATTCGCCCAATGGGAATGCTGATCAACGTCAAGTACAGCTACATTGACATCTTTGTACAATTTTACTGCGACATCATACAATTGCTAAAATAGAAAAAATGGCTAAATAAATTTCCGCTCAATCGTGTTTGCAACTGGCTTTAGCAAGAACCGGAAAATTTTTGCTTTTTAGCTTCAATCATAAAAATAATTTTTGTGACTAGACTTTTGTAACTAGTTGTAGCATTTAAGACTAGTTGGTCAACTTGGTTTAAACACAAAATATTAATTGACGAACCTGGTAGAACTTCGAATGTTGCGTGATGTTCTTAGAATGTGCCAACGACATTAAAATGGGCTTTTACCCAAATAACTGTTACCTCTAAAACAAATATAAAAATTGATTGGTTAAAAATTTAAAATTAAAACAAAGATATAAATAAAATAGTATTGTCGCCTGTAAAACAACTGTGGTTTCACGTACTTTTGATGTGAATGAAACATTCCAGTATTGATATGAGTGACGGGCATGTGAGCATGGTCATTTATGAATTCCATCATAACGTGGTCACACTTCACATGATTATCTTCGCAACGAAAAGTTGACGATATGTTGTACCTAATAAAAACACAGCCAAAAAAAGGAGCATATTTATCGCCAAATTTTCTGAATGGTAAGGACCCAACCGCGTTCCTAGGGCTTTTTTTTGCTTCCTGGTATGCGGTTAACACGAAAGAAGCTTGGGGAGGGGATTGGTAAAAGCGTCGTATACAGCTTTGAAATCCTGCAGCCATTATAAAACATTTAACAACGCGACAGTTTTTACTGAATGCCCCTTATATTGCCCGTGTTCTTAGGAAAAAATATCTCCCTGCGGCGCTTTACTTCTCCTTGTGTTCGAGTGAATTGAGCAAAAATTTTTGGGTGTAGCCTTTGGAGTATCATACGAATCAAACAATAATAAATTGTTTTTATTTTTACTGATTTTAAGTCTACGGTCTAAGTCCGACTCATTTAATTGACTGAAGAAATAATAAAGAACTTATAACCGCTACAGGGTGGATCACACTTTTTATACAATCAACATGTTATACAGCAAAACAGCAATAGTTTTCAGGCACATTCCTTGTTCTAAAAGTCATAAGTTTTGTCTGATGGCTAACGTAATGAAAACGTAAGCTTGATTTCTATTGGTGCATTAGCCTAAGTACGCAAACACGTGAATTTGATTTTTTTAGGTTGTTAGTCAACAAGAAAACTTTAAGTAACAGTTTCGAATGTGAAATGTCAAAACTTAAGCAACATTAAGCTTAGCTAAAATTTTGTATTTCTTATAAAAGACGTGTAATCTGTAACCAATCAATAAACTTGCCGACCTATCGAAGAGTTTGTACGGCGACTCACCTGTGAGTGTGATGGAAGAATGAGCTTCCTACGCTCTCCTCCTCAGTGAGACTTCTCTTCATTGGAACACCAGTTTTGAACAACATAACATGTGCACCATCTCGTCTTTGAAACTCAACCTAAAATGATTTATCCGGAGATTATTATATATCTCCCTAATGCTTGGTTTAACCGGGTTTTTTAAGGGTTTAAGTTCTTTTAAATACCAGTGTAAGGCTGTTTTTTCTAAGCAGCTATTAGTTACAAAATTCGTGGCTAGATTAAGCAGTCACGGTATCTTCTCGAATTTCCCTTTCCCTTCAAAAAAGTGTTTAATCACCGTATGGCTATATAGTAAATAATTAGCAGTTAGCTAGATTAAGTATTTTGGTATTTCTTCACACTTTCCTTTCTTTTTCAAAGATATGCGTTGTTTAGTTTTCGTTGTCTAAGACTATTCCAAAAGGCTGGCAAATAAACGTTCTTAAAATAACACCGAATACGGTGGTCGACAAAACAATCAACTGATTAAATTCGCGCGTACTTTTGTTTCTTCTAAACTTTTCCGAGCGATTCTATTACTGATTTTAAGGTGTTTTTAATTCTTCGTATGACTAGTGAATAGCTATGTCAAAGATCTTCTCCCGTTCAATACGCTAGTCGAAGACTGAAAAACTACAATAAATCACCTACCGAAGACACCACGAGTTCTTTTTCATCTCTGTGAAGGAGAGTGTTATCTTCAGGCAGACCAACGCAGGAGACTTGCGCATACAGTAATTCGCACATCACAAGGAAACATTTTAACGGTAGCAACTTATTGTTAATACTTCGAGGGAGGTATCTCGACGCAAATGCTTTCGAAAACAGCCTCGCTTTTAAACGGATATTTCGTTCCTACAAAAACAAATGACTTTTTTTAAATTTTTTGTCTAAATACTATTTTTTCCAGCCATCTTTAATTTTAGTTCCCGGGTTTAAAGCTGGCCTTCCAACTCTTCTTTCCGCACAATCACGCGAGCCTCTACTTCACATAAACGCTCCGTGTTTGACGAGTCTCTCAAGTTGTGCTTCGCATTGTGATCAAAGAAAAAAAAAATATATATATCTATAATCAGATTCCAAAGAAGTGGAGTTCGGCTTTCAAATACTGTTTAAATATACATACTACGAAAATCTAACCTTCCATTCTGCTGAAATATTTTGTTGCGCCTCTGGAAAAGTAATCACTGGCAAGGTGGATGCGGACAACCATGCTAAAATTTCGTCAGCCTAAACAGAAAAGAACGATGTCTTGCATATCTAGGACATTTAGTACTTCTTTTAACGGTTCACTCTTCACTGCAGGCATCAAAAAGAATTCTGGTTCCAAAAAAAAAAGGGATAGTTTAGTCCGAAAAATTAACTGGAAGTCAGAAATTAAGTCTAGCTTGTTGTTTTAGCGACATCCTTTGGTTCTTTCAGCCAGTTTTATTGGAGAGTGACTTTAGCCCAAAAATGATCCCAATTCTAGTCTCAGCAAACCAGAATTTATATCTTTCAAGGTAGCGCGTTGTTTCCAATAATTAAAATTTTAACCAATCAAATTTAATTGCTTGATTAGAAAACTAAACTTACTACCAATCAAAGTCCGTAATTTCGTTCGTGAATTTAAACGTAGACTCCTCAAGGGTGCGGCATAAAAAAACAAAAGTTTCTTATAATCTGAAGCTAAAGGGCATTTTCTTGCTATGGTTATACAAGGACATATTTCCCCTTTTTACTCCACAGCACAAGAAACACATAACAACAAGATCACACAACGCTACCACTAAAGCCTGTTAAAAAGCGCGAGTTTCGTTAACGCGAAATACCTCGAAGTTTCCATGGTAATCAGTAACAGCAGGTTGAAGGAAATATTCAGCTGGCAGACACTGCTTGTGTTCATACGCTGAAACCACTCGAAACAAAAGTAACGTTGGAAACCCAGTGATGGAGAGCTGCTTGCATCGCAGTGTGTTTTCTGTGCAGTTCATTAGGTACACGGATAAATTCGCTGAAACATTTAAAATGATAAATTTGTTAACTAACTTAACCTAACTTTCCAACAATGGATAGTAAGACAGATGCTAAGTTGTCATAAAATTACACATACGTTCAAACATTTCAGAGAATTCGTACTTTTTGATCATGACAATAAACTCTTTAAGAGAAAAAACGTTATGGACAAGAGATGAGAAGAAGGAATATGCTTCTAAGCACATGTAATTTAAGCACATTTATTCATTCTTTCAATCATCCATTCATTTATTTAGTAATTCATTCATTCATTCATTCACGCTTCACACTACACATGTAATCCTTAACACAACAACTTACGTAAGTAAGCCACTTCTTTCGCCACTCTTCGAAACTCTGACATTGCAATATCGCAGAATGAACAACCCTCGCGAATGAAAATAACCTGGAGAAATAAAATTAAGGTCTCCCTTTCACAGCGGCAGATTATGCACAAAATATAAACGAGGTTTAGAACTTGCTTTCACATTCTTCGACTTCGTTTGACTTTAAAAACTATGTACAAAATAAAATCTGAAAAAGCTACGACATGTAAACAGGGCTTTATTAAACTTTGGGATAACTAAACGACTTACCAACAACAATCTGCTTTCTGAGAAAACATTTTTACGTTTGGAAAAATGATATTTTGATGGTTTTTCAGTTGCGAATATTCTGTTCCACATTTTCTCAGTTATATACCGAAGTTCTCCAGATTTCCTTCTTCGTTTTACAGCACGTGTCTATAAAGCAAAGTAAATTTTTTACTCTTCTCTCAGTGACTAACGAAGGTTGAATGTATAACATTTTACTATTTTAGATTTTCTTTACTATTTAAAAACGGTATTGCAGAAAAGAACGAATCTAAAACAATCTCTGATCCCTGCTTTTTTGTGACTCTACAACTTATGGTAATCATAGCTAAAATCTATTCTGGAAAAAAATAAAATAGATGAGAATGGAGGAAAGGCATACGTAGCACCTTCAAAGTATTACTCTTATATTTTAAATACCTTTATTTTTCTTGTTTTCTCTTCGACGATGTTTTCTGCATTGAATTCATCCCCAACCATACAAACATCAGTAATGTTTGATGCACACTAAAGAAAAATTCTATCGTAAGTTCTCCAAAAACACATTTTACGGGAAATTTGTTCATAAACTTCTCTCCCGATTTTTATCCCGAAATTTACATTAGCAACCGGTAATTCCGTTTTTAGGGAATCCATAATCTATGTCAATCGAAAATCCCACGCAAGGTTTCACCACTAGATCCTATGAAGAAACCTTTAATAACATTTCTCAAATCCCACAAAAGTGTTTTCGTGTTGAAGAAATCATTTCAGGTGGGGAAGATTAAAATTGTTACCCCAATTTGAAATGTTTGATTAAAAATGAAAACATGTTTTAAATTCCCTGAAAAATAGACAAAATTAAACCTACAATCAAAATATAGTGGTTAACAGAACTTTTTATTTATTTTTATATTGATGAAGGACATGGACCAATGTAGTAAGCAGACAGATAGGAAAACCATAAAATATTAAATTCTATTTTCAGGCGTTTACCCGTTATTCTTTTAAAAAGATAGAGTAACCTGGAATAGCCTAAAAAGTCATCAAAATCCTGAATTTAGAAAAAATCCAAAAACAAGCTTAAAAAAGTGTCTTTTTCAAATTCCATTACCACAACCAGAAAATATTCAAACCAGTTTAAGGAATTCAAGGAGAACATTTAGCCACCCGATATGACCTGCTCTCCATCTCATAGTTTAAATTTAAGCACAAAGAAAAATGGAAGTACATAAATACCATCTCAAAATGTGGAATCCCTTTACTCTTCAATGAAGGCATCAGCTGAAGTGTTTGAAGAAATAATTCCACTGCATGTATTGTAGGAATGGAGTTATGTTTCATGGACTTTTGTCTGATTTTACTGGAACCTAAATAATTAAATAACATGGCTTTGTAACCTGGTTTCATAAGAAGAATTATTCTTACTAGGGAGAGAAAATCATTCAATATGAATTGCTGCAAGTAATTTCAGTCCTGCACACATTCGCTGTAAGATGAATAAATTGTCCGTCTCGTACTCTGAAGTACCAAAAAGTGAGAAAAGAATGGTGGGGGGTGGAAAAATGTATTGGAAAATAAGAAGGGGTAGGGGGGAACAAGAAGTCAAAAAAAAATTCAACAATCACCCCTACAATACCTGCAAAGCACTTAAAACATCCTTAAAAAATAGCATACCGCTACACACTGCTCAAGTCTATATGGTCTCACATCAACAAGTATATTCGTAAGTATTCTATTTTTTAAGTTAAGGTAAAATATATAAAGGCGAGTTGATGGAAACGAGGCCATTATATAACTAAATATGGTCTCATACTACGTTGAAATAAAGAAGACAACAAATATTATTTCGCCAGTCACATACCTTCTCCATGTTGGTGAACACACAACACAAACGGAAGTGAAGAGACAGACACTTTAACATTTCTCTCCAACGCTAAAAATAAGGAATGATAAATTTAAAAAAATGAGGCGATATATGTATCTGACACACACAACTTGTCATACATGCAAAAAAACAACAACAGAAAATACTGCATATAAATGTGGGAGGGAGGGAGGGAGGGAGGGAGGGAGGGAGGGAGGGAGGGAGGGAGGGAGGGAGGGAGGGAGGGAGGGAGGGAGGGAGGGAGGGAGGGAGGGAGGGAGGGAGGGAGGGATCGACCAATCAAACAATCAATCAACCAACCAAAAGTCGGTCAAAATAAGTCATACCGTGACCGTTAAGCCGTTCAGATATATCAAATATACCAAACTGAACCGTTCTTTTCTTCATTGAAAATTCCAACAGCGTGCGGTGAAAAGCGTGAAGTCCTAAGTACGAGCTCTCAGATTGTGATGAGTAGATGTACAATAGAACTGGTGATTCGACGTAATGTTTGAAGTTTGTATAGAGCTCGAACTGCTCCTGAAATTTAACAACGATACGGAATACACATGCGGTAAAATTCAGAAAATGTGAGAAAAAACTGGGCAATCTTTTTTTGATATAAAACACATCCTTAAATCGGCTTTACAATAGTTCTGCTGGCTCTTACATTCTATATTGCCATCCCAAATACTTTGCCACACAAAAAAAAAACACAAACAAAACTAAACAACACAACACAACACAACAACAAGAAACGAACAAAACAAAAATTCTTACAACTCTTTCAAATGATACTACAGACCAATCTCCATTCCTGGTTTTTATTTTACGAAAAAAAGTAACAAAAAAAAGTTTTTTACATAGTACTCACCGCAGACACAACAAACGATTTCATTTTCTCCACAAGTAAATACAGCTTTATAAACATTGCAGTGACTTCGTGTGACCCAACAAATTCTTTAACAAGTTCAGCGCGTTCGTAAGCTTCTAAGAGAAAAATTAATTAGGTTTGCTATAATTTTTACCATACATTTTTTTTCACAACAATAGTACGGCCTTATTCCTGACTCAATATACTTATGCAAACTTCTACTTCGGTCTCAAAATATTCGTGCAATATGGCTAAAAATTTTGAATTTTTTTTTATTATATATATCTGTACTGCAGGATAACAACATATTTGCTTGTCGAAATTCGAATTTTCAAGCACCTTTTCTCACACGTACAATTATGTATTGTAAGTACTATTTTGGGACAATGTTTGCCAGCAATTCTGTGGTCTGTAACTGGTACAAACAAATTCATGATTTGCTTTTGGAAATGCTTTTGAATAATGTTCAAACTTTCAACACAAAAATACATAAAATTCCGAAATACAAACAAAAACAAAACTAATGTAAGACGGACCAAGACAGCATTTTCATATTTCATATTACATGACAGTGTGTCAAAAAAATTTTTTTGAAAATATTCAGACTTTCAAGATTTTTTAATAGAAAATGACGGATTGCCACCTTGCCTGAGGGTTTCCAAGACCTGGCATTTAAGAGATGCAGAACAAGGTAATGAAAATGAGAAAAAATGGATAAATTAGTTATTCATGGTGATGGCTTACTCCATATGAAAAAGAGCTTATACTTCAGCTTTCACAAAAATGAAGTCATTTTCAAAAGAATCGAAATAAAAATTTAAAAATGCAATACACACACTGTTTTAGAAAAAGACATTTTTCTCTTCCCTTTCCAAAAAAAACAGCTCGCAATGCTTTTTCGCTGACCACAATTAGACAAAAGTAAAATACTTAACACCTTGAATTGAAAAGCGTGCAAGGAAGATTTAAAATTAACGAAATTACGTTACAAAAAATCAATAAGTCAACTCACTGTTTCTATGCAACAACAATCCGGATGGAAATATTGAGACCATCTGTTTTTTAAACAGCGTTCTGAAAATATAAAATGCTTGGCTATTAATGATTAAAGCAGACATTAAAAGAAGAAATTTTCGTAAATGGTTTGGGTTTTTAAAAGAGTTCTGTGAGATATAGGTTTTTTCTGATCCCGATGACGGTAATGTATCAAAATTTGCTTATGCACAACAAAGGGAGGTCATGGTATGACCAACGGTGGGGAGGAGCAAATGAGTAGAATGGTGGGATAGAGTGGGTGCTTATTTGGATAATAGTAAGTAACACTGCTGGTCCAAAGTTTAAATTTGGACATGAAAAAGCATGTTGTGACAACCTTTCACATTCAGTGTCTGGTGGGACCATGTATGCGTCAACTTTTAAGGTGCCATCATTAGACTCTATCACCTAAAATATACATACAGTTTAATTACACATGAAGATACACCTTGGTGATTTTACGATACAAAAATCAAGTTTACCTCATTCATGAGCTTCTCTGAACTTTCAAAGTTAAAAATTCCAGGTATCATCACAAGTATAAAAACATTATCTTTGACAGACAACTTTTCGAGGTTAGGATCCGTCAGCAGTTTGTATGGCAAGATGGTATCCTATCACACAAATGTAGCATTTATTAAATGGAAAAGGATTTTTAGGTGTGTCGCAAACATTTAAGAGATTTCATAAAGGAAGACAAAAACATACTTTGAAAAAAAAATCTTTTTAATTGAGTAAACACAGAGTTTAATTACAATAACAACAAAGCAACATAAGCTGGCCTGCAACGTTGGCTGTAAAACTTAGGCACAATAGCCGCAAAACCATTGTCTCACATTCAAAGATATTTCAGAGAAATCGGATGCCAAACAGTAATGGTATTTGTCCGTTCTATATTATGTTTCTACCTTATCCAGACACTATTGAAAAAAGTGGAGTTTCATGTGAAATTAAACGTAAACTCTTATCACACTGCTTTCTTGTTAGGCCTGGTCTCAAAATATATAGCTGTTATCAATATAACATACTAACCAATGAGTTTATCCATTTCAAAAATCCCTTCCTTTTGTTTTTAAACACAAAATCCTTTTGTGTACTTTGACCAATATAACATTTAGTATAGGGCACAATTTTCTGATCACCAATCTAAAAAAAAGAAAGACATTGATTATTGGCCAACGAAATCAGGGGAGGGGGGAGCAAAAATGTTTAATGAAATCTCTTAAATAGCTTTATTATGAAGGTTTTCTTTTTTTTAACAAAAAAATTATGGAATACAAAATTTCATTTCTACTAAATTCTCTGAACTATGTGTGATACCAAAAAGTCAGAAGAAATTGTTCAAGATAAGAAGGTAAAACTACTGTTTGGGAACAAACATAAATTCTACATTTTACATGGGCAGACATTTGCTTTTTTATTATGCATTTTACCTTATTTCTTACTCATTCGTAATTTCAAAACACCATTCTCTTTAACCAAATTCCTTACTGTAGTCTTTACTATTATGATTTTTTAATAAAATTTATTTCAGGTCACTAATTTGCATTATGTCCTCATCCACAACTTTGGATTCTGCAGTTTGCACAATTTTATAGGTTTTTCATTTGCAAATTTTAATCCTGCAATCTTTTCTTTTGCAAACAACTTCTTCAATATAGCAAAACATAGAAAAAACACTTACCAAGTGTTTCTCTACTGTAAAGAATTTGATGTCATTCTTTTTCTTCATAAATACTTTCGAATACCGCTGTAGTATGTGTGATTCTAAAACAAATTTAGGTGTATGCAAAAATCAGCACGCATATCGTAACAAGAAAAGTTTTTCAGAGAAAAACCATATGAATGAAATTGTTCTATGAATAAATTTTTAGATGACTTTGAAGAAAATATTGAGTATTTTTTTTATTGTTGCAAAGTAAAGATTATGCAGATTGAAATAAAAAGACCTAATTTGCTTTAATAGGCAGCAAAAATCAATTATATAGTTAAATAACAATTATAATTGAAATAATAAGACAGCACAAAATATAAATTTAGCTAATTGAATGTCTTACCATTGCTATGGAAGAGTATACATGCAGGTGTCTCCCATTGTCCTTCTTTTACATTTTTTTTGTATTCTTGACGAGTGAGAACCTGCACACCCATAGCTAAATAGTAATTTAGAGTAAAAAAAGTGTGGAGCACTGATTGTTGACAACAGCATAATTTCTACAGAGGAAATGCTACTCTGTTATAACTTAATTTTTCCAATCTTTCTTGAGCATTTAAAAGTGTAAATATGATAGACAATGTTTCCGTGCATTGAAAAATCCCAGTGAAATAGTATTAATCACATGCGAAAATGTAAATTCAACAATTAATAAGTCAGTGCGTAGAAGTTTATTTTTCTAACAATTAAATCCATACAATCAAACAAAAGGTCAAGTTCAAACATTATTCAAAATTAAATTGTGAGGAGCTTTCATTGCAAAGGATTGCACACTATAAATGACTATTTTGATTGATAACACACAACAGAAAAAGGGCTGTACAAATCCAGTTACTTAAAATTCAGTTACAAACAACCTTGTTTTTGTTTATTTTATTGCTTGTACCGTAGAAACATTGAGAGAAAAAAGGCTCTGAAAATGGAGTTACTCTATGAATGGGCTATTATGAGAAATTTATTATTGCTAAACAGCAGCCTGAAGTTTTATTTTTGTTTGGTTGTTTGTTTGTTTGTTTTTGTAAGACCATGCAGAAAGCAAATATTACAAAAGATGTAAAATTGATTTTGATTTTGATTTTTGTTTAAAAACCATGTTGCTGTTCTGTACAATTTTGACTTACAGGAAGGGCAAAAATAGCACAATAAGATAACAAACTAAGGTCATTGGTTGAAAAAAAAACTAATGTGATTGATCAAGAAAAAAACGTCCATCTTATTTTCTGATCACATGGCATAAGTAAGGAAAATCATTTTCCTCTATTGACAATACAAAAACCAGCAGACTAATTAAATATTTCATTAAAAAAGCTGAAGGCAAAACTGATGTTAACATAATTACTTACCCAACATAATGTGAGGTAAAATTAAAAGAAATCCCAACCATGACATTTTTCCCTCGATCCAGGTATTTCTTTCTTAAGTGTTTATTTTTCTAAACAATATAAAAGAAACATGTAATACATACCGGCTTTACAGTATGTTATTATTCGACTTGGTTTAAAAATAGAGAGAGAATTTATAAAATGGCCTTACATTCATATCTCTTGTAGTAATAAATAGAAATGAAAAATTTGAATGATGTGTATACAGATTATAAAATATAAATAGTAAAGAAATAAAAAGTATGATTATAAAAACTGGCACTGAGGCAAATTCTATGCGACTAATTAACACTTGTCATGGAAATCCTTTGATTACAAAGTTAATATAAGATATGTATTAGCATTCCATTGTTGTTTTTAAGAATCATTATTTTAAGAATCATTTCGCATCAACACTGAAACTCTTCTGTTTCGTGGAACAACTTGATTGTTCCATTTCGAGTCGTCCTCACCAAGTAATTCATGTTTGAAATCATATCGAAAGGTGTTTCTATGAAAAAAAAACATATATAATTATATTTTTTTTCCTGAATATGTAAGCCCTGGAAACAACCAATTCAAAACATAATTATCCGCAGCAAAGTTTTCTACGTTTTTTAGATTTCTCTGAGAGGTAAAGACATCAGACCTATCAATAAAAAATTACAATCTTTCGCATAAACACAATCATGCACCAATTACAAACTGAGCTTCCCTAGTTTTATTGAGACATGATCAATTTACTTTAACTTAAAGGGGAACAGAGGTTTGGAAAAAAATTATTTATTTTTCGTTCAGAGACAGAGAGCAACATTAGTATTTATATAAAAAAAGAAATTTCAAACAATAATAATGTATATTTTGAGAAAAATACAAGCATTTGAAAATTTCTATTTTGAGTACAAAGTTCATTTTTTGACTTAATAGATGCATATCAGTAGTGTCGTTTTAATGAAATCACATATCACATGGAAGCTTAACTTGCAGTGTCTCTTTGTCTTCCTATACTGTTACATGTATATTATCAATTTATTATGTATAAATATGCCTCAGGGTTAACATATCAAAGTTTCCAGTCAGCTGGTCTTTATTTTGTTGATCAGTTTGCTATGAGTATATTACGAGAAGCCTAACGCAACTATGACGTCATAACCATTGGAATTTTAAATTGCTGTTATTTAACATTAGGGTAAAAATAGATAATAATAAAAAACACATTTCTGTTATCGACTCATCATACTGTTTTATTTCAACCGAAAATACAACAACAGAAGAAAATGTGAATGTAAAAAGCTTGTATTCTGCAGAAGTGGAGAATTACTGAATCAATAAAATGAGGTTAGTGAAGTTTAAGATATTTTTGTTTACTTGGTAAGCCTTTGAAATTCTTTTACGTTGGCAAAAAATTGTTGATGAGTGGTAACATAAATCGAAAAGGCTGTTAATATTTCAAAAAGTCTAGATATTGCTACAATTTTATTAAATTACTTTCTTTTATCTAGTAAATATTAAAACAAGATTTTTAATAAATTTCATCCCAATATGTCTTTCACTACATTTTTGTTGATGTTTGCAACAAAGTTTCCAGATACAAGCACAATGTTTTTAAGTTTGATAAACCTTAGTGCTACAGATTTTCCAGGTTACTGTGTATATACACCCTTAATAAATCAATATAAATATAAAATATCTAGGCAAAATTAAAAGAAACACAACACTAAAATGCATACTTCATAACATATAAGGAGAATTCTGGAAGTAAAACATCCACAGTTAAATCTTCATGTTTTGTGGACGTATATCTCATAACTGCAGATGATAATAAACTTAATCCAGCTATTGTTGTGCCACAGAACTAAAAAAAAAGCAGAATGAAAAAAGATAAAATGCTTTTTGACACATTCTAATATCTTAGTCAATTTTCAAAAAAATATTTTCAAGTTTCTAAAAATAACCAAAAACAGTTTAAAATTTCTTTAACACGTTTTCTCATTATAAATATACATTTTCTTTCTGCATACTGTAAGGTATTTGAGTATTATATTACAATTACAAAATTCCCTAAAAGGTCTTTATTTAAATAAATTAAGCATCGTTCTAAGTTATAGAAAGTATTAGTTTTAAATTTGTAGATCACTTATAATATCTAATTGGAACCCTTAACTTATTTTAATGGCTATGGAAGTGAAGCAACCGTATCGTTGTGTTCAGCGTGGTAGAGTAGAACGTATATATCTGCAGCTTGACTAGATTATTCTATGGCAATTGAAATACAAGTGGTTGCATTTAAGATATAACCATATATATTTATAAGCATTGATGTGAACTGAATATACCTGACATTTAGACAGAAGATGGTAGACAGACCCACAACATATATGTAAACAAATAAGGTTACACTAGATGTAAGATGACATGATAACATGATAACATATAGACATGCATATAGACATACAGGCATATAACACATATCAGTAAAAAACATACTTACTTACTTTTACACTGTCTGTATGTGGGTGAATAGATCTAAATAATAAAAACTTCCTACAGAGTCATATTTAACATTGTCACAATGTCAATTGCATATGGTACCCACCCATTTTTTGCAAGATCTAGAACATGAACACCTGGTATCATTTTTTCATCATCATCAAAACATGTACTTCTTATCCTATTCAACACAGCCTGGTTTGGAGCATTCCATCTGGTCTTTTCGGTTTCTCTAAACCCTGTTATTGCCTTAAAAATAAATACATTGCAATTCCAGTTAAATTCTATATACATTTTTTATTAAGACCAGGTTAGTAACAGGTCACACTAAGCATTATTAGCACTAAGCATTATTAGCACTGAGTCTTTTTCTAAGTTAGAAGTAAATTTTCTTGACAACAACAATGTATTATGTGATGTTTGTTACACACCAAGCCGTTTATTTAGGCATGATCAAAACTATTTTCTCCAACAAACTGTGCATTACATACCCCATCCCAATGATCATATTCATATTTCTTTCGACGAAATGATTTATCAATTTCTTTCATTAGTTCGTCTTGCTCAGATCGAGTTATATAATTTAAATACAGGATCAAATCTGTATCTAGTAAACGTTTTACATTCTCTACAGCATTATTATCAGCTAAATTTCCAGCCTTTACTGTTGCATGTTGTTCCGAGTAACTTTTCAAACTTCGTTTCAAAACATGACAACAAACTTCGTAGTTCTTCAATAAACTTCTTGGCTGTTTTAACATATCTTTTGTGAAAAACATACAAATTTAAATAACTCCTCAAATACGTTAAACTCGCTTGTTTTTGTTTACTTTACTTTCTTGTGAGAGACGAAGAAATGAATAAAAAAACAATTCTTGTGATCTGTGGCTGTATTTTGATTTTTTCTCTTTCATGCTGTGCTATATCATGGCATAGTAAAACTAACATATAACAAACTAACATTGTTTACATGCATCGAAGCACGGTAATATGGCCCTAAATACCTTTATAAATACAATGAAGCAAAATAAATATCATACCAGCTTGAAAGATTCAGTATATACAACTTACAGTAAGCTTCCATATACACACAACTCGTATGGATTATAACTTTGTTTTCAAGAGAAAAAAAATTATTGATTGCTGAAAGATAATAGATGAGATGTGCGAGATGATCTTGTCAATACCAATAAAGTTTATAGAATTCTCAAACAACATCAATTCATCATCATCATCATCATCATTCTCGGCTTAACGTCCGTTTTCCATGCTAGCATGGGTTGGACGGGGTATATTAATGACCCTCTTCCAACCTGATCTAATCTCAACTTCCTCTGTATCAAGTCTGTCCTTATAACCTCCTGCCAAGTCTTTCTCGGTCTGCCTCTGGGCTTTGCCCCAGGAACTATCAAGTCTCTACACTTTCTTACCCAATTATCCCCCTCCATTCTTTCCAAGTGCCCCAGCCAATTCAATCTTCTTATCTGGATAACATCTTTAATTCTACGGATACTTAGCCTGCTTCTTAGCTCATCTGAACTTTTTCTGTCTCTCAGACTGGCGTTACACATCCACCTAACCATTCTCATATCATTCCTTTCTAAACGGTCAAGATCTTCCTGCTTCACTGCCCATGTCTCACTACCGTACAACATAACACTTCTTACACAGGCCTCATACAACCTACCTTTTACCTCAATTGACAAGACTCTGCTAGTCAACAAAGGAAGTAACTCTCTGAACTTTTTCCAAGCAGCACCTATCCTGCAAGTAACACTTCTTCCAACACCCTCTTCACTGCCCAACATATCACCTAAGTAACAGAAGTTCTCAACTATCTCTAACGAGCCACTGTTGTACATCATTAAAGCTAGAAATACTTCATTCTCTATAATCTCACCTTTGCAACGCTTGCATACAAACTGAATGTCAGCTCTTAACCTTCCACCAATACTACTGCGCTTCTTATGTACCCAATGCTTGCAAGTCTGACAAAAAATTGAGTTACTATCAACCCCTTTCCTGCAAACTCCACAAGGCCACTTTCCAACTACAAGGTCACACTTGGCTGCAATGCTACTAATCATGACTTTAGACTTTGCTGTGTTCACCCTTAGCCCTTTCTCTTCTAGTCCTTTCATCCACTTCTCAAACTTTTCAACTAATTCTTCCATCGACTCTGCTATGAGAACCAAATCATCTGCATACAATAACTCCCATGGACAACCTGTTCTGAACTCCATCGACAGCGCTTCTAAGACTAGAACAAACAACAAAGGACTAAGTAAAGAACCCTGATGTACACCAACATTTACACTAAATTCATCACTAAGTGAATCGTTAATCCTGACACGACTTCTAGAATTGCTGTACATAGACTGTACCATCGTAACTAGCCACTCATCCACACCTAATTTTCTCATAGCTCAATTGAACATAAAATAAAGTTTAAAGTAATTAAAAATAAAAGTTTATATAATTTATAGCATATTCTTTTTTAAAAACTTGTTTTTGCAAAGTTATAGATAGATAGATGGATGTGCATATTTTACATGGCTAGCCTCACAAATATTGAGGGATATACCCTGTCTATTATTTCCAGGAGGGGCCATGGCTTTGATGGGGAGTCCTGGAGTATTTAATGCTCTCTTTTGAGATACACAAACTCAATTAGGGTCAGCGCTCTGCCAGACAACTCCCTGCAACATCCAACGGCCCACACAGTGCGCCATCTCCCCAACTTCCCTCACATGGCTTGGGTTAACCCGGGGCTATGGTAATATTCAATTGCCCATATTGAATCGCCGCCAAGGGGAATCGAACCCTGGTCTCCCGCACAAAGCACGAGAGTGATAACCACTAAACTATGGCGCCACATTATGCAGCAAGTTATGCAGCAAAAAAATGTTTAGAAAGTTATTTTTAAAATGTGCTAAATTTTCTTTATGAATAAATACAAACAAAACTGGTGTGTAAAACTTTGACAGTTTCAAATGTGATTTATTTATTTTTTGTGATTAACAAGCTATGAAATTTTATTACCTCATGCTATATTACTCCAGCGAATTTTATTTCCAACAAATTTTAACAATGAAACTCACAACTATAAGAAAATAATTTGTGAAACCACTCGCAACATCACAAAGATCACATGAGTAATTAGATTGGAGCAACAATTTTGATTTGATTTGAAGGTATGTATAAGTATAGAGTGTGCTGTACTTTAGTGGGAATATTAAAACACTTCTTGCTGATAAGCATACCCAATTTTTTTTTATGATGATGAAACTGAAGGAAAATGACTTAAGGTAATTTGTTGAGCTTCTTTCCTAATGTGATATCTCTTCTTTTTGCTTTTTATTTGGAAGTGTATATGAACATCCTGAATTAAAATATAATTTCCTTTATCTTTCAATATTATTATTTGTTGCAAGGTTTTTCTTTCTGGCGTGGATCAATCTCTTTATCACGACTGCTTTACATTTTGTTAATATAATACAAGAGCAGGTGGGCACATAAAGCCTTCTGAAATGTTTCACGCACATCACTGTACCAATATTTTATGTCTTTTTGCTGTACTTTGCTCGCATATTAGTTCTCAAGCCACTGGCCTTGTTTTATTCCTTAAAAACTTGGTTGAGCAAGACAATGTAAACAGAGAAAATCTCTGCTATGCTGGGTGAACGCAACACACTAAGGGATCGTCTCCACGATCGTTTCAAATTTGATCGTTTCAATTCGTATCATTTTTTTTTTGAAACGATCTCTATACGAATTTGAAACGATTTGAAACGATTAAAACCAACAGTAATTCGTATCCCATTCGTATCAACATTTATAAATTTGCTTTAAAGGGGAATTAAGCCTCAAACTTAAATAGCATTATTTCGGTTAACATTATGTTCATTTCCCAAATTCTGTTTAAAATTTTGAAAAATAAATATTATTTGGGTTGATTTTAATATAAAAGATTCCCCTTTATGAGCGAACGGTAAGCGCCATTGAAATTTTCTGAAGCCACGGCTGATTCTGGAGACTGTTATATCGTGACGTATCTTACGCTGAAGAAGCATAAGCTTGCGCTCAGCGCAAGCAGCGAGATATGGAAAATTTAAGCTCCTGCTCTGACTTCCCTATTTCTAGAATTTTCAAGTGACTCTAGTGAAACGTCAGTAACAGGATGTTACATGAATAAGCCTGAAGCAGAACTTGAAAAAGTGACTTATGAATCTAGTGATAGCGAAGAAAAAGACGAATTGAATTCAAGCAGACTTGAAAATTTGCATTGGTGTACCTGTACATGTTGCGTTATTTTCAATTCCTTCACTCTTGTGGAATGCAAGTGTTGCCAAGAATTTCCCAATTTATTGAATGACAAGTTGAATAATAACAAGTGCATCACGATGCACAAGGATTTTGAAATTTTATGTTTGAACCGCACAGTGTTAGAGACAGCCAGCATACGACATCGACGATACCAGAAAAATATAACAAACTCTCCACATATACTAATAAGTAAGTTTTTCTTCAAAAAATATGTTTCTCGTAAATATTTTCAAAGACCATATTTCTCATAGTCACACCAAAATAAAAAATTCTTCGTATCTTCTTATCTTCTCACTTTTCGCTTTATAATCTTACAGGTCCACGCGCTATGAAAATACACACCATCGCAGACTATTTAATTAAATTAAAAATAATGTCATTCCTTGAATATCAAATAAAAAAGGAGAAGAGCCCTTGTGCCTCAAATAACAATTTGTTTCAAAGAAGTTTTGATGAATGAATAATTTCAATATATTTTATCCTGGTTTACACTGTAACTTAAACTTTGATTCGTTGTACGGAAATGAGGTACACCAGTTACTGACAGTACACGGCCTGGGTACATTATTATGAAAGGCTTGGAAAAGGATGTCGCGTGTTGATTCCAGCTTGTGTTGTGCGAAAAATAAGGGAAGAATTTCCTGATCCAAATGGAAAGTATACTGGTTTCAAAGAATTTGTTGATGTATAACGGGACTTAGCATTTTCAAACAAACAATTACAACAACGAAAAAGCGAAATAAAGTACAACGGACCAGAGTTATTTTTTTTGAATCGTTACGTTTGTTCACATTGTGTAAACAACTTTAAAAAAGACGAAGAGATCAAAAAATTTAAATGAGCGTAAAATACGTCATAGATCTCCATCGCAGATATTTTTTTGATTTTAACATGGCGATTACTGTTGTCAACTTTTATGCTAGAAAAGGGATGTAAATTCAAAGAATTTCAATTTTTTTTATATACCATCAAAATATGTAGGGTTTGTAAAAGATAATTCCGAAGAAAAAAAATTTGGGCTTAATTCCCCTTTAAAATCGTTACATTTCAGTTAGAATCTTTTCGCAATCGTATCGTAATCGCTTCATATAAATTCGTTTCAACTGCATTTTAAAATCGTTTCAAACTTTTTTGCAAACGCTTCGTTTCGTTGCCTGTAGATCGTTTCAAAATCGTTTCTAATTTATCACATTGCAATTATCATGTGTACTATTTGTAGCCGATTTCTATAGAACCAGTTACTAAGTAAATTCTAAAGTTTTTAAATAAATACGCATAGTTTTAACTACGTAGCGCGCTGCACTCGAAATTTCAAAAATTGTGAGAAAGGATAATTCGCAAGTAACTTATTTTTTTCTTAGATAAGATTTATCTATTTATTAGACATAATATTTGCATATCGTAAAATCTTTTTTCGCAATGTAATAACAAAATATTGCTTTGTTAGACTTGGTTTTTATAACGAAATACGGCAAGAAGTGATGTTCTCTCGCTATTTTTTTTAATACAAAACAGTCCTGGTCATAAGAATGCCACGATCAAAAACGGTCGGTGTTATTATGAAGAACGTAAAGATTGTACAACAATCAATACCTAATGTCTCTTTTTAACATATGAATACTCTTTCGTAAGAAACCTGAACAAATTATTCAGAAAGCTAATGTAAATAATTAATTATTCATGTTTGTCAGATTAAAAAATCTATAAATAACAAGAAGATATTTTTCGAAACAATGGGATTTATGGTGGCAGTTAGAAACAATGCTTAGATGCGCAAAAATGATATCACGAAAAAAAAATTCTGTAGGATCGACACCTGCTTTAAAATAATTTTTAAGAATCGATTTTTATTGCGTTTTAATTGTTTTTTAATTAAGCTTCAAAGAAAAACAAAATTCGTTTTACAATTCGTTTCCGAATTCATTTCAGGAGTTGTTTCAGAATCGTTTCAGAAGTTGATTCTTAATCGTTTCGGAACTTTGTTTCTAAATCGTTTCCCATTCGTTTCATTTTTTAACTCACAAATTTTATTTTATTTTAAATCGTTTCATAATCGTTTCGTAATTTTAAAATTTGTTTCATGAAACGATCTGAAACGATTTTAAAAAATGATCATACGATCACGAAACGATCATAATCGTTTCAATTCGTATAAAATGTGAAACGATCGTGGAGACGGTCCCTAAAGTTGTGACAGCTTTATTTACGCATTCTAATCTATCATCTTGAAAAATAACTTCTCTGACTTGTGACCACAGCAGACGATGTAAGGGGCAGGTTTTTTTTTATATAACCTCCTAATGTGCAGGGGGAAAATAATAAATAATGAAATTCGAGCATGCTACTTCTGTGATAACAATTCCTTCAGCCTAAACATGACAAAAAAGCCTCAACAAAGACTTCTTTTTCCTGAAAAGTCCTTTACTTTTTGTGTTGTAAAGGGGCTAACTTTTATCCTCTACCCTTTAAATAGTCATGCGAGTACCTAATTATACTATAAACTACCAACTGTATTCTGTACCCAGCTAGCTAGACTCTCCTAGAGTGCACAATACATCAACGGGAATCATCTATAATAGTAGTAATTTATCAAATATTTTAGGGGCACCTAAAAATTTATCAGAAGATGCATAGGTATCCTGTTAGCCGGTCAGTTGTTTATAAACCTGTTCTTCTTCTGTTGCTAGATAACTGAGTGATATGTGTAGCTATGTAATGGTGCGGGGCAAAGTGTGTTAGAGAGAGATGTGCATATTTTACATGGCTAGCCTCACAAATATTGAGGGATATACCCTGTCTATTATTTCCAGGAGGGGCCATGGCTTTGATGGGGAGTCCTCGAGTATTTGATGCTCTCTTTGAGCTACGCAAACTCAATTAGGGTCAGCGCTGTGGCAGACACACAACTCCCTGCAACATGTTCAAACTCCAAATGAAGCTATACAGAGATTCTTAAAATCTCTGCTCAACAAAGGCCTTAAGTAAATAAATATGTGTTATAGTATTCCCTTAAATTTAGCCAAAATGCTGTAGCTATATTGTGGGAAGTCACGTCATTTAATTTGAGCAATATAAAGAATCGAAGCAACAGGAACGCCATGTTTGTTTACAGTCCCGCGTACTGTCCTGCACACATGTTCATCCAAGCCCTAGAGGCTCGACCCTCTGCCCTGCAGGATCTTTCCGAGGTACTCCGTTTTCTTGACAGAATTTTTACATAAATAACAGCTGACGGAAAAGAAAACACATTAATAAAGAAAATTTTATGTTCACAGAGAAAATTCCGGTGCTTTTTAACATATTCAGGCGTTCAGATTTGAAAAAATAAGAATGAGTGCCGTGAGTGTCTAGATTCTATTTATAGACCACTTTTCATGCAAAATGTTTTGATTTTTGCGTTGAGGGGAACCATGTACATGCACACTTACTCCTGTAGGCAGAAAATATAAACAACGGCCACGGAAGTCGAATAAATCCATTTAAAAAAGAAATACAGTTGCCTCCCGGTTAAACTCGAACACCGGCATTCTCGACACCAGAGCTCATTAAGATAAACCTCGAAAGTTTTCGATGTTTTAATTTCAAAGAGCTCTGGGGACGACAATGGAACACCAGATAACTCGAAATTTTATTATCTCAACCCATTTCCTTGGATCCCCTGAACTTTCGTAATACTTCCTTATAAAAAACTCCGGTTAACTCGAACCTCGGATAACTCGAACGTTCGTTATTAACTCGACCCATTTCGTTACCTGAGACTTATTTCTTTGGATAACTTGAACTTTTTACTCGAGAAAAGGAAATCAAAGACTAGATAAATGTCAGATTTTATCACATTTTTCCGGTAACTGTTTCCCCACCTCGCTTTAACTCGAACTATAACGTCATTTTAGACTAAGTTACCGGGAGTTAACTGTAGTCCCCTTTAAAAAAAATACAGTAAAAAAAAGATGATTTTGTGCTTCCAAAAAATCTGCATGAATGTCAAAAATTGCCATTTCACCATATACGGTCCTGCCTACAAGAATGTGCCCGTATAATATTTCAATTCATGCGACAAGCCTTTTTTACATGAAAGGTGAACAAAATAACAATGGTTAGCTAAATATAAAACAACAGAAAAACAAACCAAAAAATGGTGGTGAAATAGATAAGGTATAACATTGAAATTCAAAATATTTTATTTTTCAAGCATATATAATATACAGTGTAATATTTTAACTGCGGATCCGTAAATTTGTCGCCCTATGTTAAAATGTTTGTCGTCCATCAATCTGTGAATTTACATGAATATACAAAAATAATCAACTAATATTATACTAAGGATCTATGATGGCATCTACTGATAGTACAATCGAATTGTACGAAAACTTCTCATTGTTACGAATTGATGTGGTCATTCACCGTTTCAAGAAGGCTTCCATCCGACACAGTACTATTTCTACAACTTCTATCGCAGGTTGTCACGAATACTACAACTTCTGTTCGATCTGATGTTTTGTTTCCATAGCAACATCTTGTATACTTTTCCTGTTGTATTTTACAATATTCACAACTTTAACCCTAGGTCTGCTAAGTCATCTTGCAAAGTTAAACTTCTTGTTGGGTAAAAGATGACACATTTTATGGTATCACAAGTGAGTTCGGATCTTCGTTGCCAATGTATGATGATTTAGTCACGGCTGGAAACAACACAAAAATTAAAATATCTCGCAACACATACAAGAAGAGCAGTAATAAGCATGATAGAATACCACATGCCCACCCCCTGACTTTTTCTTTTCCTAACTCTGCAAAAGAAAAATTGGCTTGCAAGCCCTTCTTAGAAAAGTTACACAAATTCAAAACAACGTCACGAAGACAGAGAATAGCACGCTTTTATTTGCAAAAGGCAATACAAAAATTATTACGCCGCCATACCTTCCGGACCAACTTCATCACAAATAAACTTCACTTCGACGTATTTAATGATTCCAGGACACGGGTTACCTTTCCACATAGAATTTTTCGCAATCAACTCGCATGAATTCAAACCATTGCAACGTTCTCTCGCTGTCGTAATAGCGTTCGGTAACGTACAATTCGTCTGGTGGTGAGTTCCCCAAGCGCACGGTCGCGAGGAGGTACGGCCGAAATTAGCAAAGACAATCTCGATGACTTGATCGGCTGGACAAGATATTGTTCTCGATTGGTATTCGCATATTAGTACAGTTTCTTGACTCATCGAGGCAGCTAAAAAAGAATAAAAATTGAAACAATGGTTGTCACAGCATTTGTAAATAACATACACGTGTTTTAAAATTTAACTCGATAGCACAATTTTTTTATGTTTCACCCATAATCTGACAGATCTTCAACACAGGCCTTATTTTATTTCACACAAGCAAAACATTTACACCATGCTTAACAATCATTGTTTATATCGGTTGAAGACGTTTGCAATAATCGAGCAAAAACACGAGATTAAAAAACGACTCGCTTACTTTCAAAAGCATTCGTAATTGCTCTACCAACATAATACGCAAACGTTCGAAAACTTTCGCTCTTTGGTGTGAACGTTTTCAGAACTGTAAACAAAGTGATCTGGAAACGAGCGAAAGTATCGCTTTCATTGGCTGTTGATTTACCAATCGCTAAAATATCGCGCTTGATTGTTTTGCACGGTTTTCTCCGGACGAATACACACACTTCGAATAACGCCGTTAATATACAACACCATTCCTTGACTTTTGCTCCATGTTAGGAGAATATACAACCAATCATCACTTTCAACTGGTGTGTTCACCTAGAAACAAGAAACGTCACTAAATGTTAAGCGCATAGGTAACGATGTAAAAATTAGCAAAAAACTGGAAGACTAACAAAGATCAGAACATTTCAATCTTTTAAAGGTGACTTAAATAAACATTGCGCTCAAAATTAAATTGGTTTTCAATATTTAAAGGAATTTAGTGTGGATTTAATGTGGCGCATTTTGACGAAATTTCAAAATATCTCACCAAACAAGTTTATCAAAAAAATCACTTACACTCCACGTTTTATTTCTTGTGGATATTTCACAAAACACATTTTTATCTTTCAAGTATACAGCTACACCGTTGCCTTGACTACCACCAGAATCGACTAGATAGTGCGGCTTGACGTATCTTTCGACTTCTTGATCTAGCCTCACTTTCATGGCAATAGTAATACCTTTCTTTGTCAAGGATGGATTGGTCAGGAAGTGGGCTATGAAAAGATTTCGAGGAAAAGTAATTACATGTTTGCAATGAAACCCACCATTCTGAATCAGTCAAAGGTGAAAGATTTCAAAGTGCTATTTTTTAGGCCTTCTTTTTTCGCAGTAAATATTTTTTTAAAGAAATACAAGTTTAGGCATTTTGAATCTAGCCATCTATTGGTCAACAAAGTAGCCTCGTTTTAAGTAACCAATCAACATTTAGGGGTTTTTACTTGTTTTTATTCATAGCTGGTATTTTCACGACAGTAAAAGGATTTTCTCTTTCTTCCAGCAGTGGACAATGACGTGATATGTATCAAACGACAAAACAATCTATTTCTGGCGAATATCCCAACATCACCCTCGTCCCCCGGTTTTTTTTTGCCTTTTTTATATGAGAGAGTCATCTCTCATATCAAGAAGGCAAAAAGCCCTGGAGACGAGGGTGATCCCAAGAAAAAAATTTGGAAAACGGAGGCCTTAGAAATAACTTTTTAGAAAATATGAATAAAATCCAGCCTAAAAATCTGATCTATAATTTTTAATAAAATATTTCCGAATAAGGATTCTTTTAATATAATAACGTCAAAAAAAAATTGAAATAAAACGCCCATGTAGAGTCTGATACACGAATTAAACGCCTGTATCAAGAGCGCCTTTCTTTTAAAAAGAGCGCCTTTCTGCAAAAGAAAAATTTTTTATTCACAATCAAAGCTAAAATAAAAACAGAGGGCGTATTTACCTCCATGTTGGGTTTTCCCATCTTGTTGAATGTCACCAACACATTGATATCTAATATCTAGATATTTAATAACGCCCGGGCAAGCATTTCCCCACACAGAATTTAACGCCTTCAAACGACACGCCCTCTTGCCATTGCAAAGTGACTTTGCGACTGCTAAAGATTTTTTCGATTTACAGTTCGTCGTGATGTATTTTCGTTTTCCTTGGCATGGTATTTCTGATGTGCGCCCGTAGTTGGCGTACGCCACTTTTATTGTTTGACCAAGTTCACACGTGATCTCTTTCTGGTAATGTTCACATACAATTTCCGCGCTTTCTTCCGATG
The DNA here is from genome assembly GCA_030067915.1 of Hydractinia echinata. Classification (NCBI taxonomy): domain Eukaryota; kingdom Metazoa; phylum Cnidaria; class Hydrozoa; order Anthoathecata; family Hydractiniidae; genus Hydractinia; species Hydractinia echinata. Next base: position 517,389 of record JASGCC010000060.1, read on the forward strand.
AATCTGCCAAAAAACAAGATGGCAGAGTAACAGCGGATGTAAGTTTAAGAAGTAAATATTCTAGCAGTTTTTTGGTACGTGGAATATATTTGTATGTATTTCACGCGAGTTGTTTATAACACGTGACTTGCTTTTATCACGTGACTTTGTTGTATCACGTGATTTTCTGTATCACTTTGTATGCATGTGCAAGGTATCAATACAAGGTTTGTTGTACGAAGTAAATGTTTGCATTACTTGTTTTAGCTTTGTACAAAGGTTCACAGTTTTATTGTAATGAAATGTTTTAAAAATCAAAATCATAAAATTGTTATTTATCAAACTATAAAGATTCGCTGCATTCTTTTTGAGATTCGAGAATAGTAAAAACCAAACTAGCAGAGGTTTGGTTCAACTTACCTTGCAAATTACCAGCATTTAACCACCCACTTCTTCCGTCGAACGTTAGTCCATTTTCATTCGATCTTACGTCGCCATTTACTTTTAACGGTGGTGACGTCAGAGTTGAATTGTTCTGCAGTAGCATAAAGAACCAATCAAACGTCGGCCTCAGAACGAGTGGAGGCGAAAACTTCATCAGCTCATCAATGGTTGTGTACGTAGGAAAAAACGAAATCATTGCTAACTGGAATCTACCGAAACTTGCAGAACTTTTCAGAATACTGCAACCAACGGTAAGGCTATCGAAAGGTTCGTATTCTTGAATAAGATATCTATAAGACTTCTCCTTCGCTACTAGCGCACCATTTATATACAAATACAGGCCCATATCGTCACGCCACGTGATCAAAACAAAGGACCATGATGTGAACGAGGAGTCAGGTGTTTGAACCTGCGGAAAAAAAGGAGCATGTCAATGTTTTGTGATCACAAAAAAGCAAACATGAGAACCTAGTAGTTTTGTATAAGAGACACCTTCAAACTTTATTTTTTCTTAATAATTTTTATACCATTATATAGGAAATCGTATACGCTTTTAAAAAATATATACATTAATATATCAAAATTAAAGTTTTAATGACTTAATGCATTTTTAAATATCACACCGTTTTTGCACCTTCGTCCCCAGGATTTTTTGCCTTCTTAATATAAAATCAAAAAAGCAAAAAACCCTGGGGATTTTAGACGTTACATGTTACAAGCGCTTAATACACATATCTATAAACAATCCAAATTTAATAAATAAAACGGCGAGTTAGGTGAACGAAATAATATCAATCGAGCAAAGAAATCGTGGTCATCGAGCAAAGAGATAAAATGAATGCAAAAATGTGACAATTATGAAAACTTTTGGAATAAGAAACAAAACGAATTGACATGCATTGATTCATGCGAACATCACTAACTGTTGCCCTTCCCTATAAGATATATATTAAAGCTGTCACTCTTTTTAGTACCGCTTTATTGACCGTTGATAAGTTATTCGAAATCAAGAAACAAAAGAGTACTGTGTTTATAAGAACAGCAAGTAGATTATATCGTTGTTGTCGCTACCACAAGCCTGAATTCCATGAGCAAGGTAGATTATTTTGTTTGTTAGTACTCAATCCCTTAGTAAAGCGTGGCTTGAAAAATGCTGATTCTTCTCACAGAGATGAAAACATTCGAGTAAATACGGAACAAAACATTACAAAAAAAGCACCCTCGTTCCGAGGGATTTCTGCGTTTTTTTGAAATGGGAGGAGACAGCAAGAGGCAAAAATCCCTGGAGGGGAAGGTACAATAACTGTGTATTGGAGCTACATACCACCCAGACGCGTCCTTTACTTCCGACAACAGCAGTCAGCAGGCTGTCATGTACGAACAATGACACACCATGGCCTAGCCACCCTCCAGTGTCCAATATGAATTTCTCGTCCTTTGCATCAAGCATGTTTCGATTGAACTTGAACTTTACGGTAAATGTTAGGCCAGCTGGATCTAAGCTGGGCATCATAATAAAAGTGTCTAAATAAATAGAAAATAAGAGCGGTAAATGTTGGTCAGCCTGAATCCAAGTGGGGCATCATAGTATGAAATCTATATGAAAAAAAAAGAAACGATAAATATTAGGTCAAGTTAAATGTTAGTTATTATAATAACGACATCTACCTTTGTGTGAATTAAATGCGAAAAAAAATTTATAAAATTTCGCGAAAAAATGTGTGCATAAAACGAATTTTTTTTGCTTGTTATATAGGTACTTCGCTCACCAATATCTTAATAAAAAGTTTTTCAAAATCTTGGAAAATGGCTTCTTCTTATTTAAAAGAACTCTCCGTACTAGTGTTTCTTCGCCAAATTTGTTTGTTATAAAAAAAATAATAAATCAGATAATATACCTGCAAATTTACCAGTGTCATGTAAAAATGCATGAACACCATCAAACTGTAACACTCCCCTGCTCTCCCTCACTGTACCATGCGCCTTCAAATTAGGATAGTTTCGAACGGAGTCACCATTTAATGAAGAGAACGTTAGAACAAAATCCGGCTTGAAAACCGGGGGAGAAAACTCCAAGAGTTCTTTCGTATCGGGGAAATTCGGGGTAATATCAATTGCAGCGATGTACATTAACATAAAAGAATCCACATCTTGTTTCCGATTTGCACCAATGATGACGTCATTTGATTTAACATCTGGGGAGGTGCTCTGGGTGGGTGTGGCATCTTCACCCTTCTTCATTCCGTTGATGTAGAGGTAGAGTCCTTTTGATTGTTTCCATCCGAACATCATGTACATCCATTCGTCTGCATATAAAGTTGTGCTCACCTGAAAAGTTAACGCAAATTTTTAATCTCGTTCTCAGGGCTCTTATTCGCTATTTAATAATGGCAAGTATCTAAAGAGCCTTGGAAACGAGGTTGCCGATGCTTTATTAGCACGTGGTTCTAACAGTAACTCAAAAGTTGAACAAAGAAGGCTTTTCGAGTTAATGAAATGTGTCTGTGTTAGCGGCAGTTATTTCTTACAAAGTCAGTTACGCGCTGTCGTAAAAAACGGCCGTAAAGATGCTTAAAATTCAACTTTCTTTTGACGCATAGCCCAATGTAAACCTCCTTGAATAGAATGAAATCGTAAAATATGTGATCAATTTTTTTCCCTTGTTTTTTTTTAAAAAAAATAATGACAGGAATTTCCAATCTTTAAGACTTTCCTCACTTCGCGAGATCCTACACCATGTTTTACACAACAGATAGTTGTCATCCTAAAGTTTGATTAGTTTCGAAATAACCCGTCAGACAAAGTAGGTTAAAAACGAGAACGATATATTCAGGACATTTCCATACTTTGAAGGTTTACAATCATACCTGCCACATTTTTTTACTGTCAGCCACGATGACAAACATTTTCGCGTCGTCTATAAAAACACTGACACCCTGTCCATCTGTACCCCCTGAATCAAGGATATATTTCGGTAGCGAGATATTCACGATCGAGCTGTCGAACATTAGCTTGAACCCAATTGCAAAGCCATCAGTAGCTAACGAAGGATGCGCCAAGTAGGCAACTAGAAAATAATTTTAACCGTCTCTAACACACTCGGTATGATTGTATTACCCAACGATCATAAAAAAAAAAAATCTGGGGAGGCGAAGCGAACTAAACATTTGCCGCGATTAATCATATCTCCTTTGCTGGGTATTTTCTATCACATTTTTCAAGTCAATCTCGTCCCCATGAAATCCGCCCCGGGGTAGCGGCTTCAGGCAATAGAGTCTGAGGATGAGGATGACGTTAGGCTAGACAAAATACTTTTATTATCAAAAATTCAAAAAACAGACTATTTATTACTTCTCCTCGCTACTTTGTAAAATTTACCCCTTTGCATTTTTAAACCTATGTTTTTTAAAGAGGGCGCCAAATAAGCGTTAAATATTCAGACTTCCATAAATGGCGTTTAAACGTAGCAACTAGGCTTAAAAGTGATAAATGATGAGGATGAATATAACAAGAGAAAGCAAAGGGTGGAAAGTCAAATAAGAAATAAAGATATAATTTAAAGGAAAAGATTGGACCGTTTTAATAATTGGGGCGTTCTAATGATTGGGGCGTTTTAATAAATGGGGCGTTACTTGAAACAGTATAGTGACGAGGCGTTATTTAAAAAATCAAAATGGCAAGACTGCTACTATAATATGTAAAAATAAAAGAAATTTATCATTACCATCGAGTATATTAGCATTCACCCAAGCAGTTTTTCCATCAAATTTCAAACCGCCCTGCCACTTTCTTATGTTTCCGTGTGTTTTCAAAGGAGGTTTTGACTTGATGACGCCATTCTCAATGTCATTCAACAACAGCGTTGCTCCAGTATGGCCCGATAACGTTTCTTTCGATCCAGCAGAGGGTAGATTCCTCGCTTTTTCTTCTTCTTTGTCTAATAGAAAAAACGAAGTAAAGAAATGAACAAACAAACAAAAACTAAAAAACAAACAAACAAAAACTAAAAAACAAACAAACAAACTAAAAAACAAACAAACAAACTAAAAAACAAACAAACAAACTAAAAAACAAACAAACAAACTAAAAAACAAACAAACAAACTAAAACAAACAAACAAACAAACAAACAAACAAACAAACAAACAAACAAACAAACAAACAAACAAACAAACAAACAAACAAACAAACAAACAAACAAACAAACAAACAAACAAACAAACAAACAAACAAACAAACAAACAAACAAACAAACAACAAACAAACAAACAAACAAACAAACAAACAAACAAACAAACAAACAAACAAACAAACAAACAAACAAACAAACAAACAAACAAACAAACAAACAAACAAACAAACAAACAAACAAACAAACAAACAAACAAACAAACAAACAAACAAACAAACAAACAAACAAACAAACAAACAAACAAACAAACAAACAAACAAACAAACAAACAAACAAACAAACAAACAAACAAACAAACAAACAAACAAACAAACAAACAAACTAAAAAACAAACTAAAAAACAAACTAAAAAACAAACTAACAAACAAACTAACAAACAAACAAACAAACAAACAAACAAACAAACAAACTAAAAAACAAACAAACAAACTAAAAAACAAACAAACAAACTAAAAAACAAACAAACAAACTAAAAAACAAACAAACTAAAAAACAAACAAACTAAAAAACAAACAAACTAAAAAACAAACAAACAAACAAACAAACAAACAAACAAACAAACAAACAAACAAACAAACAAACAAACTAAAAAACAAACAAACTAAAAAACAAACAAACTAAAAAACAAACAAACAAACAAACAAACAAACAAACAAACAAACAAACAAACAAACAAACAAACAAACAAACAAACAAACAAACAAACAAACAAACAAACAAACAAACAAACAAACAAACAAACAAACAAACAAACAAACAAACAAACAAACAAACAAACAAACAAACAAACAAACAAACAAACAAACAAACAAACAAACAAACAAACAAACAAACAAACAAACAACAAACAAACAAAACAAACAAACAAACAAACAACAAACAAACAAACAAACAAACAAACAAACAAACAAACAAACAAACAAACAAACAAACAAAACAAACAAACAAACAAACAAACAAACAAACAAACAAACAAACAAACAAACAAACAAACAAACAAACAAACAAACAAACAAACAAACAAACAAACAAACAAACAAACAAACAAACAAACAAACAAACAAACAAACAAACAAACAAACAAACAAACAAACAAACAAACAAACAAACAAACAAACAAACAAACAAACAAACAAACAAACAAACAAACAAACAAACAAACAAACAAACAAACAAACAAACAAACAAACAAACAAACAAACAAATTAAAACACTAAAAATGGAAACGAATAAGATTTTCAGTTGATACTTTTTATTGGCTAAATTGACTAATAGTTTTTTTTTATCAACCGATTTTTTTTATCGACCACTATTTTTACTAGCTTTCCCGATTTTTTAGCGCACTGAATTCAAAATGTTTCAAATTCAGCTTTTTAGAAAAAAAATTCTTCTAAAAATAGTAAACCGAAAATATCCAACCTTTATATGTTGTCATATTTGTTAAATTCGTTAGATAAAGAGTGACTAAACGAAGTGTAAAGTAGATGTGACTGAGAAACACATTACATTTGATAAGTTTTGATTTCACCTTCTATCATTTTTGTTAATTTATAGTCATTCACGTATGTTTTCTCTTTATACAAAACGATGCAAGTTTTTCAAATATCATAACGCTTCGTAGCTTTAACGTTCTGTTTTTTTTTCGTTTTTATTTATTTATATTTACGGTTTTAAATTTAAGATGTCATGAAAAAAATGAATTTATGTAACGGCCTACCTGTAACAAAATGTGCTGACGTCATGATGGGTAAGCCTTTATTAATGGTGATTAACATTGAGTTTCGCCATAACTTTCCAGGTGATATATTGTCGAGTTTTGCGTTGTTGGACGTGTAAATTAAATTCCCGCTCGAAATATCTTTAATCGAGTTCAACATTTCGTCGTCCATAACAGCTTCGCTACCATCTTTGGACCGCGACTTAAGATGCGCGTCTTTCCAATTTAAAACTTGTGGACTTCCAAGAATACCGAAGTTGTTTCCTTGGTACTGCGGTGTATACTGCTGCGTCTGAGCGATGTATTGTGGGTAAACATTTTGACCAAAATAACCCACTTGCTGCCCACCTTGTATAATATTACTCAATGTAGGTACGTTGTTTGGCAAATGCTGATTTTGGTTATACGGAGCTATAGGACGTTGGTTGAAACCACCCCCAGCAACGATTGGACTCTTCACGTCAAAAACATGATTCTGTACAGTATACTGTTGTCCGTTTGGATGCGGTGTAAGTACGGCCACACCCATTTGTCCAGCAACTTTGCCATTAAAATTAACTCCAAGTACCGAAGGATTGCAGTTCGGAATATTTAGACAGTCATTCCGGTTTTTAGTTGCTACAACAGGTTTATTATTGTGATTATTTTTCTCCATGTCACCAAAGTTAATTTTAGTAAACTCGTCTATTTGTATGGCTTGAGTTTGCGTTTGACCAGGCAGCTGTTGGTAAACGTTATAAATGTCTGCTTGATTTGGATTTCCACCAGCGTGTGGGTGCGGTGTAAGTACGGCCACGCCCATCTGTCCAGCAACGTTGCCATTAGAATTAACTCCAAGTAGCGAAGGATTGCAATTTGGAATATTTAGACAGTCGTTTCCACCAGCGCGACTGGGGATAACTGGTTTCGGATAAGTTACTCTAGACTTTGTAGGCTTCTTCGTTTTCCTTACTGTTGTGGAGATTTTATTGGTGGGTGAGGGGTTTGTGATATACCTCGTGCTTAGTGGAGTTCTCGTTGTTGGTATCGGAGAAGTACGCCATGTTATAGGCTTGGTTGTCCGTTTTTCCATGGTGGTTGTTATGGCTGCAGTTGTGGTAGTGGTTGTTGTAGGTGCTTGCGTGGTGGTTGTGGTGGTTGTGGTGGCGGTAGTTGTGCTTATGGTGGATGATTCTTGCAACAACTTAGGTGTTGTGGTCGTAACAACAGGTGGTGGCGTTCCAGCACACAACTGCGCCCCACCAGATTGTACACAACCACTTTGCTGAGATATTCCTAACTGTGAATCTCCAGTTTGAAACTGCCAGTTTGTGCCAGCCTGTGTTTTGCCAGTTTGAACTGACCCGCCTGTATTTCCGCTCTGTGTTGCACCAGGTTGAATTGATCCGCCTGTGTTGGTAGTTTGAGATGTGCCACCAGGTTGCAGAACTTGCCCTGATGGTACATTTGATCCACTTCCTATTCCAAGTTGACCAAGTACACCCAAAGGTATTGAAATGGTACCTCCTTGGCCTGTATTTCCACTTTCACCCACTTGAACACTTGATGAACCTGTCCAACCTCCAGCAGAAGTAGAAGAAGAAGATATGCCTTGTCCAGGCACTGGTGGTTGTGGTGGCTTTGGTTGTTCAGTAGAGGCTACTAAGCTCTGCCCTGGTCCAGGCGGGGGTGTCTGAACCCCTGGTAATACTACAGGTATCTGGGTTGTGGATGGGGTTCCTGGAATATTACCAGGTTGGACGCTTTGTTCTGCCACAGGTGTCTGAAAATCGATTGGTTTTGTCGTTTGACTAGCTGGAGGTATGTCACTGGAACGGGGAGAAGGTGTAGGAGGAACATTTTGGCCAATGGATGTTCCTGTTGATGTTTCCTGACTTGGTTTTGTCGCCACCTGTTCAGGTTTAGATTCGGGTACGTTTGGTTTGGAGACTGCCTTGTCAGGCTTTGATTCGGTAGTGCTGGCTGGAGTTCCTGCAGGCATGCTACTGGGACGGGGAGAAGGTGTAGGAGAAACATTTTGACCAGTGGATGTTCCTGATGATGTTTCCTGACCTGGTTTTGTTGCCACCTGTTCAGGTTTAGATTCGGGTACGTTTGGTTTGGAGACTGCCTTGGCAGGCTTTGATTCGGTAGTGCTAACTGGAGTTCCTGCGGGCATGCTACTGGGACGGGGAGAAAGTGTAGGAGAAATATTTTGACCAGTGGATGTTCCTGATGATGTTTCCTGACCTGGTTTTGTCACCACAGGCTTAGATTCAGAAACATCTGGTTTCTTACTCGGTTTGTTGATTTGTGATCCAGAACCGTTCTGGTGAGAACCCTTTGATTCCTGACTAGTAGATACCACTGGTTTTTTATCTTGTTTGTTTGAGAATTCACCTTGTCCTGTTGTTTGTGGTGGTTGCTCTTTACCAGCTTGTGGATTTGAGGTACCGGTGTTGGGTTTCTTTTTTTCTTTAGAATTTTGGTCAACGTTGGTGTCCTTCGGCGGGGTCGAGGTTGTTTCAGGTTTCTTGTCTTTCTCATTTGATGTTGCTGGTTTAGGCCTATCTTTTTCTTGAGTTCCCTTTTCTACATGCTGTTGTTCCCATTTCCCTTCCTCCTTTGATGAAGTAGAGCTGATCCCTTCCTTTGACAGATCGGTAACATTACTACCTGAACTCGTATTAATACTTCCATGGATAGAACTTAAAACTTTCATGTTGTCCAGAGCACTTTCATTATTGTTCTGCTCTGAAGATATCACAATTTTCTCTTGCTTGCAGGTAAGGCATGTTCCTGCAACAAGATCTGGCTGTGCCCCTTCCTCTGAACTAGACGTGTCAGTTCTTCCTTCGCCAGGTCTATGCGAGCCAGAGTTCCCAACTTCAGTAAGAGAATGTGACCATTCTTCATTTTCAGTATTCTTAGATCCGCTACTTTTGTTGCCCTCAGCTGTTTTGCCTTTATTAGATGTATCATTGTCTAAATCAGAAATTCCACTTTCTGGTAACGGCTTTGTTCGTGAAGGAAATTTAGTTGTCAGCTCCAATGGTTTTGTCGTTTTTGATTCTGTGACAGAAGCCGCTGTAGTCACAACCTTTTCAGTAGTATGTGTAACAAATGCAGTTTGTTTCATCGTTGTTGTGATCACAGGCGCTACAGTAACTTGTTTAGTGGTGGGCAGGGTGGTTGTCTTTGGTGTTGTATTAACCTCTGTCGTTGTTGTTTTGGTCTTCATAGTTGTTGTTGTTGATTCTGGAGGAGCACTAGTACTTGTTTCTACAGGTTTAATAGTTGATTGCAGAGCAGGTGTTGACGTAGTTGTTATTATAATTGGGACTGCAGTGGTTGTTGTTGTTGTTGTCGTGGTAGTAGTAGCGGTGGTAGTAGCGGGTAATGTGGTGGTAGCAGTGGTAGTGGTTTCTGCTGCTGCTAAAGTGGTAGTGGTGGTGGTTGTGCTTGCTTGTGCTTTTGCTTCTTCAATACTTTTTGTACTTTCTGTTAGACTAGGAGTTTTGGTTGATTTCAACAATAGTTTACTTATCGAGGACACAGGAGTGTTCTTGTTTGACGATGTCACCTGTGGAGGAGAGATAGTTGTGTTGATAGGAGTAAGCATGGCGTCCACCACCGTTGATGTAACTTGATCTGTTTGATGTCCTCCATTTTTGTTTTGAGTTGCAGTTTTTAAAGACTCATTTCCAGATTTATTTAACTTTTCAGTTCCTGGTCTTTTCTCTTTCTTTGGGTAAAAATTGGGGATAATGCCCTTTGTTGAGAAAACCATTTTTATGACTTTGTCTAGACGAAACAAGAAAGCAAACAAACATCTTTAATCTAAATTCTAATAATTGAACGAAAAACTCTTGGGATAAAAATGGATTGGCTATTTCATTAAAAATTAACGGATACTGACCGGTTTTGATGTTGTACTGTAAAATACAAAGCCCGAGGTCAAAAGTACAGACCGAGCTTGCGAGGTCTGTGCCCTTGACCGAGGGCATTGTATTTTACAGTGCAACATCAAAACCGGTCGGTATCCGTTTTATTACCTGACTGTATCTGGTCTGCAGATAAATATTCCTTTGTGAACAAAACAAACAAAGCTATATTTAAGTTGCTATTCCCAAGGCACCAAGGAAAAAAACGCATGTTCGATTTTGATACTTTTCGAATTCAAGATCGTTCGATTTTAAAATTTTGTAAGTACACAAAACAAATTCGAATCATTGTTTATGTGGATTGAAACGAAAAGATGGTTTTAGGTGAGACACTTTTATATTTTTTGTGTGCTATGAAAATGTTTTTTATTTGTTTACGTTTTTATGTTACCATTTTAATAATGGCTACCTAAACCGGTTAGTATGGCTTCATACAAAGACCTGTTAAAATAAGCCGTAAACCAATCAAATCATCGGATTTTTTCATACTAACCGGTTTTTTGTATCAGTCAGGTAATAATAGATGATACTACCCAGGGGTTTTTTTTATCAAAAATATGCTTTCAATTCTAAACAACAGAAATACAAGAATCAGTATTTAATAAGATATAAACAACAATATGGATAGGGACAAAATACAAGAAGTACAAATTCAATCAAATAAGAAATAGAAGAAACAAAACCAAACAATACCATCTGTGATTGTAATCTCAGCAACAACTTGAATATCATCAGCTGCATCAACATGGATCCACTCCTTGTCATTTAATTTTAAAATAACATCTGAATCATTTTTGCGTACCAAGAAATCCATGCCATATGGCAAAGGACCTTCTCTCAGCACAAACTCCAACAGGGTCGAGGATTTTTTAGCCACACCATAACCAATTTGTTTTTTAACACCACGATCAGGGAATATTCGAACATCTGTTTTTCCTTTGTTTATAAAGCGAGCATTGACGTAACGAATATTACCATTTTGTTGACCAGGCGCTAAAGACATAAAAGATGGTCTGAAAACCTTTTTGCTTATAAGTTTACATAAAATTCACATTCAATGACTGGGAAAATTTCTAAGCAGAAAAATTGTCAAAACCACAAGAAAATTTTTGATACAGCGTTTGAAGATTTGTTAGGTAGCTGTATCTGTATAAAGGATAACTTTGATCCCTATGTTTTGTACAGTGTTATTGCTAACTCGGATGCAAAATGTGTAGCTCTATCAGTCTCAAAATTAACAGAAACCAAAACATGCTGAAGTGGGCAATGTATTTGGAATAGTAACATCCTGGATATAAATCACATTTTGCAATTATTGTCACAAAACTTGGAAAAACTTGAATGCAATAATTTGTATGCATTTTTTTTCTGCTTGGAGATTTAATAGAGGCATGTACACACAGATACATTTTTTAAAACTCACGTGAATAAGAATAAGACATATAAACCCTTCCATCAGGGACAAATGCATTGAAGACTGCAATCATTTCCATGTTAAACTTTCCAAATGTATCGAGAGTTCCAGTGTTAGCTTTGCCAATTGTGATATGATTACTATTCTCCCGTGCTGTTGCTTGCAGTGGTTGCATGTCATTAGACGAAGTAACAAGTGGTCCATCAATAAATAGAAACAATCCCTTTGTGACATTCCAGGTTGCCAAAACGAAATGCCATTTATTCTTTTCAAGTACTGTGGAAACCTGAAATTAAAACGATTATATTATTGAATTCTATCTTTCCAAAATATAATGTCTTATCAAAGCTGACGAAGATTAAAATAAGTAATATGGTAATAGGGATAAAATGAATGTGGAAGAAAAGATTGCGAAGGAAAAGATGAATAAAGGAATTCAAAATTAATGCTTGTAAAGTTACAATAACTTGATTAATTTTTGCAAAGACTTATTTTCGCAAGGTCAAAAAAGTGTATTTTGCAAAGACTAATTTTCGAGAACAGATCAATTTCAGATAATTCGATTTATTTTCACAAATGGACCATTTTCGACGTCATCTTAATCCCAAAGCAAAGGTGAAGACAGTATAGCAATTAGTGGAATTAGCAATGGGTTGCAGAGATTATTAGCGAATGTTTCAAAAAAGTAGAAACGCAATAAAGAAAGCTTGTAGTGTTTTTTTATTAAAGATGAAAGAGAAAAGAAGAAAAGTTTCTAAAAAAATTTGTAAAGATTAATTTTAGCGAATAAGTCGTTTCTAGTAAATTTGCGAATGGTACAAAAGTAAATTTGCAAAAAATTTAATTTCGCAAATAGACATAATATTTTTTTACATTCTGTCAAGAAAGAGTGTGGTTTCTTTAAAGATATATACACTTCTAATTCTGTGTTTTTTGAGACTCATATATTGCCTCCAATTTATCGTATTAACAGAAACATGTGTATTTTTTTTGTTTTTAACGTAAAAATTATTATAAATTATAGTAAAACGTAAAAATTTTTATTGTTTCATTCCTATATATTTTGGTCTCATCAAAACTTCCTAAAAATCTTGAAAAACAATGATAGATAAGCTGAGAAGGGACATTTCTTTTCATTCTAGAAAAAAATACTGAAACTTTCAAGCTTTGTAGGATTGTTTCTTGTCATTTTATGAAATATAGTGATTTTAAAGCTTCTATGGGACATTTTCTTGTTATTCTGGAACAAAATATAGCAATTTTTAAGCCCCTACTATCGTTTTCTCATCGTTTTAGCATGAACTATGGCAACTTTTTAGCTTCCTACAGTCGTTTAAGAAATATGGCAATTTCAAAGTTTAGTACGTGTTTCCTTTTTTTAAAATGATTGTTGGTGTGTAAAAAAGAGAAAACTTAGCCCTGTTATTTAAATTCTTAGATTCATCCTAGACACTATATTAATTAAATTACGTTTGTTGAAGTGCATACCTCTTGTATTAATATGATTTATCAATAAATATATAAAGTAAAAAAAGTAAACATAACAATAGGTGTCGCAAAGTTTATATAAGTCAATTAAGATCATGTGCAAGACATGAACTCTAATGTGAAAAAAAATTGGTCATGTATTTAACAATGGGTTAACGATAACAACAAAAGTTCTTACGCTGCCAAAAACTTGTGCAAACTATCTCATAAGTGTAAATTTAAGCAGCACTATACTGACCTGCCACAGTCCTTTTGAACCAACCACAACAAAAAACTTATCGTCTTGCAAAAATACTGATATGCCTTTCCCATTTTGTCCACCAGAATCGAAGATGAATTTTTGGTTCGAGTCAGATGCAACATTGTCAAGTTTAATACGCATTCCAAGAGACAAACCATTTCTACATGTTAAAGGCTGTGCAATGCATTCACCTAAAATAAAAGTTAAATATATAAAGAGTAAACATGTAAACATTATACTTATAATCAGCATAAGAAAATGAAAGTGAGCATATTAGATGTATTTATGGACAAGAATTTCCTTAAGCAATTGTCTGAATCTTTTTCATATTTTTTAAAATTCTAACTTTCTGTGAAATTTTTTACATCTTTTCTGTTCGAATTCAGCCTTTATATAACTTCTTTTTTGTTTTGTATATATATGTCTTTTACAATGCAGTATGTTGAACAGTTTGTTGTTACAGCATATAGTTTATCACATGTTGCATTCAATAATATAACAAGCTTATAGTAATGATAGGCAAAGGGACAGACTCAAATGGAAGACCATGAGGGAAATTAAATAAATTATGATATTTTAAAGTATTGTTAATGAAAGGTTTAACAAAGAACACTTTGTGAATTTCCCAATTAGGCCTAATGGGTCCAATTTTAAAATCTGGATTACACCATGCTAAAATATATTTATAGATAGCATTGATAAAACAAAAAAATATATGTGTAAAAGAAATAAAAGAACAACAAACTTTATTTTGTAAACAAAATTTTCCACAGTTGTAAATATTTTGTTCGGTTATAATCTATATGCTGAGAAAAGGTGAGTGGGACTTCTTCGATAACGCAATTCCCTTTAATTACATCAGAAAAGCTACCATTTTTCAAATGTGTAAACATCAGCATTAAATGGTTATATGACGATGCTGCAACATCTAGATCTTCTATTGTGAAATTTAATCTTTTCTCTATGGATAAATAAATGGTAACCTCTTTTTGTCTTGACAGAAAAACAAAGAAAAAAATTGCATTAAATAGTTTTTCTGTAAGAGTTTCATCGTATATACAGTCAGCAGCAAATATTAGATTGGTTTTCTGAAGATACGAAATGTCATTTTCCTGCCAAATAAATTTTTCTGATACATTCCTTTTGCTATTCTTACAAAGATATTCATAAAAAACACTGTTAACTACACTGTGATTGAAATCTTTTAAATTGGTATCAAACCAATCCAGATTACGAATTTTAATGTATTCATCAGAAGATAACAGAGGTGCATCATCGTTATATGCAAGCTCGTTTAAATTAACATTTTCTGAACATAGCTGTAAAATCTCGTCACTGTAATCTGTGCAATATAAATGTTTAGACTTCATGGCACAAACAATCGATGAAAACCCAATACCACATCCTAGTTCAAGACAATATTTGTCTTTAACATCAGAACTATTCAAAATGTAATCAGCCATTACAAAAGCTCCATTCCATATTTGCTTTCCAACTTTATCTAACGGAGTAGCATGGTGATGTTTGATGGTTATGGGGATTTCATTTTGAAGCTGTAAATACTCTTTTCTATATATCACATCACCATCACTGTCATATTTAGTGTAATATTCATTCAAGCTTGCATCTTCAACTAAATCGTCAGAAACTTTCAGAATAAAGCGCGAAACAAAAGCATTATCAACTGGTTGATCTTCTGCATTTATGTGGATTTCTGATAATACCAAATCATCATAGTCACCCATTTCATCGGAATTATATTTTGTTAAAGAAAATACAGCGGAAAGTGAACATACCCGAATAAAAACAGTAGAAAAACGTATTTTTTAGCAGCAAGGAACATTCACTTTCAGATTCGCAGAATTTTACAAGTTTTCCCAGAAAACTCAAAGGAGGGCGTGTATTAAACAGAACAGATAATCTTAAAGTACAAAAGAGCAACCCACCGTCCCTCGCGCGCGATGTGTTAGATTGATTTCGGAAGCACAAAAAAAAAGTGGCATCTTTTCGCGCATCTTACATTTTAACAAAATCAGAATTTTGCAAAAATTAGTCCACTGTTTAACGTTTCTACAATATATTATTGCTCGCTAGTGGGTCTGCAAATCTAATGACAACAAACAACGCAATAAAATACCACGCCATAGAAGACCTGATCTCATAAAACGAGTAAAACGAGTGTCAAATACACTATTGCGTTTTCTGCGGATATAAAAAGTAAATAACACCCAGGTGCAGTGCACCTGGGTGTTATTTTCAATCCTTTCTGCTTAGCGTTCAGCAAAAGAATAGGATTGATATCTTAGGTTGTTGTCTCGTTAAGCGAGTGTTGCGCTTGCACGCCTTCCGCTTAAATGGGAGCTTTAAATGCACTAGACCCTCTTTGCAGGACCTTCATTGATAACAGTCCCATTAGGAAGTGAAGATGCTATCTTGGGTAAATAATAATAATATTGAGTAGAGCTTTTAAAACGAACCAAAACATAAAACTGTGTGCTAGAATCATTTCCAAACTTCTTTCCCCGGGCCTTTTTGTCTCTCATCGGCGCCGCGCTTATTGACAGGTCTGACGAAAAATGTTCGTTTCGCCGTCAATACAAAAAGAGAGAAGTCCTGGGATCGAGCTTGAGTCATTCCTTACCTTCAAAATCTCCCGCATCGATCCAACCGGTTTGACCATCAAAACTTAATCCACGGTCGTCGAGTTGTTTAATTCCGCCATTTACAACCATTGGCGGAGTGACAGGTATAGTTTGATTGTATATATAAGCTAATGGCCAAATATATGCTGGCAAAACAGCGCATGAAGTTCGAGGTATGATACAACATAAGAAAAGTAGACATATATGCATCCATTTCAACGAATTTTTTCTTAGTCTTTTATCTAAGGTAAACAACTTTGTTAGTGCGTCACATCCACACAGGCGTTTGGTATAAGGTTCATCCAGTTTCCTCGCTATACTTTCTTTTTTTTCACGTAACATTGTGCGTTAATATCACATAACCCCTGCGTCATAATCGCATTGCGTCACACTACTACTAAGATGATTAAAGCCACGCAAACACGTGTTGCTGCTAGCATATACTTCACTTCATTTGACTGCAAGTCGCCATTTTCTTTTTTTTCAGCAAGTTTCCTTAGAAATTATTTTATTATTGCAAAAAAGTTTGCTGGGTAGTGTTGTTCAAACGACAATGTTTACTGCGTAATTGTGCAACGCATGTGTTTTACGCACCGAGATTAATATAAAACGGACGTGAACCTGGTATCTACATGCATTCTAGAACTTTCCTATCATTCAGCATGAGCGTGTAAAAACCAGTATGGATCGCATAAAACGGTTCATTGCAGAATCTACATTTTTCTGCCTGATTGAACGTTGGTTGCACAGAATCTGTAGTCGCAATGTTTATAAGTTTCGATAATTCATTCAGAAGGATGGCCAACTTGCAGCATATATTTGCAACTATAAAAACTGCTGCAACTGCAAAAAATGCTTGCAAAGAAAATGAATGAAAAAGAGGAAATAATAAACTACAATATAGATTCATATAATATAATATAAATAATATAAAATAAAACGACTAAACAACGTTTCTATTATCCACCCGACAAAAAAAATGTAAGGGGACCTGAGGACGAGAGGGCGTCGCACTTTGTAATCGTACATTTTTAGGGAAAAGAGAGAGACATTAGGACACCTTTGTTATCATTTTACAACTATCTTTCAACATAAAATCCGTTTGTTTTATAGGCACTCCGTTGTTGGTGTGATCTCCATCGTAGATTTAATTTACTTCATAGCAGAGGGTAATTCCTTCGGTTGTATACTATTATAAAAACGATTTTCTAATTTGTTACGAGTGTAAAGTTTTATAAAGAAAGAAATAGGGGATAGAAATTGCAAAAATCCTCGAACTACCCTTTTCACAATTATCTCTTTTCCTACACAAAACACAAAAAAGGATGTGGCGAACTTTAAATAGTGAATGTTAGCACTCTTTTGGTTATTAAAATCAAATCAGTTTTTTTGAATTCTTTTCAGTAATGAGTCTATCAAAAATAAACACCTCTAACAACTTTCTTTTGATTGGTTAAAAAAAAAGGAACTACTTTTCGGCAAATCAAATATTTCGAATCCGATCTAGCCTTCCGATTCGCCTCGTGGAAACACGCTGTATTTACTACACCGCTGTATAGTATAAACTGAACAAAGCTTTTCCGCAAATTATATATCAATTAAGGAATCTGCTAAAACTCAGGACAAATTTGGAAGAAAACTCAATATTCTCGATTTCAGACCGTAAAAAATTCAAAAATAACATAAACTATAGCAACTGATAAACTTTCCGTATGCACTTACTATTCGAATGTTCGCTAGCCGTATTCGAATGTTCGCTAGCCGTATTCGAATGTTCGCTAGCTGTTATTCGCATGTTCGCTAGCTGTTATTCGTATGTTCGCTACCTGTTATTGGTATATTCGCTAGCTGCTATTCGTATGTTCGCTAGCGGTTTTTGAATGTTCGATAGCTGTTATTCGTATGTTCGATAGCTAATATTTGAATGTTCGCTAGTTTGTCGTATATTTATAGCTGTTTATAAATTCACTTTGAACATTGGCTAATTGTTAGGTATTCGTATGTTCTCTAGCTGTTTTCGAAGTCCGATAACTGTTATTCGTATGTTCGCTAGCGGTTTCCGAATGTTCGATAGCGGTTTCCGTATATTCGATAACTGTTATTCGTATATTCGCTAGCTGTTTTCGTATGTCCGCTAGCGGTTTTCGCATGTTCGCTAGCGGTTTTCGTATGTTCGCTAGCTGTTTCCGTATGTTCGATAGCTACTATTCACATGTGCGCTAGAAAGCTGCTATTCGTATGTTCGCTAGTTTATCGTACATTTGATAGCTGTTTATAAATTCGCTTTAAACATTGGCTAATTGTTAGGTATTCGTTCGTTTGTTAGCTGTTATTAGAAGGATCGCTTTCGTTTCGTGTAATCGTCTCCTCAACTTGTTCACTTGTTTCGCATTCCTCACTATCTAATCTCTCGATAGCATCACTCTCCTCCACGCTAACAGTTTCCCACGAATCCTCGTGACCCGATGCAACAGACAACTCCGTCATATCGCCCAACGCTTCTTCCGGCAGAGGGTCGTCGCCGCCTATTCGTGTCGTGTTATAACCACCGCATGTTTGACATTTTAAACCGATGACGTGGAACACAACTTTGCTTTCCTTTTTAAAAAAGAAAGAAAGAATATTATAGGTCTTTTTCCAAACCAATGTAATTTACGATTTACCTTGCTGAAAGAAATTTTTAAGGTCTGAAATTACAATTTTTCGGAACAAATTTTTGAGATCAGAAGTTTTTTGATACAAAATGCAAAACTAATTTTTGTAAATGGAAGCTGTCGTGACGAAATTAGAACCAATCAGTGCCGTAAGCACGTTTTTTGATATTAAGCTGCTAAAAAATTATTTCGACCCAACATTTCCTCCATTAACGTAAGTCTCAGAAGAGAAGTATTTTTTTTTTTTTTTATTTGTTTGTTTGTTTGTTTTAGGTGATGTTGAAAATAAAATAGGTCTGCGAATCCAAACTTCTTTTCAATAATATTTCCTGCAAGATTTGATGGTCCTTTTCATACGTAATGCATTATAAAAAAAAACACTATTAATTATTCTAGTTCTTTGTAAATGAAAAGCTTCTATTCAAGGAGTAACCATGACAAGTGAGAAACAGAGTCAAATATTTCGAAAGAAGAATTCTGTTAAAATGATTATAAAAGCTTGAAATAAAATGATTCTTACTTTATGGCAGTCTCGACACAATATCTAAAAAAAATAAAAAAATACAATATAAATAGAAGGATAAAAAATAAACAAAAGAACTTCAGCTTAACAGTCATAATGTTTCTAGAACTTTATCAACACACTATTAACGTTAGTTTTTTTGGGCTGTCCGTGCCTCAGACGCTGGAGCGTCAGAGGCACGTACAGCCAAAAAAAATTTTCGAGTAAAGATTGGATGTTTTTTGAGCATTCCAAACGAGAAACTCTCGCAAAAACAAAAATTTTTGTAGACACGAGTCAATGAATATCAGAGATTTTTTTTGTAAAAAAGAATAACTTGGTGAAACTGCATAAAACTCGTTAAGTCGAAATTAACTACAAGCTTAAATTTCTGGATAACTCTCTGTATATTCATAACATAGACATTATAACTTTGAACTTTGGCTAGATTGTTATTTTTGTTATTCTAAGCTTCGGTTATGAATAAATTTCATAACCGAAGCTAAAGAGCATTGTAAAGGCCATATATTCGCGTTTTTTTTACAATAAAATAAATTTTATTTTATGTTTTTTTTAAAAAAAGCAGAAAATTGGGAATCCCTACTAAACGTGAATTTTTATAGGATCAAATAGATTACCCAAATACAAAACCAGGATAAAATCGGAAAATTTAAGGATTGTACAGAACATTTGAATTTTTTAAGCCTGAAAAATTGTTCGTTACCAGTATCTCTGATAAAATGGATATTTCAAAATTAATTTAGATGTAATAACAATTTATTAATTTGTCAATATTTCTGCTACACAGTGTCTAAAGGGAATTATATATCGCGAATTTCACGAGTATTTTTGGTCAATTTCACCGTAAAAATTATTAATAAGTTCGCAAAAATCAATCCTCGCGAAATTTTTGTTGTTGTTTTTTAAACTAATTCTTTCCTTCTCATTCACCAAGCACTTATGTGTAAAATCTAACTTGAGTAGTCTCAATTTTTGAATGAGGAATAGCCACTTCAGTAACGTAGAGACAATTTTTTAAAACTAAACACTTCTATAGGCATCATATTTATACCAAGCACACTCCGGAGCATCGAAACGTTTAGGGTGGTTGGGTATCCCTTGTCCCCACATTTCTATGTTTGACTCGATTATAAAGCCGGCAAAAATCCTGCAAATAAAAATGGAGTGAAGAGACCGGTCAGTTTTTTATTTCAATTACTGCAATTTCGTTACATCACAGAATTCTCCTAAAACTGAGTTCACTGTCTTCTAGGGAACATTTCAATACATTCGATACAGAGCTTACTAAAAAAAACTCACATTGACGTGATATTCTTTATACAATTCCGGCATTGGAGTTTCTGATATAATCCTGTCCAGATGTTCCCAGTGCGATGACATATCAACTAAACTTTCATTACATGTTGGACAACTGGATTGCCTAAAAATGGAAGACACATGCTTTGTTTATCTTAAAAGCTTTAACAATTATCTACCACATGGAATAAAAATTCGTAAACAAAAAGAGGAAATCAGATAATTTGAAGCGCTACATGTTTTTATTTATAACCATGACATCAAGCATCCATGGACTTAAATTTGGTAATTTTTTAAGCATATGCTAAGCATTATGTGAAGCCTAAGAAGATGTTGTGAAGAGTTTTCTTTTGTGAGCAGTTTTTCTTTTTATTCTTTATGTCTGAATTAACTAAGTATGTAGTTAGATTTAAGTTGTAATTACTAAAATCCAAAATTCAAATGCAATATTTTTTTTTAAATAAGCATAGTTTGAGCCTGATCATGTGTTTTTCATAAGCGCCTGAAAAAGTACTTGTTATAACCATCCTTAAGCCTCGTTTTTAAAGTTCAATCGCTTATAAAAAAAAACATGTAACGTGTCTCTATTTCTTAGAAACAAAATGTTCACAATCACAATTCTTCGTATACTCGTCATGTTACTTACCCATGCTTTAGCATACCTTCGAAGCATTTCCTGCAAAGAAAGAAAACTTGAAAATGTGAGAAAACCAAGCAAAAATAACCCAAAAGACGTTTTATAAATTTAGTAAGGACAGATAAGTAAATTAGTAATGTTTTTGTTTCTACGACATAATGAACATAACTCATAAGAATATATAGAATATAAATAAATATTGCACTCACCGATGAATAAGATGGCCACAACTGGGAACATGACAGGACATTCGAGAAGTATGCAAATCCTGAAATAAAAAAATATACAACAATAACTTTTCTAGTATGGTATTTCATGTTTTCTAGATGTTAGAATGATTTAAGTTCTTGTGGGATGTAGCAAAACAGTCAAGGAGAAATAAAAGCCATGAAGCAAGCTACATACCTCCAAACACACCGCACAGTTTTTTCGAGATACATTTTCTAAACACTAAATATAACAAAAACAGGGGAGAAAAATATTAACAATGTATCAAAAACGATACATAAATCTAACTTAACCAAACAATAGGCAAAGCAATTGAAATATCTGTGCATGAAACACCTTGTTAAGATATAGGAGAAGTACATAACATAAAATTAAAATAAACCAGCTATAGCTCTCATGGTTACCTTGTGAGTATCTTTAATACTTTTTGGTAGACACAAACCACACTTTGTACAGTGGAAAAAATTATCCCTGCCACCAACTCTGAAATTCAAAATATGATAAGAATATATTAATAAATAAATACAAATAGTCCGGCAGACAAATAGACAGACAGACAAACAAGCAGACTGACAGACAGACAGACAGACAAAAAAAACATACAGATAGGCAAGCAGACAGGTAGACAGGCAGACCAGTAGAGAGAGACAGACTACATACCTACACATTCCACAATCATTACAATGGTATTGTTTTTTATCAACATCGTCAAACAACCTGCAGATCAAACATGAGTATTTTCCAAATAATATTCCACAATCAATGCAATGTTGGTTGACCTATACGCAAAAAAGAAATTCGTGTTCCAAAGGACAACAGCATGAAGAGAATAACTAACTGAGACACAGAGCAAAATATATATTTTTAAGAACTTCAAAACAATAAAAAAGACAGCAGGCAGAATTTTAAAATTAACTTGCATGGATCAGACAAACTCTTGTTATAAATGGAATTTTAGCAAAACAATTTTTATGAGCAAAAAATACAATACAATGTTATTCAGAGAAAAGCACATTAAACAACTACGCAAGAATGTACCAGTTGCTGTTTTCCGCACTGCAAGCAAACAATGTTTTCAACTTTCCTTCGATCTAAAACGTGACCCTCAGCTTCATCATGACATACTCTACATTTGTATTCTTTATCGCAACAGGGGGTCTATAACATTATATAAAAACATGTTGTCAACAAGGATTATAACAGCAAAAAAGAACATAAAGTATAAAGGATATTGAACAATGATTCAATATCAACCTGTCAAACAATAGCTTAGTATATTTCTTTCAAAAATATACCTACGCATGTAAACTATATATTTTTCTTCCTAAACATGACATTTCCATAGACAACAAACATGAAAATATGCCTAACAGATTAACTTAATCAGGTACGTTTCAATTAAACAGATAAAAAATGCCCATTGTTGACCTGTAGTAAACTAACATATAACATACCAACAATGCACATTTCCTTTGGTAGTGTTGACATCTATTATCCATGACGGTGTGATTTATTTATTTATTGTGATTTTGAATCATAATAATCTAAAATAGTATAAGAATATTAAAAATGTTAAACATATTTTTTTTAGTGTATGTAAATTAGAATTTTATTTCAACATTTTTTTTGTATTTTATCAAACATTTTCATGGAGTTGAAAAACATATTTATCTTTGAATGATCAATATAATATACATTATTTATTCCAATCAATAAATTTAATAGTATTAAATCTGTTTTTTGTCATCAAATCTTACATGATCTGGATGGTGAGTGTCAAAATCCTGTCAAAAACATTATTTTTCAGACTTTTGTACAAATACTAGTCTTCTTTCCAAAAAAAAAGATTTCTTTTAACTTGTGGAAATTAATGCATATAAGAAAGTTTATTAAAACAGCACAGAAAAGAATGAACGTTCTTGTCAACATGACTTTACTATCTCCAGGGATTTATTGCTTCCAAAGGACTTGATAGTGGTTGTGGTCAAATAAAAACAATATTAGCATTAACCTTGATATAAATAAACAAAATGATAAATCAATGATTAAAATTTCTTTTCATTAATTAAATCACATGCAACACACGATTTTTGTGACTTGTTTCAATTCAGACCAGCAAAAATAAATTAGGGAAAACACAGATTATATATGATTGTAGTTCCAATATGAAAAATACATTTTTTTGCTCCTTAGCATATTAAAAATAGCTTCTTGTAACACCACAAATTTTTTGGTCAAATAATACAAAATATAATATTCTTATATACTAAGCATAGGGACAATACGACAATAAGTTAGTATATCCTAGTTGGTACAGGGTGATCCAAAAACAAATCAAAAGGGATTTCTTGTGACAATGCCATGACTTAACTGACAAGTCCCAGATAATCGTCCATCAATGTTCCTATTGCAAAGATGTCATTTGCATCAACTCGAGTTCCAACTATTTTCAAACGAATTTCATCATCCTGCTGAATAACTACTTCTTCATCTTGGGTTTTGTAACAAGGTGGATTAGAGTTTGCATCGAATTCCATATCTGGTGGAATTGAATGTCTTGAAATGAAACAAGACAACGGTCCAATTTCTGTGAAAAGTCCAGCTTTGTTAACTTGTGTTACAACCGCGTCTAACACTTCTCCTTTGAAAGGTCGAAAAACTATAGCTTTGTATTTCACTGGATATACAACAAATCCTCGCCCTGGTTGAATGTATCCAGCACCAATATTATCAATAGTCGTTACAGCTATAACAAAACCATACTTTCCTGTACATGTACCTTCTACCTCTGTAAACAATTTCTGCTTTACGGTGTGCAAAAGATTAGGCCCAAAATATCTTGGATGCAGAAGAATGTCGTGCTCCAAGGAAATATGATAAAACATTTTTTCTAAAAGAAACAAGAGTAAAAAAGGCCTATAATGAAAAAAATCATTGCACCAGTCTTTCTAGTTCATGTCAGCCCTTGGCAATTGCTGAAGAAAACGTTGACATAAATAACAAAAATTGTTAATTCACATTGGCAGGTTTTTGCTAACATGCTCTTTATTTAATTAGGTGTAACTTGACCCTACAAATGTTTTGCTCTTATTTTCCCTCTTAATCTAACTCTTGTTAATGTCTGGGATTGGAAAGCAAAATATAAAATGCCAACCTTAAACACGAGTTTGCTAACTGGAAGCAGGCACAAGGCATTTCACATCAGCAATTTTTACAAAGTTTATTTTTTGACGTAATGGATGCGTATTGGTAGTTTCGTTTTAATAAAATCACATATTATATAAAAGCTACACATGCTGTGTCTTTTTGTCTTTCTACTGTAATTTGTTTATTATCAATTTATTATGTATAAATATTTTTATTATTGAAATTTGTTTGCCCAGGATAGCCTCTTCAGTTCCTATTGGTACTGCTACCAACGAGGGTCCTGCGAAGGGGGTCCTAGTGAATTTAAAGCTCTCATTTGAGCTACGAAAGTCTTGCAAGCACACCAATTGCTAAACTAGACAGCCGACTAAAAGAGCAATCTCAACAATCTATTCTCATGTTGTACGCTAAGCAGGAGGATAGAAGCGATGTTTTTATTTTCCATTTTAAATTTATTAACAGTTTAAAATGAAAGAAGAAGCAAAAAAATAGAAAAATGTATGCAAAGCACAGAAAGTATATAGTGGCTACTTTTATCTTTTTTCTTGTACTACAAATTGGACCGTGATAAAACGATTCTCTGGTTGGTTAGTGGAAAATGCAAACATTGCTTAGTTCCTAGCGCATTTAATGCTTTTATGTGCCCATGAGCACGTAAAAGGCAGGATTATTAAAATGCTTTTTCTTATTAAATTATACAAAATTGACTGTAATATAGCGAGACTACACCTTAAATATACATCTGTTTGTCATGACACTGTTGTGATGTTTAGTAACCGTCTTGAATAATTAAATTTTTATCATCACTACAAATAAATTTATTTTCAAGTGTTATACCATGCACATGTAAAGAATAACAATATATAAGATTTTAAGAGATTGATTGATAATCGTTCTTACATGTTTCTTAAAAACAGTTCATATTTAAATTCCCTTGAGGAACGTTTTCGTGGTGTTTGCTTGTATATAGTTGAAAACATTCCAGTCCCTTTTTTATTTTTAGGACATGGAAAAAAGCTAATGTACTGTGAACTATCAAATTCTATCTGAGGTATATTTTTTCAATGGTTACATTCAGTTTGTATGCAAGCGTTGCAAAGGTGAGATTATAGAGAATGAAGTATTTCCAGCTTTAATGATGTACAACAGTGGCTCGTTAGAGATAGTTGAGAACTTCTGTTACTTAGGTGATATGTTGGGCAGTGAAGGGGGTGTTGGAAGAAGTGTTACTTGCAGGATAGGTTCTGCTTGGAAAAAGTTCAGAGAGTTACTGCCTTTGTTGACTAGCAGAGTCTTGTCAATTGAGGTAAAAGGTAGGTTGTATGAGGCCTGTGTAAGAAGTGTTATGTTGTACAGTAGTGAGACATGGGCAGTGAAGCAGGAAGATCTTGATCGTTTAGAAAGGAATGATATGAGAATGGTTAGGTGGATGTGTAACGCCAGTCTGAGAGACAGAAAGAGTTCCGATGAGCTAAGAAGCAGGCTAAGTATCCGTAGAATTGAAGATGTTATCCAGATAAGAAGATTGAATTGGCTGGGGCACTTGGAAAGAATGGAGGAGGATAATTGGGTAAGAAAGTGTAGAGACTTGATAGTTCCTGGGGCAAAGCCCAGAGGCAGACCGAGAAAGACTTGGCAGGAGGTTATAAGGACAGACTTGATACAGAGGAAGTTGAGTTTAGATCTAACACAGTCTAGATCAGATTGGAAGAGGGTCATTAATATACCCCGTCCAACCCATCATGCTAGCATGGAAAACGGACGTTAAGCCAAGAATGATGATGATGATGATGTTAAATTTGATTTCCACAACACATTGGGGTTTTATAAAAACACCTTAATAAAAAAACAGCAAAGCAGCAAACAATATTATCTTCCGTTAAATATTTTAACACACATCATAGTTCAGACGTTCGGTTTTATGTTTGGTGTTCACAGGTTTAAGGTCCCCTACTTTACTTGTCTCCAGATGCAATATTTTACATGTAAGAGACATGCAAAATATGCACATCTAGAAAATAACACAGCAGAGTATTTGCCAAGAGCTGCCAACGCAATTTTGATACATTTTGATTTGCGTTAGCTATTATTTGTCAAGGAGCTTTTTGCTAAATTACAAGGGCTGACGCAGTAGGCAGACAAGAATCATGCTGCATAAAACATTTGATATTACATTTGATATTGCGGATAACCTGGATGGCTCGTTGGCGATATACCTGTTGTTTGTTGAATTGGTTAAGAAAAGTAAGGTCTTTACTTCTTCTACACTAGCTATCTATGTGTGGCGTCTTTCTTTCAAACGCTGGCGGCTGAAATTAAATAACACAATACTGATTTCTTTTTATTTATCTTTCCAACTATTTTGTTGAATGCTGGTCAATTTAAACACATTGTACTTTCTTACGAACTCTTCCTCCCAAGACTCTCCATGATTGGCTAATACAAGTCACATGTCAAAAGTTTACATCTGCGCCTGTCCCCATCACATAAACATTCTTTCAAGATGGCAGCCGCTTCATCCGACAGGCACCGTAGCAAAGATCCTGCGGATCAGAATTTCGATTATATGTTTAAACTTTTAATCATAGGAAATTCTTCCGTAGGGAAAACAAGCTTTTTATTTAGATACTCAGATGATTCTTTTACATCCGCATTCGTATCTACTGTTGGAATTGACTTCAAAGTTCAGACAGTTTTCAGAAATGACAAACGCATTAAACTGCAAATTTGGGATACAGGTAGGTTCCGCTTCAGTAGTCGTGGTTGTAAACACCCCTGAATTTTTGGAAAACAATTTTAACTTATAGCAATACTTTAAAATTTAGAAAAAATATGCTATTACTTAGCTATATCTTATGACCTTGCAAAAGGTATATAGCTAGCTCTAACTTCCAAATTTAGCTAGCTGATCAGTCTTTTGCAATTTGCAATTTTAATTTTTTATTTTAATTTTATTATTAATTTTGTTCAACCATATCTTATGTGAACATTTTCAACAAGCTTTTTTAACAACTTACTAAAATTAAACAACTTGTAAAAATATTTGCTTTTCTGTATTTTTGTTCTCATTATAAATTTGTTTGACTTGCAGGTGTTATTTTTTT
The DNA here is from genome assembly GCA_030067915.1 of Hydractinia echinata. Lineage (NCBI taxonomy): Eukaryota > Metazoa > Cnidaria > Hydrozoa > Anthoathecata > Hydractiniidae > Hydractinia > Hydractinia echinata. The sequence goes on from JASGCC010000060.1 coordinate 545,017, forward strand.
CAATTAATATTTCTCATGCTGCTTGGCAGCCAAATGTGCTTTAAAATATATACTTTTGTAACAAGTTGAAATATTAAACTTTTTTTTGAAAAAAATAGCTAGCTACCTAGCTATAACTATTTTAAGTATGTACAGCTTCCAAATTTTATCCTTTTTGGCATGAAACATTTTGTAGTGTTTGTAAGCCAATTGGAAATTTTAAAACTTTGAAATCAATAATAAAATTATTTACCATATACATATATTTATTTAATTTAGAGAAAACCAGCAATAAATATTTTGGAATTTTTTCCTTATGCTATATTTTTTAAGAATCCATGCAAGATATTCCATACACATGTAATTATAGCAACAATGCATTATATTATCTTTGGTATTATGTTGGTATTTTGACAAAAATGTAAATTAAATTATAATTATAGAATTTTAAAAGAACCATTATCCGTGAACAAGTGATATTTTAATAAAATATATTGTTTCACTTCTGTTTAGCTGGTCAAGAAAGGTATCGCACAATAACAACGGCTTATTACAGAGGTGCCATGGGATTTATTTTAATGTATGATATTACCAATGAAGAATCATTCAAGGCGGTTGCAGATTGGTAAGGGTTATCAATTGTTATGGTTGTTTTTTTACAGCTTCACATTTATATTGGTTTCCATGCATGGGAAGGGTATTTTTAGTTCTTATTCTGCAAGTTAGTTCTAAAATAAAGAAAAATGATAGCATATAGAAAGTTAATTTGAAGAGAATTAATTTAAATAAGACAATTGGTTTTTAATATTACAATTGTCTTATTTAAATGGTATAGGCTAATTAGAGCTTCTGCATTTGTGTACAAAAATTATTTAGTAGTCAAAAGTTTAGTGATATACTACCGTCTTGCATCCAGCCCCTGATATTTAATATTTTTTACAATTTTATGCTTAAACCAAACATGTTACAATTTTATAATTACTCATACTTTTATACTTTCTAGGGCTGGTCAGGTAAAAACTTATTCATGGGATAATACTCAAGTCGTATTAGTTGGAAATAAATGTGATATGGAGGAAGAACGAGCAGTAACTTACGAACAAGGGAAAAAGTTAGGAGATCAACTTGGATTTCCATTTTTCGAAGCTTCTGCAAAAGATAATGTTAACGTACGTCAAGCATTTGATAAACTTGTTGATGTAATTTGTGAGAGAATGACAGATACAATTGACGGTGATCCAACGTTAGTTGGAGGAGCGAAGCCCGGAACAGCTAATTTATCGAATAAGCCTAACCAAAGCGAGGGTTGTTCGTGTTAAATTCTGGCACGAAATAGGTATGCCTTCACAAAAGTCATCATGTTTTAACAGTCAACCTTTAGCTTATAAAATATGGTGACGTAAACTCTGCACGTCTTAAATTATTTTTCATTTAAAAAATGATTTTTAGATATTGTTTTTGTATATGCACAAAGTTCAATGTGTTATTTGACTCAATCTGTAAAAAGGAATAGTACTACTGTCTATGTTTGTTCTTTGGTGTTAGACGCATATTTATTTTTGTTAATTTTTATGTCCTGTTAATAAGAAAAGAACCAATTGTAATAAATATTTACGAACCTAACTTGGGGGGTATTCACAAAATATGACTGCAAATACAAAAAAACATTAGAAAAAATGCCCTTGACTTTGAGCGTTTTTTCTAGTCACTTATCATCTCATCGCAAATAGTTTTTTATCAAAAATTACAAATGACTTGCGGTTGGAAGATTTTCGCTTCTTTTTGTAATGTATTCATGGGGAAATATTGTAAAATTTCACACCAGTTAATTTACTTGGTGTGTTTCTCATATCCGAATTTATTTATTTTAATAACAAAATATTTTACAAGTAAATGTGTTTTTTTTTTCATTGTACTTGAGCCATCAGAGCAATTTTCATACATTCTGTGAAGCTCGTAAATCCTTCAAAGGTCTACAAGTGATACAACCCTTTAATCATATGCTTTACTTTGGACTCCTGTTGTTTTTCCCACCCTACTGTAAAGACAACTACAGAAAAGAAATAAAGAATTTCGTGCTCTGTGAAGTGAACTAAAAGGGGCGTGTCTCTACGAGAATTGATCCCGTATAGCAGGTTACCGATAAAAAACAATTGGCTGAAATAAGGTCACCGATAAAAAACAATTGGCTGAAATAAGGTCAGTAAAAATTTTTAGCAACAAAAATATTAGTCACTTCCACAACTATGGTGAAATGTCACCAGAGTTTCATTTTTTTCTACTAGTTTTTGAAAGAATTAATACAAGACAGTTTCTTTTTAAAGTAAGCATTTATACATGCAAAGGAAATTTACAAGCTTTCTTTTTTTGTTTGCCATTTCAAGTCAAAATGTAAACTAACAATATCCAAATGTTATATTTATTTTCAAATCATTTCTATTCTTATACACTACAAAGAAAAACAGAAAAAATCGGTAACAGAAATCAAAGCCGGCTATACTTTGATCGATCGATTAATTTTTTCAAGCCCTGGGAACGAAGTTGCTAATCGAGATTTAAAGTTTTCATTTTTCTTAAAACTTTTTACCGCTTAGCAATATTTTTAAAAAGAGTGATTGACTTTTCTTTACGTTGCGCGCACTGTGCGAAACTCGCTTTAACATTTTGCGTACAAACACCAACAGCTTGTTTCATATCTCGCTTCTAAAATGGTTGATTTTCTACGATCTTCATTTTCAACATTCAAGATCTGCGGTGGTATATTTTAACTCGTGTTCAAGTTATAATTCGAGTAATGCCGCTATAAAGATTCCTCTTGAATCTGTTTATTTATTTATTTTGCTCAACCTATATAATGCGACGCTTTGAAAACCTTCCCTGCAGCTTCTTAGTTTATTTTGCGGGCTTTCACTTTTCACTTTTTCTTTTCTAATTCTCACTAATTTTAATGTCCACTGGACAAATTAAATAGTAGTGCAACCTCGTCCCCAGGGCATCTTGTATCTTTTCTGATATAGGGATGGCGATTATCGCATTCCCGGCTTATAGAAAAGAGATAACAGGCACTGGGACGAGGTTGATAATCGTGATTTCTATATAATAATACGAAGTGTCTGTCTGTAACAGACAAAGTGGATTATATTGTTTACAATTATATATCAGTGTTTTATAAACAATCGCTAGGGAATTATTCGTCTGCTCGCAGCTACCAACTTAGGATCACAGACAGACTAAGAGAGACAGATGTAGGGCGAGCATTAACATAGAGACTAAAAAATGTTCTTCAGCAAGAATTTTTTTATTCAAACAATGCAATGCAAATATCAATCACAGCTTAGGTGCATTGTAATAAAAGGGAGGCCTGGGATTGAGTGAGCTGTAACGGAATTCCTTTTTCGTAAAAATATGTTTGAAGGCTTGCCGAAGAAGCGCGAAAGTTTGATCTGAGTATTTGAAAGTCAACTGCCATTCCGCTCAAACGAAAACTAAATTTTTTGAAGTCTCTCATATTCAATTAAAAGGGCATACTTTGAATCATTCTATTGCCAAAAATATATTGCAACCAACTCAACCACGTTCCAGCTTGTTGTCTGTCTTTTCAGTCTCGTCTGCAGGGCTTTTTTTCACTTTTTGATATTGGGAATATTAAAAGAGTGGAAAAGAGGCCTGGGGACGAGTTTCTGTTATTTTTTAACGGAAACTCGCTGACAAATACGATCTCGGAATAAGTATATGCAATTAATTATCGCTTAGGGTTGATAATATTATCTTGCTTTGAAGATAATACAAAGAACGTCTTCGGAATTTTTATACAATATTTTTAATTATTATCTTTTTCCTTTTTTATACAACACTCTGGAACTCCTTAATCGCTACTGAAGAAGAATCGAAATTATCGACGAACAGAAAGTTGACCATCACGGTTTTTGTAGTCGGAAAATAGGAAACTCACTCCAATCTTGGCTCAGGGAGAACAACTGTTTTTTAGCCCAGATGGTTGTTAGTAATGCTCACTATGCAGAGTTGATATAAAAATTGCGAACTACCTTGTTTTTTTTTTGTTCGTCCTCTTGTGCGTGTGTAACACATCCCTATAATACACAGAATACCTCCTAGTGTAATACGCCGAATAGCAACCGGCAACAAGGAAATAGTTTGCTTTTATCATATCTTACGAAAATACCTATCGAAAAAAATATTTCTTCTGTGAATGCACTACGTCGGAAATTTTCATTTTCGTCGAATTATCTGGGAATTTGAGAATGCAGATTCTAGTTCCATCCACATGTTTAAAAAACAAGTTGGTAACCTTCGTTAGGAGAAAACCATCTTTATGTTAAGTGGAAATCATATTACACAAAGAAGATATTCTCCTAAGTGGGTAAACCCAGCCAGGCCTGTTTGATGGTATCTAGAGCACGTCAGGACAGCTCAAATGTTGGCGCACGATGGAATATTGACGGCGCTTGCATTTTCTTGCGATTGAGTCGAGGTAAGGTGATGTTAGTTGGAGTTGTAATAGATTGTATTTTCTGCGGTATGTATTGCCGGCACCGGTTTTGTTTAGCTATCTTGGGTGGTGTTGGTAAGAAGTTGATTGGCGGTAGTTTGCTTACACCATTTGTGAATCCAGCCGCGAATGTGGATGGAATTATTTTGTTAGGTCTGTAAAAAAAAGAGTATTTGGAGTGTAACATTTGGCATTTTAAGGTTACAACTTATCCTCAGGCCTTCTAGAACGGTTTCAGCCCCTAGTTAGTTAGAAAAGAATTGGCAAAGTTGGTGTTCACCCTACCTTTTTTCTTCCACCGATGCACGAAATGTTTTCAATTTATCCAATTGGGCCAAAAGCGAATCCTTTTCTTTTTTAGCCTGCTGCCACTTCCCGTGAAACTCTTTTCGCTTTTGCTCGCAAAATTCATGCTGTTCAATCAAAGCTCTTGCAGTAATTTCTTGAAGTTTTTGTTTATCTTTGACAACAGTCAGTTCCATTTGTAAATCAATCACCTTCGTTTCCAATCCTTCGTTTTTCATTTTCTCTGACTTGTAAGCTTGCTCGTAAAGCTTGTCAACTGCATGATTTGTTTCTTTACGTTGTTGCTCGCAATCTTTTTGTTGATTAATCAAAACATTCGCAGCTATTTCGCGAAGCTTGTTTTTGTCATCAGCAACAGCTAGTTCCATTTGTAAATCAATCACCTTCGCTTCCAATCCTTTATTTTTAACCTTCTCTGATCTGTAAGCTTGCTCGTAAAGCATGTCAACTGCATGATTCGTCTCTAAGGTACGAATACGTTGTTTCAACGATTTTACTTCTCTTTTCAGCAGGATACACTCTTTTGTTTGTTGAGCTTTCCATCCTTGCTTCATCAACAATACACGAACGTTTAAACTCTCCATTATTAGCAACTCACCGCTAACAGGTGTGTCTAACACTAATGCGAGATTTGTGTAGACTGAATTTTACATTCTGTGTCACTCGTATTTAACTTTATGGGATTAATTTGACGTCATTAATATTTGACGTCAATAAGCCTAGGTTAAAATGGCGTCTTAATCTGTTAAAATGAGCTAAAACCGGAACTAAAAATCGGAAGTTTGCATAAATCGCAAAAACAAGAAAAGGGAAAAATTTATGGCCTGGAGTTCAACTTCACCCCAAGGGCTATTTTTCTCTTTCGAAGAATCTCGCCTTTCATGATTGTCAGAAAGAGAGAAAAAGTCCTTGGGACAAGGTTGTGTGGAGGCAGTCTCAAGAGAGAAAAAATTATACAACCTCATCTCGTAGTCTTTTTAACTTTTGACGCCAGGGCTTTTTGTCTTTTTGATATCAAGACCGCCAGCCCGGTTTAAAAAACAAAAACAAAGAGCCCTGAGATCGAGGCTGTGCCAACATATCATAGACGTAAAATGGTCCTGAGGAAGAGGTTGAAACTATATCACAATTTTATTTAAAAATTATAGCTATTTGCGTAATCTAAATTTCTTCCGTGTATTTCTATTTTAACGACAGAAACAGTCACGTGGAAAACGTATCTCTGTAAAGCGAAGAAGCTCGCATCAGAACAAAAGGCCACTGCAAAGTAAGAAAGAACGCGTCAGAACAAACAAAGCTACAGTAAAAAAAATCATGTTAAAACAAGAAAGACCACAGTAAAATAGGAAAAGACCACGGTAGGACAGGGAAGATAACGGTAAAACAAGAAAAAAGACCACAGTAAAACAGAGAAGACCTCGTACAACAGGGAAGACCACGGTAGAACAACAGATAAACCACAGTAAGAACCAATCTTTAGAAGCATGACAAAGGAATAAAATATTTTTTCATACGCCCTGGCCTTGTTTATGGCTTATATCGTTCTCGAAGCTGTACAGAAAAGAAAGAAGTATTCGTTTCTTTTGCTGTCCTTTTAATCTTTATTTTACTGCTACATCTTTTTCTTGTCGCGACAATTACGGGCCATCACACGACCGTATTCACTCTTATTTTGCTCATCACTAACATACTGCCCCCGGCAGCGAGCGGGATTCGATCCGCGGTCCCCAGAACTGAGCGCAGTAGACGAACCCACTACACTACGTGCGGCAATATGTTAGTAATGAACTCAGATAGTTTGTCCGGATGGTGTGTATACATAGGTGAATCTTTATCATGACACATTCGTATTTTTCAGTCTTAACAGAGAATGTTTTACCCTGATCGGGCCCACGATCATGAAGGGCGAGTATAATCCGTGTAAGTCATATTCATTACTAACATATTGCCGCACGTAGTGTAGTGGGTTCGTCTGCGTCTGTAAATATGGTCATTTCTACAGCAGTTGCCCCACGCGACAACCTTTCAACGCTTCTAAATACAGAAGGGAAAACAATTATTACTCGTAACAAACAATCAGTTGAGTTTAAATGTTCATATAAATCTGTAGCTGGAAAAATCAGCAAGCATTACGAATTTTGGGAGAAAGATTTAAAAGCTTCCCCTTTTGTGTTGAACGTAGTGAAAAACGGATATTTTTTGCCATTTGTAAAAGAACCATCACCTTTTTCAGCAAAGAATAATAAATCTAGCTTAAATCCTTATTTTGTTGAAGACACCATATTGAAACTTCTGAGGGATAGATGTGTAGAGGAGATCGAAGAAAGGATGGCCTTTCTTCGATCTCCTCTAATCTACTTTAATGGGAGAAATTTTCGCGAGACAAATTTTCGCGAATTTCGCGAACTTGCCCCAAATTTGCGAAAATAAATCCCCAAAAACGACCAATTTTTGGCATTCGCGAAAATAAATCCCGTAAATCTTTATCATTTTGGCCATTCGCGAAAATAAATCTCGTAATTTTTTTCAATAAAAGTTGAAAAATGAAAAATAATTCAAAATTTTTCAGATTAAAGAAAATTCACGTTTCATATAGCGTAGGCTTACGGGGATATATGCTCTAAAAGATATCGAATGGATTAAGTCTTATAAGTTTAAAGGGACGTGTCAAGCGGAATAAAAATTCAAAATATTTGGAATAATTATTGTATACATGTATGTATTTTTGGATCAACTAAATCAATAACAATGATTTTCTCCTTCGAAGAAGAACTGCTTTGTTGGTTGTTGCTTGCTGCTTGTCGAAACATATTTCGAACGTCCAACGTTTTTTCTTTTCTTTTCACGACTTTCAACTTTGGTTTCTGCGCTTGCGTCTTAGTAGCACTTCTTTCTGCGGGCTGTGAAAGAAAAGTCATTTCATCGCCAAGAATCGAACCAAGGATTTGCGGGTTTCCAGGTTCACAGTAGATGGTTTTCACAAGTTCTTCATATCGATCTAACAGCTAAATGTTTTTTACCATAGGACGCATTTCTACTTTTACCAATCAAGGAATCTCAAGCCCTCCTTGCACGAGTGGAGATTTCTGTAATGCGTTTCAAGAAGAATAGCAGTAATAGCGGCACCTCTTTCCATTAAAAACTTCGTCACCCTAGAGAGCTCTCGCGGTAGATGACCGACTGTGTTACCTTCTCTGTTGCATGTTCTGATTGCAAATGCGTCAAAAAGATTGTCCATCTCATGGATACAAATTAATATTTCTCCTGGTTTTGGATTCCAATATTTCCTGTAATATTGGTAACCTCGAATAGCTGCATTAAATTCTTTCTTAGCAGTTGACATATTGACTAGGAAAACACAAAAAGAAATTTGATAACTTACACAAGTTTCAAAACACTATGTGATTTCTCCTTCAACTTACAGAATTCAATTACGTACCAACAGCGTTCGAAAACAGAATTCGATCACGAACAACGTTCGAAAGCAGAATTCGATTTCGAACAGTGTTCGAAAACATAATTCCATTATGAACAGCGTTCGAAAAAGATAAAAACTCCACTGTAGCAAGGAGTCAGAGGAGTTAGATTTTTATTTTCAAAGAAAATCATTTCTTCAAAAAAGAGTTAATATTTACGAAAAATCTCACGCTGAAAATTTATCCCACAAAAAAAATACCGAAATTTCTAATTCGCGAAAATTAATCCCGCGATATTTTGCGAAATGCTGCATTCGCGAAAATAAAACCAAAAAATTTCGCGAGTTTTTGACCTCGCGAAAATTTGTCTTGCGAAAATTTCTCCCATTAAAGTATCTATATAACCCTCTAACTGTTGCGAAAGTTCTAAATGAAGGTTAGTCTTAGACCATAGACATGTAAACAAATTTTTAGACGTCAAAAGTTTAAATACGAAAATCTTCAATTGAAAGATCAATGGGATAAGGTCTTATTATATTGAATAGGAATGTTTGGAAGAACTAAACTTGTGGAAATATAACTTATATTAAAAGCCAACACGTGACTACAAAATAGTGTATTCTGACGCCAGCGCGAAAAATGTTACGGCGGATACATAGTGCAACGACTCGGTAATATCATTGCTCAAGGAAATTTGAAAAAAATGAAATTGGTACAAGTTCCACCTACCGTGAGTTATTAGCGGTTAAAAAACATTTTGTCACGTTTCGCTAAAATCTTAAAACATGAACAAATCCTTTGGTTTTCTGATAATTTTAATGTTTCACGCATCATTGAAGTCGGTAGTACAAAACCTCATTTGCAAGCATTAGCCGTACTAATTTTCAATATTCAATACGACATTAAATTAGAATCGTCGTGGATCCCTAGAGAACTTAATACTTTGGCTGATGAGTTATCAAAATATAATGATACGGACGATTGGAAAATAGACAATGAAACATTTTCTTTCATTCAAAGTAAATTTGGCACATTTACGGTTGACAGGGACGTCTTGCGTTAACTGTCTTACGGAACGAAGGAACACGGAATTTAGTTGGCTATGCCCTCCAATCGATCTTGTTGGTGAGACTTTAACGCATATGAAAATTTGTAAAAGTAGCGGAGTGTTAATAGTACCTGAGTGGAAATCGGCATATTTTTGGCCGTTGCTAACACCAGACAGTAAAGTATTCTACGACTTCGTAACGGATTGTTTGGTATTAGACCCTTACTTCATTAGCACAGAAAATTCGATTTTTTCTGGATTTGTTAAATTTCGAACTCTAGCTTTACTAATAGCATTTTAGTTTTTCGAAGTTCGTATTTTGTCGTTGTAAATACCTTGTATTTCATTGGAAACTAAAAAAGCAATGCATATTAAATTATAGCATTTTTACTTCTACAACTTTGAGTGAACATTCTGCAAAATTTGTGTCGCATCAACAAGCTACGAAAACCACGTTTGAAGGTAATTGGCTGTTTTCCTGTTACAAAAGCTTGAACGGAGTTCAAGAGGTTGAAATAAGCATCGTCTTTGTGTAATTGGCTGTCGTGTTACAACATGCTGGTGAGCAAAATGATACGTCCTCTTTGGACTGAATACCCTCTTTGGGTAGTTGGCTGTTTTTGTGTTACAACTGCCGATGTAAGCTCATACGTCCTCTTTGGACCGAAACCCTCTTTGGGTAGCCGGGCTGTTTTAGTGTTACAACAGCTGAAGCTTATACGTCCTCATTGGGCAGAACACCCTTTTTGGGTAGCCGGGCTGCTTTAGTGTTACAACAGCTGAAGCTTATACGTCCTCTTTGGGCAGAACACCCTCTTTGGGTAGCTGGGCTGTTTGCCAGTGCGAGTCGATACGTCTTTTTTAGACGAAATATAAATGGAAAAGTTTAAGCATTTCGTAATGTAATGTATATATGACTAATTATTAACTTACTGTGATATTTCTTTAGGTAACGTTTTCCGGCAAGGCATATGGAAGACAGCAGAACCTTTAACTCCAGAAATACTTACCGAAATAGTAAAACTATACGGGTATACTAACAATTTATTACATCTTAGATTTATAGTGATGTGCGTTTTGGGATTCGCAGGATTCCTAAGAATTGGAGAGTTAAAGGAACTAAAGGTAAAAGACATCCAGCAAGGCCACGAAGGTATTAAAATAAACGCTCTTCGATCTAAAACAGATCAGCATCAAGAAGGTAATATTATATATATTAGTAAAACCAATTCTATTTCCTGTCCAATTTATTGGTTGAATAAGTACATCCTCATAGCGAAACTTAAACCAGATTCGTTCCTTATGTGCAGGCTTTCAAAAACTCGAAAAGGACATAAAGCCATAGGAAAATATCAGTTATCTTACAGCCGATTAAGAGACACATTCATGGAATTATTAAAACCGATTACAAAAGAAGAAACAAGTTTCGGTTTGCATTCATTGAGATCGGGCGGGGCAACCGCAGCCGCCAATAATAACATTTCAGATAGGTTAATTGGAAAGCATGGGAGATGGGCTTCCTCCAGCAACAGAGATAAATATATTAAGGACAGTAACACTTCAAGATATTCAGTTTCTAAAGCCTTAGGGTTGTAGCTTCTCTTTTTTCCTCTCCAAATACCAACAAATACCAAAAACGGATGTTTTTATTTATTCTGTCCGAATAAGGAATAGGAGAGAAGCGAAATTTCCTTCGTTGCGCAGGAAAGAAGGAAATGAAGTTTCTCTCCGTTTCCGCGGGAGGAAGCTTCGCATGTGCGAAGGAGATGTCTTCACGCATGCGCCGTGAAGACACGTTTAAAAAGGGCGTTTTTAAACTTGTGAGACCTCGGTTTGTTGGGACAGCATTAAAGACAGTCGTTTTTTATTTTTTATTTAACTAAAATATGTTTCTCTTTCGTGTGTCCATGGTAACAAGCGCGTCCAGCACGATGAAGAGAAGGAGAGCAACCAGTCAAGTTATTCAAACGACGCACAACGCTACACAGAACTAATATAATCTATGTATAAACGAGTTTAAGGAACCCGTGCACGATTGGGTAGCAGTACTGCATGGATCGTGTGGATGTTCCATCACAGATATCTGTTTTTGGTTTCGCTCCCGGCTTTACTGCATATCAGTTTCTTGTAAAAATTATAATGTAAAATATGAGTTGTCAAAGAACATAACGGTTAGAAATTAACAGAATGCAGGCGTTCTGGTGTGAAGTGAAATTTGTAAATATAAAACCGTGCGTGCTGTCCAAATACCAACAAATACCAAAAACGGATGTGTTTATTTATTCTGTCCGAATAAGGAATAGGAAAGAACGAAAAATACGGATGTGTCATGATAAAGATTCACCTACGCATTTACTCTATTATTCCTGCTGCCGGATGGGTGGGTATTATTTTCAACGAAAGTTTTTACAAAAAGACACAAAATTATGACGAAAATATTGGAGTACGTAGATAAGGTACAGATTCGATAGAAATACAACAATCCTGCATTCGGTATAATCAGAACCTATACCAAAAAGGCGAGTTTTATAGAGAAGTAGTAGGGGTGCAGGGATAATTAAGTGAAAACGGTATTTTCTTCCAACCTATCACCACAAATTATGTACGACCGATCTTTTGTAAGGTTCCTCGTAGCTTTCAGCTTGCTTTTCAATTTTTTGTTCCCGCACAATTGTACAACAATCAACGTTGACCACTTTATTGGAACTAATGTTGCCAGCGAAAGCAAGTTTTATGTACCAGAAAAGCAATTGATCAAAAATGGCAACCATTCCGGAAGTAGCCGTAGAACTCAAGAAATATAAGACGAAAACAACGAAACAAAAAGATAATACTAAATTTTAAATTATTGGAAAACCCTACCTAGTTATTTACAAATAAATGTGAATATCAATACTGTACAAAAATGTACAGAAAAAAACAGTATTAAACTTTGGTATTAAGTAGCAATACACGTGAATCACGATAACTTTCATGTAAATCTCGATACACTACCACATCACAACTACCATTCCTCGACCACAAAACTACCACACCTCCTTCACATCTTGTTCCTCCCTGAGGTCAAAGCTTTCCTTTCGTGCACGACTAATATTGCTGGTATGCCGTTACTCTTTTTTAACTAAAGCTCTTGTTGTTGTTGTTGTCTCTATGGTTCAAACTCCGACAGAAATTGTCTCGCCATCCAATCTAAACCTTCTTGCAGCCCATCACCGGTGTGCGCACTGCAACCAATCATCGTCCACGTTCTTCCAGAACAGATTCTGTGGATACCGATTCTGTCGCGAAGTTCGTCTACAGGTATAGCATTGGGGAGATCCTACATAATAAAATAATAAATTATAAAAAAGTCTTCAAAACCCTGGATAAAATATATTTGTGTTTTTTTACTTATTCACAAAATAATGGCATCGGGTTAGACTAAAGTTTTACTTTAGCAGGGGTGTAGGCAGGGGTGTGCGCCAATCATAATCTCGCAAATGCGCCAGCTGCACTTTCCACAATGTCCGCACTATGGGACAATTCACACCATAGATCGGATAGATAAATGAAACAAACTCTCATTTAGTCCTTTAATACACGCTCCTTTATATAAACAAATTCATTAGAACACGAGTCTCAGCTTTTGCCGAAAAATAAGAAAGAAATAACAACATCTTAGGCTCAAATCATTGTTTTTAAAACTAAGAACAACCGGAGTCTGAATTTTGCAATAAAATAAAAACATCCCAGGATGTAAATTAACAACAAAATATGTAGAACAAATCAGGTTGAAAAGATGAATAAATAAGAATAGCCAGGCTTAAGTCAGATGTTACTGCATCTTATATAAACGCATACACTAAAAGCACAATGAAAAATCGGCAAAAAACTTAGTCGCCAAAATAGAAGTCGAAAAAACATGTTAGTCCGTAAAAAATGTTGATCGGTACAAAATATTAGGCACTAAGTCTAAATTTGGCCACTTTTTACCCACTTTTTTTACCTATAGGGCAGCCGAATGGACAAAGAAAAACAGTACGAACGAAAGAAAGGTACCTGTTTATTTGCATATATTAACACTAACGCTTCTTGCAATCTTTTCTCAGCTACAAGTTTCGATAGTTCATCGTGAGCTTCAGAAAGTCTGTCTGCATTCGTACTGTCTATCACAAAGATCACCGCTATAAAATCAAATAGCCGTTTCATACAAACGAAGTCGGAAAGTTAAACCTGACGATCTTAAGTGAGATTGTTAGGCGGTGATTACATCTTTAACCTCGTACCGGCACGAGTTAACTCGTACCTGGTTATAGTGAAGTTTTTTTTCCCGTGTTTACATGTTTTTAAACAAAAAAAGAAAGAAACTCGTACCGGTGCAAATCTCATACCGGTCCGACAAGGCAAGTATGAGATTTCGTACCGGTATGAAAATTTGATGCAAACACGATACAACCTGATACTCTTATAAAGCATAACCTTAGATCGTGTAATGATCTGTTAAGGCGAGTGTAAAGGAAAGTACGCATGATTTTTATAATACAAATATCATCTCTAAATAACATTTTTATTACCTGATATGTAGATATTTTGGAAGCTCTTATTTTTCTTAATTGAGTGATATAATTTTTTTGGACGTTGTCAAATGCCGTTTGTAGTAATGAAACCTTATTGGTAAAAAAAATTCGGCAAAAAAAGCCGGCAAAAAAAACGTCGACAAAAAATTGAGACACATTTTTACCGACTAATTTTTTGGATTTAGTCACTTTTTGCCGACTAATTTCCAGATCGAAGAATTTTCAATTTTCAGTGGTTCAAAGGACAATGAAAATCAGCGTAGAGACTGATACAAGGCTGTTTTCGTGTTCTCATTACAATTTAGACAATAAAAATGGCAAAAAACGTCTAACAATGGTAATCGGTAAAACATAAATCGGCAAAAAGTGTTCATCTGCAAAAAATATTAGTCACTTAGCATAATTTGGTCGCTTTTTGGTGACCGATAAGGTACGTCAGTTATAATCCACAAATTTTTTTACGAGCGCAACGTTCGGCAAAATACAAATTCACACGAACAATTATTCTAAAAACAAGCTAGCCTTGTAACTGAAAGATCGGGTTCTATGTTATGGAACGTTGAGGATGTTTACTCTTTCATAAAACCGATGGCGCCAAACAGCAAACTCACAAAGATGTGTAAACAATATTTTTCGTGTCCATGTTAAAATTCTCGAGATGTTGAAAACTTTATTGTGAATTGCAGTGAATGGTAAGTTTAACAAACATCGTATTATCAAAAATGTTTTCGTATTTCACGCCGACAATAACTGAAGGTGGATGTGAGTTTCAAAAGAGTGAGTTACCTTGCGTTTTTAAGTAATAGTGTCTCCACAAAGGTCGCAATTTCTGAACACCTCCGACATCCCATATTGTGAACTTAACGTTTTTATGTTCGATCGTCTCCACGTTGAAGCCTAGAAGACGAAATCATTTAACGTAAGCCCCGGGTTAACTAGGAAGATAACTGGTTAATAACCGCTAGAAAAGCGAATCTACTAGGTGAGGTTGGCACGCAAACATGGAAGATCAGAACGAAAAAGCCCGTTTTTAGGAACGACAGAAAAATCATGTATAGGGGAGAATTTAAATCCGGGGAAACCACTAATCACATCGAGTTGATTTTGTCACTTTTCTCGAGACGAAAGTTCTCATTCAAATCCCAAAACCCCAAATTCTATTTCTGTTCATTTCACTATCAATGTGAAAGAAAATCGAAAAAAAAGTTCGTTTTCGAATGTTGTCTGCATTGCCAACATGGCATACTCTGCTTTCAGTAATGTCAAACAAATGGCTAAGGGCGGAAACGCAACAGATAAAAGTCCTTTAGGCACTGAAGCAAAGACGATCTTTTTTTTCGCCAGGTACTTATTGGGAAAGGTTTTCTTCACTCAACAAAAGTTCCTACAGTATTCGTGGACGATGTTTCATTGGAGAAAGTGATCAAGCTTAACACAAACCTATCGTGGTTATGGCCGGTACAAACTCGTTTTGTTTCAACTTAAAAAGGATCGATGTTTTGCCTCCGTTATCCAAACCCAAAGCGACCACCCTCATTTCCATTTTTGGTCCAATGTGTACACGATTGTCTTTAGTGAAAGCAAATGGGATGTTTGGATCTTCTGTGCACAATACAGCCAAGTCAGTGAACACTTGTTGTTGTTGTTGCACGGTGTCCAGCAGTGTGACGATGTTGGAACGAGCTTGGATCACCTAAACAACAGAGAAAAGTAATACATAAATGTCTTGCAACAACTGCAGCAACATTTTTACTTATCTTTCTTTTTTAAGTAAAGAAAAGGACAGGAGGTACAAGGAACAGGGTACAAGGAACAAAGTACAGGGAAAAATAAGAATTTAAACATAATGTCTCATAGTTCTGTGTTAAATAGCATTTTTACAACTTTTTGAAAAAAAGGATTATATGCAGTTGTGGTCACACAGAACAGGTTGGACATTTAGCATAAGGAAAAACTTCTCATTTCTAAAAAACATTTTCATTCCATTTCGTGCAAACAACGACAACAGCTGCAAAGTTGACGTAATGGGAAAAACAGTGAATCTTGGCCATGGAATAGAGCTCTAAATACCTTGTACTACATTTTACTCAAGATGTAAATTTCCTTGATAAATTGAAAGAAACTTTACCGTCATTGATGTAATAAAATAAGTGTCTTTATTTCTCATTATTTTTTTATTATAAGCGCACAAAAGTTCAGATTAAAAAAATTGTTCGAATTAGCGAAATGTTCGAATTATCGAAGTTCTAATTAAACAGGCACTTTATTACGTTCGAAATAACAGAAATTCGAAGAAGTGGCATTCGACTAACGGATGTCTACTGTAGCCACCCTTTTGTACTACACGCATCAATCTGCAATACCCCCCTTTGAAAATAAAAGTTAATATAAATAAAGTTTTTGGTAACATGTAGACTGGAACTCCGCTTTTTTAAATCATTAAATTTCTACTGCCTTGTTGCTGTTTTTTAACGCACTTCTAACGCACCTACCTCAGCATCACTACGTTGGAGAGCATGATCGCACTGAACACATACGTTGGAGATCTGAGACACTAACACATTCATGTCTTCTTGTTGCTGTATTAGAGCGCAGAGTTTCTCACGCACGTATGTATTAATCACATGCAAGGCTTCGTCCTCTTGTTGCTGAATGGTGTCGCGTAGGTCCGTGAAATACTCATGCACGCGCAGTCTGGCTTTTTCAGCTGTACCAATATCACTTCTGCTATTTTCCGCGACTGAAACACCTAAAAATCACGAAAACATCGATAACCATTTCATATAAACAGTAAAACCTTCATATGGTATGTATATCCTCCCTACAAAGGACACTTTTCTTAGAAACCGATAAAATGACGGTCAAAGTCTCACAAAAAATCTCTTTGTAGCAACTCTTCATAGTGAACACCACTCTATAGCAGGCGTCATTTTAAGGCTCCACTTTACATTACACCCTAAAACTGAGCAATATTGGGTCAAGTAAAATAATTCTTGTCAGAAGTTTATCTATATGTTTTACTTAAGAAATTGTTTTACATTAAATTGTTTACGTTAAAGTTTTTTGTGTAGCCATGAGTTTTTTACATACTTTTTGATGACTTATTTACAATATATTGTCTTTACACTCTTTTTGCGTCCAAAATGAGCCTCTTGACACATCTTGCAACCGATTTTACTTTACCCACACCCAGATCTGATTTTTTAGGAGATATAATTACTATCTCGCCTGCGAGGATAGTATTGGTTCCCACCTCCTAACTGACTAACGAACTAACTAAGTATGTCCCAAATGGTTAATTGCAACGTCATCAACGAGCTTTTTTTACGCCAATAATCTTTTATTTTTTTTTAGAAAAACTGCCTAATGAATTTCCCCAAGGATTTCATAAGAATTTTTAAGCGGTATTCTCGAGAAATTGTCAAAGGTATGGGACCTAAAAATTTCACATGCAGATGTCTAATAGATAAATTATAAAAAGTCAGTAAGTATCATAGCCATGCATCATTACCCTTATGTCAGGAACAGCTGTAAATCAATTTTTAGGTTTTCTGAAATGACCCCGTTAATAAATTAAAAATATATTGTTGCAGTAATGTGTAATGTGTAATTGACATTGACATGCGAGATAGTTTTAGAGCACCTGCGTCCCGATGATGTTTGGTATTAGAGAGGTCTCACTGTAAATTTATGTATTGAGTGTAAAATTTTATTTTTTAAGGCAGTATGTAAATTTTTTTTTAGAAAAACTCATAAAGAACAATATGCGATTTTTTGAATTTCCACAAATACCTATGAAACATTCCAATATGATGAAAGAAAAATATTGAAAAACTTTGAGTAAAAAGTTAAATTGTATTTTCTAACTTTGCCAATTTGCTAAAATAAATGCCTGCAAAATGCATTTTTTTGACCCACTAAAATACTAGCCTATATTTCTACCAAAACTTTTTCTGACATTACCAACACATGTGAAGAAGCAATAAATTCACATCTCTCCATAATTTTCTCTCACCTTCAATCTTTTCTGTAATTTCTGCCAACTTCCTTCCAAACTCAGACACCTCACCTGAGAATGTCTTCACATGTTGTACAGCATTAGTGATGGAATTCCTAATGTTATCAGCTTCAGACCCAATAAGAACATGCTTGTGTCCATTATGTTTTCCATAATCTTTACAAATATAACACATCAAAGGGTTTTCACGACAGGTTTCCTCTAAACATGCAAACTCCAACACATGACTTGGATGTTGAGAACATGGCGGATTAATTTTAGGTTTTTCTGATAGGGGAACATGTTTGTGTAGTGATAAAGTCTTTGCAGTGTGAGACTCTTTGGCGCACTTTTCACACAAATTTGTCAAACACACCGTACAGTACAGTGTAGCTTCGTGCTGATCGTCCTCATCACATTTTGTGAATGTTGTTTGTTCGTTGAGAGTTAATTCAGAAAAACCTGATTCCTCTTTGTTTTGGCTGATTCGTTCGAGAAGTTCCAACAGAGCGAAATTCTTTTTCAATCCCCATATACCTGTTAATGAAACAGTTATTTAGCCCGTTTTTATATCATAGGAAAAAAGTAAATGAAGTCAAAAAGTGACCAAAGTAAATGCGTGCCTGCTTAAAAGTTCAAAATTCTTTGGTCTAACAATCTTTGTGAGTAAAAAATACCTGCATGCCTTAAATATTTGTTGAAAAAAGACAGTTAAATTTAAATTTACCAGAATCTCCCATTTGTGTAGGCATCCTATCAAAAGGACATCGAATCACCAATTCGTGAGTTTGAATTTTGGATAAACACTCATGGCATACAGAGTGCCCACATGATAACAAGCGTGGAACCTTGTCCCCTTGTAACGTGAAAATATCTTCACAAATACGACATTCTAATGCCTGAAATAACAAAATATAACAACAGCACAATTAGAGAGTCACATACGATGAACATAAACACATACGAAGTGAACATAAAACAATTGAATAACCATATATAGAATTTTAAACATTTTTAGAACCAAAACTTTATTTTTCGTCGAAACTTTATTAAAGACCGATATCACTTGTACTATTCTATTAAAAACGCAACCATCAAACTCGAATTTAAAATTATCAAAATTTCTTGATAATGAAATGGATGGATAAAGTTAATGATTTTATTACTATCTCGCATGCGAGGATAGTATTGGTTTCCAACTCGTAACTGGCTAACTATGTCCCAAATGGTCAATTGCAACGTCACAGATTTAAACTTCGTACCTAAACTCTCTAAGTACTTAGAAGTCATCTAAATGACGTTTCAGACCAAAATTGGTATTTGTTTTCGACAAAATTTAGCACAGTTAACAAATAAAGTATGCTGAACATAATGGTCACACCAAAATTTTGATTTTTTGTCACCTAAATGTCATTTTAGGCCAAAATTGGTCCGAAAATTAAAACTACTTCATTTTCGACAAAATTTGGCACAGTTAACAAATAAAGTATGCTGAACATGATGGTGACATCAAAACTTTGATTTTTTGTCACCTAAATGTCATTTTAGGCCAAAATTGGTCCGAAAATTAAAACTACTTTAATTTCGACAAAATTTGGCTCAGTTAATAAGAAAAGTATGCTGAACATGATGGTGACATCAAAATTTGGATTTCTTGTCACCTAAATGTCATTTTAGGCCAAAATTTGCCCAAAAATTAAAACTACTTTATTTTCGACAAAATTTGGCTCAGTTAACAAGAAAAGTATGCTGAACATGATGGTGACATCAAAATTTGGATTTTTTGTCACCTAAATGTCATTTTAGGCCAAAATTAGCCCAAAAATTAAAACTACTTTATTTTCGACAACATTTGGCACAGTTAACAAAAAAAGTATACTGAACATGATAGTGACATCAAAGTGTTAATTTTTTGAATTAAAAAAATGCCGTTTAAGACCATAAACGTTTCAATCGCGCGACTTTAACCATGAATGATAGGCTGTATTTTTTGTTAGCAGAAATTGTAGAATTGGGTCGCATTGTCGATGTTTCATAGTTGTGCATTTTTAATAGCGAGATAGTTTATGCAGCCTCGACCGATAACGAATCATTCAAATTCATTTCAAAACAATAACACAAATTTGATATTGCAAGCCAATTCATTTAAAAACTGACAAAAACACAAATTATTTTGATTTCACTTTTATTAAGAAGACAGCATAGATGGAGAGATAATGGGCAATGCAAAAGAAAACACTTTTGGACGAGACAAATTTATAGCAATCAGAAGGGAAAAGAAGAATATCTGCTTGCTGATTAAAGATTTGGAACTTTAGGATCACACCTGTTTTATCAACAATTTCAAATGACCCGTGGTATTTTCGAGAAACTGTTGACTCTTGTAGCACCAAGAATATTGCAATCGTCAGTGAGAAAAGAAGCAATTTGCTCCAGGAAACATTTGTTTGTTACGCCCTGTTTTTAGGTACTGGTGATGCGCAGACAACAATAGGTGTCAGGTACAGAATTATAGCAAAACATCAGTTTGCAGAAAAATAAAGGAAACAACAGAAGTGTTTTGTTTCTAGAAAAATATGAAAAATGCAGCTGTTATATTTTCATACCACAAACCCCAAAAGCGCCTTCAGTTTACAGGAATTTCATTTTGCGAATTTAGTGAATTATTCAACACCACACATTTAGAGAATTGAATTATGCACTTTTTCGGAATAACTCCTTTAAGAAACTAGCAAACCATTTCTCCCAATTTTAAAGCTGAGCGGCTTTTTTTTATTGATGAATTAAACAGTGATGCCTTAGACGCTAACAACCAAAGAATTTTAATGCTATTTAACAAAATATCTATAGCACATGAGTTTAATGACTTCCACTGTTGGTGCGGGTTATAATGTGGTGCGGGTTACGATAAGTTTTATATTTTCTGTCATTTATTGTGAAATTTAAAGTTTATACATTTACTGTTGCAAGCAAGTCAGGGTTTCCTGTTTTTTAAACAGAATCATTTGTGCGTTGTTTTTCGTTTATTTGTAGTAGTAACAACAGGCCTATCAATAAGGGGAGCCATTGCTCTTGCTCACGCAAAGGCTCACCCAATTCTGAGAAATGAGAAACTAGCTGAGCCATTAATTGCTCCCTCAATTCCACAAAAAGTTTTTCTGGCTGAGCAATATCAATTCATCTCACATGGAAATCAATAAATCAATGCTTTCTTTCTTATTATTTGTGGAAAAATAACCAAAATATATAAAAAAGGTAAAAAATAGTAAGATAAGATAATAAAAAAGATTTTGTAATAAAATATGCATTTATAAACTTATTCTATTTATTCAGATTGCTTGCCCAGTCTAAATTATTGTAACCTTGGGAGAGCGATTTATTTCTTAGGTGTTATTTTCTTATTGATAGGCTTTGCGCAGAATAAAACAAAGCAGACATTGCGCAACTCCGACAGTATATATGGTGGTCTGGGAAGAAAGTAGGTTACACAAAAGATAGCCAAACCTCTCAATGAAGAAAATAGTACCCACAGGATAAAACGCGTACATTAATATAACTGCATGCACGATCCTATACGTACAGTACCGCCTGCATGTAACTTTACATGTACGCGAGTTTTACGACGTCATGTAACGATCTCATGTCTACATAAAGAACCTTCACATATCTTTTGTTTACACACGAACTTAATTGCTTTCTATTGTTATCGTTGTGCGCGAGTCATAACAATAAGATTTGATGAATCCTTTTGTTGTCACATGTAACATGCATGTTATTGTTTGAAAGTGTTAAAGATCACGAAAGCTATTGAAAAATATTTCTTTAGAAAAAAGAACGAACATAACACTTAATATTTAAAAAAAACTATTGCTGCTACTTTTTAAAACTTTTAGTAATAATTCTTTATCATCGAAGCATATTTTTTAACATGCAAAACTTTTAAAAGGTATTTTTATAAAAAGCAACGTTTAACAGCGCAAACGGAAAAACCCTACTTTCATGACTTTTCCCTTCACGATAAGATTTCAAAAACAAATTAAATTTCAATACCGAAGAAAGAAAAATCTAAAAATCTAACTTTTGAGTTCACAATGAGTGTTTAAACGCGATCTAAAAAAGCGTTTCTATCACCGCTTTTCGTTCTTAAACTTTTAAAATGCGATCTAAAAAAGTTTTTCTATCGCCGTTCTTCGTTCTTAAACTTTTAAAATGCGATCTAAAAAAGCATTTCTATCGCCGCTTTTTGTTCTTAAATTTTTAAAATGCGATCTAAAAAAGCGTTTCTATCACCGCTCTTCGTTCTTAACTTTTTAAAACACAATCTAAAAAAGCGTTTCTATCGCCGCTTTTCGTTCTTAAATTTTTAAAATGCGATCTAAAAAAGCGTTTCTATCGCAATAGATAAATAAATCTTTGTTAAATTTTATTTTCTTTCGCTGATCTCTTGACGACTATAGCAATTAAATACAACAATGGGACACACGCAGTTCACATGAGCTAATTAAATTTTGCGAACAAGACATGAACTCTATTGTTTTCAACATGCAAAAATAGCTCATGTATTTAACAATAGGTTAACAATAACAACGAAAGTTCTGACGCTACCGAAAGCTCATGCGAAGGTGATAACTATCGCGTACATGTAAAGTTACACGCAGGCGGTACTGTACATAACCTTACTTCACCTACGTATTTTTTTTCACACAGTGAAATTGCTTTATATTTCTATTGATTGCCAGTGCTCCTATGACGACCTCTCTCCAAACACGATTTTGGAGTTCATTTTTTCTTTTGTGTTGAATGTAATTTTAATCTATTTATATCTTTGTTTGCTTTTGATAATAGAGCAGTATAGCAGGTATCATTTTTAGGTGTTATTGACATGTAGTTCACAACCTGGTGCCCAGGACTTCATATTATTCCTGTTGAAAATTTTGAAAAATGTTAAAATTAAATGTATAGATGATAATTTTCTTTTATCTTCGTTACCTTTAAGCAACAGGTGACCATTGAAAATATGAAAAATAAATTAAAAATACAATTAGACACATGCAACTATCTCCTCCACATTGCTGCAATTTATTTTATCATGCACACTGTGATTGTTGAGATATGAATGGATAAAAAAATTATATAAACATTAGAAAAGAATGTTCCATACATCGGTGTTACAGAAAATCCGTGATAATTATTATGTTGTTCATTTTTATGCCAAAAAACATACATAAAAAACAGAGATTTTACTTTAGGTTTAAATCTAACCTGATAGCGCAGGCTTTTTGTTTGTTTGTTTGTTTTGTGATGTATTTGGCATAATATCATCAAAATTAAAAATTAAAATAAATTAATTTCCATTATTATTTCGGCAATCAGAGACAAGGAAGTTAATATTGAGAGTCGCTAGTTCAGGCACTCAGTTCTCGTGTTTGGGGTTCACGAGTTTAAACGTCCCCCACTTGTCTCCGGCATGAATAAAAAAAATAATGACACATAACTAAAAAACAAACTAAAAAAGCAACCACACGCACGTGTTTTTAAAATGATTTGGGTAAGTAAAAATACACTGAATTTTTTTCTTAATACAATGCGGGTTATACAAAGGTGGGGGTAAGTAAAACACACTGATTGAAATTATATGCGGGTTATACGAAGGTGCGGGCTATCTGATAGCATCTGGTTTATGACTCCCAAAAAAGCTGACCTGCGAGTTATACGGTGTCTGGCTTGTAATAGAGGAGACTACCGTGGATATGACTGTTGCCGTAATTTTTGCTTTGTGTGATATCACATATTCTTAAATTCGCTTTAATTACATGCATTTTTGAAACAACCTTGCTAACCGTGTTAATTAAATGCCTTTTTCAAAATAATTTCATTGAACCGCGTTAATTTCATGACCGTTAATTTAATTTGCGTTAATTTCTTGAGTCGTTAATTCCATGGAATAAGGTACGACCTCTCAAGGCACGTGCATTCAAACTTTATTAATGCATAGATATGATATTATAAAGGTGAATTGATTAGCAGAAATTATTTTGCCAAAATCACACTCGTTTGCTCATTCCAGTCTCGTCTAGCTACATACTTGTCCCAGTCCTTTTAAATTTTTTTCAATGACCCAATAACTACTCCTCAGGACCCGGGAACTTGGTTTGCAATAAAATTTTCTGTGTAATCTTGTATAGGCCCTATATGTCAACTCACAAAATTTGATTGCAGACTGACATGCAGATCCCAAGTTGTGAGATCGTCAGCAAATAAATAAATGTACAATACATTAGGGGCCGTCGACAAACAGTTTTCGTCTCCATTAACGGCAAATTGGCCGTTAGGGGTGAGGGGGTAATACATCGTCCGTTAAAAATATAAAAATGGAGACGAATTTCACTTTCTCACCTTTTTTATATCTTTTAGGGAAAATGAAAAAAAATCAACAAATTAGAAAATGTTTCCACAGTAAAAATCCACCATAATCTAGAATTGGTTGTTAAAATAAGTCTCCACAAAGATTGTTCCGTAAAGCGCGGGGGTGGGGGAGGGGGGCAAAATTCTATTTAACGGCAAATTTGCCGTTAACGGAGACGAAAACTAACGTAGGGGAAATGGGCTTGCTGTTAAGGGGCAGGGGGAGGGGGTTGCGAGTCTAGCGGCCAATTTGTCATTAACGGAGATGAAAACTGTTTGTCTACGGCCCCTTATGCTAGGTACGATTTTCTACTGTGTGTCCAAAAATTAGCCTGCCCAATCTTAGGACAGTACTGGCAAATTTGCTTTTCGTTTATAAACCCCAAATATAAAAAAAAGTAATATGTGTGTCCAAAGATTAGGCAGTGTCCTAAGATTGGGCAGGACAGATACATGGACTATTGACGCAAGACATGTATATAAGTGTGGTGCGTGATAATAATAATAATAATAATAAATATTTAAAGTGGCTAGCCCAGAAAATCACAAAAACCTATAGTTAGTGGATTGTTTCCACTGGGGGCCACTAGAACAAAAAAGAAACAAAAAATGATAAACCTTAGACTGCCTCAGCTCAATCAAACATAGTAACATTTATAATCTGTGAAAATTGAAAAGAAAAAGAATAAAAAACAAAAATTAAAAAGTTAAAAAGTGATCTCCATTAGAATTTGCCAAATACATTAGAGATGGAAGTCTTAAACGAAAGCAGACTTCCATCACAGGTCACTTGGTCTGGAAGATTATTCCACACTTTTGCAGCTCTAAATGGGAAGGCTTTTTTGCCAAATTCCGTGTTGACCAAGGGAAGTGTGAACCTGTTTTTTGAAGCTCCTCTTGTTTCATGATTATGACAGTTTTTTGTCAAAAGTAATTTTGAGCGCATGTAATCAGGAGCAATGTGATTCATGGCTTTGAAAACTAATATGGCATCGTTTTTGATGAGTAAATTATTCATTGAATATTCCCTCTCTTTCCCAAGAAAGGTACGGACACATTTTAATCGTTTTTCTAGTTTTCCCAATCTACCTTGGGTGGCACAAGCCCATGCCGAGGAGCAGTAGTTGAAATATGGCATGACAAGTGCATTAATTAAAAGGTTTTTTGTGTGAGGTGTTAAACAGGATGCAATGGTTCTAATTTTAGAATATTTAATTAGTATTTTTCTATTTATGTCATTAATGTGCTTTTCCCATTGCATTTTTTGATCAAAAGATATTTAACTTTTTCGCTC
This sequence comes from Hydractinia echinata, assembly GCA_030067915.1. Classification (NCBI taxonomy): domain Eukaryota; kingdom Metazoa; phylum Cnidaria; class Hydrozoa; order Anthoathecata; family Hydractiniidae; genus Hydractinia; species Hydractinia echinata. The sequence goes on from JASGCC010000060.1 coordinate 570,528, forward strand.
CTCTTCAAAGGAATACCCATATAGTTGATAGTTTTGTTCTCAACTTTTTTTAACTGGCTGTGGTTGCCGAAAAAGATTGTTTCAGTTTTGTCCGTATTAATAGTCATTTTGTTATTATTCAGCCAGAGGTCGACTTGCGAAAGTTCTAACTCGACCTGGGAGACAAGGGTATCCAAGTTTTTATGAGACAAAATAATTATTGTATCATCTGCATATAGATGGTGGTAGTTTGAATTGATGACAGATTTTAAGTCATCAATATACAAAAGAAAGAGCAGGGGCCCCAACACAGATCCCTGCGGCACCCCAAAAGCGTCTTCATGAAGCAGATCTGATCCTGTGTCGTTTACAAGAGTCAGCTGCATTCGGCCCGTTAAGTAGGACTCGAACCAGTCAAAGGCAGCATCTCTGATGCCAAAACACCATAGTTTTTTTAACAAAATTTTATGATCAACAGTGTCAAAAGCTTTTTTAAGGTCAATGAGCACAGCACAAACAAAGTTATGTTGGTCGAGCTCAGTAAGAATAAAATCAGAGACATCGACTACTGCAGTTTCTGTGGAAAAGAGTTTTCGAAATCCGGACTGTCTGTCATTCAGGAAGTTGTGCTCCGAAATAAAATGAGACATTTGCTCATGCACTAACTTTTCAAAAATTTTCATAGGAATTGGCAAAATGGAATTATTGCCATTTTCAAAAATAGGCGAGACCCTTTTAGTCTTCCAACATTTAGGTACATAACCAGTAAATAAAGATTTGTTGAAAAGACTTGATAAATAAATACTTAAAACTGACGAACCTGCTTTTAGCAGTCGTGAACCAATTCCGTCCAAGCCTGTAGCTTTATTAAGTTTTAGTGAACTAATTATTTTCTCGACACTTTTGGTCTCAATACGAGCCCACCGAAAATCGTGTCTGCTAACAGGTGGATTAACATTAGTAGTATCAGAAGAAAATTTAGAGGCTAGTTTGGCACCAACACTGACAAAAAATGAATTGAATGTGTTGGAAATTTCTTTTGGGTGAGAAGTTTCTGTACCATCGTTTTGGACTACTCGTTTTATCGAGGTAGTATTGCCTGACTTATCAGGAACCAGTTTTTTTAGGGTTTTCCAAAGTTGTTTTGGCCGTTTTTGAAAGTCCTGCAAAACGTCATTATAGTACTCGTTTTTGAGTCGATTTTTGAGACCTATTACCTGGTTCCTTTTTTGTTTGAAAGCTTCCCAGTCTATAATGGATTTTGTTTTTGATGCTTTCCGTTTCAAGAAGTCTCTTTCTTTGATGGCTATTATTACTTCATCAGTGACCCATGCCTCAACACGGCCAGAAAATCTATGTGTTTTGAAAGGGGCATGTTTGTCAGCCACTGATTTAACATTTTTATTCAGTTTCTCACATGCTTCATCAAGGTCATCATAATTATTAAAATATGACCAGTCTAAATTCCTGAGGTCCTTCAGAAAAGCCTCTTCACTGAAGTTCTTGTAGCTACGAATCTTGCATGTTTTAGGTTCAAATTTTGGCCTTTTGAATTTTCTGATCACATAAACTAAATTGTGATCACTGATGCCTCTAAATCCATGACACCAGTTTTAGAAATACAAGAACTGTTAGAAAGTATCAAGTCTATAAGAGTGCTACTATTTTCAGTAACACGAGTTGGCTCCGTAATATGTTGTTTTAGGAAAAGAGTGGAGCATAATTCCTTTATTTTGGAGGAAAGAGCATATTTTGAAAGCATGTGGCATGTGGCTCATACACGAAACACTTTGAGCACCTTGTATCCTACTTTTAAACATAACCTTAGCTTAATTTGTGAAAAATAATAAGACTTACATTGTTTCTTTTTAGCCTTGTACGAGAATTAGGGCTTAGAGGAGAGCGGACCGGCGTGGCGTCAAATAAAAACCTTTTGGCATTTCCACTGCCACCACCACCCCCGGCCATTTTTCTCCAATGTGTACATTTTGCAATCCGAATTTCCGATTGGAGTTAAGTCTCATCTTCACTAGACGATTTTAACAACGATAACAATTCTTCAGGGCGCACATTTGTTAAAGAGAAAAAGTCTGCAAATATCAGCGGACAAGAAGCATAAGATTTTATATGTTTACCAGAGGAATGTAATGATTTTTTTAGTTCAGCAGGCCATTTTTTGTGCATTTATTCGCGGTTCTTCACTTTGGTTTCGTCACGATTTTTAGAGTCGTCAGAAAAAATCGTCGTGTAAGTCGTCTAGATACTTCAGCGCGGGAATAAATGCAAAAACGAAAGTATTGTGGCTAGCTGTTTTAAGATGATAAGGTAAGGTAGCATCTGTGGTGAAAGATAGATAGATGTGCATATTTTACATGGCTAGCCTCACAAATATCGAGGGATATACCCTGTCTATTATTTCCAGGAGGGGCCATGGCTTAGATGGAGAGTCCTAGAGTATTTAATGCTCATTTTGAGCTACGCAGACCCAATTAGGGCCCGCGCTCTAATAGACAACTCCCGGCGATTAAACACACGCTTCCTGCATTTAAAAGCTGTTAAATAATGACTAGCTTGCATTGGAGGCATTTACTAGCAGCAGCTTTATTATTATTAGCCCCTCCTTCAATTATTATTCTTACTGTCCTTCCTTTCCCCTTTGGTGCATGCGGACAGTTTTCTATATTTACATTTCAGTGGTCTCTATAAAATTCGTTTTGCAAGCAAAAAGATGTGAACACTAAGTAAAGCAAGGTTATTTCAAGCCTTCTTTATATAGCTACATGAATCAAGAAATTTCCTAATTTTAAAATAGAATTCTCGCAGACGCGTTGATATTGTTATGTTCTGCCTGCTGGATTATAAACACTACCCAGATTATATACGGCAGCTTGCCCTGTTTATAAACAGGGCAGAAAATACATAATCAGGGCAACATAATCAGGACAGGATGGCTTATGTACAACATTTAAAAAATATTATTTGGCACATATAAAACGAACATAATCAGGGCAGGCCGGCTTATGTACAACACTTTTATGTTATTCCTCACTTATAGAACGAACATAATTGGGGCTGACCAGCTTTTATATCATTCGTGACAAACAAATATATAGCCCTGGTGGCAACTAAATTTTGAGATTCGCAATTTACATTGAGACTTTTTTCTTTCACCATGCCTAGTTTTCATTGTTGTTCTATCAGCATTCATAATGTGGTCACCACGACATAATCAGGATAAAAAAACAATCGGGCCATGCTTACATAATTATAAACAGGCCGTTTTCGCAACCTGGACAGAACAGTTCCGTGCTCACATTCTGAAGTTTTGCCAAATAAACAGCATGCTTCCCAGTTCATAATGACAGTTGTAATAACAAATAGTCTGTATACTGGCTTGTGATTGGCTTAAACAGTATCACATAGAAACGCGTCCGTGAGAAAAGTTAAAAGTCAAAATTTCAGTTGCTATTTATTTATGCTCAACCTGTATTTTGGCATCAACCACGTGAGTTTTCACAAAACGACCAGAGAACCAGCAGTAGGGTGACAGAACGAGCACTCCGAATAATTACGACTAGTCAAGAAGCCCCTGAAGAAATCCACTGAGGCAGAAAAAAACGAAAAAAAAACTGTCATTTGAATTTTGATGACAAAAGCAACGACCTGTCAATTTTTTGGAATTTGTGTATAGCTTGAAACGCTGATCAAGAAAGTGTAGCTATAGAATCGGTACTTTTGACGAACTGTTGAAGAGATATCAGGGTTTAAAGATATTTTGTTGATTTCATTAAGGGATCATCTACAAATTCTGTGCCAATTCGGCTCGTCAAAATTGTCTCCGTGGTTGAATAACATTTGTCTGTTTGATTTCATACGAGACGATTGCTAGAAAAAATCGGCTGAAATCGAATTTTTTCGTCATAGACCTGTGAAAATTGCAACGCAGAGTTATTAGCTATGCTAGCTTTTAATTTTTTCGTAAACTATACTGTAGAATTGATTTTACGCATGTATAGTTCACGGAAGTATAGTTTTGTTTTTAATAGCAGCGGAAAACGGTTTGCTTTTATCCTCTTTTCACTGACGTGAATCGTACGCCGGCGTAAAATTTTGTTTGCCGAAGTGCACTCCCCTTCGTCCCTTATGATGCTTCTAACGCGTTCTAGGCGAAGTGAAAGTTCACGCCCGCGTAAAAATAGCAGAAAATTACGTGTAAACACAACTTTTTTTCTTCCCATACGTATAATGGGAAAACATACTCTTTCTGCATAGGTGAAGTGAAATTCACTTCGGTTAATAATTTACTTCAGCATATGTTTGATACGTGTAACCTTTCTCTTTGGCTAAAGATTGCTGGCGGGAGTCAGATATCTTCAGTTCTCTTTTTTAAGTTTTTGGTGGAACACACGCGTTAATCAAATGTTTATATCTCTTGCTTGCAATGGTCTTTTGCCGAGGAGTACCATTAAACATTGGATTGTGTTCTTGTTAATGGATATTCATAATGTATTTTTGACGTGGTCGGAGATGTTTTTTAAACTGACCCCATTCGTGTACATGACGTCGTCACGTCGTCGTAAATGTGCTTCTGCCGAATTTTGTTCAATGAACGATCATATGCAAGGTACGATATCCGGATGCAGGTGTTCTGTAGCTGGTCTGCCAACCCTTTTTTTGAAGCTAAAACAAACAATTTTATTTACATGCACACCTTATTATATTAGAAACTATAGTATAAGAGCGTGAGTCTGAATTTGGCTAGGAATTAAGAACACCTTTAAGAACAACTTTACAAATATGCTGAGCCTCAGCCACGTTTTCAAGCTTTTTGACAAAGTTACGGTCAGGTTCTTTTTTCTGTTTATAAAAATATACAATGTTCTTAGCATGCTCTAGAGTTTTGGAGCTCTAAAGACAATTTCCAAACTCTCTCTATAACACAATCCTGGGGATATTTTCTCTTTTATTTTAAAAGTTATTTTAATCTGTTTACATCCGTCCAATCATATTCAGTACATTGAAATGATTTGCTTATTATAATAAAGCAGTATGGCAGGTATCTTTTTTCGTTGTTATTGACATGTATTTCACAACCTAGTGCCCAGGACTTAATTATTAATTGATGTTAAAAGTTTCAAAAAAATGTTATACAATTAAATGTTGATGTTTTTATTTTATTTCTTTTCTTTTTTTCTTTTCGCTACTTAGCAACAGGTGGCCACTCATAATAAATATATATTTACAAAAAAATATAATAATAAGGGACATGTGACTACAGTACAGTCTGAATGTAATCTACCGCGGACGCGAAACTCGCATGAATAGTTACACAGAACAATAACATTGCGATAGCTTTTGTTTTTTTAAGAAAATAATTGCCTCACTGATAAACAATGACCCCACGCGATCGATTGTTTAATCACAATAGGTTGCAAGATCAATTTTAGCAATCTATTTTGCGCGAACTCTTTTGAAATTTTTAATAGCAGTAATTAAATATAAAAGTTATCTCCACGAAGGATCATGTGTCCCACGATTATTTTTGCGAGCTCCACGATTTTTATAGCCAGTATAATTTAATTTTTTTTCTTTTCAAAAAAGTCTTTCATTAAAGTTAATTTGTTTGTGTCAGGTTTTATCAAGTTAAAAAAGCATATTCGTATTTTTTGCTTGGTGTATACTTTTTCGTCATGGACGCGATTGTATTTTTACGAAATGTCATTTGTCTAGAAAAGTTAAATTTGTCTGCGGCGATAGAAATGCTTTTTTAGATTGCATTTTAAAAGTTTAAAAACAAAAAGCGACGATAGAAATGTTTTTTTAGATCGCATTTTAAAAGTTTATAAACCAAAAGCGGTGATAGAAATGTTTTTTTAGATCGCATTTTAAAAGTTTATAAACGAAAAGCGGCGATAGAAATGTTTTTTTAAGATCGCATTTTAAAAGTTTAAAATCGAATAGCGGCGATAGAAATGCTCTTTTAGATTGCATTTTAAAAGTTTATAAACGAAAAGGGGCGATAGAAATGTTTTTTTAAATCGCATTTTAAAAGTTTAAAAACGAAAAGCAGCGATAGAAATGTTTTTTAAGATCAAATTTTAAACGAAAAGCGGCATTTAATAGTTGTGAACAATGCTTCTTGTATGTTTCTTAAATTAAACGCGCTGGAATCTTTTTAAGTAATTAAATCAACAATACATTATCGCGCAATGTATTATAAAACTTCGCGAAAGATTTTTATTATTTAATTACTTCACGCTAATACTTAAGGGAATAGCTTATCAATACATTTACACAATGCATTACAAGAAATATAATTGCTCTGATATTTCTTCGCGTGCGCATTGTTTTTTAACACGCAAATATAAACTCGCAAAACCCATAAGGGATTTAATTATAACAAAAGACAAACGACTGCCGTCCTCCACGCAAAGGTGTGATATTAGCGTGTACACGGTAGATTACATTCAGACTGTACTGTATATCCTCTCCATTGCTGCAAGTCATTTGATCATACAAACTATGATTGCTGAGATATAAATGGATAGCAAAATAACAAAGAAATTATAAAAGAACCTTTCGTACTTCGTTGTTACAGACGCTCCGTTAATATTCAAGAGAAATATAAGTGAATTTTGTTCGATGACAAACATAACAAATTTATTTGAAACAGAGATTCCAAAGTTTTTAAAACAATACAACTCTCATTTATATATTAAATTTTAACAAAGATAATGCGAATTTTACACATATAATTCCTACGAAATCAACAGGACATTTTGAGTGAAAAATTTTCTTACCACTTCCAATTAGCTGCTGGATAGATTCCACAGTATCTTCCTCTTCGTCTTCTGAGTCGTCAGCGAATAACCATTCTAGACCGCTTCCGCTATCACTATCGCTTGTATTATCAGTCATGATGTTTTTTTATAAAAAAAAAGAAGCAAATTATTAACAAACTAGTCGATTAACAAATGAAATCGTTAACGAACGAAAATAATAATTTTTTTCCTTTCGCATACAGTCCAACAACAAAAACATTTGAAATTTTATTCTTTATAAAAGATTAAATTCGGCTCAGAACAATCGTCAAATCGTCCCGACATCGGCTCATTTCGTCTCGCATTATTTTTTTAAATTTAAGCTGATTTAAAAAAAATCGTCTTGAGTATCAACTTGAGACGAATTAAATCGTCTAAAAGAACAGTAAAATTCGTTAAGGGAGACGAATTAATTCGTGCCAATTCGGTTATATTGGGAGACAGAATTTGTAGATGGTCCCTAACCCATCTGTTCCAGAATAAGTGGGTTGACTAGGAAATTAGTCCCAGGTGTGATGTCAATCTTTGTAATTACGTAAATTTAATATAGCCAATAAACAAATTAAATTGCCGACAGCGAGTAATTACTGTTGATAGCTTATATATAGATTTTAAAAGTACATTGGCGAATTACAAAAATGCTGATAATGAAAAGAAAGTTCCAGCTAAAAAAACAACACTTCCTCAACAATACTAGTTGTCCACAAATTATTGAAATTGCTACAAAATCAAAGATTAAAAAAGTCAGGAGACGTTTTAATCAGTGGACACCAAACACTGAATGATTTTTCACCCATATTCCTTTGACCGAAATTAAATTAACATTTTCTCACAAGTTTATTTATTTGATTTGTTTTCGCTTGTGGCTGCATTCAAATAAATTAAATGTTGCTAATAAATACAACGACATTTAAGTAGCTAGTACAGAGATAATTTCGTTTTTTATTAATGTAAGCTTATTTGTCATTTAATTTTTATTATTTACGTTTTTTTGTGAAAGTTATAAAATAGGTTTATTGAAATTACAGCAGAAAAGGATGCATAAATTTTTTACTTTCAAACGCTCAGGCAAATAAATTTGCACAAGCTCTGATCACACCTGGATCACTTACGCAAAAGAATTTACGTGTGTGATTTCAATAGCGTATCCAGAGGGTTTTAGACGCCGGTATACCGGTTTGGGCACCCAAACTAAGTGCCCAAATTATTAAAAAGTGGTTGAAAAAAGGTTTTCTTATTTAATCCATAAAAGAAAAAACCTTTACTGTAATCATTTAACGGCGTAGAAATCACAATAAGCTTGAATAAACTCTTTTCAGCATGCTAATGTCTCGAAACATTGCGATTTATTTTATATATAAGAGAGAAAGGAATACTGTAGTTTGTCTGTAAAAAGAAACTGTGTTTCTCGGTGGTCGAAGCTCTCCCATGTTCTTGCAATTTTATTAGCTTGCATGGGTGCGCACTTCCTCGTAGTTGAGTTGGATTACGTGGACTGGTTTAGCATTGCGCTGGCCTCTCGGAGTGTCAGGTTCCTATGGCAAAGTACCAAATGGGGCCGCCAGTTCAATCGCAATCCAACAAAATACAGCAGAGCTTGGAGTGTTAGCATGTAGCATCGATACTGACTCTAACTACGAGTCAGTCATATAAACCTTGTAGTATACATTCAATGTTAAACACGTTTAAATAGTGACATTTTTTGAATCTTAAAGTCAGAATACACGTTTTAATTCGCTCACAAGAATGTGATTTTAGCCAAAAAATTCTCAAGTTTTCCAGGGCTATTTTTAACATTTACCATATCATAACTCTGTATTAAAAACAAGTAATTAGACTTAATACCTTCATTATGGACTATACACCAAAGTCATCTGAATTTATAAAATTATAAAAGTGGTAAAAAAATGTTCTATTTATAAAGATGCTATCTGCTGTCGCATGGCATGAACTATTTTAATATGACGAAATAGATTAGGGATCCCAATTTGTAACCCCTTAATTTTATTATTGAGTGCTGAACCAGCCCCATCTTTTTAGATTTTTTAGATCAAACAAACAGTATTTATGCAAGGTAGAATATGGCGAACTACAATGATGCACATCGGCTATTCCTACAAATTTTTATTTCCAGAAAGTTAATGTTAACTGATGACGCTTCCAAGTTATATTTGAAAGTAGGAGAGCAAGTTGAAGGTGCGCCTACAGCTTATTTACCATATGTTCACAATGTATAGTACAGATACAAGAATAAGGGAATGATTTTCTTAAAAAGGTTGGTCCTTAAAAATCCTGAAAAAATTACCTTTTCTACAAAATTAATGAAGCACAAAATTAAAGATTACAAAATTAACATGAAGGATATTAATGTGAATGCCTGTAATAACTTACAAAAAAGAATTTATTTAACTTTTAAATTTAGCTCAATGGACTTACGAAAAGCTTCAATATAATTCGAATCAGGAAATTAGGAGTTTATCTCTTTCTTGAGAATAGGTTCATTGACAAAACAATATCCAACCTCTAGCCAGAAAGTAGGTATAATTCCTGGAATAAGTTAGTCCTGGAAAACCCCCGAAGTTTCAACAACCTTTTTATGATGTTCTGAAATGATGTCCTAATAATCATGCTTAGCTAAATTCATGCATTTTTTTATAGGTGCGTAATTTACAAAGCTAACAGAAAGACTTTTCTCAAAAAGAACTTTACAAACTAAGTGTATAATTTTTTTTTGAAATTTTGTAATTCCTGGGAATTTTTTGCATTTTCAGTTGTTTTTTCCTAGCAACTTACATTTTTTGCCTTAAAAGTCTCCTACAATAGACATATTTGGTTCAAAATATAAAAGCCAAATAAATGTTGCTTCGTGATAAGGATGCACACATAAATGTTTGGGATATTTATGACGGGTGAACCTGTAGAATTTTCAAAAAGCTAACAACTGGTACTAAAAAATGTCGAGAACAAAGGTCTGGAATGTCTTAAAATTTAGTTTTAAATTTTCTGTGGTTACCTTGCAAAAAAACAAGTAGTGTATTAGAAGGTGCTGTGACATGTAATTTACCTGATTTAATTTTTAAAAAAAAGTCAAATTTTAAAAGACCATCTTGTTGATTAACATTTATATTTTGATGCATGTTTTATTGTTATAGTTGACACTCCTCCGGACGAGTTTTTTAGTTTTGTTAAAACGATAAACAAGAAATTAGAACCACTTTTGATGGAGTTAAGACAAGGAAGAGCTGAAGAATCTGGAGAAATGTTTTATGCACTGGTTAGTGAGATTAAAATTTCTTCAATTAATTTTTGAGACCAAACACTGTATATATATATATATGTATTTGTAATGGCATCATTCTTTGAGGGTGCTACCTCGAAGGTGTTAAACCGTGTAGTTACAAAATTTCAGAATTTCTACAATTTGCCAGAAAATTTGTTCAATTAAATTTTATACCTGCAAAAATACAAAAATATTTTTTGCATTCCTCCTCCTATTTGTTAAGAAATGCACACTAAAAATGCCAAAACTTACCAATGCAGATTAAGAATGGAAAACATGTAAAAGTAGGTAACACCTGAAATACTTGTACATTTTCTTCTCAAGTAAAAGTCTGTGATATCACAAATCTTTAAGGAATTTTAACTTTTTAACATGTAGCATTAGTGTTGTTAAAACTGATAATATTGTTTTAGGTTAACTGCTATGAAGATGAGCATTCGAAGCTTGCAACAAATTTTTTGCCGCAAGAAATTGATTACATAAAGAAAGTAGTAAGTAATCATCATGCAGTTCGCATCCTGTCTAATTCCTAAAATTAAAGGGAACCCAAGATATATAATGATGTTGAACTTATATTATGGAGCTTAAAAAGTTGATTAACAAGTCTTTTAATTTTTTAAAAAGCTCTTTTTGTTCTCCAGATAATTCATATTTAAAGAATTTCAAATTTAATTATGCTGCATAAATTATGATGTCATATTTAAGTAATTTTAGACCTGTTAAGGGATGTGCATTTAAACTTTATTAATACATAGCAATACGTAGCAATCTTTTATTTAAATACATAGTATTTAAGTAAAAGTATTGACAAAATAATTTTACAAAATATCGTGAAATATTCTGCCACAATAAAAAAAGAAACTGTTTTCACTCTCCAAAGCGCAGAAATTTTAATGCTATATTTTTTCACTTCTATACTTTGGGAACTTTAAAGGTATTAGTGTTTACAAGAAAAGTTCAATTTTAGTTTATTTATTATAATTAACCAGACAAGATAATAATAAATAATTAACCAGTTTTTCTTGATGGTGTTTACAAGGGAATTGATACTTACCTAAAGTTATAAACATTATAAACAACAGAACACCTAAATCCTTCTAAAACGATTAAGCAACAGCCCAGTCTGATTGGGTAAATTAAAAGGAGGCAAAGCAGGAATTATTTCAGACATTTTAACATTTCAGCCATTTTATCAAGACATTTCTTGTTTTATGTTATGGAAATTAAAGTTTGATTTCAATTGGTGCACTAGCTTAATGAAGCAAGCAGGTGAATTCAGTCTTCCCAAATAGATAGCCAACTAGCAAGAGAAGTATAAACAAAAATTGAGTTTGTAAAAGAGAAACTGATTCAACTTCAAGCCAAAGATAAAATTTTAAGCGAATGATTTGAAGACCAGTATTGTTGTTAAATATTTAAAACTTTTTATTAGTATTATGCGATCACTGTTATGAAATCATTATTTCCTCAAAAAGTACAGAACAGCTATTTATTTTTTAACGATCATTCGAAATCTGGTATCTTGGGATAAAATTCGCGGATTTCGCGGATCTTGGCCTAATCCGCAAACTTAAGTCTCCGCGAAAATCTGAATAGTAGCCATCCGAGAAAATTTGTCCCCGCGAAATTTTTGAATAATTGTTTGATTCGCGAAATTTATATGAGAATATTTCCATGGTCGAAATCTCCACTTCCACAAGCTTACCTCTAGTCATCGATTACAAAAAAAGCATCTGCTTTTTGTAAATTCATTTTTTTGGAGATTTTTCGGCAATAGATTTGGTTGTTTGTCACTAAAATTAACCGAGAGCTAATTTTGCCAGTTTAAAAAAATAGTCAAAAATGTCGAAGCGCGGAATTAAGTCCCCGCGAAATATTACAATATTGCTCATCCGCGAAATGCTCGATTTTCGCGGATGAGCTCAACCGCGAAATTTAATCCCCGTGAAAATTTATCACAATAAAGTAATAGGTATGGAGACACAAATGTTTTTTACCTAGATTGAGCTTATCGTGCTATCTGATGAAGGTGTAGTGTCTTCAATCGATTTAATCAATGCTGGTCATGATTTACCCAAACGAATTACGACACACGCAGCAGAAGTAAAGTGATTTCACCTCTATAAAATGTTTTTATTTATCTTGTTAACAACCTGTAAATATTTTTTCTTTGTTTTTTTTTAAGGAAATTTTGAATCAGCTTTCTTCAGATAGATGGCTTGCTGAGGTAATTTTTCGGATTTTTTTTTAAATGGATTGTTTCTCTTCTAGAAGACAAAATAAGGAGAGAAAATTAGTGTAAAGTTGCAGACTCCCAAATCAAAGTTTGATCAAAAAGGTGAAATGTAATGAAATCTAAAAAATTACCCTATAGTTGTTTAAAATATGTGAAGTAGTAAAATATGGTGTGGCTGGGTTTATAGCAGTTTTGTGTCAGAGAGTTTTAATGAACGCATAAGCGGAACACGCCCCAAAAAGTGTTACCAAAAAAGGATTACAGCCAGTATTTTTATAAAATATTTTTTTTTGTATACATCGTGGAGCTTCGTTAATTTTTTATTAGTACAAAATTTCAAATATTATTTATCCTTGGTGTTATTGTTGTAAATATTTCTCTGTTTCAGCATCATGGCAAAATATCACTGGGAGCGAGAGCTGTCATTGAATTGGGCCAGTACTTAAAAATGAAATTTAAAGACCACATAAACGAATGTACTCTATGTCACGATTTTGTCATATCGGTATGTCCCTTGTCAATTGTCATGGATTTGATCACTTAGCAAGGCCTTAGTTGCAAAGACCTATTCTTCGTGATCTTAACTGGCTGTCAAATTTTAAACACTTTCAAGGTTTTCCAGAAGGTTTTTTCTTCATGTTTGGCTGTTTTTCAAGGTTTTGTTTAAATTTCTGCAAAGGAACGAAATGTTACATTGTCAAACACATCTATCTATGGGAAGAAAATTAACTAGAGGGAAATGTTTAAGGGAATATTTCAGACTGCTTTAATGCTGAAATATTTGTAAGAAGAAATTTTTGCGAGTTAAGCCATTTGCAGATATTCAAATTTTTAAACGTAAACATATCAAGATGATTTTGGAGAAAAATATACTTTTTTCAACAATGATAATTTTTTTAATAAACTTTTAACATAGCTTACAAGTAGGTTTTTGCAGGATTTGCGAATTAGCCAATAAAAATTTTCATATCAACTAAATGCAAAATTAAATATGTTTCTTTAAAATGGCTCTATATTTTGTAGTCTTCACGTATGTGTTTGTTTTCACACCAGGGTGACATGTGTATTAATTGCGGTATCAAGATTCACAAGTATTGTGCAGCTACTAACTTCACAAATATGTAAGAGTTTCTTACTTTATGACCTCTTTTCTTAATGTTCAAATCTCTGTGTTTATTGTCATATTATTTCACTTAGACATGCTTCGAAACGGAAATGTCCTTCGTGCAAAGAAGTGTGGGAGAATAATCTTATGAAGTTACCAAAAAGTAGGGACAGTGGTGCTGCCGGACAAGGTATTGCGTTTTGTTTCTCTCGTATACAGGAAGGGCGGATGATCGCGCGTTTACGTAAATAATTGTTATATCAGATTCGAAAGTCAAGCTTGTCTGCCTTTTGTCGTTTGTAAATTTACGCGCCCCGCTACACTTCGTCATGAACAATTTGCCTTTAGTATCCCTTTTACGTGTAATGTTTTCGTTAAAATATCCAACACGATATTATGTTGCATTTTGCAACTTTTTTTTATCACCTGCAGAGAATTAATGCAAGGTATTATTGTACAAGATTTTCGTGAGTTTTTTGTAAAAATTCGCGACATTTTCTGTCTCCTATTAAAAAAGGTACATCGAAGTTCTTGCAAAATATAATTCCCTGTGAAACATGACGCGATTGTCAAGAAAATTGTTATTGCAATATTATGACATTTTACGGAACAATTTTTCTCGAATAGGTTTATTTTGCGAAGTGTGAAACTTTTTGCGATTAAAATGTCTCATCAAATGCGAAACTAATGTTTGTAATTGAAAAAATTTTTTATGGGAAATTATAATTAAATTTTGCAATTTGAATATTTTCAAAGCAAAGTCGTGTTCCTGCGCAACATAAAACTAAGAAGTAAAAGTGCAATATATTATTTTAAAGTCTGCTTTGTTATTGTTGTCTTAACTTCAAACCTTTTTACAATTTAACAGATTTTTAAAATTATGGCGGAACTGATTTTTGCAAGAAATCAACTTTTGTCCATTTCAGTCAATTGCCAAATTGAATTTACGCCAAAGTTTTAAAGGTTTTAACACCGTTGGTTTGGGCATTGATTATGTAGACCTCAAATTTTTAAATTCAGGAAATGTTTTTTGTGCCCCAAGGCTGTTTTCCATTTCAAGAAAATTTTGCGCGGAACGGACAGGAACAGAAAAGCTTTTGAGCATGCGTACTTTAAATGTTTACATCATGTGATTGGAAAAATCGTTCCGTCAGGGAAAAGTAGAATCGAGTTCAACTTTTTCTTCGTGTTTTGTGCGGAAACGAAAGGTAGAAAATTACTTAGCCAATCGGATTAATCTATTTCGTGGGAATCGCGCAAAGTGTGTTTACTTTCTGTATTTAAATTTCCTGTTCTGTTCTCCCCCGTTCTGTTCCGCGGAAAATTTTCCCGAAGTGGAAAACAGCCTTTACAAAGCTTTTTGTAGACGGTGAACATTTGGTATTTATTTTTAGCGGCAACAGTTAGGGAAGTAGAGGTGGTACCTGCAGCTTCTTCGAAAACTTCCAAGAGAGCAAGACGGTCCAGGTGATCTGTTGGAAATTTTGGAATGTCTTTTCTAACGTATATATATATTTCATGTAAATAGATTTTTGTATCATAACTTTCTTCTGTTTTCATTTGGTGCAACTTTTTTTAAAGGCGAACTGCGCACGGCATAGCTGCGGAATAAAAGTTCATGATGACTGTGTTGATTTTAAAGACCAGACCGACTGGCATAGTCAGCTCTGTAATAAAACGTGCAGAAATTTATCAGTTACGTGTTTTGTTATTTTAATGACGCATGCGCACTAGTTGCTTTTTGGTTAGTGATCTAGACTCAGCAAGAAATGCTTGCTTCGGATTTGTATTATTTTATTAGTAGAGAAATACTATTTAAAATAAGAAAACCTGTCGGTTTGGACACAATTCAATCTTAGAAATCAACCAAAACACGGTCAAAAAATCTGACAAGTAGTACTTGTACAGGTATACGAAATAGATTTCATAAGAAGAAGAATTAAAAATCCAATAACACATTTTTTTATGCTATTTTTTTACAAATAAACATATCACTGATGAAATGCTAAATGCGACACTTGACTGATAGCCTTGTGGTAGAGTGTTCGCTTCCAGTGCGGAAGCTCTTGGGTTCAAACCCCGACGAGTCATGCCAGAGACTATAAAAGTGTGAATCTATCCTTCACGTTCAGCATGAGAATAGGATTTTTATTTTGGGCGGTTGTGCTTGCACGCCTTCCGTAGCTAAAATTGGAGCTTTAAATACTCTTCGCGGGACCCTAATTGATAACAGTTCTATTAGGAACTGAAGAGGCTATCCTGGGTAAATAATAATAATAATAATGGAATAAACGAACCTCCAAACAGAGATGGTTAGAACAAATTGTAAAACAGTCAAAATAGCACGAAGTTTATTTCGAACTTTATTATAGCAGATGTAGAAATTCAGTTTAACAGAATTCGGAGTCTTTAAGATCAATTTAAAAAAAATCAATAAATATGGAATTTACCCTAATGGTCCTGCTTTCTCTGCATTACTAGTTGGGCGCGAAAGTGCAGATATAAAATTCAATCACAACTTGTTTAATTGTACAATATAAATATGTAACGTTAAAGGTTCCAATACTGCCATGTGCCCACAAAGACGTATCTCAACATCAAATCGTAAGATAGAAAACCATGGATGCATTTGTTTTTTAATGAAATGCAACCAAAAACGATGACATCAACATACATATTAAATCTAGGCCATTTTCCCGCTCTTTACGAACTATAACTCTTTAAGGCAACAAGTAAATTAGACATATAATACCATGTTTTCATCCGATTTTTTTTTTCCTCAAAAACTGAACATAAAATTTGATGCATGACTTGTTTTTAATAAGAAACACGTTGGTACTTTTAAATGCTAACTCACAAAATATTGAGTCAGTGGAAAGTATAATGATCAATCGTCAGGTCTCTTGCTAAAAAGCACTTTAAAGGTATCGACTAGAGGTTTTAACAGTAAAAGTACGCTTCTTTCAGGAAATAGTGCAGTTTCGGACAAACTGCGCCCAAAGTAAACAACGCCCGATTTTTTGCACCCAACGTGCATAAATATTCTTGCGAAATGAACAACAATATGTCAGATGAACAATAATTTATATGGAATCAATATATTACAACATGTTTCATAAAAAAGACATCATTATACATAAACAATAAAAGCTGGGGTCGCAGCTTTTTATCACGTGACTACTGGTTCTTCTTCAATGATGTCATCTCCTTTGTCTAAAAAGGCCTTGTTAATATCCTATAAAGTAAACATATCTGGTGTCCAGTTCTGATAATTAGTAATTTATCGAGGGTGTTTTTGTGAGGGGAAAAAATATAAACACGAAACTTCCGTGTAGGGCGAGCTTGCTAAAAAGTGTTATTTTACGCTTCACTTCGCTCGGGTGTTTTATAGGGGAACTAGTCGTTACCCGTGGAAAAATCTACGGAGTCGTCCGTCTTTAAATTACACGCTATTTCGTATGTCCGTTGCACGACCCGTTTCTTGCGGACAGACAGACAAAATACGGCTATTATTATAGAGAAATAAATATGTAAACACGAACCTTCTTTGTGTATTTGACGCAGCCATCTATTAAATCTCTCATTAAAGGATGTCCATAAAGTAGTTTTAAAGGAATCGCATCACTGCTCGCGTACCCGAGGTCTTCATACACACCTTCGATTTCGTCCTGTAACATCAACAACAGGTAAAATCATAAAATGAATGTCTTTAAATGTCACGCAAACCGGTTAGAAAGTAAAAAAAAATGAAGTTTAATGTTTCATTCAAAAACCTTACCAGTCGACATGATGGAAATTTTGACAAGGTGGCGAAAATTATGGCCGACGAAAAAAATAAAAATTCACTTTCAAATTTTCCGTTCTACTAAAAATTTGTCACTTTCAATTGACAGATTTTTCACCCATACGAACCAAAAAAGAGGAATCTGTTAAATAACTAAAAATAATACACATAATTTTCTCGATAATCTCACAAACCTTCAGATGGAACACGGACGAACTGACGTCTAAATTAAATCTGTGATCTCCACCGTGGCCATGCTCACCGTGATTAAATACCTAAAAATATCGACGCGATTAATTAGAAAGTGCAGATATAACAAATATAAGGGGATAAAAAGATTTAAAATTTCAGGACTCGGTACCTGCATCCAATCTCGTGCTAGAACATCCACGTCGATAATATTTTCCTGGGTAAGAAAACAAAAATCAACGCAATATCATTCGCGGGCAAGATCAGGTTAAGAGGAGTATGTTGCGTGTTGTTCCATGTTACTCAAAAGGTCTAAAATTCGTGCGTGTACAAAATTTTGCAAATCAAAATGCAATTTTTCGGCCTTTAATTTCACGATTATGTTATTTATAAACATTTTGGGTATTAAATTTCGTGAAGACGAAAGGCGAAAGTAGTTTATTTTTAACACAAATTTGTCGAATTAATATTCTTTAAAAAACTGATCTTTGGCGGCATAAAATTTCACATATTTGGGTAGTCCAATTAAGTTACTGGTTCTTAATTTTGCGACTTTTATTTTTATGTTTGGCCGTCATAATATAAAAAGCCTAACAAGTCCTGGGGACGAGGTTGCACCTCACTCGTCAAAATACTACAAAAACATAGCCTCTTTTTGGTCTATACTCACCTGACTGTCAGAAGACAATCCTCTTAGTAAGTGAGCATCTGGCAGAGTTAGTCCGGATACAATACTTAAAGCAGTCAACAAACCATCCAGTGCATCTTCACTCGTCACGAAATAAAGCAGCTAAAATATTAAAGTATTAAGGTAATCCGTGGCCTCACATGCTGTCAAAAGTTTCTAAATCGTGGTCACACATGCTATGAACAGTTCCAAGAAATTCACAATCATCGTATAAAACAATTTTACTTAGCTATCCACATAAAAAGAACATTCTAAATACACCTGGATTTAACAAACTTTTTTACAACGAAAAGATTAAAGTGACGCGGCGACGTATGAATTGTTATGATGACACACGGCGACGTACGAATTGTTTGGATGACACACAGCGACGTATAAATTGTTATGATGACACACGACGACGTATGAATTGTTATGATGACACACGACGACGTATGAATTGTTATGACGACACGCAGTGACGTACGAATTGTTATGATGACAAACGGCGACGTACAAATTGTTATGATGACACGCGCCGACGTACGAAAACTTGACTTACCATGTCTTTGTAGTTGAGTAGATCTCCTTCACATGTTTCGAATGAGAAGATTTCGAAGAAAATCTAAAACACATGCATTCACTCAACATAAAATGAACCTTTTAAGCACGACAAAATATTGGGGAAGCTGTTGACATATCCAAAGTTTCTAACCTGACAAAACTTTTTGACAAAAATAAATAAACCGTCCAAAGAATTGTTACGTAAAGTGAATTCTAGAAATTATCACTGATAATAAAACATAATAATTGCACACTGGGGACAATTCCCTGATCAAATCATAACTCTCCGGACTCCACAGTGACATGAGATCCGTGAAACAAATACCTGTTTAAGATTCTTCGCTCTGTCGTATTCATCTTCCAGATTTCCACCTTGTTCTTCCAACCAAACCGGAATCTACATACAGTAATCACTTAATAAAACATACTAAATCGGGTCTCGTAATTCTTTATATCGGATTTCAAGTAATTACGTTATAAAACATACTAAATCGGGTCACGTATATCTTAAATCGGATTTCAAGTAATCACTTTATAAAACAAACTAATTCGGGTCACTTATATCTTAAATCGGATTTCAAGTAATCACTTTATAAAACATACTAAATCGGGTCACGTATTTCTTTAAATCGGATTCCAAGTAATCACGTTAAAAAACATACTAAACCGGGTCAAGCATTTCTCAAATCGGATTTCAAGATAAAAACCACTGTTAGCGATAGCCCAGAGAGATACTTCGCACAAGAAATTTATGAGTGAAGAGGAGTGTCCTTGTGTCTCCACCTGATTGTCTGGAAAAAGTTTCTTTGACTTTTATTTTAGGAGTATTTCTAAAGGTGGCACAAATACGGGACAAATGTTTCAATAACACTGCCAAAATTCAGTAAAGTAGTTGTAAAATTGAGAACATTGCAGCTGAAGGGAAATTTACTTATCCTGATAAGAGTTTGAGCAGATCCAGGCATAAGTGCATGCTAGGTACCCGTTGATAATCTGTATCAGTAATGACACCAGAAGAAGTCGGATCAGCTGATTGATACCCCGTCACAGCATTTCTCAAATCATCTGCTGAGGGAATAGGGTATGGAACAGACAGATGAACCAGGAATTCTTTCCAGTTAATGTATTCATTGTTAATCGCTAGCTCTGATGTTATTGTTTCCAACTTAAAATAAAAATTGAAATACCATAAACAATCGTCATGAGATTGAGACTGTTACGAAGGAAACAACAATGAAAAAAATCAAATCCAAGTGAACTCTATGTTTTAGACGGTACAAACTTTCTTTATGCGATAAAGGTTTGATGGTTAGCTGTTTAAAATACGAGACAACTATAAATAATTTCAGAAGTTTTATAAGTTCTCCACACAATTCATCCACTATGGCGAGAGCTTTAGTACTATTCTTATCTTGGTACCTGTGTTGGAGATATATTCAACCATCGTTCGGGAACGGTTTCCAAACAAGCCTAAAATTCAAATATATTGCACCTTCTCATATATAAACAAGACTTCACAAAAATGGTTAAAAAAAAAGAATTAGTTGAGAAATTACAAAACCACAATACAACGAGGTCGAAGAAAGGAAAGGATGCTATCGCTGCCACTTGCTTATTGATTGCGTAAGCACGCCTTTTTCACCCTACGTTAACGCCCCCTTTAATAAACACTGCCGCAAAAGGATTTACGCCTAAAATTAAAAATATGAATGGATTCACTTTGGTTGAAAACGAAATCGGGCAATCTCAACGCAACGGCAACTTTCTCCAGCAAGGAGACATGCAGAAAGAACCGCGCGGACACGTCCCGGCCAATTAGAACTACTTCAAGGAGAGACATTTTCGCGGCATTTCAGTTTCGAGGACAAAAGAAGATACACGTTTCGCGCGAATTAGCTTTCACGGATCCAAAATATCCTTATCAAATTAAACAAAGAAACACGATGAAACTGGTGAATTTGTGAACTCACCGTTGACGCAGTCATATCTGTTACAACGTTCACGAACGCTTTAATAGTTACCAAACCAGATGGCGCTATTTCTTTAAACTAAAAAAACAAACAAATATATATATAAAATAAATATAAAAATAGACAATCGTGAAAAAGTTCTTGATAAAAAACAAACTTCTTAAAACAAAACCTCGCAAAAGCCGTCATGAAAAGCCTACCGCTATGTTATAAATTTACTCGCTAGATGCATATCCACTTATTGACGCCACACATGCAACGTACACCGCAAAACAACGATACATACATGCTTGCTAAGCCCTCGCAACTGCACACATGTAAATATATCGGGTTGGTTTTCTTCTCTGGGTGATATGATGGGTGGTGGAGGTGGAGTTTCAAATACATGCAGGTCCTAAGAAGTAAACAAACAACAATTATCACAATTTAAATGCGGATTAAAAAACGGATTACGGATTAAAAAACGTATAACGGATCAATAAACAAATTACGGATAAAAAACGGATTACGCATAAAAAACGGATTAAGGATAAAAAAGCTGGCGCAACCGTAAGGCGGTTTTGCATTTACTGGAAGATTGGCTCTTTCAGGAGTGAAGTTGTAACTTTAACAGAAGATGGTATTTTGAAAGCGAGGTTAGGTTGTTTAAATAGAGGCTGACTATAAATCTCGATAAAAGTGCAACTTACTTCGTCAATGAAAAACTCTTTATCTTCCAATATGACAGCATCTTGCAATTGGCATTCATTTTCTATATTTTGTCGAATCACGTCAGCCATCTTTGAAATGCTAAAAAACAAAATAATAATTTTATTTTTTATTAGAAGCCGGTTCAAGAAAGATAGACCAAGATGAAAAAAGAAAAAAAAACTGCAGAGTGAATAATTTGCTGACGGCGAACCTGCGGATCATACCGCAGGTTAACAACTAGTCCGTATAACAGTAACCGCATTTTCATGGTTTAGTAACAGAAACACATTAGCAAACTAGAGCTTACGGAACTTGACTATTCAGCATGTTCTTATAAAAAAAACATGAAATCATCTATGTCAACTATGAGACAAGGAAATTCTCTAATCTCCTTTCGGATAACTACCTTCCAAGGAAATAGCCGCTCTTGATTTTATGTGTTAGCACACTTGTGTATATAAAGAAGCAAAACTTTTGTCGCTCAATTTTTTTTATGTCGCAGGTAGACATTCCACTCGAAAATTCTCACTCGAGAATATTTACTCGAAAATTTTCACTTCAAAATCCCTTTTTATTAAATCACAAGTTTATATTTTGCACATGGAAAAATAAACAAATCAAGGCATCTCTACCTCTCCATTTCTTCCAAAAATCTTTTTCCCAACCAATTGTCCATGTCAGTATACGTTGCTTGAGTTTTCTCCTAAACATTACAACAAACAAATAACACATAACAGTTAGTTACAAAACGTCTTTGGTTAGTTACAAACTACGAGCATGCGTCCATCGATCTGTGATAGAGTTCTTGCCAATAAAGGAACAACAAGAGACGTGCAGTCGGATCAGAAAATAGATCTGGTTTTTTTAAAAAGAGCATGGCCGATTCCAGATGCGTTTGAATTGAGACTATTTTTTTCACATACCTTTAGTTTTTTGATAACCATACCGCCATGTGTTCTAATTGATTCCACACGCGACTTCAAACCTGTACCTGTAAAACACAAAGCAACGCGCTACTCTATACCTGCATCCAACACACGAAAAACACAAGATGGAAATCTCACTTAAAGAATAAGCTTTAAGAATTCATGCCTTCCAAAAATATACTTTTCTAAGAAAAAGCAATTTCTAGGAAAAAATGGCATGAAGGTCACGCGCTTGTTAGTAATCAAAAATGTACGCTCATCCAACGTTCAGTTTAACTTTAAGTAGAGGAGGCAAGCACGTGGCAAAAAGTCACGCGTTGTTCTACCAGCAAAGGCCAACCTGATTTACAAAACTAGGTATTAGTCAAAGGAACGCTTGCATGAAACTTTCTGGTATTTAAAAGTTAACCCAGTTAGGAGCAGAACTAAACCACTGAACGTAGATGTTTTTGTATCTTGCTTTCTAACTTCGACCCTGATAGACGGAATTACAGAAACATTACAACTCCAGCAAACCGCAACACAAATTATTCACTCACCTTCCGCTCGTACAATAGTTTTATATTCTTTTCTCATTTTCTCGCGCATCGTCTGTCGTTGCAATTCTTCTTCGCTCATAATATCAAGCGGGGTGGCAGTTTGAACTAAAAGTTGATAAAACGACAGTAAAAAAATTCGTAGGTAAATTTGACAAATTTGTCAAAAATTTCGATAAGGTGTGGCAATTTACGAGAATGTACGATAATTCTTAAGAAGGTTCAGTAATTTCTTTCGAGAAAGTGCAATTATTTTTTAGAAAGGTACGATAATTTTCGAGAAAGGTACGATAATTTTCGAGAAGATACGACAATTTTTTAGAAGCTACGATAAGTTTCGCGAGCTACAATAATTTTCGAGAAGGCATATGAGAGAAACTTTTATAAATTGAATTAGCACTGTGAAGTAGAACAACAAAGAGATTGGGCACTAAGTTTTTTGTGGCAACAACTGGTATTGGCCGACAAATAAATATGGATTTTGAGAAAGTTTATTTGGTGCGAAGTTTTAATTTTAGATTCCTATCCTTAACTAAATCTGTATAGAAAAATCGAGGCTGGAAGCCTAACTTAGTATTATCTGTTTGATATTATAAGAATTTTAGTCTCATGTTGCTTATAAAAAAGTTTGCTAAAAAACCGTTTAATGCACGATTAACACGATACAGTGCGATACAATGCGATACAATACTATACAATGCGATACGATACCTGGTGTCGGTGCTCGCACTTGCGTTTTCGACACTTTTGATGGACTTTTTCGCTCTTTATCGAGTTTTTTGCCCTTTTTGTCCTTCGAAGTAATTTTTGTCAATTCATTATTGTTTTTGTCAGCCTTCAAGCTTGCTTCTGCTTCATCGTCAGCTAAATCAGAAGCTACCTAAAACCACAATAGACGCCCCCTACACAGTGTCATAAGCAGGTAATTATTTATTTTTTAGTCGGCCCAGAAGATAAGGGTGAATCCGTGAACGTGTCCTGCATTTTCAGAAAGGAGTTAGCAGAGTGACACATGTCTATTTATGATATGTTAATAAAAATACATACTGTAAATGTTCGGTACAACTTGTACCCAGACTTTTATTTTTTTATTTCTTGTACTTTGACCTCTTTTATATATCCAACACGTGTTTCGTTCATTCGTGTCCCATTATTATTTACAAGATTTTACACATACTAACTCAAGAGATTTTAACCGCGTCTAAAGTCGACTACTGTGTCCAACATAAAACTTATATATACGATATTTTGTTCAATAAATACATAAATTTCACAAAAGGAAGGGGGAAGAAAGAACGAAGGGTTAGGGGGGCGGCAGGATGAGTGGAAGGAAGGGCGGAGGAAGGTATAGCAAATAACAAAAGAGTTCTTTTGGTCAACATGAATACGTATTTGAAAATAAAATATTTGAACGTATTGCATACCTGTGTTTCGATGACATGAAAAGCATGTAATACTGCATCGTAAAGGAGCTGGAAGAAAAATAAACATTAAAAAATAAATATTGAAAAATAAACATAGAAAAATAAGTAACACAAAATATAGACATTTTTAGTTTTTTCGCGTCTTAAATAGCACATGTTCTTTATGGATTTAAATTTTTAGAAATAATAAAAAAACTGATGTGCTTACTTTTTCATCTTGATCTGAAGGAGGCAGTGGACTCTCCATGTTCTCTGCACTTCCTTTATCTTTTCTCGACGAGCTTCTTTTCTTTTCCATTCGTGTTGGAGAAAGATCGCCAGGAGAAGTCTGTCTCGAAATAAGTGGGATTCTAATGGTGTTGACGAAGGCAACAAAATACAGACTGAATTTGCAACATTGGATTTTACTGACTTGGAAATACTCTCTTAGCAGTTAAATAAAAGAAAAAGGTCTAAATTGTTCTTTTTTGGTAAATATTATTCAGCTCTCTGGAGGGCTTAGCCACTCAGCAAGAAGTCACTTTGCAGTGACGAGGCCACGACGGAAAAAAGGCTATTTTCTGCGAGTTTCTTCCAAACCATCCATTGTTTTCACCTAGAACCCCAATCATTATCAAATTAATTAAGTTAGCAGTACTTTTGATAGACTATTACAACCCCAAACGCAAGATTTACACCAGGAACCCCTACTTCCGAAACACAATGCTCTACAACAAATCCCTTAATTCTCCACAAATTTAATAGGTAATACCTTCCTTTCTTCTCCTCTGCAGTAGGCTCAGGTGTCTTTATTGTAGGTTTCGTCGTGGTTGACGCAGTTACAGATAGCTGTGAAGACGATGTCTCAGTCAACTCTGGTTCGTTTGGTGAGGGAGGTAATGTAGCTGGGATGTCGACCAATGGAATTCTGCTAAATTGTGGCACACCATCTGATAGAAGTTTTACTACAAGGAAAAAAACGTACACTGCAGGTTTGAACATATGTATTTTGCCCAAATTTTTATTTCTAATATAACCATAATTCAAAATGTCAAACAGTAAAATGTAGCTTTACATTTTAGCCCGATCGTTTTTGATAATGCTTAGAAAAGTGTTTTTGTGTCTGTCTTAATCAAAACTTATAACATCAGCTTCATGTAGTTATTTTCAAATTTATCACACCGGTCAAAACACTTCCACCCCTCAATATGGTTGACACACGCCTTCATAACGGTTAGAAGCATAAGTGTTCTCAAAAATTGATGACGTCATAGCAAAACCGATGACGTTAGCAAATTTTCGTCCACACTAGTCTATTTCTTATGCTATACTATCTTCCTGTCAAATTCCATCAATTTAGCTTAAGCCGTTCCAAGTTATTCGAGGTTGTTGCATCTATCCTACCCCGAATATATGATACTAAAAAGCTCAGTATAAACCGGGCGGAACTGATGTTGTGAAATATCACTAAATAATAAAATATGTTTTCTCTCTTGTCGTAATTATTCTTTGCACTACATTTTGTCGACCATTTCTCCCTTTTTACTGCAAGAATTGGTCAATATTCGAAGGGTGGAGATCATTCTAAACTATGCCATGTATTTTACTAAATAGTTAAAGGAGCACCTTCAATATAAAGGACGGTTCCATTAAAGTCAGTAAATGTCGTACAACAATTGCAGAGATTAAAATATTTTTTAGAAAATATTCTCTACGATATTTGTTGGATAACATGTGTTTCTAATAAAATGGCAACAGTGATCGTTGTACAACTGTTGTGCGACTGTTAATAGCGACCAAACTAAAAAATCATGCCTACCTTTTTGCGCCTCATCTCCATCCTCCATAGCTACATAATAATCTCTAACCATTTTACATGTCTGTTGATATCGATCAATCTCCATTTGCACCAAGGATATGTAATGGTTTGCGAGCAGTCCAAGATGGTCTTCCAACCATCCTTCTGTCATGATTGTGTTTCGCTCACTTTCTGCATCTTCTTTTCGACTGTCACAGATGTCCCACAGTACGTCACATAAATCCTATATGAAATATCAAGTTGACATCGCAAATTTCTATACAGGTAAAATAACAATTAGACGGAAAGTTGAAGGAAAAATAAATAAACTTTCTTGAGTTGGTACACACCCTGAATTGGAAATTTTCATTTCGCACCCGAAATAAAATTTTATGTGAAGGATTTATGGCAAAGATTTTTTTGAAAATTCTTAACTTTTCATAATTTCCCTCTTTTCCTCTCATTCCTTTAAAGGTCCCCTTAACTCTTAACTCCCCTTAATCCAAAGAAGATGACATCCCAGAACAAATTTCTTGATTTCCCTGATAAATCCCAAATGTATTTGCCTAATATCAAATCATCTATCGATGTTTTGATATTTAATCAATTTTAAAATATATGTACATATATTTTGTGAAATAGATAAAAGCAAATGAAAAAAACTCACATCAACTCTCTGGTGAAGTTCTGCTTTAGCATTTTCGTCACTTCTCATATCATGGGGAAAATCGTTGTATTCCTGACAGTGAAGGAGAATTACAATTTTACACATCAGTTAAACATGATTTGGAATATACAAGTATAAGAACAGCTGTTACAGGTTAGTTACGAAGTCTAAGTGGTTTATAAAGTCAGCAATCACATCAAGAAAAAGGTTTTCAGCACTTTAACCCGTTACATTATGAAAGTTTTTTAAAACCGAAGTAATCACTCACACAAAGTAATCTTTGTCCTTCGAGTGAGAAGAGAATAATTGAGTATTAGCTTAATTTACAAGTGATATTACTCGCACATGCACGACGTTTAAATTTCACAAAATTCAAGATCCAAGAAAGTTCGCGAAATTAATTAAAAAAATATTTAAAAATGACTTCCTTATCAAAAATTGTTTTCTTCGCCATAGTAAAATTATTATATACAAGAACATACAAAAATGTACAATAAAAACAAACGAAGCTTTTCGTAAGTAAAAACTCTTACATCGTCAGGTGACTTCCTTATCCTTCCAGAAATATAAAACTCAAAGAAATTTAGACATTTAAGGTGCAAGTTTAAAATTCCAAACAAGAAAAAAATATCCTTTCGAAAAAAAAGAGGAACTCAAAAACTACCTTTTGCCATTGTGAAACATATATTTGCTTCTCGTCAGGTCTTTGCAGAAACTCGACAAAGTTTTTTCTATAAAATAGATTATTTCATTCATTCATTCATTCATTCATTCATTCATTCATTCATTCATTCATTCATTCATTCATTCATTCATTCATTCATTAATGCATTAATTCATTCACAATAAAAATAAAGTGGGATTTGTTTAAAAATGTGACCCATATTAACAAAACACTCTTTACCTGGTGGTGTAAAAATATCTGTAAATAGCCTCGTTTTCATGTCGAATCTTTCTAAACATGTGTTTACACGACGCAATGTAGGTTTCTTCTACTATGTCCCAATTATTTAAAAGCACTTGAACAAACTCCTGTAATGTAACAAAGAATGACAACGTAAGAACAACATGTACAGAGTCAGATTTGTTTTTGGCGAGTGAAAAAATCTTTTCACATTCACAACTGGTACAGTGGCTGATTCGAGGTTGTTGCAGAAAGCTAAAGTTGCGGTGAAGGTAAAAAAGACTCCGCATGATGACAAAAATACCCCTCCCCCAAAACTTCCTTTCCCGGTTTTATCGGGAAAAATCAGACATTATTGCTTTAGTTACAAAAGTCGCATTCATTGCATCTTGTTTCAACTAGGGACAGCTTTAAAATGTTTTTAGTCAATAACAAGAACTTTGTAAATGCATTGCGAAAAAAAGCCATAAAGATTTACTGATATTTTCGGTCATGTCGTATCAATTCAAAATCAATACTTCACAACCTGTGCAATAGCAAAATCTTCTATCCTCTGTTGCGAGTGTTCTAAAGATTCCTTATTCACTTCATTACACAAAAACTTGTGTTTTCATTACACAAAAACACAAAAAATTTCAACCGTGCTACCTCGTCGATTGGCTGTTCCACATACACCCAGTCGTCATCACCTGGTTCAGGAGAAGGTGGTGTGACAGGTTCCTCGATGGTGACAACAACTTCTTCAGCACGACTCTCAGTTTTACCTAAACATTCGAAAAATAAATGAAGAAAAAAAATCATATTGTGTCTGCTCTGAGAAAATATGGTACATTGCACAACTTTACATGGATATATCTTTGATTTTGATATTACGAAATATAAATCTACATTTTACCAATTACTGTTAATCCACAAACAAAAAAATGTGAACACTGTTAAAGTTGCCAGAGGGAGAGACAGACTGTTTGATGTAACGCTAGATTTATCTTTAATAATGAAAGATACTTACGCAGTGATAAACTTGATCTTGTGGATGAAGATCTCTTCGATGAAGCACTACCCTTCTTCTTCGCAGCTGATTGTCCTCGTTCTTTTTTCTCTTTACCTTTCCCTAAATAAGTAAATGCACTTGACGGAAATAGATGCATTGCTTTTTATTGTAACAACACCGAACTTATAAAAAGCCTTAAGACATTCTTTTCAAAGACAGACAGATCTTTGATTTTCAGGTATAAAATGTTTTTACATACAAAGTCACACAAATTTTGAGCTGCAAAGTCGACAAATGCACATGAATGAAGGGTGGCAACTCACATCAACTCTCAGATGAAGTTCTGCCTTGTCATCTTCGTCACAAGCAAAATACATAGTTTAAAAGAAGTCATTTGAAATAAAGTCACATTAGCATAATGTGTCATTTATTCATAGTAAATACATGCTATTTAATTTTTTTTAGGTTTGAAAAGTTCCTTCCAGTTACTCAGGAGAGAGAGAGTTTCTTAATTTTTCCAGTACTAGTTTCTTACAAATTCAGTTTCGTGAAAAAAATAAGGTATACAGTAATTAAAAAAAAAAACTTATTTTGTGACAATATAAACTTAGATTTAACCGACTGGTAGCCTTGTGGTAGAGCGTTCACTTCCAGTGCGGAAGGTCTTGGGTTCAAACCCCGACCGAGTCATGCCAGAGACTATAAAAGTGTGAATCTATCCTTTCTGCTTAGCGCTCAGCATGAGAATAGGATTGATATCTTAGGCGGTTGTCTAGTTGAGCCATTGCTGTGCTTGCACGACTTTCGTAGCTCAAATGGGAGCTTTAAATGCGCTAGGACCCCCTTCACAGGACCCTTGTTGATAGCAGTACCAATAGGAACTGAAGAGGCTATCCTGGGTAAATAATTTCCATAATAATAATAATAATAATAATAATAATAATAATAATAATTCACAACAACACTATACCTTTTTTCGTCGGAGAGGGTGACTCTGGGTCCTTCTTTTGTCCTTTTTTCGGTACCTCTGCAGGTGTTGGGTGATTACTTGGCTCCTCTTTCAGTTTAGTTTCAGTTTCTAAATCGTTCTCACCTCCCTCTGGAGTGACTTCTGGCGCAGCAGGATCAGCTATCAGGTAAATAGATAAGAAAATTGAGTCACACTAAAATTCTGTGCCAAACTGTTCGAATAATTGTTCTTTTACTTTTTGTAAGAATTAGTTTTCTAAGAATCATCATTTTATACATTACAAGAATATGCTAAGAGATTCCAGATAGCACTTTTTTTTAAGAGAGGGAGGGGAATTTGAGTCAACTAAAATATTAATTTGTACAACATTTTTATCTTTTCTGTGAATTTAAAACGAATTTCAGTGCTCCACCCGAGAAGGGGTGTGCACCAACCGAGAGGGGTATTTAGCAAATTAAAAGGCACGACCTCAGAGGTTTTAACCAAGATACTTGCTTGGAAGTTGTGTTTTCATGATTAATATGTTGTGTTATATGAAACCTTAGAAACTGTAATTTCTTATTTTTAAAACTGTATAACTTATATAGTTAAAAATATTATCCATGTAAGCTGGAGAACTTAATTACTAGTTTGCCTAACATCATTCATGCAGCACTAGCTCCCCAAACCAGAACAAAATATGACAATGCTTGGAAACCTTGGAAGTCATTTTGCTCAGAGTTTAATGTCACCCATTTACCAGGAGAACCTTTTTATGTGGCTATATATTTTAACAAAGAGATTAAGTGTTTCCAAAAACCTTGGAATTTGACAACAGAATTCTTTTTAACCTCTCCGCGTGTAATACAGAACACCAACCTAATAACGGAGAAATAGTTTGTTTTTATTGTTAGTTACCCATTCCCTATGTTGTATCGTGAATAATAAGAGACAAGAAATAATACTATCTTGAGACTTGCTCTAAAGATAATTATTTTCTTGACGGCTAGACAATGAGCGTCTTCGTCGTCCGTAACATTAGGTTTCAAAGGTTATAAAAAGAACTAAGTAATAGTTCACAGTCTCTTTCTGTGTTACACAACAGCGACGACACCTCATCGTTAAACTGACTTATACACAATATTTATAACTTTATTTTCTTCTCTTTATGCAAACACCGGAACAAAAGAATCACAAGTGGAGAAGAATCGGCATCTTCGACGAACGCAGAACAGATACTTCGACCATCACGGTTTTTCCAGCTGGAAAATAGCAAACGCACTCCAATTTGGCTCATGGAGAACAACTGTTTTTTTAGCCCAGATGGTTGTTAGTACTGTTCACCATATACGGAGTTGATATTGAAATTACGCGCGTGTCATACAGAACACCTCCGCGTGTAATACAGAACACCAT
Organism: Hydractinia echinata; assembly: GCA_030067915.1. Taxonomy (NCBI): domain Eukaryota; kingdom Metazoa; phylum Cnidaria; class Hydrozoa; order Anthoathecata; family Hydractiniidae; genus Hydractinia; species Hydractinia echinata. Next base: position 601,403 of record JASGCC010000060.1, read on the forward strand.
CCGCGTGTAATACAGAACACAATAGACCTATTTCCATATCCATTTGGTTCCGCGAAATATGCATACTCAAAATGCAGAATAACATGAAAACGAGATTAGTTATGAGCAAAATTTTAGTTTGCAGCGAAGTAGTGCAGATATCGTTTGTTTACTTGCAATATTTGCAAAATTAATTTGTCATACAGATTGTTATTAACATTTGGTGATAATATGGGATAATAGCATGTATCATTGGGCCGTTCTAATGCTTTTGTTTATTATTTCTTGGTGGTAAATGAGCTAGGTATTAGCTAGCTTTGAATATGATATGAGTAGCTAACTATTTGACTGACTGACTTGTTCCAAACAACCGTGAAATTTCAAGCTGTTTACCAAAATTGGGGATGTTGCTGGTATATATCCTGTGTCTCCACTTATTGAGTGTACCTTGTTTTTTAAACAACATCTGTGAAAATAACATTAGCCAGGCTTACTGACTGTGGTTTTAAAATAGTAGTTGAGTTGACCTTGCCTTAAGTTGTTAATTTTTTTTTCATGTGAGGGTAGCTTGGGAAGTATTTATAACTCACATTTTACACATTTGTGATTTCAGAATTAGGATACTAATTTGACTTGGTGGGAAAAGTTGGACTCTAAACCCTTCTTGGAATGTTCTTGCTTATTTGTGTTAAATTTTAAGCCTCTACCATAGATTGAATTTGGTTAAAAAAATTATCAAAAATTTCGAAATATAAGGTTGACTAAAAGGATGATATCCTAATTCTTAAATTTCGTATTCAGAGAGTTACCATCTTGGTATTTTTTCAGGCAAATGAAATTGTCCAGTGATCGGTCAGAAACAAATTTTTCCTTGAGAGGATCACTTCACAAAATAATTAAAAAATTGTTGCTTAAAAAAACACAAAACATTTACTGACACACTGTCTAGAATTAAAGAAATTTCTTTAAAATTTTGTCCACAAAATGCTTGTCATATCGAACTTTAATAAGTGAAAACAATTAACTTTAATAAGTGGAAACAATGTGAAATTTTTTTGTGATGTCAAAAATTTTTGGTTTTGTATTTTCACAAATCGACACTTTGGAAATATTTCATTGAGATTATTTTCTGTAAATAAACAATTGGAATAATTCTGCAAGATTAATTTTCAAGATTTCAAAAAAGCAAGAAAACAAAATACATAAGGACCTGGTTTTTATAAGAACATTGAGACTGAGATTTTGATAAATATTAGGCACGTTTACAGCTGAAACCCAGAAATTCTTTTAAGAAAAAGTATATTTTTTTTCATAAAAACCTAAAAAAATTAGGTGCCATTTTAAAAAAAGACTTTACTTTTTCTACATATGGGGATTTATGATAAGCTCTATGCTCTATCAATTCATATTACTTACAAACTGTAAGTATTAAGGTTAACCATCACAATGCTTGATACAAATGTACGATTATTGACAGTCAGTAAGAGAGGGAGTAGTGACAGAGGAAGTGTGACAGTCACATAACCACAACAGCCAATACCGAAAATATTAATTTTAATTATCAGTTTACGCAACAAATGTTGAAAAATGATTTGTTGGTAACTCATGCAGCTAAGCTATAGCTACAACCCTGGAAAAAATACTTGTGAAAATGCTATAAGAAAATCCAGCCATTGAAATCTCTTTACTGTGCCATCCCCTTTCCCCCGAAGTCAATGTTATTTTTCTTTAGGTTTCTGGAATACTTCTGTTAGCATCAGTCAAGCATATTCAATATTGATTTTGGGGGAATGGAGAGCTCAAAATGATATTTACAATATATTTTTCCAGGGTTTTAGCTTAGCCGCTGGCTACTTTTTGGCTTAGCTACTAGCAAGCTAATTTTAATTTTTTGAACTTATCAGAAGTAATATGTGCCACTGAGCGTTAGTAAACTGTATATTGAGTTTTAGTTCTAAATTTACTTGGAAACAGTAAATAAAAATGTATTCACATCATTCTAAAAACGGGGCTAGGTTTAACGTGGCTAGGAGGTTTTAGAGGGTTAGCTAGCTAGCTAGCTAACATATACCAAAAGATACACCTTAAAATCTGCAATATTTTAATTTTTTTTGTCACACTACCACTACCAAAACCCTCTTTATAACTGTGTTAACTACGATTATGTGAAACTGCCAGTTAAAAGCTGTAAAAGTCAACATTTTGTTGATACATTCTTCAAACTTGCATGTAAACAACCAGCATCTCAAAATTTGCTCATAACTAATCTCGTTTTCATGTTATTCTGCATTTTGAGTATGCATATTTCGCGGAACCAAATGGATATGGAAATAGGTCTATTCAATTATATTAGCTATATTTTTCCACCACTTTAAATCTTTTTTTCCTTTTTTTTTCAGGGCTTTTTGATATTTTGCTAGTAGCTACTTATCCTTTTATGTGCAAAAAAACAACAGATGTGTTTTGAACCATTTATATCGCTAACAGAAAATTAAAATAGCATTCTTTAAGATTCTAAATTTGTTATTGTTGTCACACAAAAAATGCTAAATATAATTATGCTAACTTATTACTTTTGTTTACGTCATAGGTGATATTACTTTGTCATAAATTATAAACAGCACGCACTTTATGACCCTCCTCCCCTTTATACCTAGAAGGAACAATAAGCACATAGCAAAGAGGAATAAAGCCATCTAGTACTAGACTACCCAAAATTCCTGAAACTTTCTGCAAATGTCGAATTTTCTGATAAACATATTTTAAAGAGTAAGGAATGGTATTAATTACTAAAGCATCCATGCTTACTTACTTCAACTATATACTGCTTTTTGTCAGACGTTTCCATTTTTGCAATTAAAAAATTAGAAAGCTTATTAAGACAGCTTTGGAAATAAAATTGTAATTGTGGATAAAAACGAAACTGAAACTAAACCTCTCGCCAGGTTAGTTTTAAATGTGTGTTGTGGAGAGTGTGTTGTGGAGAGTACCATAATAAAGATGGTATGATAGGCGAAATTTAACGGTTTCTTTCTTGGACAAGTTTCACAACTGCAATGTTCAGCTGGTCCCGATCCGTCACTTCAAACATTAACTTAAAAATGGCCAACTTTTCAAAAATTAGAAATGTCAAGTTAGTAATGTAATAAAAACTTTTTTCTTCATTGAAAGAATATTTTTAAATGCAGATAATTAGTTATACAACCTCTTCCACTATTTCTCTGCTCTTTCAAAATAATTAACAGAACTTTACCTAGATTTTCTGCATTCACTTCTTCGTCTATTTTCTAAAAAGACATATAAATAAAACCCATTCAATATTGTGAGGGAAACATTTTACTGAATAATAAATTTAAAATTAATAATGGCAGAATGATAAAAGCAAACTAGACTACCTGCCGTATTGGTTCCTCCTCTGGTACAGGCGTCACTAACTGAATGAAAGATTATAAGGCAGTGTTAACATGGAATCAAAGTGACATTCTACACAACAGTAAAAAGACATGCCTGTTTACGTGAAGCTTTAGCTTTGGTTGAATTTACTTCATAAAGGACCGACTCGTTTGTATTTATCACTTTTAAGCATGTACTGAAGACTGCAGGCAAAGTGTTCAATTTGACCGGTTCGGGCGGTTTGAGAAAACAAGAAAATTATTGTAAATTACTCACCCTTTGTAGTGTAGAGTCCAAAATGTCTTTTAGTTGGGAACATACATCTTCTGAAAAAGTAACATTTTTAAATTTTAGTATAGTTAATGCACATGTACCGCATTTTCTCCAATGAACGCCCCAGGCGTTTATAAAATTTTTTAGGATTTTTAGGGGGTGTTTATTAGAGGGGGCGTTAAAAAGGGGTGTTTACGAAAAATATTTTTTTAATATAAATAAGCATCAAGAAAAAAAGATCTAGCGAATGTTTCCGATTTATGAAAAGAGAATTAATAACAACAAAGCTTTATTTTTAATAAAAATCATATTTTTTCTAATAAACGCCCCCTGTCATCACACTAGGGGGCGTTTAATAGAGAGGGGCGTTTAATAGAGAGGGGCGTTTATATAATACTTTTTCATTAGCAGGGGAGTTTATTAAAGAGGGTTGCTACATAGTCTAGATGACAGCAAGCTTTGATTCCTTTTTCATGAATTTTACGCAAATGATTTTAAGAATGTTTAACAATCAATAGAACAAAACATGACTACATGTTCTATTATGAACCAAAAATTTTTCTCGATTGAGATTTGAAGTAAAATAGATTAGAAAATTCTTTTCAAATATTTTGGTAATGATATGTGTCATTCAGTTTTGAAAATTTTTTACTCTTTTCATTTCTGATTTTTTTTTCAACCCAATTTAGGCCTACCAAACGGTAATAGAGACCTTACATAACAAGGAAGGTGCCATTTACAACGAAGAAAATATCGTTATTTTTTCAATGTGCAACTCAAAAAAGAAACCTTGTGTGGTTGTGGGTAGAGCGTCGAATAATTTAACCTAGTAAAAATGTCATATGGAAATACTACTGATAAAACGCAGAAAAAGCGAATATGTTTTTTTGTAAAATTTTGTATGTTCTCAACGGCTTGTTGTCAGTTTCTTTATCAGTTTTACATTTTTTTGCATTTTTTTTACAGTAGCCATATTTGTTTTCATTTTATTTATTGTTGTCGTCGCTTTCATTAATCTTTCCTAATCAATGTTCGTCGCGTTTTTCATACGACGAGCTTTGATGAAAAGTTATTGACAACAATGTAATAGATAGTCCCTGTTCTAGTTTCGTAAAGTCCCTAATATTTAAAGAATTGCAAACCATATTTTTTGTTTCTTTTCTTCAAAAAAGTTTCTTATATAAAAGCCATGTCAAGCCTGTTAGACTTCAGCCCTCATATGTACAACTAGACTTTTATGTGGCTTTCCATATAAGCAAAATCAGAGAAACTGAAAAAAACATATTATTATTATTATTATTATGATTATAATTATTCTGAATATTTATACAGGATATAGTCACTTTAGTGTAGGAAACACTGTTATCAACGTGGGTCCTGTGTTCAGAATGTATATATTGTATACACTGACATTGCCTACCCATTTTTTTTCACATGGCATGAGTTGACCCGTAGCTATGTTAAAGACACTTGCTAAACTTTCCCGCGTTGTGGACCGAACCACGGACCTTGTGATTACGAAGCGAACTCCATAACCACAAGGCCACGTGCCAATTAACATTTCTAAACAGTTACCATATGAAGTGTCTGCATCTACTGTCTGTAAGACATTAAAGCGATTGAACCATTTTTCCAATTTAGGCCAGTTATCTTGAAATGTAGTCAATCTATTGGATATAACAAAAAAAATAGAGCATTATATAACATGAATTTTATATTTCTTTCAAACGTTACTTGCCGAAGTTGAGTGATTTAATGCTTTTTATACAGTTCCTGACAAAATCTCAAATGAAAGGCAGTATTCAATTTCGCAAACCAAAATTTAAGTACAGAAATCGCAACAGTTTATTATGTGCGTTTAATGTGTCTTAAATGACACATTGATCCATGTTTTTTGTTTTGTTTTTATCGCTATTTCAGGCTCTTATAAAATCATTCTATAAAAGAGTGCAACCTTATTTGAGCCTGTTCTTTGTCGTTGGAAGTATCAACAACTGGATTAACTTTATTCTTGCTCTGCAATCCAGTATAGCAACCCTCCGGAGGAGGGTTAAATTCTTCATGAAACTCCTCCCCGGTTTCTGGATCATCTAGCACAAAAACAACAAGAAAATTGAAACACAGGGTACTTATTTTATAGATAGGTATGAAAAATGAAAACGACTAAATGTCTGCAAAGACGGTATTCCAAATTGGACATGCTGACGTCAGCAATACTTACAAGATCTCCCTTCTGCTCTTCTTAAAACACCCTCGTCAGAAACATCGAACAAAACAACAGCATCGATACCACTCTTGGGTACTTTCACCTTAAAAATTAAAAATGAATGACACTAGCAAGACATTGCATTCAAATGTGGCTCATACTACTTGTTATAGTTGAGTTAGGAAACTTTAATGAAACGATATATCTTTTCCAATTTTAGTTAACCAGCACATTAGATTTCCAAATGTTGAAAAGAGGATGGAAGATACCACTGGGTAATCGATATGATGCTATCTCCCTAGGACATGTTGTAAACGAATCATTCAACATGACACAAGGACCACCCTACAACATACCTTTCTGCTAACAAGTACCAACAGGATATAATATATATGACTGTGGTCACATGTCTCATATATGCAATGTTATTCATCTTTAAGCATTTATGCTAATTATTTTTCCTTTTATACCAAATTGGGAAAAGTTTCTTTTATGGAAAAAGTTACATTGTACTATTGTTCTGAATAAACGTGTGTCAAGCTTCAACTTCATGACATTGTAAAAATCTTGAAAGCTCATGATCTGTATTGATAATTGTATGACTACAAGTCTGGAAAACATAACGTAAGAAACATACCTCAGGAGGTGGATATGGGTCGGGTGCAATCCGTGATTTCCTCCCTTTCTTCACCACAGATTTACGAGGACTTGGAGCAGCTTCATATCCTGTCAATGCCTTCTCAAGTAACTAAGACAAAGATATTTTTACATAATCTAATGTGTAATGTTAAAAAATACTTTTGCCAAAGGTATTTGAAAAGATGTGAATGTGAAAAATGAGTAAAGAAAGGTAGTGTAAGTTTCACAAATTATCGTAGTCATTGCACATTCGAACTGAAAAGTACTTAGATGGCAAATTTACTTTGGCTTACAGGGTACACAAACTACCTGATATGCTAAGAAATTTTCATATAAATATATACCTTGGCTTGTTGAATATTCATTGGGAAGCCATCAATAATCCAACCTGTTCCATCTGGAATGTTCCTGTATTAATACACAATACTATATCATTTATATGGAGTTGGAAAAAAAAATTTATTGAATTTGTATATTATTAGTATTGTTATTATTATTCCAAATATTTATACAGGATATAATAGCCACCTCAGTTTTGGAAACACTGTTATTAATCTGGGTCCTGTGTTCTGAATGTATACATTAGGTCCTGTGTTCTGAATGTATACATTAGGTATACACTGGCGTATGGGTTGAATTGAATGGTAACCATACTATTACCATTACCAATACCAACTATTACCATTACCATTACCAATGGTAATGGTAATAGTATGGGTTGAACCGCAGCTATGGTACATACACTTTCTAGACATGCCCCCGCTGTGGACCGAACTACAGACCTCTTGATTATGAAGTGAACTCTATACCACAAGACCACACACACATAACTCATTGTTAATATTAAAATCACAGTATACATCATTAGCGTAAGACTGAACAAATTCTGCTGATAGTATGTACTGATAAAGGTCTTGATAAAGGTTCTACCATAGAGATTGCTTGTTAGTATTTGGTACAGTAAAATGCCATCAATAGTTTAACCGGCAAATAATCAGGAGCAGTTGAAAGTCACTTTTCTTAACCAGCCTCAATGCAAAAAGAAAGTATTATTATACCTAATGTGTTCCACTAAAATATCAACAAGTAGAGAATCTGGAATTCCACGTCCTTTCTTTAAATATACATTTGCTTTGCCACCCAACTTTGCACGAAGTGTTAACTGCTGTAAAAAATGATATTACAATAATGTATTTTGAAACGTCAAACTGCATAAAATTGGACTTGTTAAAAAGCATTGTATATAAAGAGAACATTAAAATTAACTGCAAATAAAAGATGTATTACATTTTCTTTTGATTCAGTGAGATGTAGGGAAGTATCAGATTCCGTCATGGCTATGCTACCCTTTTTCAAGCTGGTATTCGGAGTAGCTGAAGCAGCTGCACTGTTTGGTGTGAATACTTTCCCAGGGTTTTCATCCATGTTAGTTTCTATTAAATGCAAATAATGTTTGAATGAAAATAATTAAAAACTTTCACTACTCTTGTTAACCTAATCATATGGAGAAAGAGGGGTTATTATGGAAGGGCTTAGTGGTAAATTCTTTTTCAAACCAGTGGATTTTCATACCGCGGTGTGCAATAGGGGGGTCAGAAATACTTGGGGAGATAGTATCATATTCACAGGATTCATTTTTGCCAACCTCATACCAAGCAACTATTCTGTGATTACATACTTTTGCTAACAAGGAGGCAAAACGTTGGTTATAAACAAACAATTTATTTGTTATTACTTTATCCTTTTGTGTCATCAACAGCAACACATTCACCATCATCTTCAATATTATGTTTTGAGAACGAGCTATTTGCGAGAATTTTAAGTTCTATTGATTCTGATTTATTTGATCTTATTTTGTGTCTTTGTCATCAGCAACACATCTTCAATATTATGTTTTGGCAACATAAAGAACAAGTTGTTTGCAAGAGATACAAGTTCTATTGATTCTGATTTGTCACTGACATTCAGTGTAAATGCAATTTTCGCAAAATCTATATTTGCAAATTCCCATTTAAGAAATATTCAAAGGATTCATTTTGGTCCAGAAAAACTTATTTTTGTGAATATCGACCAAATTACTAGCAAAAATTAATTCAAGACTTAATTCAGAATTAGTTGAAACTTTGCAAATTCGAAAACTTTCACAAACCCTGAAAACAAAATATATTTGCAAACAAGCAAAACATTTGACTGATAAATTTATTGAAGTCGTTTATTTAATTATGTAGGAGTTCTTTAATTAATGTAAAAACTTATCTAAATAGTTAAGTGCATCACAAACTTTTTAACAAGGCTATATAGAATTTGGGGAAATACATTTGACAGAACCATTTTCAAATTATGATCAATTACGGTAAATAAACCTCAATAACTCTTTTAAAGAAGTGTACCTGGTTGCTCAGTAGTTTCCATCACTTGTTCAGGTAGTAAAGCTTGTTCTGTTTCTAGACATTCCTTGCTTTGAGATACTGTTTCACCATCACATTCCAGTTTTAATTCAGAGCAAGACTCCCTTGATGCAAGCTTTGACATAAAATATAAATAATTAAAATTTTTATTTTTTTCAGGATGGCATTTAAGAATAAAGAAGAACAGGGCGATGCCATGCATGATGTAAACATAAAGAACACAAAATTAGGCCCATAGTAATTGAGTCTGAGTGTCAAAGGGGGCAACCCTCCATCCAATAATAAAAAAATAATTACTACAAGAAGCAACAAGGCTTTATATTACCTAATAATACCTAACTTGCATCATTTTTAGATGATATAAGCAGTCTAGCAATTAAAATCTCTACCCATTTTTCTACTTCATACGGGCCTGTTTTAACACAATTTACCTCAATAACTGACACTGGGGGTATCATTTCCTGACACTTCCATGCTTCCAAAGCATCATCGACAATTACTTCCACATCCAGTAATTGAATACGATGAGCTAAAGTAAAAACACAACATGAAAATTTCACTTCTCTTCACTGAGTATATATTCTTTTCCAAAAGTATTTGTACATGTACAGAATAAAATCCACATAACTGCAATAAATCAGACAATGAAAATAAGAGATATAAAAGCAAATACTACGACAAAAACCAGTTCACTTACTGGAAGCAATTTGTTGTATTGCTCGTGTCTTGCCAGAAAAGAATTTGCCAAGGACACAAACTTTGATTGGAAAAGCTGGAAACTCAGGTTCCGGAGGCGGAGGCTAATTGTGATAAATATATTTAAAATACATATTTTTCAATCCAAAGTTAAATATGAAATTTTCAGTAATAATTTTCAGATATTATAATCCAACAGAATTTCTATTCAACGAGCTCGCCTTTTAAACATATTCAGACTGGTCAGGCATATCTAAATTGGTCTGCTGGTAACTTTATTGCTCACAGAATTATTCTAACTACAAGAGTTTCAAAGCATTTCGTGCCCATGCATGAACTAGCTTTGAGTGGGATGTTGTACAGTTATGCCTAGGTTAAAGTTTTTTAGCTATTCAGTTTGGTGTTTTGAACATTATATTTAGTTACTATATAATTATGCTCAATAACAGCAATCCTGGACAACCACAAGCAATTAGGAATGTGGATTCTATTTAAGTACCGTGCACTGAAAACTTGTCAAAGTTAACTTTTAACTGTTCGTAGTAGACTTAGGACTTCAGATTTTATATTGTTTGATTAAATCCAAAATGTTTAAGTGTGGCAACTTGTGCTGACGTCAAAATGCCCCAAATCCACCATATTTCTGGCCTTTCCGGGTTGTGAAGCGGGTTGGTCTATAATAAGGATAATGGGGAAAGTGCAGCTAAAACACATTGGTTACTAGGCCTTCACCCCTGCCAAAGTAGGACTTTTGCAGCCTACTGGCTGCACAGTTCTTCCCAAGTGATGCTGTTTGCCCATTTCGGGAAAGAGTTAAAAAATGGGTAATTTCCCAAATTTTATGTTCAGGGTTGTAGTGCTAACGTTATAATTTCAGAAAATTAGCGAAACTTTTAAGAGGTTTATTTTGAAAACCAATAAAGCTTTTCCAAAAAAATACCAAATTTCCTACATAACTGCCAAAGACCTTTCATAATGAGCTCAAATTGTTTTATTCGCGAGAGGTAAGCTATACAAAAAATAATAATTTTGCACCTTTTTAAAGGGTTCATTCTACACAGGTCTAATTTTAGCACATTTTTTTTACAAAAATGTCAAAAAGGGGGAAACATCGAAGAAGTTAGCAACACTTAAATCGCAAGATTAAAAAGAGAAGCATAAATTAGTCTAAATATAGTGGCTACCAGGCTGCAATTACAACAGGCAATTTTTTGCGATTTATCACAGCATAACGAAGAATTACTTATGTCACCAAAAAACAACAATATCTTCTGCTCTTTCTGAAATCAAGTGTTGAAAACTTGGTATCAATTTCGAACGGACTTACAGCTAATAGAGAATCAAAGATCAATTGTGACAAAGTTGAGGTAATAGGCGCAAGAATCCAGTAGACATTGGACGGTACAAATTACACGGAAGCAAAGATCAAAAGAAATGACGGTGTCAAAAATTTGGCAGCTCTGCAATCTTCTGTTAAAATTGGCGACGATCAAGTGACAATTGATCTGATGACTCTGTTTAATCGCTCAGTTGCATTGGTAATGAGGGATAACGATGTTTCAGCTTGCATCAAGTATGAACTATCACCATTTCCTACCTCACTGTTTGACAAGGGAGTTATGCGAGATGCCAACAAATCAAAACTACGCGAGCATTTAACTAAAGGAATTGAACAATGTAATGCACCAGAAAATTCGAATCATGTGATAGATGGTGGAGCACTTCTTCATAAAGTTAAGTGGTTACCAGATCAAAACTTTAGAGATGTCGTCACACAGTATGAAGATTATTTCGTAAAAGCATTTAGAAGGTGCGCCGTAGTATTTGATGGATATGACAGAAGAAGCACAAAAGATCATAAGCATCAGATCCGTGGTAGTGCTCTGTCTCAGATATGTACTGTGGAGCCAAACAGAAAGGTTGCAATTTCACAGAAAGAATTTATGAAGAATGGGCAGAACAAGAAAATGCTGACTAAACTGCTGACACAACGTTTGAGGAGTGAAGGCTTTAATGTAGAAGAGGCTAAAAGTGACGCAGATACATTGATTGTCAAAGAAGCATTGAGGCATGTAGAAAAAGGAACAGTTGTTGTTCATGTAGATGATGCTGATATATTTTGCATGCTGATGTATCACTACAACATCAATCTACATCATGATATATATTTCAAAACCATGAAGAAGACGGATGGTATCAGAAAGTGTTGGAAGATCAGAGATGTCAATGAGAAGCATGGTGAAATCATTGTTCATCATATCCTATTTCTACATGCTTGGACCGGATGTGACACAACATCAGGAACTTTTGGAATGGGTATGTCCAATATTTATCTATATTTACTGTTTTAAGTAACTCAACAAAATGAAATCTTTGTACTACCAAATGATTGTAATTCACGCTATTAATTTTATTGCATTACTTTATCAATTCATACTCACCTCTATTTATATTAACTGGAAAGACATCGCTCATTGGCAAACTGCTCAAGTCTCAAGACATACAAAATATTGCCGAAACATTTCTGAAGCTGGCTCAGAGTTATTCTTAAAAAGTTAGAGTTATTCTTAAAAAGGTAAAATTCATCTCAATTATATATTTATGATGGATATTGGTATAACTACTATTAAACAATGTTTTAATCTTTAAATTTCAGTTATTCTTACAACAACAAGACTCTTGGTGACATGCGTTATTCGAAATACATGGAGATGGTTTCAACAAACAAGACTTTAAAGATTGAATCTCTGCCACCATCGAAAGGATTGGCCTCTCAGCATGCACTTCGTGTTTATATTCAGGTAACATAAAATCATTTAGCCTGCGTATTTTAACTTTCTTAATAAAATCAAGAAATCACATCAGACTGTCAGTGATTATCGTTTATTTTTCATATAAATTATTATTCTCACATTATGTTCAGGTAAACGATTGGAAAAACCTACATGAGGCTAGTTTGGATCCAGAGGACTGGGGTTGGATTACTCGAAATGACGAATACTTCCCTGTATACTCTAAAAAGCCTGTTGCACCAGAAAGATGTAATTGGTGTAATTGCAAACTCGAGACAAAAAAAACGTGCTCCACAAATTGTTCGTGCAGAAAGAACGGACTGCACTGTGTCGCTGCCTGCGGGAATTGCAGAGGAGATAGCTGCACCAATAAAGACCCAAGGCTCGAAAAAGACAATACAGAAGATGAAAACAACTGCAAAAGAAACATTTTTGCGATATTTTCGACGACTTGTAGTTAAATTTTTTCACCTAGTAATAAATTGTCAAGCTTTTCATTGAAGAATTTCAGTTAAATTTCATTCAAATACCCACTATTGCATTTTGCTTTATACTTTTTAGTGCCCCCTGATTCAGAATTGAGGCATACTTTCATCTTAATCTACATAAAATTGCGCTTCTAATGATACCAAATGTGTTAATATAACAATTTATTCTAGGTTGACCTATATTTCAGGCTAATTTGACTAGACTAAATGAGTTATTTCAATATATAATTTTCTGATGCTTTTCACCATCACACAAATAATAACCTTACAGAGCCATAAAATTGTCAGCATTGTATATTACGCACTGATTTCCACAGTAACCATAGCATTAAATGACTTTACAGTTAAGATTGAGCACAATATTAGCAAATGCAACGGAGCATTACAAATAATAACATACAAATAAAATAGATTACTATACTCACAGTAGGAGGATATAAAATATTATTCAATCGTTTTAAGGCAAAACCAAGCACAGTGTTTTCCTTGACAACAGAAGATTGTCCTTCAACAGGTATCCATTCTCCAACAAAATTCTAAAAAAAAGAGAAGTACAAAGCTAGATCTACCATTTTTTCTAGAAAACAAAAATGCATAGGTTGCATTAGCTTAAAGTACCTTGTACTCCAAAAAATCTTCTTCATCCAACAATGCTTGTTTAGACTCTTCCAGTGCAAGCAATTCTTCTGCATCAGGGTCAATCTCCACAACCTTGAAGTATAACTGAAAGAATGAACTTGTGAGAGGCATGTACCAAAATAATGCCTAATTTCGAATTTTCTTTCTTTAATGCTGAAAGCTTTCTCCTTCAATCAATGATGTTTGTTAAACTACATGATGTTTTTTTTAATCACAAAAAAAAACTTAAAATAAACTTTTGTTGTGATTAAGTAAATTTACCATAAGATTCTTTTCTTAGAAACTAATAAAGCCAGTAATAAAGAAACTAATAATGTAAAGATCATTGTGATTACTGTGACTAAAGACCAGTTAATGGACTAAACCAAAAATTGCAGGTTTACAAATACAGAACTCTTAATTTTCATGACTTACAGGATTTTCATACAGAGGCTTGGAGTTTAAAAACAAAGCTTTCCATTCCCTCACAATTTTTGGTGGCAGGTGCCTAAAAAAGGTATGATTCAGTGATTAGTTTGCACTTTATAAAACACACAGAAAACAAAACAATCAATTTGCAGAGTATTTCACAATGACTACTATTACACTGTGTGCAAAGAAAGTGAGTACATAGTTTACTAGATGTAGCGGTATTCACTTCAACACATCACTGGTAAAACTTACTTTTCAGTTAATTCTCTGTACTCTCCCACTTTACATGCAAAGTCAACAATATCCAGCAAGATCTAAAATAGATTTGTTATTACAAACCATTTATACAAATATCCATTTACGTAGTTAGACTACTTGAAATTTGGGGAGAGACACATAGTTAGACTAGACACAAAATCCTGTTTTGAACAAGCACTATAAATTCTTGAAAATGGAATTTTATATAATATCCTTTGAGGAGTGTACCAATTTCACAAAAATAACAAGTCTTAAAGTATACAAAAAAAACTAGAAAATCCTTATCTTTCAAGTAACATCTCTTTAAACTTTTTCTTTCACTGTCACTGACAGTCACTGGAGCATAACTATATGAAGCTAGAATCCTATTAAATTTTCTGAATCTAGATGATCTTACCTGGAGTTGATAAACTTTTTTTGACATTTTCAGCAATAGGGAATCTTATGTATATTAAGAAAACAATATCACATCTAGTTGTAAATTGTTAAAGATCTTAAAAAAAAGATATTTTATGATCCTGCACCTAAAATACCTCAACATTCTTAACATTTCGAACCTACATACCTCTCGGCATATACCATAATGTTTTTCACTCTTCCGTAATGCCCGTTTTTCTGCAATAGAG